>CM065432.1:1477500-2677500 GCA_033030585.1 Hippophae rhamnoides
CCAAAAATACTCCGAAAAAACAATAAAAATACCCGTGATTCCGAAAAAGACAAATTTATATAAATATATGATAAAGCATATAAATATATATATTTTTAATCAATTAATGAGCATAAAATCATGGTAATTTTAGTGCTTTTTGAGCACTTATCATTTGGTTAAATTGTTTTTAGGAAAAACCAGACCGGACCGGACCATGGACACCCCTAATGACTGCTTGTGTTCTTTATTTATTGTTGTTATTTGTTATTCTGCTACTTTGAGAGACGAGCACTTTAGGAGTCAGTATCTCCTTACCCTAGTATTAAACTGGGTTGTGGACTCTTTCAATTGGTATCAGAGTAGGTACACTCTTTTTAGGCTTAACAGATTTGTTGCTAATCTTTTCATCTTTTTTGTGTGTTTAATTCTATTAAATCCCTAATAATGTACGATATGGGGGGTTTGGTGAATAGACCACCTCAATTCAATGGATAATTTTATTTTTTCTAGAGATCTTAGATGTTTTCGTACTGGAGGTTTACAAACAATAATGTTTGGTCCTTAATTGATGATGGTTGGATGTGCCCTACGTACATTTCTAAAATTAGTGTTGTTGAACCTAAACTAGTCAATGTATGGAACAAAGAAGAGCTTAGTCCGAGTAATCTAAATTGTGCAAGAGTTACACCTTCTCATCATCTTATTTACTATAGAGGATTCTTCTCTAATTGTTAATTTTACGACTACTAAGGAAGCATAGGACTCCCTGGCTATAATAATACTTTTTTTCCTTCCACAGTCCTATGAACAACTTATGTAAGATAACCTTAAGTTGAAAAAGGTTATGTCCAAGATCCATAACAATATTGTAGAAAAAGATAAGGAGCATTTGGACCTCTCTGGTTAACTACTCAATCTCACCTTGGATGATGTAAAAACTCGAAGTTAAATTGGGATAACCACATTAAGTCTCTTTAGATTCTCTTCCATTATAATGAGAAGTTTCTTGCTTGTATAAGTGAGCTTGCAAAATCTATTCAGGATATAGATTCTAATGCTTTTAAAGATCAATGTTTTACAGAGTTATCTTTATATAACTCAGATGTCATTTGAAAACTTAAGAAAAATGTTTGCACTTTAGAAGATGAAAAGGCTATTCTTGAGTCCTTGTTGGAATATTATGATATTGAACTAACTAAGCTTCATATGGTGGTTAAAGAGGATACTACAAAATTTATACTCTTTGAATTCGGCCTACTAGAAGAACATGAAATGGTTGAGACTCTCAACCTTCAATAGTACGATTTCGATAGAAAAATTAAAGAATCTTGTGAAGATTGTAATGCATGGTCTATTGAAGATATTTGTTTTAACAAGTTATTAAAGCTCAATGATGTTCATGCTTCCTCTTCTACTACAACTATTGTCAAGAAATCTTCACTTATTGTTGATATTTTTGATGATTCCACTATCGATGTTTTGAGTGCATAAAGCTTGTCTCTTTCTTATGTTTCTAAATTTTTTGGTTATTTCTCCACCTCCAACTCCCTTAAAGATTTTTCTAGCCATGATAGTGATATGTTGAATCTTATGGAAGAACTGAGTCCATGAGTTAATTAAAACTACATCGCTGTCACCTATAAAGTTAGCACATAAATACAAGTGCATGTATATATCCTAGAGCAGATTCAATAATGAACAACCCTAACTAGTTGACTTAAACAACATATCATATAAATCAAAAAAATAACTAGCAACTCTAGAACAATCAGATAAAAGCATAATAACACAATTATAATTGTAGGCTTGTTAATCCATAAAACACAACTACAAATGTTTGATAAATTAACTTAATAAAAAATCCTACTTAAAACTTTTAGAAAATAAGAGAGAGAGAAAAATGAAGAGAATAAGTACAATTAAGCTTTAATTTGCATGGTTCGTTCCAATAGTGCGCTTAGATTTATATTTATAGAATATTTGAAAGCACTTTAGGTCAAAGTAAAATTACCATCTTGTCCATAAAATCAATTAAATGTGTTTTAAGGAATAAAGACAAAATGGTAAAAGGTCAATCCAATTTGTATTATAAATATGTTTTAAACTCAAAGCCCTTGCTACTCGATAGATCTAATTGAATGTTGGATCGATTGAGTACATAGCTTGATCGATCGAATGTCATCTCGATCAATATAGTATATCAATTAATTAATTCTAAAAAAATGGATCAATATATTCTCTAATATTGATCAATCTAGTGCTCAATCGATCAAGTATTAATCTCTCGATCAATCTAGTCATATAAATAATTAATTCAACTAGTAATATAGCTCGATCGATTTTGTCTCTAATCGATCGATCGAGTAACATATTTTCATATTGTTTCTATATGTCTAATATGCAATCTAACATGTACGAAAATAGGGATATACCTAAGATGTGATCATTGAGGCTCGATAGTTTCTTAGGCTTGAAAATATTCTTCTAAGATACAACTAGAAACTAAAATTACAATTATATGTTTTGTTCATGAATATCTCCAACACTCATATAAACCTTACAATCTCCCCTTGTGGCATAATCGTATGACAAAACCTCTCTTTCACTACATAGCACTCATAGGAAAATTAAATTTTTATATGGTGGTACTATCCTATGATCCGATGGAACCAACTTTGCTTGAATCTCAAAAGCTCATGTTTACACTGAAAAATAAAAACATTAATAAGCAAATAACTTGTCCCGTAGGGCTCATTGTTCATAATAGTTTAGTATATAAAATAATGGAAAAGAAAAGAATGTTCAAAAGAGGATTAAAAAATGATAGAAAGTAAAAACTACCCATCTTTTATTTGTATCCCAAAAATTTAAAAGCAATTCAAAAATAAGAATCTACCCTTAAATTAACTATCGCCCTTATATTTGATGACTTAATTAAAGATAATAATTTTTTATACCAATATTTCTCCCCCCTCCCTTTTCCACACTAATAAAAAATATAATCATAAAGTAATGACGATACAGACCCTTTAGGAAAACAACCCTAGGAACCCACGAACTCAAAGGAATATTAACGATTGATTTGTTAAGAACGTGGTAAAGATGATCAGATTAGAATCCTAAGGAAAAAAATCATTTAAACCTAAATCTTGAGAGGCCACAAAGGATGATCACTCCCTTTGAGAAGTTGAATTCAAGAATTCAATCAAGAACACAAGAAGACATAATATATAACCGGAAAATATATGATACAAGTTGATAAGTGAAAAATCCATACATAGGAACAATTGCACAAAGGTCAATTTCTCTTCTAACCCAAGTTGGCAACTGAGACCTAGAAGAGGGGCAAAAATGATAACATATGAATCTTTTCACTAGTTCTATTCCAACTTGCCAAGTAAGCCTCATGAATTAAGAAAATAACATAGTGGAAGAAAGCAACAAGCTTAATTCATCACATAGCTAAAAAAAGCTTACAGATAAGAAAATAACAATCTGTGATAAAAAAAATAGTGATGATGTGGCTCACAGGCTACTATCTAGAATAGAAACATGCAAAAGAATGACAAATAGCACACATCATATGAACATGCATACATACTAAAAAGTAATAAAGAACTTCCAATAACTTTAAGACCTCATATGTGCGAACATATTAAGTAAAGTATGATTGTACTCTCATAGCATGTGATCATACAAAATATAACAAAGAAATGAAAAAATTCCAATACTGGATACATAACTAGTGTAAGGATATACAAACTACTTAGAGACTCATACCAAAGTCGCATACAGATAATAAGGAGAGGTAATAAAACTTAATCAGGAAGTAGTCAAATTAATTTAATACAACAACAATAATTAGAAAGCAATTGGAATGCTACAAGGAAAGGAAAGAAGGCATGCAACAACAAAAATCACAAAATCTTTCTAATCAGAGTCTAAATCTAATATGTTGGTACATATGATAGAAACTTAGATTATACTAACATGACAACTAATAATGCATAATAACATATATAATGAGGTAGACCCACATAGAACCCCTACCTATATGGTAATATCCTTGTGTATCTATGCAAACTACTCGACAGTAAACAATCTATTAAAAGTAATAAACAGATACTACTCGATAGAAATATAAACTTAAATACCGTTATCTGTGATGAATCTATGAAAGTAGAAACATTAGTGCACTTTTCTACTTAATATTTACTTGTTTTATTCAATAAATAGTATTTTAAGGCCTAAAAATATTGAAATATAAAATTTTTAGTGAAAAGAGGTGAAAGTATAATTTCATAAAGTTTTTAGGATTTTTTTGAAATTTTTTATTTTTATGAATTTTGAATGCAAGACCAATCAAAAACTCGCAAGTGGCCTGCCACAGAAGCAGAGAAGTTGATTTGGCAAGCCACGTGGATGCCACACAAGCTAAGACAACAAATCGTAAACCACCATGTGTGAGAAGGAAGGTAGCACATGACACATGTTAGCATGGCCTTCAATCTGAGTTCGGAGTGCGGTCAAACAACACTAACACGTGCCATGACGCGACTACTACCTGTGATCCACCAACGCACCAGGCCATCTACATCCACGAATCATGTTGCACCGCATGGTGCTCAATCAACATGCGTTGACTCAGATCGGTCTCCCCTATCACGGGTTGTGCTCTAATTCACCTAGTTAATGCTACCTCCCACGTGTCATTGTGTGATTGGCTGGCATTGTTAATTTTGCTTGTTTTGATCTCAACCCTTGATCTGAAGTTGATATGACGGTCTAGATTGCACCTAAGATATATTTAATTCCCTAATCATCCCATAAACTCTAATGAGATTTCATTAGTATAATATTTATCAGTTTCTAGAGCTAAAAAGAGAGAAGAATACAAAAAGAATCAAAAGGAGATACAATTTTGGTGGAGATTCAAGAGAAAATTAGTACTATAAATCAATAGATTGATTGTATTTCTTCTTCTACTCTTTTCTTTATCAATTTTTATGTTTTTGTTTATGAAAAATATGAGCTTTATGGAAACAATAATGTCTAGTTAGTTTATTAATGTAGGGATATTATGAACCCAATTTTCACCATGTGATGGTCTATTTTTTTACCTCAATTATAATTTCAATTTAATTATATTATTTAATCCAACTTTTATGCTATTAATTGTTTGGCCAAAAATTTTACTATAGAGGCAATTAAATAGATTTGAGATAATTATTTAATTGTTTTTCTTGATTAAATAACATGCATAATTTCTAGGCAAAGATTTATGATTCTTATGTATGTGATCCATAATTGATGAACTTAATGAGTAGTATGCAATTTAATTGGCATGAGAGTGTGATTAAATTAATTACTATATTGTGTATAGTTTACTTAAGAGAGGAGTACATGCTAAGTTAGATTCAATTGATCATGTAATTAATTGATAATTATATTGAGAGGATTTTAGTTATTCACATGTTTAGAAAGTTGGGGGACTTAGTATTCCTAGATATTTTCTCATATATCTTTTTAGATACCAAATCTTATTTTATTAATTATTACTTGTTGCGATACGTATACTTACGTATTCATTACACATACAATTTGCGTGGCAATCAAGTTTTTGGCGCCGTTGCTGGGGTGTATAAATATTAGAAATTAATTTTTTTACTTTTATTTTAGTTATTTTTACTAATTTCAATTTTAATTTTTTTAGTTAATTTTCTTTACTTATTTAATTTAGACATCTATTTTAGTGATTTTAGAAATACATTTGTGTCTATTACATGAGTAGCATTAGTGAGAGAGAAATCTTGCCTTTAGATCTCAAAATTAAGCGCACTTTGATGTTAATAAGGAAACAAGTTGTTACCCAAGAGAAACAAATGGCTAATCCATTTGACATAATCAATTATGAGCTAAACTTGAATAATCAAATGCTTTTTATGGATGATAGAGATAGAGCTATGAATGAATATGCAATACCTACATTAGAAGGGCTGAATCCAAGTATTACAAGACCAAACATTCAAGCTAATTAGTTTGAGTTAAAGCTAGTGATGTTTCAAATGCTACAAGATGTTGGACTATTCAGTGGATTACCAATAGAGGATCCTCCTCTTCTTCTCCGATTGTTTATTGAAGTTGTAGATTCATTCAATTTCAGTGGTGTGACAACCATAAGAAGAGTAGCCAGAGTGCATAAGGTAAATGATATCACATCACTTACAGATCAAGTGTCATAATTTTTTAATCTTTTGAAGTATCAAAACTCATCAGCGACTATAAACCAGGTCCAAGATTCAGGGGTGTTGTGTATGTTTTTTGGAGGAGCTCATTTGTTTGATAATTGTCCAAATAATCTTGAATTAGTATTCTATGATGGTAATGTGAACCAAAACAATAATCCATACTTAAACATATATAACCCAAGATGGAGATAATATCCAAATTTCTTTTTTAGTAACAACAACGGTCAAGGTGGTAATTAATTCAATCATCAATCATTTCTACCACATGGTTTTTAGCAACCACATCAATCACAAGCTCAAGAGAAGAAGCCACCTACTGAGGATTATACAAATTCCTTAATGGGGATGATGAAGGACTTCATCCAATCGTTTAGTGAAAAGTTTCAACTCAAGATGCTTCAATTCAAAATTTGGAGAACTAAATGGGGCAACTTGCTCAGGATATAAGTCAAAGGCCTCAAGAAAACCTTCCCAGTGACACTATTGTAAACCCACGAAGAGAAGGTAAGGACCAGTGCAACACCTTAGCCTTGAGGAGTGGTACAACTTTAGAATAGGAACATAAGACAGAAAAGGATGAGGAAAAATAGGAAATTAACAAGGATGAAGAGGAACTAGTCGGTAAAGAAAGCATTGAAAAGGAAATAATTCAGTCATAGAAAAAAACCTTTACAAACCCACTATTCCTTTCTCTTAAAGATTGTAAAATAAAAAGTTAGATATATAGTTTTCAAAATTTCTTGATGTCTTTAAGAAGTTACACATAAACATACCATTTGTAGAGGCACTTGAATAAATGTTGTCTTATAGCAAATTCATGAAGGATATACTATCAAAGAAAATGAGGCTTGGAGATCATGAAACAATAACCTTGACTAAAGGTTGTAAGGCCATCCTCGATAAAAAAACTACCTCAAAAGTTGAAAGATCTAGGTAGTTTTTACATCTCTTGCACTATTGGGAATATCCATTTTAAGAAAGCACTATGTGACTTGGGTTCTAGCATTAACCTTATGCCATTATCAGTCTTCAAGAGATTGGGGGTTGGTAAAGCCAAACCCACTTCAGTAATATTACAAATGGCAGATAGATCGATTAAGAGACCTCAGGATAGGGTAGAAGATATGCTAGTAAAAGTAGACAAAGTCATCTTTCTGGTAGGCTTCATTGTGCTAGACATGGAGGGAGACCGTGACATTCCTATCATGCTTGGTCATCCATTCTTAGAAACCAGATGAGTACTTATTGATGTAAAAAAGGTGACCTTATAATGAAAGTGTATGATGAACAAGTGATGTTTAAAGTTTTTAAAGCATCTGAACCCTCTGACATTGATAGTGCTAATGAATGCTTAAGGATAAATGTTACTGAATATGAGGATAACTTAAAAGAATCTATTGACTCGATCACACGTACAACTTTAACACATGAATCTATGAACAAGGACACAAACTCACTAGAAAAAAACTCAACCTATTTTAACTTTGAAAGTATGGAATCAAAGGTTGATATTGTGGATTGTGTGAATTTTTTGGAGGACGTACCTCTCATGTGTGTATCAAAGGCAATTATGAATTTTTTTTAGAGAGGATCTTAGCTCAAATCATAAATTTAAGGGCCATCAATTTTAGATTTCACACTTTTACTATCCCATCCCCAATCAAGTAGGCAAGCGAAAGAGTCCAATAGATAGGTGAAAAAGATGTTGGAAATACATAAATTGGATGAGTTATGGTGGAATGCTTATAAGAATTCCATAAAGTTCAAAAATAAAACAAAAATATAGAATGAGAATAGAATTGAGCACTGTGTTTATAAACTAGATCATAAAGTAATATTGAACAAATCAAGACTCAAATTTTTCAGGCAATCTCAAAAGTAAATGGACATAAAGGTATATGCCTTAGGACTTGATATGACTATATAGTCAAGGATGTTAAATGTGATGCTAGTTGGGAGGAAACCCAACGTTATTTCACTTATATTTTCATTTTTTTGTAGGTGAATAAATATGGATAACAATGGCACAACAAGATTCAGCCTTTCAGTGACAGATGTGGTGTGCCATGAATAAGGGAGTTTCTTTATTTTTATATTTTCATAGTTATATATGCACACTAGGGACAATGTGAAATTTAAGTTTGAGGGAGGGAACTTCATTCTCTACTTTAGTGTTTAGTATGCATTTTTTCAATTTTTAGGGAAATTTTTTTTTTGTTTGGGTAGAAATTGATAAATATATGAAAACTAAATGCATGCATGCTTCATATGAAACATATGAACTTAATGATAAAAAATGGTTGTCATGACTAGGAAAAGGAATGTAACATATTTGTTAAGCTACTTACATTAATCATGTGATATGCTTGCTAGTTTTGATTAGATTGATTCAAATTTTTATGCATATGTTCATGATTGATTTTGATGTTCTTATTGAGAGAAAATTTGTAGTGAGTTATACAAATTAAGAGATCTACCAAGTTTTAGAATCTATTTGATCATCCCTTGAGACATAATTTTGAATAATATTTAGCAAAAAAGTATTTACGCCTTATTTAAATCGATTGAGCCTTTCAAGCTAACCATTTTAATATCTTTAGTCACCCATTTCAGCGTGAAAAAGAAATTTTCATATCTTTAAGCCACATTTTATGCCCAATCAATAAGCATTACCTTTACCCTTGTACCTTTAGCTTGTATGAAAAGAAAACAAAATACAATCATGTGTTATGCTATAGATTAAGGTGAAATGTAATGCACCCTATAAAAAAAGGGATAAAAGAAAGAAGCAAAACTGATGACATAATTATCCCTCTAAATAAAAAGAAAATAGAATTGAAAATAAGTTTAGGGTGTTGTGAATTTACAAAAAAAGATGTGGAATAATAGAATGTGCATGAAAATAAAGATAAGAGATGGTGCACTAAAATATCATGTAAAAGCTCAACTACAGCTAAAAGTTGCATGATGAACAAAAAGAAAGCTAAGGTGTGGAAAGAGCCTAAATGTCTTTGATAATTTATCGACCCCACTTAAGCCTTACATTACAAGCATGTACAGTCCTTATTGATCTTTAGCTAAATGTATATTTATATTAGTGGAGAGGGATGTGAAAAATAAACTTATGAGACTTATTCTAAGATTGAATTGATTAGCATTCTCATATATGTTGATTTCATGAGTGCATTGGATGATATCATGTGCAGTGCGCACACACACGAATCAATTTTTCAAAAACCTTGCATATCCTTGTATTGATGGAACGTTAATTAATGAATATGTGGACCTTTTTATCATAGGATTGTATGACTTTTGAGGAGAAAGTTTTCATGAAATATGCATGTACTAATAGAAGTATATTTATGAATATACTACCCATGTTATTTTATTTAGTTATACTTGGTTTTACTTGAGGATAAGTAAAGAATTAAGTTTTGGAGTGTGACGACTCTATGAAAGTCGTGTCATTACCATACTTTTTTACTTAATTTTTACATGTTTTATTCAATAAATAGTATTTTTGGGGCTAAAAATATTAAAATATAATTTTTAGTGAAAAAGGGTAAAAATATAATTTCTAGTTTTTTTTAAAATTTTATGGATTTTATATGAATTTTTAACTTAGGACCAATCAGAAACTATCAGAAATTGCCACATGGCATGTCACGCAAGCAAAGAAGCTGACTGGGTGAGCCATGCAGATGACACACAAGATGAGACAATGAATTGTAAATCGTCGTATGTGAGGTGGAACGTAGCACATGAGACATGTCAACACAACGTTCAATCTGAGTTTGGACTACGGTTAAACAACATTGACATGTGTTGTCATGTGATTCCTCCCCGCGATCCACCAGGGCACCATGCCATGTACATCCATGAATCAATTTGCGCCATATGGCACTAACTTAGAATGCATTGACTCGTACCAGTTTCCCTTGTCACGCATTGTGCTTTAATTCGTCCAATAAATTCTACCTACCATGTGTCGTGATGTAATTGGCTGACACAGTTAATTTTGCTTGTTTTGATCTCAGCCCTTAATCTGAAGCTAATTTGATGGTCTAAATTACACCTGATATATATTTAAGTCCCTAATCACCCCATAAACCCTAATGAGCCACCATTAGCATAAGTTTGATAAACTTTTGGAGCTAAAAAGAGAGAAAAATACAAAACAAATTCAAAAGGAGATACAATTTTTGTTGAGATTCCAAAGAAAATTAGTACTACAATTCAAAATATTGATTGTATTTCTTCTTCTACTCTTTTCTTTATCAATTTTTATGTCTTTCTTTTTGAAAAATATGAGCTTTATGGACATAATTATGTCTAGTTAATTTATTAATCAATGGATCTTATGAACCCAATTTTCACCATGTAATGGTCTAATATTTTACCCCATTTATAATTTCAATTTAGTTATATTATTTAATCTAATTTTTATGCTATTAATTGTTTGGCCAACAATTTATCTAAAGAGATAGTTAAATAGATTTGAGAGAATTATTTAATTGTTTGTCTTGATTAAATAACATACATAGTTTCTAGGCAGAGATGTATGATTTTTATGTATATGATCCATAATTGATGAACTTAATGAGTAATATACAATTCAATTGGTATGAGAGTGTGATTAAATTAATTACTATATGGTGTATAGTTTACTTGAGAGAGAAATACATATTAAGTTAGATTCAATTGATCATGTAATTAATTGATAATTATATTGGGGGGATTTTAGTTATTCACATGGTTAGAAATTTGTGGGACTAAGTATTCCTAGATATTTTCTCATATATCTTCTTAGTTACTAAATCTGATTTAATTAATTATTAATATTTACTTTTATTTATTTTAATTTTGCTTACTTCAAATATAAAAACACAAAAAAATTGATTTTTATTTTTTTAGTTTTAAAAATTAGTTTTTAATAAAATAATCTATGTGGGAACGATATTTTTTTATCATTATATTACTTATTGTGATAAATATACTTGTGTATTCATTGCACACAAAATTTGTGTGGTGAACAATCAATCAAGCTTTCTGCCCTAAGTACCTATATCTGCCCTCGCTTCTTTCCTTCATAATGCCTTGGTCCACAACATGAACCAGAATCTCCTCTAAAGCCAACACCATTCAATATGGCGTGATCAATAATTACAGATCAGAAAGTAAAATAGAATGTGAACAAACAATCATGGAAATTATCCTTAACCACGAACCACCAACTACCAATATGGAAATCACATTCAACCAAGTATGAAGAATAACCATTAATATGTAAACACCACCCAAAAAACTCAACCCAATATCACTATGTTGTTCTCATCATACTAGTAAAATAGTCTTAAGCATTCATAACTTAAGAATGTTATTTTACTATCACTAACAAACTCTGTCTCGAGCACTCACCACTCAAAAGAATGGATTTTCTCACACAGTCATGAATCACTATTATTGAACAAACAATCAAGGTAATAATGATCCGAAAATAGAACGAAATATCAATTTTCTAGTGCTTTGCTACAATTTTTATGGATACCAAACAAAAAGAGGGGGTATTTATAGAAATCAACCATGCTCACAGGGTACCTCACTAAGGTCTCACCGACCTCCCTTACCTATTTCAAAATTACATAAACATAATAATATAATTAAAATTCCATTATTACAATTAACCAGATATGTTTAATTTAATAAATGAGCAAAATATTAAATATAACATTAGAAACAAAAAATTATATTAAAGCTATAAATAGATTACTTTTAAAGTTAATATCTTATTGTTATTATGATAGATAACTTTTACACCAATCTGTTATCTAGATAAACACCTATCCACTTATTGTGACAACCTAATCTAAATTGTTCATAATATAAGCATAAAAATAATTCAACTCTCAACATAAGAGAAGAACTAAAAACTAAAAACTAAAAAAGTTTAACAAAGCTAAGAGAGAGAGAGAAGAATGTTGGTTAAGAAATTAAGGGATGAATTAAAAATTAAATAGAGGGGCATTTATAAGCTAGGAATATGCTATAAAAGAGAGAGAAATATGGATTGGAGGTTAGCGCGTTGTGGCATGCATTTCTTTTCCCTATCACGTGGGCTAGATTGGAATACGTTGAAATCTCAATCTGATTGTCCCATGCCCGTGGCACACAAAAACCTTTGCCGCAGCATGCGTTAATCTATACTTCTAGAAATCTGTTTGTATATCACCCCTTTACATTTGTACGACTTATACATGTTATTATTTTATATTCCATGGTTGTAATGAAGTGCTTTCAACTATAATTCTTCAAGTATTGATCAGTTGAATCATTTTAAAGCTAAAATACCTGAAAAACAATCAAAGCTACCTATGATTCTGAAAAGATAGATTTACTAAAATGATAATAAAATTATGCAAATACAAATCCTTTTTGAGATTGAGATTGAGGACCCATAAAATCATATTATATTTATTCCTTTTAAGCACCCATAAGACGTGCTCTTACCCATGATTGAGATTGAGCTCTCACTTTCCTTCTGATGTGAATAAATGGGACAATGGAGACTTTCCAAGAAGAAGAGATCATGAGGAGGGTGAAGGGAGGACCACTCTACCTATAGTCTTAGTCACTACTTCCCTATGAATGTTTGCTACAAAAGAATAAAAACAAAATAAAAAAGAAAAGGTACGAGGAGTCAAGGAGTTACCTAAAGTCGAGGATTGAAAGTAAGAAGTCGAGAAGTGAAATAAAGATCCAATTTGAAAGGAGAGATTTGGTTAAACGCTATGATGAATCTTTAAGAACTCAACAAGGATACGTAGAAGTATAGCCTTATTTTCTTACCACCTAAATAGGAAAACTATAAGGCACAAGGTGAAGCAACAAAGATTTTTTGAGAGAATTTTCTTGGTTTTCTATGAATGATAGAAATGAATGCCTTACCTTCCACTTAATATAGAGGTCCGAATTTTCTCTCTCTGGTCAACTGGAAAGTCAAAAGGTCTCTTGAACATTTATTGTAGCATCAAAATCATTTTAGATTCACTTTACATCATTTTTCCTACCTAGCCTTTTATGTTTCCATCTCAATTGAAGAATTAAGCTTGAAAGTTTATAAAATACGGACCTAATTAACCTAGAGGAGTAGAATAGGTTATTTTCAATTTTTATTGATGTATAATTTAAAAACTTAAACAAAGCGATCAGGTATGCAATTGTGTGTAAGAATAACATGCGAAAATGAATGAATAACACACTATATGTTTCAATGGAAACAACCTAGGTCATAACCATGACCTAAAAGAAAAACCACCAGTCCACCGAAACCACCTAACTTTCCACTATTAAAAGTAAATGTTTAAGTACAAACTCGATCTTATGCTACCCTCCCTAGGTTACTTCCCAAATGTACCTTACTTACGAAACACTACTCTATTTTCACAATTTCTAATATTAGTATGAGTGGTTTTCATACCAATATTCCAATAAGTTTCCTACCAATCAAATACGTTTACTAATCAATTTAAAAAAAAGTTAGCACAAAAACACAAGTATCAGTGTGTGTTCTAGAATGGATTTAATAATAAATAATCCTAACTAGATGATTCAAAACATATGTCACTTAAATCAAATCAACTAGCAAATCCTAGAGCAAAAAGATTAAGCAAAAGTGCAATAAAAATAGCTTCTTTAAAGATTAATAAGGAAAAAAATTATTATGATTCGACACACATAATTATTTGATCTAACAATTCAAGAACAAAAATAAAGAAGCTATAGGAAAATATGATAAAAATATTATAATTTAATTAGGCTTATTAATCAATCAAACACAACCACCAATTTTTGATAGATTGATCAAACAAAGAAGCCTAAAGAATTATGATCTTATATTTGCAAAACAAGAGAGAGAGATTAAGAATGAGAGAATAATGCCCTTGTTTATTTGATTAAAACAATAAACAATGAGTTTTTTATATATAAAAAAATTAAAACCTTTGATCTTATGTAATGATAAATATATTTTTTATTACAAAAGGAATATTAATACTCATTAATCAATAAGACCCTTATTTAAAAAAAGAGTTCTTTTAAAGTAGATTCATTAATCAAGAAAAATAGAATATATATCTTATCCTACATTTTAAACAAAAATTTAGGATATATAATCCAAACAATGAAACACGTTAAAGAATAGGCTAAGTGGTAATTTAATAAATTGATTCAAGTTTAAAAAATATTTCCGCAGCAAAAATAATTCCAAATTTACAAACATTTGTTATTAAATGTATTAGTGCAATCCTATGTGTTATAGTTGTAATATATATATCTAAAGTACGAATACCTAAAATTCTAATGTTTCTTCAATTTTTCTTAATAGCGAGTTTAAAACAAGTTTACAAGCAAGTATTTTATCCACAAAAATAGCCAACACTTGTAATCCTTACAAACTCCCCCTTTGGCATTTTCATGAGACAAAACATTTTTCTTACTACATGACACTTATAGGATTAAGATAAAAATACAATGTTGTCCTATACTTCATAGAGGAACTATCCTTTATTTAGGTGTATCCATCTTCATTGCAACTTGACGAACTTGTAAGTAGCTGAAATGATATAGACAAAGCATATGACAACTTGGCTTAAAAGACTCATTCTACATTAGTTTAGTTTACATAAAAAAAAAAGAAGAAAAGTGTAGAGAATAATCATGTAGTGCATGCATTCATACCAATCAAGTTTAACATAAGACAAAATGATGGAAAACATTCTTACCCTAAATATAGTATCCCCCTTATGCATAACAAAATAAATCATGCAAGTGAAACACACATTCTCCCTTTTCGACATACGAGAATGAAAAATAATTGGAAAAATCAATGGAGCTGAACTCCCCCTAAAGATAAAAGAGCAATGTAAAAATAAATTAATGTATAAGTTCAATGTGGTTTAAACTCCTCCTAAGTTCTATGACTTTTTAACTTAAAAAACAATTAAAAAGTTGATAAATAAGAAGATGTAAATGAATAAAAATCTGTTTTTTTTTAATTTTAATAAATAGCCACATAAGGTATTAAACTTATTTAATCACAAATTAGCACATAACCAATTGATAGATCATCATTCTTTTAACTTAATTTTTATTATCCATTGTATAAATAAGCAAGAAGAGTAGAAGATGCAAACACACACACTTTGCACATATAATGACATATTGACATTTACTTAAAAGTAGTATATATGTTTAAATTCCACAAATATATCAATTTAGTCATTTATGATCAATCAAGAAACACTCAAAAGAAAAAAAAATATCACCTATCATGTAAAATTATAATTGAGTGTTCAATCTCACAAAATAAAATATATCTACCAAATGAGGACTTCAATTTTTTTATCTTTATTTTATAAATGAGGCATATGATTATTTTTTTACTTTTTTCTTTAACATTTATTAGTTCTTTGTTTTTGTGCATGTCAAGTACAAGTTTCATAAGCAGACAATTTTTGCACAATCTTTCCCCCTTTATGTTTTGCATAAGCCATAAACTTAGCATGATAACTTTCACAATAGTTGTGAGGTAGCCATCTACACTCACTGTGGTAGCTTCACACCTCACAGTAGGTAACCATTTCAATACTAGGTGGCTTCATATGGTAAAATTTTGAAATGTAAGAAATAGAGCTCAATACAATTTTACAATCAAGATTAATTGAAGTCTTAGAGTTTTTCAAGAGAATTCATAAACTATAAGCATAGCATATATGTGTGTTCGTGAGTGTGTAAATAATTTCATGTCCACATTGATAATCACATGTAGAAGAATATGTATGTGCATAAGTCAAAATTGTAGAATAATTTATATAATAAATATCAAAATGAGTTAAGTCACTAAAAATAAGGTTATATGTCTATAATTGTTGAATAAGTCCAATACCATGTTGGCCAGATAAGGATTCTACTTCTCTCTCTTTCTTTTTTCTTTCTTTTTGTAAGTTTAAATAATAGATAAAATAAGGACAATAGAGATTGCTCACCTAGGGTCATTTAAGCACTTTAACAAAAATACCTAGATGAAAAAATATAAGATGTCATGTGACCACGAAAAAATTATCTTTCCAAACCCAAATCTTCTTGCACTTTGGTTTCTCTACATTGAATTTGGACTCAACTAACTTAGGTTTCATAGGCATGTTCTTGGACTTAGCTGTACTTTTTTCATTCATCCCAAATGAAGATTAAGTTTGCATAGTAATATGTGATAATGAGTCATTGCATTAAAAGTATTGAATTTTACTTGCCTCTTTGAACCTAAGACTTCATGCTTCCTAGTAGATTTTTTGAACACATTATTATAATTTCCATTTATCCTTGAATATGATGTAGCATGCATAGATGGATGATGCTTATGGGTTCTACTATGTGAAACATAGAAAGAATCATTAAGTTCAAGAGGATTCATCAAAAATCTACATTTTGGTCTTATATGACCTTTCCTACCACAATGATGACAGATAGGCATAAACTTAAAAAACAATTCTACCATTGGTGCAATAGTTCTTTGTGCATAAGTAGTAATAGCATGAGTAGAGTTTAAAGACCTTACAAGTGTGGCCTTTCATGTTGAAGGTTTTGAACTCTCGTCCTTATAACCAAAGGAACGTGTATCCTCATGTGACTTACCAATGCTCAATATTTTATCTAAGTGTTAAGCTCCAATGGTAAGTCTCTCCACTACTTCCCATGATTCTTTAGGCTCTTCCACTTGTTTTTTATTATCTACCACAAGATTATTATTTTCTTCTTTCAAACCTACAAGACACAAGTTCAAAGCAAGATTTTGTTCTTGCAAAATATTATCCTCTTATTTTAATTTATTAGAAAAATTTTCATGTTCCTCAAGTTTTTCATTTAATTTTTCTATTTTTACATTTAAACTATTATTCTCTTTTATGGCTTTAAGACATTTAGAAAATAATTCTTTAGAACTTTTAACATTATATTTAGAGGAAAAAATATTCAAATTCCTCATTTGAGCTATAACCCTCAATAAAATGATCCATAATAAAAATTCATAGGAGTAGCATTAAGTGCATCTAGTGTTTGCACTCATACCAATTGAAAATTTATAAAATACGGACCTAATTAACCTAGAGGGGATTAATAGCTTATTTTCAATTTTTATTAATTTATAATTTAATAACCTAAGCAAAGTAGCTAGAAAAGCAAACGCGTGTAAGAATAAAGTGCGAAAATGAACGAATAACATACAATATTTTTATATGGAAACAACCTAGGTCACAAACATGACCAAAGAGGAAAAAATGTTCAAGTATAAATTCGATCTTATACTACCCTCCCTAGAATACTACCCCAATGTCCTTTACTTACCAATCCCTACTCTATTTTCATAGTTTCTACTATTAGTATGAGCAGTTTCCAGACCAACATTTCAATAAGATTTTCACCAATTAGATACGTTCACGAATCAACTAAAAAGAATTAGCACAAAAATACAAGTGTCTATGTGTTTTCTAGAACAAATTTAATAATGAATAATCTTGACTAAATGATTCAAAACATATGTCACTTAAATCAAATCAACTAGAAAATTCTAGAGCAAAAATATTAAGCATAAGTTCAATAAAATAACCCCCTTGAAATTAATAATAAAACCAAATAATTATGATATGACATACACAATTATTTGATCTAACAATTCAAGAATAAAAATAAAAATATCATAAACTAGTTAGGCTTATTAATCAATCAAGCACAACCACCAATGTTTGATAGATTGACCAAATAAATAAGTCTAAAGAATTATGATCTTATATTTTAAAACAAAAGAGAGAAATTAAGAAGAGAATAATGCTCTTATTTGGTTGATTGAAACAATGAGCAATGAGTTTTATTTATAAGAAAAATTAAAAATATTAATTCTATATAATTGATAAATATGTTTTTTATTACAAATAGAATTAGTAATACTCATTAATCAATAAGACTCTTATTTAAAGAAGAGTTCTTTTTAAAGTATCGTTTAGCCTATAATTGAAGTTATATCATATCTAATATTTTAGCATATATCTTATTTTATATTTTGTTCTATATATTATCTTACATTTTAGCTTAAAATTTAGGATATATATTCAAAACAATGAAACACAATAAAGAATAAGCTAAGTGATAATTTCATAAATTGATTCAAGTTGAAGTAAATATTTCAGCAGTAAAAATAATTTCAGATTTATGAACATGTGGTATTAAATACATGAGTGCAATCATATATGTTATAGTTGCCACTTTATTTGATAGACTTGATAGCAAGCTTAAAAACAAGTTTACATGCAAATATTTTTTCCATGAAAATAGCCAACACTTATAATCCTTACAAAGCTAATAAAGTAAGGGGACTTGATGTTTGAGCATATGATAGGAATTGTTGCCAGATCTTTATAGTGCCTGAACCATGAGACATAGTGCACATTCCATGGATAATGCTTGTGCCTTAAAGTTGGAATCTTGAAGCAACCTCACCACTTGAAGCATGATAGGTTCGACCACCAGCTTAGTATTACAATGTACTCGCTCCTAAAAGTAGTTGCACTTTTACTATTGTATCTCTTTGACACAGGGATGTGTATATAATTGACATGTGTATATGTAGTGTCCCATATAAATATGAACATGGTATCAAGCTGGCACATTTACTCTTATTTCACGAAATCTTTTTAGTTTCTCTCTCTAAATCAAATCATCCTCAATATTTTTCTGGTGGGATTTATAGCTATGGGATTGCATACTTTTGATTACAAAGTATTCAATTAGCTTGATCTTCCAGTACTAAAACTAACGTATCTTCTTCCAAAAAAATTATATTAATAAACTATAAATGGTTTTCAAAAGTAGACATTCGTATATGTCTCCAACTATAATGTTTATTTTCTTATTCAATTTGAATTATTATCAATACACATTTAAATTTCGCTGATTTGCGCATGTCGTTTTCAATCAACCTAACCTTTTAGTACTAACATTGAGATATCTTCTTCTAGAAAAATGATATTAATGAATCGTAGATGGTATCAAAAAGTAGACATATGTAGATTTCTAAGAATATATTATTCTCTGATTCATTTTGAGCTTTTCTCAATTCACTGATTTGCACAAACAGATTTGATGATTTTACTATCTAAAATCACATTTGTGACTATTTTCTCCTATTTTCTTGACAAATCCTACTAAACACAAAAACAAAGTAAATAGCACAAAAGCATAAAAAAATAACTAAATACAAGTGAATTTGATATAAAAAAGGCATAAATATAAGCTTATTAAATACCCTCACACTTACCTTTTGTTAGTCCTCCAGCAAAACTGAGAAAAATAAACATTAAACTTGATTAAAACAAGCAAGACTTAAACTACTAGCTTCCAAGAAACTTCGAGAAACTTATTCATTATCACAAATGAATTTCAAAATTATAACAAACAAGCAATCAGATCCTTAAATTTTCATAAACATTATGCTAGTATCGTGTGTGAAACTACAAAAATCAACAAAACAAAGATATTAGAATCTTTTAGTCAAACAAGTTTCCACTTGAAAATATCACATGGGTATCACTCCCTTTTTATTTTAGAATTTTTTACTAATTCATGTGTATTCACTCAGCTATTTATGTGAGAGTAATGATGTATCAAAGTAAACAAGTAGGTTTCATGAAAGAAAGCTTTTTTGAATTTTTTTTTTCGTTATCTCATGAAAGGATACCAATTACTCAAAATGCAAGGATCAAAGCCATAGGCTCACCACTATGCACAACCTCCCTGCATAAGTTCTCTGATCAAAAGGTCTTAATTATGTTTATAATATGACTAAGGGGTAAGGGTTAAAGAAAGAAGAATATAGATCATTCAAAATCCCAAGAGGAAGTAAAGCATATCATTGAACAAAAGAAATCATAGAGACTTATTGATATCTCCTCAAGGTTATAATAGCAAAACTCTGAAGCATATATTTTCTCATTGAGATTGAATATCATCATGCTAGGCTTATGCGTCATTCTAACATATCATAAAATCCACACATGATGTATTAGAATCAAGTGAGTTCCACTTTTCATCATTTTTTTTCTTTTTAGTGGTTTTTCAAGTGAGATTTTCTTGAATCTGTTTTTTTGAAATAAATAAATAAATTTTCTCCCACACTTCTTGCATTGTATCACACAAAAAAGAATCTTAAAATATTAGAATCAAGTGAGTTCCATTTTTCATCATTTTTTTTCTTTTAGTGGTTTTTCAAGTGAGATTTTCTTGAATATGATTTTTTTAAAATAAATAAATAAATTTTCTCCCACACTTCTTGCATTGTATCACACAAAAAAGAATCTTAAAATATCTACTGAATCTCAAAAGTAGCTCCACAAACACATAAGGTAGGGTAGGATATATCTATACTAGGCTAAGGGCAAGGATGATATGATTAACAAAGAAAATCGGCTTAATTTAGGCTCAAATTGATTAACTATGGGTGAGTGAATTAGGGCACAAGGATTTTTGGCTTTTGGTTGTGTTCCTAGGTGCCTTAATAATATTAGAGTTGTCATACAAAGTTTGAGACATAAATAAGTGAGTTCTAGCATTATAAGCTCCAAAATATGCATCAAATTGAAGTAATCGATCAAAGGATAATGAGATCACGCAAGTTCATTAACAATAAAGAATAAATTTAAAATATATATATCACTCAAGAAAGAAAGATACTAAGGCTCAAAATCTCACTAAGGAACATACAAGCGTGTACTCCTTGTTTTAACATATGTCATCCAATTACAATTCATCATATTTATTTAAGCTATTAGGTGTGCAAATTGAGTGTGAGCACATATATTCATGAAATTCTAGACTCAAAAATTGCTTGCTCTTCTTCTAAAACCATTGACTTATTGTTCTTCTTCCTCCCCATACAATTAAAATCAGCATTGCCCTAAATATTGGACAAATTATAGGTATGCAATGATGAGAATTAAGTTTATAGACAAGTAAAATACGAAAAAAACAAACAAATAACCAATAAGAAATAAAAATAAATAATAAAAAAAGAAAGGGATCAAGGAAACATCCTTGTTTGGGTTGCCTCTCATGAGCGCTTGATTTTACATCTTCAGTATGACTTTACCAAGAGTAATCATTTGAGGTAAGCTGGTTCTTTGAGGATAATCATATACTAGACACAAGTTACCTATTTGTTGACAACGATAACATGTAATACAAAACTCATTTGCATCTTTAAACTCATTTACCTTATGAAGTCATTTGGAATTTTCTTGGTGACTTTGTAATTGATAATATTTGCATACCAAGGATCAGTAGCCTCCAATGAGAGTAACTACTCATCAAGAAAGCTCTCATATGAAGGGAGATTCTCATTTGTACTAGAATAATGCCCAAGTTTACTTAAATGGTCTACTACAACGTTCTTACTCCCTTTCTTATTCTTAATATTAAGTAAAATTCTTGAAGCAAGCATCAAATAAGTTACAGTTTTGCGTCCTTGTTTGTAATAATATATTTCAAAGCTGCACGATGAGAAAATACAATTTAGACCATAAAATTGTTTTTCTAATCATTAGAAGCAATCTTAAAATCTCATTTTATAAAATTATCCAATCATAGTTAAATTAAAAAAAAGTTAATTCAACTACAAAAGATAACAGATTATAGAGAAGAAAAGAATATAATACAAAAAAATACCCCATTCCTTAGAAGTGATTTTAGATATCTGAATTGGTTGTCACTACCTTCTTTAAATCCTTGGATCATCTTCACAACTGAGAGATTTTCTCTCTGTATTTGTATATGGACGGTGTGAAATGGCTATGGGAGCTAGTAGCTTTATTTGTGGTTTGATTGATATATGTTTAAGAGAGGTTAGGGTTGTATTTATATGTTAAAATTAGGTTAAACACATTTGAAATGCATATTAGGATTTATGGTAGATATTTGTACTCGGGTCAAGGCATGATTTATTATGCACTGTGGCGTGCATTGATTTTTGTTTCTTCAATTTCAATCCAGAGGACTGTGCCAAAGCATGGTATAATTTGGGCAACAGTGTGCATAGAACTTCAGAAAACACAAGTTAGACTTGAGTGTCTTTTGAGGTGGCATGAATAATGTCTTGTTGTAACGCACATAGAAATCCAAAATGGCTAATTTGAACTCGAAAGAAACTTGCCGTGGCAAAATAATGTCTTCCTATATCATACATATAATTTATGGAATTTTAAAAATATTGTTTTTTCCAATTTATGTGAACTGCCATTAATTACCCTATATTCACCCTTTTTGTTTCTGTTTGTCCAAGATTTTTCTTAAAGCACTTTAACCTATAAAACACATAAATACCTTCCAAAACAAGATAAAAAAATCAAATAAAACATATACTTAAAAGAATAGCAAATAATAAGGAAAAATAATTTTCATCATGCATATGGTCAATAAATGAGAAAGGGAAGTGATCTGTACGTGTGATGGCGTTTAGCTTTTGAAAGTTTATGCACATTCTCCAATCAATTTGTACACATGTAGGCACTAGCTTGTTAGCTTCATTCTTCACAAACGTGACTCCAAATTGCTTTGGAAATACTTGAATGGGGCTCACCCACTTGCTATTCGATATGAGATAAATAATGTCAACATCAAGGAATTTGAGAATTTATTTTTTGATGACCTCCATCATAGGTGGGTTCAAAAAATGTTGAGCTTCTATTGTTTGTTTTGCATCTTCCTCCAATAAAATCCTATGCATATATGTTGTCATATTTATGCCTTTGATATCTATAGTGCTCTAAGCTATGGTAGTTTTATGGTCATTGAGCACCCATATCAGTTTCTCCTCTCTAATTATTATGAGTTGTGAAGATATAATGATCGACAACATTTCATTATCTCCTTAAAATGCATACGTAAAGTGGTTAGGAATCTATTTAAGCTCCAATTTAGGTGTTTGATTCACATAAGGAAGACTTTTTTTTGTTAGAAATTGGAAGATGAATGAAATATGAGAAGACTTAGCATGAATCGGAGAAAAACACTTGAGGGCTGCCACAATTTGGATTAATTCTTCTGGCTTGTGCTCAGAAGAATTGAGATTTATATATGTAATGCTTTGCACCAATGCTATCTCTAAGTTATCATCTCCATGCTTGCGTTAAAATAGTCTTGTACTAAATAATCAAATGCATCAATAGAAAAAAAGATTCAAAATCATTAGGTACCTTAAGGCATCAAATAATATGAACTTAACTATCTCTCCTTCAATTTCCATAGTTAAGGTGCTTTCATGAATGTTAATCTTGGTACAAGTAGTTTTAACAAATTCCCTACCCAATATGAGAAGGAGTGCAATAGGCATAGGTTATACTACATCTGAAGCATAAAGAAATTAGCCTAGAAAATGAGAGAAAATTGAGAGGGAAAAATAAAAAAAGAGGGAAAAAAAATTGGTAAAACAATTTGATGTTTGGTGTAAATTAAAGAGAGAAAATTGATAAAGTATGTCTATGGTCTCGGTTTTATAAAAACCGAGGTCATAGGGTATGTCTATTGTCTCAGTTTTAGAAAAACTGAGGCCAAAATCCTATAGCCTCAGTTTTTCTAATAACTGTGGCTAAATGTCTGAGACTATATGTCTGTATTTTAGTAGTGCCAGTGTTATCAAGTGTTGTGATATGAACTAACGCTTGTGGAGGATTCCCAATTCGCAACTCCGACTCCAATCTTTATCTGTTGGACCTAGTAACGAGTGGTTGCTTAAATTTGTGGCATTGTGTTCTGCAACAATATATGAACACATAGTATAGTTAAAATATTTATGTCACTTTAAAGACAAATTTTTAGACATTATGTTTTATTATAATCTTAGAGTTTCTAAGATGGAAATTTATTTTATTAGAAGTTAAAAATTTCATTGTAAGTAAAAAATCATTCAACAATACCACTATATGGATTAAGTATAGGTTATCACATCAAATACAGATGAGCCAAAAAAGCTTTAAGCTCTTCACAAGCAATGTTTTTAGGAGGGAAAAAAAATTAAAACATTTAGGAAATTTATTGACTTCAAGTATGACTCATTAAGTTAAATCTTTTGAGAATGAATATATAGGGAAGCTGTGGCAACAAATGAAGAATGCATGAGAAATAATCATTCTTGAAAAACTGTTAAATAAAGTGGCCCAAAATCGAAAATATCCAAAAGCGTATATATTAGGTAAACCTTTCTTATATATATACTGATTTCTCTACAGTTATGAAAAAAAGACGAGTAGCCATTGGAGAAGAACAAAAGCTAAGAATTGTTAAAGATCAACAACCGCGAGAACATAGAATGACACAGTCAAGAAAAAAAGGAAGTTGTTGTTCTGTAATTCATCTATGTTACGTGTACCACACCAGCATAGCTTTGTCGATCTCCGGTCATCCCTTCCAGCCCCATTCATAGCCAATAACTAGCTGCCTCAGCTTCCACTAGACTAGCCACAGCATGCACCTGCACCCATACCAACCTCGCAAGTTCATAAGCTCTAGCCTAGTGACTCTAACAGTGCTAGCGTTTTCCTTCACAAGCGAACAGCGCAGCCATGCAGGCTCTACCATCCTACTTTTCCTTGTTTGGTAATATCAACAAAATTTTGTAATTTCTTTGCTAGGCTTGATTACTGATTTTGTACAAAAAGTATATAGGTGTATTTTGGATTTTGGTATATTTTGTAAAGCTCTCTGAATATTGGTGTTTGTATCTCTATTTGACTATTATTGAATTTTTCCTTAGTGTATCGTAGTGAGTGGAGTAAACTTTTTACATTGAAAATTTGAACAACTTAAATCATATGTGTCATTTATTTTTCTCATTGCTTATTATTTTGTTGTTATCCATTGTTATATATTTGTGCAACCAAAATTGGACCCAAACTTCGCTTCCGTAAGTGCTAATTTATAACAAATTGGTATCAGAGCCATTGGGTTATTCTTTTATTTATTGGAACTGATCAGTTTTCTCTTTTTGATTTATTTTGAGCTTCTGGTTATCTAATTGGTTTTGTATTTTCTAGGTTATGCTTCTATTTATTTAATATTTGGTTTTCTATCATGGCAGCAAAATACAAAATTGAGAAATTTCATGGTAGGAATGATTTCAGTCTATGGTGAATGAAGATGCAGGTCCTATTAGTTAAAGAAAAGGTTGTTAAGTCACTTGAAGGCAAGGATAAATTGTCAAACAAATTGACTGAGGAAGAAAAAGATGCATTAATGGAAAATGCTCTCAATTCAATTCAGTTATCCTTGTTTGATGAGATATTACACGAGGTTGGTTGTGAGGACTCTCCTGTAGGGTTATGGTTTAAATTGGAGAATTTTTATATGACCAATTCTTTGACAAGTCCATTATATTTGAAGCAGTGTTTGTATACATTCAGAATGTTAGAAGGTACACCTTTACATGATCACCTTGATGAATTTACTAAAATTATTTGTGATCTAAAAAATGGTGGTGTTAAGATTGATGATGAGTATCAGGCCTTAGTTCTATTATGTTATTTACCTCATTCATTTGAACACTTTGTTGATACCATGCTATATGGGTGAGACACTATTTCTTTAGAGGATTTCAAACCATCTTTGAATTCAAGAGAGTTGAAGAAAAATGTGTCTACAAGCAACAATGATAATAGCAATGGTTTATTTTTCAGATGTAGAAATCAAGAAAAAGGAACAAGTAATAATAGAGGCAAGTCTAGATATAAATCTAGAAAACGAAAAGATAAATGTAACTATTGTCTTCAGGAAGGGCACTGGAAAGTAAATTGTCTGAAACTCAAAGGTAAAGGAAAATCTTCCACAACGTCTTCTGGTACTAATGATGTTGTTGGTGTTGCAGATAGTTTTGGTTCTAATGGTGAAAATGTTCTATCAGTACCTATTGGTTCTCCTGGAGATGTTTGAATTCTTGATTTGAGTTGCACTTACCATATGTGCCCCAATAGAGATTCGTTTGCTTCTTATCAATCTATTGATGAGGGTGTTGTCTTGATGGGAGGAAATATATTCTACAAGGTTGTTGGTATTGATACTGTCCAAATTAAGGTGCATAATGGTATTGTTAGGACTTTGAAAGACGTTTTCCATGTTCCAGATTTGAAAAAGAACTTCATATCTTTGGGTACTCTTGATTCACAAGGCTATAAGTATATAGCTAAAGGTGGAGTTTTAAGAGTTAGTAAAGGTGTTCTTGTTGTTATTAAAGGGCAATTGTCATGTGGTCTTTGTATGCTTCAGAGTAGTACTGTTATGGGTAGTGTTTCAATTTCATCCTTTTCATATCAAGATTCAACTACTACTCAATTACAACATATACGATTAGGGCATATGAGTAAGCAAGGATGTTTATTTTAAGCAAACGATATTTGCTTTGGGGTCAGAAAACTGGGAAGCTTAATTTCTATGAGCATTGTGTCTATGCAAAGCATCGTAGAGTCAAGTTCAGTACAACCATTTATAAAACAAAAGGTACTATTGATTATATTCATTCAGATCTTTGGGGTCCTTTTCATGTTGTGTCTAAGGGTGGTACCCAGTATACGTTGACTTTTATTGATGACTTCTCCCATCATGTTTGGGTGTATTTTCTTAAGAACAAGAATGATGCGTTCTCAAAATTTGTAAAATTGAAGGCTTGTATAGAAAATCAAACAAGCAAGAAAATCAAGCATTTGAGAACTGACAATGGTTTGGGATTTTGTGAAAGTCAAATTAATGAATTTTGTGAAAGAAATGGCATAGTGAGACACTACATCATGCATTATACTCAATAGCAAAATGGAGTTGCAGAATGTATGAATAGGACTCTCTTAGAAAGAGCTCGTTGTATGCTCTTTCAAGCTGACTTGAATAAATCCTTTTAGGGTGAAGCTTGTAACCATGCCTGCTATTTGTTGAATCAGTCTCCATCAACAACAATTGATTTGAAGACTCCACTTGAGGTATTCTTTAGTACTCCTGCTAATTATTTTGATTTGAAAGTTTTTGGTTGTGCTCCCTGTGCTTATGTTAATGATGGTAAACTTGAGCCTAGGTCATTGAAATGTATATTTTTGGGGTATCCTTCTGGGGTGAAGGGTTATAGATTATGGTGTGTTGAACCCAATTTACCTAAATTATTGATTAGTAGAGATGTTAAGTTTGATGGCTTTTGCATACGGGAAAAGAAAAAAGAGTCTATTGTTACAGGTAAAGACCACGGTGTTAGTAAGCAGGTGGAGCTTGAGAGTGGAGCTCCTAGTCAAGTATAAGAGGGCACTTTAGATCAGCCATCTATGGAAGAGATAGATGATTTTGCTTATGATGTAGCAGAAGAGCAACATAAGCAACCATGTAGTATCACTAAGGGTAAAGGAATAAGAGAGATTTGAAGCCCTCAGAGGTGCGTAGATGCAGATTTAGTTTCTTTTGCATTGTATGTGGTAGAGTCTATTGAGGTGCATGAACCTTCTAGTTATCATAAAGTTATCACTTGTGATGAATCTATTTAGTGGCTAGTTGCTATGAATGAAGAGATTGAATCACTTTATAAGAATCATACTTGGGAATTGGTGAAAACTAGAAGATTGTTGGAAGTAAATGGGTCTTCAAGAAAAAGGAAGGTATACATGAGGTTGAAATAGCTAGGTTTAAGGCACGTGTTGTGCAAAGGGTTATTGTCAGAAGAAGAGTATTGACTTCAATGAAGTATTTTCACCTATTATGAAACATAGCTTTATTTGTGTGTTGCTTTCTATAGTTGCATTATTTGACATGGAATTAGAACAGCTTGATGTCAAAACAACCTTCTTACATGGTGAGCTTAAGGAACAAATATATATGCATCAACTAGAGGGGTTTATTATTCAAGGTAAGGAAGATCATCTTTGTTTATTGAAAAAGTCTTTGTGTGGGTTGAAGTAGTCTTCTTGACAGTGGTATAAATGGTTTGATTCTTTTATGATTGATCATGGTTACTTTATGAGTGTTTATGATAGTTGTGTTTATCATAAAATATTTCATGATGGTTCATGTGTCTATTTATTACTTTATGTTGATGACATGCTTATTGCTTCTAAGAATAAGTTTTAGATTCAGAAATTAAAGTCTCAACTTAGTGGTGAGTTTGAGATGAAAGATTTGGGTGCAGCGAAGAAAATTTTGGGCATGAAAATTTACAGGGATAGATAAGCAAGCAAGCTTTATTTGACTCAAAAAAGTTATATTGAAAAATTTCTTGAACGCTTTGGTATGAAAAAATCTAAACCTATGAGTACATCATTAGCTATGCATTTTAGGCTTTCTTTGGATTTCTCACCACAGTCAAAAGAAGAAGAGTAGTACATGTCTCAGGTTTCATATGCTAGTGTCGTTGGTAGTTTGATGTACGATATGGTTTGTACTCATCCAAACATTTCACATGCAATTAGTGTTGTTAGCAGATATATGGGTAATCTAGGAAAGGGTCATTGGCATGCAGTAAAATGGATACTTCGTTATTTGAAAAGTACATCTAATTTTGGTTTGGTATATGATGAAAGTGCTAATACTAGTTGTAGTGTCATTGGTTATGTGGACTCCAATTATACTGGTGATTTGGATAGAAGAAGATCTCTGACAGGTTATGTCTTCACTCTTTCTCATTATGCCATTAGTTGGAAGACTGCTTTACAGTTTCAAGTTGCTTTGTCTATGAAAGACGCAGAATATATGGAAGCAGTAGAAGGAAGTGAAAGAAGCCATTTAGCTTAGAGGTTTGGTTTTGATTTGGGTTTGCAGCAAGATACTTCTGTTGTATTTTGTGATAGTTAGAGTGCGATACACTTGACCAAGAATATATTGATGTCATATATCACTTCATTCGTGACATTTTCTCTCAGGGTGATATTGTTGTCAATAAGATAGTCACTACAGAGAATCCAGCTGATATGTTAACCAAACTAGTTCCATTTAACAAGCTTAATCATTGTTTGAACTTGATTGGTGTTTGTAGTAGATGATCATCCTTCGGGGCATTGGACGACAGTTATTTGGTAATCCAAGGAATTTCATATTTGAAGAACTTGCTTTCTGTTTTGAGCCAAGGTGGAGAAGAACAAAACCAAAAATATCCCAAAGCCCATATATTATATAAACCCTTCTTCTATTGTGTGTGTGTGTGTATACTGATTTCTCTATAGCTATGAAAAAAAGACGAGTAGCCTCTGGAGAAGAACAAAAGCTGAGAACTATTAAAGATCAGTAACCACGAGAACATAGAATGACATAGCCAAGAAAAAAAAGGAAGTTAATGCTCTATAATTCATCTCTGTTATGTGTACCACACCAGCGTAGCTTTGTTGATCTCCGGCTAGCCTTTCCAGCTTCATTCATAACCATCAATCAGCCACCTCAACTTCCACTAGACCAACCACAGGGTACGCCTCCACTCATACCAACTTTGCAAGTCCATAAGCTCCAACCTAGTGACTCCAACAATGCCAATGTTTTCCTTCACAAGAGAGCAGCGTAGTTGTGTAGGTTCCACCATCTTGCTTTTCCTTGTTTGGTAATGATAAGAGATAAATTATTGGATTTTTGTTACGATTTAAATGTTGATATTTGTGTGAAAATTGTTTTTATTTGATTATTTAATCCACAAATGTCATTTCACGGGTATTTCGTGTTTAAAGTGCAATTTCAGGTAAAATCATGATTTTGGAGAAGTTAGGGACAAAGTACAATGATCGGGATTGAATGAAAATAAAAAGAGAACAAAATTTCAAAATTTGGAAATTCGCCGCCGGCGAGAGTATTCTCGCCGCCGGTGAAAACCTTACGGAGAAAATGTTGAAAATCATGCAGGGAGCACGGATTTTGGCCAAGTAAATCTCGCCGCCGGCCAAAGTATTCTCGCCGCCGGCCAAAGTGTCTCGCCGCCGGCCATATTCATCTCGCCGCCGGCTAAAATCCTGGCAAAAATCTTCCCGAGAGCACAAAATTTTGGTAAACTCATCTCGCCGCCGGCCACATTATTTTGGCCGCCGGCCAAAATTAGAAACACCAAAATTTAAGTTTCCAGAAATCTCGCCGTGGTGAGAATAATGTCGCCGCTGGCGAGTTTCATCCGAAAACACATTTTTTATGTTGTTTTGTTCTAAAATTTCCCCCCAAACCCTAGATCTATATATACATTATGATGGAAAAAGAGGGGGACAGCAAAGAGAGCAGATTTGAGTTATTTTTGGAGGAGAAAAGGAAATTTTGGAGGAGAAAAGGAAATTTTGGAGAGAAAGGTTGGAGAAGCTTGAAGGATCATCACCATTGTTGCTACCAAGTCTTCCTCTTCAAGAGTTTTTCATCTCTTCTCCTTAGCTTTTATTTTCTGCATTTTATTCAGATTGTTTGTTCATGGATTCAATTGAGAATATGTTTGATCTTATTTTCGTTATGAACTAATTCATTTTTGCTAAGGCTATGATGTAGTTGAATCAAGAAAATCTGATTTCGTGTGTTATCGTTATATGAATTCATTGTTTTCAAGTTGAGTATTTATTTCCCTGCTTAATGCTTTTAAATTTCTGATCAAGATTTAAATGATTTGTTGCATTATATTGAGATCGAGAGGAGATGTGTAATGAACGCTTCTTGTGATAAATACCGTATGTTGAATGCGAGTGTGAGAACTAATGCATGATGTATGTGGTTATTCTAGAAATTCCATAAATCGTAATGTGCTTGTTTGTGATTAAATCTTCATAGAAATATAGTCGGTTTTCATAGATAAGTAATTCTAATATAACTCGAGAGAGAGTATTAGGTAAATTTGGGTTTTTCAACCATCACTTATAACTTTGATTTTCATATAACATGACTTGAAATCGGATTGAATTGATTTAGCGAAATCAAATGCCTTAGTGTTTTTAATCATTTGTGAACAACATTAAATTTTGTTATTTACGTTTAGTTTTATGTTAATATGCTTTTAAAACAATTTCAAAAATTTGGTTTTCAAATAAAATTAGGGTTAGTCAATTTCGGTACTTAGTGACGCCATTCCTTGTGGGTTCGATATCCGTACTTTTCTACACTTTATTACTTGAACGATTCGTACACTTGCGAATTTACGCATTAGGTAATATCAGCAAAATTTTGTAATTTATTTGTTCGGTTTGATTACTAATTTTGTACAAAATGTATCAAGGTGTATTTTGGATTTTGGTATATTTTGTAAAGCTCTTTGAATATTGGTGTTTATATCTCCATTTGATTATTAGTAAATTTTTCCTCCGTATGCCATAGTTAGTGGAGTAAACTTTTTACATTGAAAAGTTGAACCTTGTTGTCTCTTTAAGAGAACATGAACGTGCAAGTATACACGGTCACAAGTAATAAATGATAAGTAAGATATCGTTCCCACAGAGATTTGTTACTAATGGTTGTTAAGTACTAAGATTGTTTCAATCTAATTTTATCCAAACAATAGAAATTTGGATAGAGTTTAACTAAACTGATTTTTTATAACAATAAATAAGAAAATTCTAGGATTGCAGTTTTACCAAATTAATCCACTTGAATCATATTATTTTCTCTTGATTTATGTTCTAACATTTAATTTTTCAACCAAGAACTCCTAATTTATCTGCATGTCTCTTTCGATAACAAATAGACACATCTTGCTAAAATAATTCACTATATTCCTATGAGAATTAAATTTATCAAGATTCATTAAGTTCAAAGTTCTCAAATAGCTACACGTACAATGAAGGTATATTTCTATCCTTTATATATATATATGTTATTCGATCCACGAGCAACACACAAAAATGTCTTTTCCAAGTTTATTTAACTGTCACAGATCAATTGATTAATCTTCCAACAATCAAAAGCATTAATCACAAATAGTATAAACAAATTAAACATCTCATAAACCATTCAAAAGTAATTAATCCAAGCTTCATAATATAAGTTACATGGCAACCCTAGAACAATTAAATTAGTTCATAGAAAACATTAAAATTACAATAAAAAAATATTAAGACATTTAAGGAACATTAAATGAAGAATAACAAAAAGAATTAGAAGTATTTCATCTCTACTTTCTCTATTTTTCTCCTAAGCAGAACCACAACAAAACCCAAAAATGGCTTTTGCGTGTTCCACCGTCCATACCTCGTTGTATCATAATAAGCACATATTTATAGCTTCATGAAAATATACCAAAAATATTATGCGTGTAACAAATGGGAGACAAAAATTATTCTTCAGACACGAGGGTAAAAAGTTGGGACAAAACGTGCAAAACCGGTTGGACAGCGTGCGCCATTTTCTGATTTTTTTTATACAATACACATGACACATGGCGAGCTTTGATTCGCTGGAAGAATAATGGGACATATGGTAGCTTCTTATTGGGTGGGATGAGAGGATGCATGCAGATTAGATGGACCGTATCGCACGAGAAATATATGCATTGGTCTGTGCGCGACAGTTGGCTTCCACTCGCGTGGAGCATGGGACAAACGCATGATCTGGGTGGTTCAAATTTTTATCTCATGGTGAGTGATAGAGACGCGTCTGAGGGAAATTATTTGTGCAAACAGGTGAGCCCCACTCAGCACACCGAACAATGTGCCATCTAGAAACGCATCACATCACCCTTATTGCGCTTACATCTCACTTGCCTGATCCTCACCATTGATTTTCTGATTTGATGGTGCGTGAGGTGTGTTTGATGAAGCCGCACGTGGTGCTCCTTCTCTACGCAGAAAAACAAAGTTTAGTTAATTGCATTTAAGCCCTCTATATTAATTCAAATTAAATTTTAAACTTTTGTTATTTGCAATTTAGTCCTCTTTTAATTCAAATTATATTTTCAATTTTGATTAATTGCAATTAAGCCTTTTTTCACTTAAAATTCTTTAATTTTCCCTAAAAATATATTCCTTAAAAAATAACAGTAAATATTAATTTAAGAATTTAAAATTAATTAAAAACATTAAGAACATAGCAATTATAATTAATAAATTGGACAAAAATAACTCTAAAACATAGAGTTATCAAACTACTTAAATCATTATGTGTCATTTATTTTCTCATTGCTCATTATTTTGTTGTTACCCATTGTTATATATTTGTGCAACCAAATTGGACTCAAACTTTACTTCTACATGTGTGCTAATTTATAACAAAAACAAAGAGAGATTAAGATTACATATTAACTTTATCACGAAGAGATAAACAACACTAAATAATATTTTTGAAAGAAAAAGAGAATAACTTGTACCTTACTTTTCTTGCGGGAAATATTTGAGGTTTATGACCTTGGGGATTATCAAGGAAGAAGTTGGATAAGTTTTATTGAGCTTGGTATGGTAGAAAATCATCCTTTTAGAACTATTGTCATCATATTACGTGGAGAACTACACATGCTCTAAGGTTGAGCTGGGATGAGTCCTTATGCTTTTTATCAGTAAGTTAATATGTAGCTCGTGCTTCATAAAGGTCTAATAAACTTTTATCATGTAGGCCTAGGAGAACTACACAAACAATGCATCATTTTGCACTATCATTTGCAAGATCTTTACATAATAACAAACATCTTGCTATCATAGAACTTCTTCAAATTGTATCAATAATAAACATATATATATCCCAACAACATTGATCATATGACCTCAACATAGGCCATTACTAATTTTTGGCATCAACATTCTTCTAAAGTCTCTAAATTAAGAGGACAAAACAAAACTAAATGGTAATATAGCCATTTGTTAGGAAATTTGGATAAAATGGTATAATCACAAATTCTCCCTCCCAAAATCTTCCTTAGCAGAATATCAAATAACATAGAAATAGATAATACACAACACAAGAATTATAGTGGAAACTCCAAATTAGAGAAAAACCACTTTCGTTGTCAAAAGACAACCAGAGAAAATTCACTATGTGGAAAATTGTTACAACCACACTCTCAGTAATTTTCTCACACACCCAAAAGACAAGAGCAATTACAAGCACAAGAGAATTTTCACACAAAATTCTCTCACGTAAGAACTTCTCATACAAGCTTTTCTCTATTTTTGGGATGATTTTCAATGAAGAAATGAAGCCATATTTATAGCCTTCAAGTTCTCATTTCATATGCCAAACATTTCTTCATTCAACAAAATTAGGCTACCTAATTTTCCTATTCTTTATTCAAACAAGGTTAGGCACCTCCATCTTTGACAATATGGTAAGCCACCTTCCATGAATTTTCTTCTAAATTAGGCACCTCCTATTTTGACTAACAAACCTAATATTATTTTTAATCAATCATAACACCATTAATATGGTGAAAATCACTCCAACAACCATCTCTTTTCTCTTAGTCATTGCAAAAGAGAGATATGATTTATTAAATTGTATAGACGGATTAACATTTTCTTAAGAAAATACATCAAAATATAAAAAATTAATTTACCAACAATAAAGCTGTTCATGGCCGATCTTCACTCACATGTTAATTTAGAGTTATCTCACTTGGTAATTAGGAGAAATTAAATTTATGATATAAGTATTATGCCTCTTTTTTTGCATGAATAAAGTGGATAATTATTAATTTTGGATAAAATCAACATATATGATTTGAGAACACAATGTTACAAAGAACACAATCAAGAATTGAGGAAATATCTCATTTTTTCCAACAAAAAAGTAAAACTGAAGATGCATGAACAATTGAAGAGCTAGCTTCTTATATAACACTAGGATTATGCGGCTACAGTAAAATACACCAGTACAAAACAGTTATAGCAAACTAGTTTCAAGTCTTATACAGTATTCACATGTGTATAACGCTAGTACATAATACAACACTCTATCCAATACCCCTTAAAATAGTGATTTTGAAAAAAAAACTATTAGTTTGGGCCAAGTACGCAAACTGTGCAGTAGGTAATGCCTTAGTAAAGTAATCAACCACTTGTTCTCGAGACGAGGTTGTTGGGTTTTCCTCTTGGTTTGGAGGAGCCTAAGTGAAGCCCGTGTGGTTTAAAAGCCCATGGAATAAGAAGGGATAATTGTGTCATTTCATTGCTTCATTAATAAACCATTTAGGGTTTGATGAGTGTGTATTCTGCAGAGAAAAAAGGAAGGGCAGCAGCTAGAGAAATCTGCAGAAAAGAAAAGTAGGAAAGAGAGTAGTTTTTCCCTCTTTGGAAAGTCTTCATCAAGTGATCCAATAGAAAGCCATTTGTGGTCCGATTAAGCTGACATTTTTCAAGCAGGTTCATGACTCAAGACTCTTTAATCTGTATGGTGGGATTTGGATTTAGCTCACCGGTTTGGGAAAATATGAGCCGTGAATAGTGACTACGAAATTGGGTTAGATTTCTCCATTCTCTTGAAATAATTGTTAGTTTCTGAGAAGTGTATTCTTGATGATGTTGTTGATTGTTTGCCTCCAATTTTACCTAGAGAGAACTGTTGTACAATTGTTTCTTGATAGTGGAAGTTTTGGATAGGAGTGTCGTGGTTGTTTCCTTCTTACACCGGGAAGGTTTTTCCACGTAAATTGTTTGTGTTGATTTTGTGCATGTCTTTATTTTGAGCTCTATTTATTTGTTTTCTAAAAGATTCACACAAAGAAGGAGAATAGGTTTAATTCTGCTGTTTAGAACTTGATTAAGTTTGTATTGAAATTGTGATTCTCCTAACAAAGTGGTATCAAAGTTGTGGTTATTATTGTCGAATTTCTTGTGTTGAATTATGGAAGCAAATTTGAGTATAATGATTACTTTGAATGGTTCTAATTATCATACTTGGAAAGGAGAAATGGAAGATCTCCTTTATGTCAAACAATTTCATTTATCGGTGTTTGCCTCTGAAAAGCCAGAAAAGTTGTCTAAAGAAGAATGGACTTTGTTAGATCGACAAGTCTATGGGTATATAAGGAAGTGGGTAGATGATAATGTTTTGAATTATATTAGTGAAGAAATACATGCACGGTCACTATGGAATAAACTTGAAGAGTTGTATGCTCAAAAATAGGAAATAATAAAATGTTTCTTAAAAAGCAGTTGATGGCTTTAAGGTACCAAGATGGAACTCTGTTAATAGATCATTTGAATACGTTCCAAGAATAATCAATCAATCAGTTGGAATGGGTATCAAGTTTGATGATGAGATTCAGGGGTTGTGTTTATTGGGTATGTTGCCGGACTCTTGGGAAACATTTAGAATGTCATTAAGTAACTCAGCTCCAAATGGTGTAATCAATATGGATCTAGCTAAGAGTAGTGTTTTGAATGAAGAAATGAGAAGAAAATCACATGGTTCTTCTCAACAGTCAGAGATTTTGGTTACAGAAAGAAGAGGGAGGAGTAAAAGCAGAGGTTTCAAGAGCAAATAAAAGGAAGAAGCAAGTCCAACAGGTTTTCTAATGTTGAGTGTCATCACTATGGCATGAAAGGGCACATCAAGAAATATTGTAGACATTTAAAATGGGATAACAAGAAGAAAGACAAAGAAAAAGAAGGTGATGTTGGCAAGGAAAATGATCAAGTTGCCACCGCTAGTTCATAAGACTTTCTCGTTGTTTATGATGAAGATGTTGTCAATGTTGCATGTCACGAGATTAGTTGGGTTATTGATAGTAGAGCCTCCATTCATGCTATGTCTCGAGAGGATTTCTTTACATCCTATACAGCAGGTGACTTTGGGACAATGAAGTTGGGTAATGATGGCTTGGTTAAAGTCATTGGTATTGGAGATGTGTGCTTCGAGATGAATAATGGCACGAGGCTACTTCTTAGAGGGGTAAAACATATTCCTAAAATTCATTTGAACTTGATCTCTGCAGATAAACTTGATGATGAAGGATATTGCAATATCTTTAGTAATGGTCAATGGAAACTTACTAAAGGTGCTATGGTTGTTTCTTGTAGGAACAAGCATTCCAGTTTGTATATACTGCATGCAAGACTCTTCAAAGGCGTTATTAATACTGTGATAGATGAGCTCACATCATAATTGTGGCATAAGAGACTTGCTCACATGAGTGAGAAAGGCTTAGCATTATTGACTAAAAAGAATCTTCTTTCTGGAATGAATGATGTTTGTTTAAGAAGATGTACTCATTTTTTGGCAGGGAAGCAAAATAGAGTTTCTTTCAAGAGTTCCCCTCCTTCAAGAAAACAATACATACTTGATTTGGTACATTTAGATATATGTGGTCCTATGAAGACAAAAACTTTGGGTGCTGCTAGTTATTTTATGACCTTCATAGATGATTGTTCAAGAAAGTTATGGGTATACACTTTGAAGAGCAAAGATTAAGTATTAGATGTGTTTAAACAGTTTCAAGCCTTAGTGGAGAGACAGACTGGGAAGAAATTATGGTGCATCAAAACAAATAATATGGGAGAGTATTCAGGTCCTTTTGATGAGTATTATAGGCATTAGGGAATTCAACATCAAAAGACACCTCTCAAGACTCCTCATTTGAATGGGTTGGCTGAGAGAATGAATAGGACATTGGTTGAAAGAGTAAAATGTCTTCTTTTGCAAGCTCAATTGCCAAGATCTTTTTGGGGTGAGGCTTTGAATACAGTTTTACATGTTCTTAATCTCACACCATGTGTTCCTCTTCAGTTTGATGTACCAAATAGAGTTTGGACTGGAAAAGATGTTTCTTATAATCATCTTCGTATTTTTGGTTGCAAGGCATTTGTGCATATACCAAAAGATGAGAGATCTAAGCTCGATGTGAAGACATGACAGTGTATCTTTATTGGTTATGGTCTAGATGAATTTGGCTACAAATTTTATGATTTAGTTGAGAAGAAACTGGTAAAGAGTCATGATGTTGTGTTTATAGAAGATCAAACTATACAAGATGTTGAAAAGATAGAAAAAGAAGTCCATCAGTATAGCGATGATTTGATTGACCTAGATCCGGTTCCTTTATCAGTACAGATGGAACAAAATGTTCAAGATGACCAACAGGGTTCAGATGATGCAGATATGCAAGCTGAAACAGATCACTAGACTACTGATCAGTTTCTAGAACCAAAAATTCCACCCAGGAGGTCTACTAGAGACCAACGTCCTTCCACATGGTATGATACAGATGAGTATGTGTTATTGACAGATGAGGGAGAACCTCAATGTTATGTAGAAGCGATAAAAGATGGAAATAGAGCACACTGGGTTGGTGCTATGGAAGATGAGATGCAGTCATTGTATGACAATCACATGTTTGAGCTAGTAAAGTTGCCTAAAGGTAAGAGAGCTTTGAAGAACAAGTAGGTCTATAGGGTGAAGTAAGAAGAACATAATTCACAACCACGTTACAAAGCTAGATTGGTCGTCAAGGGATTAAGTCAGAGAAAAGGTATTGATTTTGATGATATTTTCTCTCATGTTGTAAAGATGTCTTCCATACGTGTTATTTTAGGTCTAGTAGCAAGCTTGGATTTAGAAATTGAGCAAATAGATGTGAAAACTACCTTTCTTCATGGTGAGTTGGAGGAAGAGATTTATATGTAGCAACTAGAGGGTTTTGAGGTTAAATGAAAAGAGGATTATGTATGTTGGTTAAAGAAAAGCCTCTACGGGTTGAAACAAGCACCTAGACAATGGTATAAGAAGTTTGAGTCAGTTATGGGGGAGCATGGTTACAAGAAGACTACTTTTGATCATTGTGTTTTTGTGCCGAAATTCTTTGATGATGATTTTATCATTTTATTGCTCTATGTTGATGAAATGTTGATTATTGGCAGAAATTCTTCAAGAATTTATAATTTGAAGAAGCAGTTGAGTAAGTCCTTTGCCATGAAGGACTTGGGGCTAACAAAAAAAATTATTGGTGTTTGAATTTGTCGAGACAAGAAAAGAAAGAAGTTGTACATGTCACAGGAATAGTACATCAACAAGGTACTTGAAAGGTTTCATATGGATAAAGCTAAAGTGGTTTCTTCTCTTTTATCTAATAACTTTAAGTTGAGATCGAGTCAAGGCCCTTCAACAATAAAGAGAAGAAAGATATGAAAAATGTTACATATGTCTCAGCAGTAAGAAGCTTAATGTATGCAATGGTGTATACGAGGCCAAACATAGCTCATGTAGTTGGAGTTGTTAGTCATTTTCTTTCAAATCCAGGAAGAGAACATTGGGATGTAGTAAAGTGGATTATGAGATATCTTCGAGGTACTTCCAAGTTAACACTTAGCTTTGGAAGTGGAAAACCAATGTTAGTTGGATACACTGATTCAGATTTGGCAAGAGATGAAGATTCTCATAAGTCTACTTCAGGTTATCTAATTACTTTCTCTGGTGGACCAGTTTCTTGGCAGTCAAGATTGCAAAAGTGTGTTGCACTTTCTACAGCAGAGGCAGAGTTTATGGCAGCAATGGAAGCCTATAAAGAGTTATTGTGGATGAAGCAATTCTTGAGGGAACTTGGTTTCAAGCAATATAAATATGTGTTATTCTGCGATAATCATAGTTCTATTCACCTAGCAAAGAACTTGGTGTTTCACTCAAGATCAAAGCATATTGATGTGAGGTATCATTGGATAAGGAATACTCTTAACAATAAGTTACTTGAACTTGAGAAAATCCATACTGATGAGAATGGATCTGACATGTTGAAAAAAGTAGTGTCAAGAGAAAAACTTGAAGTTTGTTGTTCAATTGCCAAGATGGTGGATCCCTCCATCTAATCAGAAAAGAGGGAGATTTGTTGGGGTTTCCTCTTGGTTTGGAGGATCCTAAGTGAAGCCCATATGGCATAAAATCCCATGGAGTAAGAAGGGGAAATTGTTTCATTTTATTGCTTCATTAATAAACCCATTTAGGGTTTGATGAGTGTGTATTTTGTAGAGAAAAATTAAGAGTTGCAGCAACAAAGGCATCAGCTAGCAGAAAAGAGAGCAGTTTTTCCCTCTCCACCAAGTCTTCATCAAGTGCTCCGATGGAAGACCATTTGTGGTCCGATTAAGCTGAAATTTTGCAAGCAGGTTCAAGACTCAAGAATCTTTAATGTGTACGGTGGGATTTGAATTTGGTTCATCAGTTTGGGAAATCGGAGCCATGAATAGTGACTATGAAATTGGGTTAGATTTCTCCGTTCTCTTGAAATAATTGTTAGTTTCCAAGAAGTGTGTTCTTGATGAAGTTTTTGATTGTTTGCCTATAGTTTTACCAAGAGAGAACTGTTGTACAATTGTTTCTTGATAGTGGAAGTTTTAGAGAGGAGTGCCGTGGTTGTTTCCTTCCTACAATGAGAAGGTTTTTCTGCGTAAATTGCTTGTGTTGATTTTGTGCTCTATTTATTTGTTTTCTAAAAAATTCACACAAAGAAGGAAAATATGTTTAATTTCGTTGTTTAGAACTTAATTCAGTTCATATTGAAATTGTGATTCTCCTAACAGAGACATGATCAATGACAAGCATCCCTTGAACCGCTTGGTCACTAATGAAATGGTGATCAACCTCAATGAGCTTTGTCCTAGCATGAAACATAGGGTTAAAAGAAAATGCCTTCTACATTATTAGTCAAAAGAACTGGTGTAGCAATTTACCACAAGATCAGCAAGTAGAAACCTAAGCCATGTAAGTTCTGCACATGTTAAGGCCATAGCACGTCATTCATTTTTAATGCTGCTTCGAGACATATCTATTTCCTTGGAAGATTTCCATGAAATCAAAGATTCACTGAGAAAAAAATACAATACGCATTAGGACTTCTTCTATAATCAAGAGAGCTTGCATAATCAACATAATTAGCATCACAGTAACTATTAAATTCATAGAGACATACTTAGTAAAAGTGAGTGTAGAGTTTAAAATGCCCTTGAGATACCTTAACAACTTATTCACAGTAAGCCAATGGATCTCAGTTGGAGATGCCATGAATTAAGACATCTTATTGTCTTCAAAAGCTATATCAGGTCTAGAGAGAGTGATATATTGAAACGACTCAATTACTTTGTTGTAGTCACTTGGATCAACCAAACGCACACTCTCAAATTTATTAAACTACTTTCCAGCAACCATATACAGATTCATTGGTATATTATCCTCCAAACTAGTAGAACTCGATAGGTCAAGAACATGTTTTTGTTGGGACAAGCACAAACTACTTATCTAACTCACTTGAACACCATGAAAATACTGTAGAACACCTAGATCCTTCAAAGCAAATTGGAGATATAGGTTATAAATGGGGTTGTTAATAGAACTAAGATAACTACCAATAATAATTGTATCATCAACATATACCAAAACTATCACAAGGGAATCAATATCACCTTTGAGAAAGAGACATCTATCAAATTTTGAATTATGAAATCTAATAGTTAAAAGACAAGAATACAGCCTTTAGAACCAAGCTAGTGAGGCTTGCTTAAGTCCATATAAAGCCTTTTTGAGGGTAGCATCACTGGCCTCAAAACCAAGAGGTTGACATAAATAAACATCTTCCAAAAGATCTCCATTTAGAAAAGCATTATTGACCTTTACATAACTAAGGGTCCAACTTCTTGCAATAGTAATAGCCAGCACAACTCTAATTGTAGTATACTTAACAACAAGGCATAAGATCTCTTGATAGTCTATGATAAATGCTTGAAAAAAATCTCGAAACCACTAATCTGGCTTTGTATTTTCTAGAGTTCTAATGGAAAGAAATTTGATCCTAAAAATCCACTCACAAGTGATGGGAACAACCCCTGAGGGAAGAGGTACCAACTCCTATGTCTCATTGACAATGAAAGCATAAATCTCTATTTGCATTGCTTTCTTCCACTTAGGTACTTGTATAGCATGTTTATAAGACTCATGCAGTTACCCTCCCAAAGTAAAATAAAGAATAATAATAAAAGAATGACAGAAAAGTAAAAAGAGTTTGATATAAAGAGATTAACTAGATTTTGTTTGATGTTTTTGTTCATTTATAGAAAGTTTTTTGTTTTTTAGAATTTCTTCATCTAAATGTGGACTGACATAATTTTACTTGATTTAAATAATGGAAACTTTATATATAAATGGGCTTCAATCAATCCCAATTGTCAAAGGGCTCACTTAGTCACACATGGGAGTGGAGGCTAGGAGTAAGCAGCATATTGAAACTGCTTCTTTTTAGTCAATTTGAACCCGATCCGAATTGGATTTGAAGATTTTCAATTCAAATTTGACTCAATGATATAATCAATCTGAACAAATCAGCTTATTTTTATTAGATAAGGTTAGATTAATATTAAAATTTATTTATAAATTATTATCACATATAAAAATGATATACACAATATTTAAATTTATATATTTGTAAAAAAATTTATTATTTATAGTTATAATTAAGAAAATCAAAACAATAAGTACGTGTGTATAATCATTAAATTATTATAAACATTTATATTTATTTTTTAAGTTAAAATAATAATATAATGTAATTATGTTATGTATAATATTTAAATATAACATATTATAAAATAAAATATACATTTATTTATAATTTTATAATAATTCGATATTGATCAAATATAACAGAGTATAAAATTTGTCAATATGAATCCGATCTGAATTCAAACATATTATATACTCTTTAATCTGAATTCGATTCGACAACAAAAATTTTCAATTCAATCCAATTTAAATATGATAGATCAGATCGAATTTATCAATTTACATAGGTTGATAAGATTATTTACATGGAGGCATATTTGGATAAATGGTTGGATCATGCATGCTGCATATTTATTTGCATATGAGATAATCATAAAGTTTACTTTTCTAAGTTGGTGTTCCGTCAATGGATTTATGGGTTCCACTTTGACTAAAAACCAATTAAAATGTACAAATGTACATGTAGAGAATTGTAACGCTTCACCGACTCAAGCAGACAATGAGTGGAACTATTCACCATAGAATAAATCTTACCTAGCTTCAGATATATATATTGGTAAATTTCAGACCATTACCTTATAGTTAGGTGGTATAGAATGCTCAATGGATTTATGGGTTCCACTTTGACTAAAAACCAATTAAAATGTACAAATTTACGAGTAGAGAATTATAACGCTTCACCGACTCAAGTAGAAAATGAGTGGCACCATTCACCATAGAATAAATCTTACATGGTTTCAGTTAGTTTTTTTTTTTGGTAAATTTCAGACCATTACCTTATAGTTAGGTGGTATAGAATGCTTAAAGTTGCCAAAAAAAATAAAGATTTTATTTAAGATAACTATTAAATGGTTGACTTGCTTTAACATTTTACCATAAGTTGGAAGTATGTACCCAAAGATTTTCTAAAAACATGTACAAAATCTTAAGTGTAAAAACATGTAACTTGTTAAAGAACCTTAACTCTCTCAACCGTTTTCTTTCCGTTGTATTTATAATCTTAAATAATCCTTCATTTTAAAACCTGGGTTTTGAGATGAAATTAGATTTGAGACTAATTAAGATGATATCAAAATTAGGCTTTTAGCGATGTTTTGGCATCACTTGAAACTCATTCCGTCGACATCCAGGGTATTATCTTAACTCCTATCCTCGCCCATGAGTTATTCTTCCGTTATACTTATAATCCTAAACAATCTTTCACTTCACCGTCTAGGTTTGGGGATAGAGTTAACCTTAGATCTAACTAACATACATGCATCATATTGTGCCTGAGGAGGGTTTCATTATTATCCACGTTTTATTTGCAAAAATCCAACCATTTTTGAAATTTGTTAACCAATTAAAGCCGATTAATTAAGCAGCCAGTCGAGGGTACTCTTTTTACATAGACACCACTTGCTTTAAATTAACAAATGATTTGCCTCAGTACAAGTGACTATATATATAGCAGTTTATAGTTTATATATATATATATATATCCATATTTGGATGTTTGGTTCCTTTTATTAAACAAGTGATAAGCTATTTCAATCCAAATTTACTTTTTTGTTTTGGCCTTGTTTCTGTTTATCTTGACCAAAGCACCAAGCAGTAGTGGTGCACAAATCCCCCGGGACATATCCACTCCATGTCCTCCGCAGACATCAAAACGCGAAACTCGTCTAGGTAACCTCTTGTGTTCTTGATAACGGCCGATTGAATTTGGGAAGCACAAGCGTTCTTTATGATCCCCTGGTCTAATCCCAATTAGCCTCCCAAGTGACACACTGTGGTCTTTGAAGAAAGATGCTGTAGACTGATTTTTTTTTTTTTTTTTACAAACAAACATCAATACAATAAATCATAAGCACAAGCAGTGCATAAAAAAACATCAGTGAGCATGTTTTGAAGCATTTCATAGCCACTTAACAAGCCAGAACTTGAAAATCCGATATATTGAAGCCCTAAAATAACAAGTAAATATTATACATAATTGAATTAGTAGCTTGTATATAACCTGTACCTATTGACATATATCTAGTTTATGTGTCCATAAATGAATATACATTATATATTGTATGTACAAATAACATATTTACAAATTATGTATAACTCTCTTAATATTTTGTATTCAATTTGATTATGTACAGCTTGTACTAGTTCCGGACAAAAAAGTGACATCATTGAGCATGAAAAATATGATAAAAGTTAGAAGGAAGTACCTCAGTGTCGAGGTTCGAGGAAGAAAATGAAGAGAAACTAGAAGTAGGCACATTGAAATAGTAGGGTTGTGCTACAGATACTGCTGCAGGAACACTTTCCTCCTCTCTAAGTCTCATGTTTATAATCCCGAGTCCAAGGGGCCATCCGTTGGGATGATAATCTCCCTGAAGTCTCCATGGCTATATATATATATATATATAAGTTCAGACGGACTTGAATTTAGCTCTCTCATGTAAATCATCATACACTTTTGCCACCAGTTATATATAGTAATGTTAATCATTTAAAAATGACTGGGAGAAAAAACGGAAAGAAACTTTTTTTCTTCTTATTCAGAAAATTTAAATGGTCATCATTATATATCTACGGACATGTAAAGAAGTGACCTTGTATATATGATTCACAACCAATTTTATGATTTCACTCTCTTTTGTCAATATGGACCTAAAGATCTTTATTATCTATTGTGTACAATTATATATACTACTACTATATCGTGGTGGGGAATAGAGACAAGCAATTAGGGATGAATTCAAGCGGGCTGTGATAGAAGTTCAAAACTTGGAGTTCGTGTTGGATTCGAGTTGAGTATCGTTGAAATATGTATATTTTTGGATAAATTTGAATAGGATTTTTTAAATTAAATACAAACTCAAAACTCAAAATTAAAACATTAGTGTAGAATTAGGTATGATTTTTGGAAGGTTAAATTGAATTAAGTATTAGAGTTTAAATAATATAAGAAATAATAAAATAATAACATATAATATTTAAATATATATATGTTTTATAAAATTTAAACTTAATTAACACATCGTATAGATTTCGGATCACGTAATTAATATAAATATTTGATTCAATACTCAATTTTAAAATTATTCAAATAATATTAAGTTAAATTTATTCAATTTTATAAAACTTCAAATTAATTTGAATCATGTTTTATAAAATTAGAATATATATTTATATTTGCAAGGTTCAGATATAAAATTATAAATTTTAGATTTTTTTTTTTTAGTATTTGCAAGGTAGTTTTTATATAATTTTATGAGACTTGAAGTATAAATAATTTAATAAAAACTGACCAAATGAACTTTTGGTCAAAGTTATTTGACGCAGAATGTATTTTTTTTTAAATATATTCTCCAGGATTTTCAATAAAAAGATAAAATAAAAAATATTATGTAAAGTATTAAGGTTTAATTGCATACGAAAATAATTTTCTATGTTTATTTGATTGTTAATCCCTAGCTCTCACGTGCAAAATGTATGATTAATTTTAATAATGTGATGAAGATCTGCTCGACACATGTTCATAAGTATGCAACCATTAATTCTATGACATGCTGAACATATATTTATTATTGTAGGTTTCCAATGTTATTTTATAATATGAATTTTTTTTATATAAAAAAATTAACAAATTGAATAAATTGCAAAAATATGTAACGTTGAACATATATTCAGAATATATATAAAAAGAAATTAAATAAAATCAGATAATAGAAGGAAATGTTAATGCAATTTATAAAGAGGTTAGGGATGAACATATAAGAACATGTAAAACTTGGAAGCTGTTTAGCTTCCATATACCGTGGTCATTGTGTAAATGAATAAAGGTTTTGGGTTTAAATCTGATATATATATATATAGCTGGAAAAAGAAATAGGAGAGACCGCGTAGTAGTACAGGTCATTGTCATTGTCATCAATGATTCATTTTGCGAAAGTGAAAGCATTTACGTAGTTAGCACGTCCCTCTAAAAGGGTTCATACAGTACACAGCTGATTTTATGGGTTGTGGACCTGCATTGCTAATTCTTAATTAAACCTACTTTAATATATATTTAGATAGATATTGTCTCTGATAGGCCACGGCGTTGATCAAGGTTCCATAAGCCAAAACCCCAAGTACATGGTTACTTAGTGGGTGAATGGGTTGCAAGTTATATACGTATTTTTCTTTCCTATTTTCAGTAGTTATGTGTGAATATTTTTAACAGTATCAAATACGATTAATTATAATCGTATCGGAGTTAATTACATTAAATTGTACTGTAATTAGTTTGTACACTGTGTTTGATGAGTAATTATAAATATTTTAATAAAATAATTTATATTTAAAATATTTTTATTATAAAATTTATTTAAATTAATATTTATTTATTTTTATATTTTTTACATTTTAAAATTTTAAAAATATTATTTTTAATTTAATACGAAATAAAAATTAAAAATATATAATTTTATAATTAAAAATTCAAATAAATTAAAACTCATATAATCATATACAAATTCTATATATAACCTAAGTATTTTTATATTACACAGTTTGATTTCACGAACAAATACATACTTTATGATTAATGGATTCCCACTGCTTACATAAGATTTTATCTCCTTTTCTAGCTATATGTTAGAATTAAACCCAGATTAATTTTGGCTTTGAAGATAAATTAAAGAGACTAATGAACTAAGAAGCCCATCTAAACAAATAGTAGTTGTGCAATTTAAATATGCACACACTCAGATCACAAACAAGAATTAATTAATAAGAAAAATATCAAACACATGGCATACACCTAGAAATTAAGTAATTAACATAAGAAAAATAGAAAACTCGGAAGCAAATTTTTAATTTACAATCATATTGATATAACAGTGAGTAATTTCGTCATCAAAACACAATCAAAGCGATATATGTTTAAAGATCATGAGTAGTTTTATTTACCTCCATTAACGGGTCTCTTCCACAATCTCAACAAAGAAGATGATAACTAGAGGAAAACCCACAATCAGAAAAATGTTATATGACACCTACCAAGGAAAAAGAGGGTTTTTTATATTCTTCTTCCTTAAAAGTGACTACATGATACATTAAATAAGCTTGAGTCCTTCCTTGATATTCACTATTCAGTTCAGATACTATTATTAATAAAGGGAAATTTACATTACCTGTGTCAGTTTGTCTTTCTTAGCATTTGAAAGCAACAACTGCTCAAACAAAACAACAACAGTTTAACCGTTAATTCAACTTTTAAAAGAGCTATGATGAAATATTTTATATGATACAGTACTTTATTAATATAATTTTACTTTTAATTCATCTTAAAATATATATATATATATATATATATATATATGCTTTGTATGTTATACTAAAAAACATACAATTTTATGTTATACCAAAAAAACATATGTCTATGGTCAGAAATAAAGCTTCAATTGTGAATGAGATTATACCATATAGTTAGTTAAATAATTTTTTATTCATGCCATTAATTTTGAAGATTTTTGTCATTTTTCAAAAATTTTCCTTATTTAGTTATAATATGTACAATTGTACCTTAACTTTGTAACCTATACAAGGGTGGTTAATATTTGACTAAACTTTGGAGATAAACTTTGATTGACAAATCTATTGTTATGAATCATTGTTACATACCATTAAATAGTTGTAGTAATTTAATGAAAACTGTTCAAAACTCTTAGAATGTAAACTTACTTGATTTCTTCAAGTATCTTTTCATATGCTTAATAATTTTATTATTATTATTATTATTATTTACTTTGTTTAATTAATTAACATTCTATTCACTTTTTCAATTTATTTTCATTTTCCTAAACTTGGAGCATATTTAATCTATAGTGTCTTTTGTATGTGATTGGTACTTTATATATGTTTTGATGATCTTTGAGAGCTATTTGTGAGTATTTCTATTCATAACCAATATGTATATATCTTTAAAAATCAATTGATTGATGAGTTTCTATCTTTCCTATCAATATTTTTGTGTTCTTTAGCTTTATACTAGGCATGTATCAAGAACAGTATGGGAAATATATATTTAAGTTGTTAGTTGTGTTAAATTTTATTGTTTTTTATTTATTTGAAAATATAAGTAAACAATAAGTGAAATTATATGAAATCAAAGTTGTTAGTTTTTTTAAATTTTATTATTCTTTATTTAATTAAATTTATGAATTTGTGAAAAATAATTGAAAAATTAAAAAATTTTGAAAAAATAAAATAAAATTGAAATAAAAACTAATTTGAAAAAATAAATAAATAAAGGAGGTGGGGGGAGAGGGTTAGAATTGAAATAAAAAATGAGATGAGTTATTTGATTATCTCATACTCTTGTTCCGATATAATATATGAATGTTAAAAAGGAAAAAAAAGGGTACGTATATAACTTTTTTCCTTTCAAAAAAGGGTTTATACGGTGAGATGATTTATTTTAGTTAAAAATAACATATTATTATCTCTGACATAAATTTTTAAGTAAAGTTATAAAAATATTTTAACTTTTATCGAATAATTGTGATTTAATTTTGATTAAACATGTATTAAATACAACTGATTAAATTAAATTATTATTCAACTATTTAAATTTTGATTAAACGGTATTCTGATTAAATTATTATGATTTTTAGTCTACGTATGTCTAATTCGTTGTGTCCAATTGAATACATATCTTGTGTTTTTGTTACGAATATAACGAGAATATCGATAAAATTATAATTTGGAGTAAGTCTAGAATATAAATAATAATAGAGATTTATATGAATCCATTTCCCAACTGTAATATATTTTATTATTACTATTCTTTTTGCTAATATATACTAAATATTAATAAGTAGAAAAAAAGAAGAAGATATATAATACTGCAAATAAATGCTTGGTCTTCCAGGATTTATACCTAAATAATGTGTTGAACCAACTGAAGTGATATTTTGGGATCATTGAATAGAATGTACGTACGTATTAATTGTCAAAAATATTCTCTGATAATTATCATGTATTTTCATATTCTTTCTGTTCTCATTTCTGTACAATAGTTGAGATATATGTATAAAACGAAAATTAAACAATAATCATAATTCCTGCATATCCATGTTTTATGGATCCACTACCATTATTTATGCTCCATGTTTTACTTCACTGAGTTATTGGTGTCTACCACAACAACACACACCAACACTCCTCCTCAAGTTGGTGCATATATGTCTCTTATGCCCAACTTGTCGTTGAGCTGTGTAAGTTCCTGGCATATATTGTGAGTATATCACCCAATTGATCTTTCCTGATTTAACAAATGGAAGCTTAATAATCTTTTCTTCAATATTCGTTTGATGAAGTTCCGATCCACTTCAACGTAAGCTTCGTGCGATCATGTTGAACTCGGATTGTGAGATGGCAATGGCTCGCTTTGTTATCACAAAATAAGTTCATTTCAGAAAGTTGAGCAACACCAATCTCACAAGGTTTTTCAACCAAAGCGAGCTCACATATTCCTCGACCATTCTCGAAATTCAGCCTTCAAAGACCGGATAAGGCAACTACATTTTGCTTTCGCTTCTCCATGTAACAAGATCGCTCTCACCTAAAGTAAAGTACCCAAGAAGAGATTTCCTATCCTTCATATTCCTCGCCCACCGAATCAGATATCCAAGGACTTCCAATCGACCATTCTTTGAAAACATAAGTCCTTTCCGTGTGGAGGATTTTAAGTAACGAAGTATTCTGCATTTACCGCATCCATATGGTCTTCACTGGGCAAGCACGTACGAACCGACTCACGACACTCACAAAGATACGCAATATCGTGTCGAGTATGAGATAAATATACGAGTTTACCTACTAACCGTTGATATCTCTCGTTTTATCCGCCGGTACTCGTCCACATATTCTCCGAAGTTTATGATTTTGAACCATTGGAATATCGACAAAGTTTACAATCTAGTAGTCCCGCCTCTAGTAGGTCCAGAGTATATTTCCTTCTGGGAAAGACATATGCCTGTTTTGATCTTGTTACCTCAATACCTAAGAAGTATTTCGAGCCCTCCCAAGTTCTTCATTTCAAACTCATTTGACAAATTGTTCTCAAGCTTAGAGATCTTCTTTATCATCCCTCGTAATGATCATGTCGTCTACATAGACTATAAGGGCCGTTATCTTCCCTAATCGATGTTTTAGGAAAAGAGTATGATCGTAGTTGCTTTGTTGGAACCCATATTTCTTCATTGCTGAACTCAACCTACCAAACCACGCCGAGGTGCGATTGTTTTAGTCCATACAATGCTCGTTGTAATCTACATACAGCTGCTTTCCGATGTAACAAAGATATCCCGGTGGGATATCCATGTAAATCTCTTCTTCAAGGTCACCATGAAGGGAAGGCATTCTTCACGTCAAGTTGGTGCAACGGCCAATCTAAATTTGTCAGAAGAGAGATAACAAAACTCTCACATGCTTTTAGTTTAGCCTACAGCAGAAGGTTTCTTGACAATCTATCCCATGTTTCGTATATCCTTTTGCTACAAGCCTCGCCTTGTAACGATCAACTAACCCATCTCGCTTTATACTTAATGGAGAAAATCCACTTGCATCCTACCATCTTCCTCCTCGAGGCAACTCGCTTAACACCTACAGTGTGTTATTCTCTCGCAATGCCTCAAATTCTCTTTTATAGCTTGAGCCCATTTTGGATCGTATAAGGCTTCTTCAATGCTACTCGGAATTTGGACACGATGAGAGTGTTTCGTGCGAATGCTCGATAGGTTCCGATAATCTTTTGGAAGTAGATACATACTTGCTATTGGATACTGCTGTCGTTCTTCTCTTTCCTGGGAGTATCGATTTGGAGGTTTACCTCGATTGTGTCTCAAAAGGTAAAACATAACCAACAGGTGTATCTATAGCATTAGTTTGTAAAGGTGTGATAGGATAGCTTACCTCGCAGTGTTCTCGCAGGAGGATCATCGTGGCTTCAGAGAATGGAGTGGCACATCAACCACTTCATCTTCTGAGTTTCACTACTACTTCTTGGAAGTTCAAGTTCAAGCTCTGCAGATACGGGCTCCTCCATATTATTGGCACGATCCGAGTATGTTGACTAGTGTCTAATATTTCAACATCAAGCCAATTTCGTTTCTTCACCATAACTCTCCTCCCGAAGAGTGTAATTGGATACCAGGATGAGAAAAAACATTCTCGATTCAAAGAAAGTGACATCCATGGTAGTATAGTTTCTTTTTAGTAATTGGATCATAACATCGGCACTTTTTTTGTACACCATACCCCAAGAATACACATCGGACAAGCACATGGATCCAACTTAGTTCGTTGATTTTGGCGGAGGTGGACAAAAGCAACACATCCAAAAATTCTAGGCGGAAGCATTAAAATAGTAGGTGGGAAGATGATCCGATAACACCTTTAATGGAGTCTCGAAATTGTAAGGTCTTGTGGCCATTCGATTCAAGAGATACACAAAATTGTAGTAACAAAGATCACTCCAAAGATTTATTAGGCATATGTGCACCATTAGTAAGGCCCGAGCCGTTTCTAAAATATGCCTATTCTTCCTCTCCAATTCCCATTCTCACATGGGGTTTTGCATGAATACGAGGTTTCATGGAGAATACCACGGTTGTCCAAGTATGTCCTAATTGTCGATTAACATACTCCCCTCCATTATCGACCTAAGTATCTTAATTTTTCGTAAAATCATCCAATCATGGTATGAAACAGAAATGTAGCAAATACTTCATCTTTACAAGCTTTGAGAAGGTAAAGCCATGTCATTCGTGTACAATCATCAACAAAAATAACAAACCAACGATGACATTCACGACGTAATAATCCTGGGAAGGTCCCCAAACATCGAATGTACCAAAGCAAAAGCGAGTCATACTTTTATTCATGCTCATAGATAAGACGCCCTATGACTTTTGCTAGGATACAAGTATCACATTTGAAATCCGAATGTGTGATATTTGAAAATAAACTAGTGGAGCAGTGCCTAACATACCAATGATGACGATGCCCAAATCTACGATGACAGACATAGCCAAATATGTCGTTCCTTGTTACCAACAATATGTTGCAGTGATCGCTCTTCCCGAACCGAGGTCATCCACATAATATAGCCCTCTCTCCTAGTACCACGCCCCAATAATCTCCTGGTGAGAATATCCTGTAGGCAAAAAGTAGGATACATCAATACTACACGCTAAGGTCTCAAGTGACTCGACTTACGTACATTAGTCGCTGGACAGAGATGGTACAAGCAAAGTATTAGATAATGATAATGAGGGAGATAAGGTCACCGTTCCAGCCCCGTGAATCGGATAAGTGACTCCCATTTGCATTGGCAACACGGCTCCGTCTTGGCCGGGTTGTATTGGAGAGATCGTTTCAGGTCAAATGTCATGTGATTCGTAGCTCCGCAGTCCGTAATCCAATCCTCTTTATCACTATGAGTAGAGATGTGAAATGCATTACTTGAAATACCTGGATCCTGGGAAGATTCGGCCTGGGAAGTAAGGGATAGTGAGGCATTATTGGTAGCCACAGCTGCTCGTCCATTGGTGTCCCGTTTCTTCCGTGCTTGAATATCACTCCACCATTCGATACCCATGGAGTTTGAAGTAAAGCCACGGGCGTGTTTGGAGTTTCCGCAATGGCCACATTTCATGTCAAGAGATGGTGGATATCCCGAGGATTTCTTGCTACCCAAAGAGGTTCCTTTTTGGTGGTATTTGATTATTGTCCTCGACCCCCTTTAAAAGCCATAATCGCTCCTGTGTGTCGTATCTACACCTGTGATCATCACGGTCTGCCTCTTCCCGACCGAATCCACAGGGTTGTTCCACCGCAGGAATGGTTTGATTTGAAGCACATCACTTCGAGTTTTGTCGAGTCTCGTCATCAAGTCCATCACGAAGGTATACACTCGATCTTCCTCGTATGATGGAGTTGTATTTTTGTATGTCATTTGCACACTCCATTGGATTGACGACGAAATCAATTTTCGCCACAATCCTCGGGCGTCATCGTAGTATTTTTCACGGATCCACCGTCGTTTCATACGAGTAACTCGACGGCCGAAGATCATACACTTGAGATGTGTCCGCCCCATCATGTAAGGTGGCAGGCCAGTAATCCCAAACTTGTTTCGCAGTTGGGAATCGAATAAAATTTTAAATCAAGGAGTGGTCCATCGAATTGATCAACCATCCTTTAACAATGGCATTTTCAGTGCGCCATCTCCTGAATGAGGGGTCGGTTTCAACAGGTTGAGGAAAATCCCCATTAATACATCTCCACCACCTGCGACCACAAGGCATAGTTGGATCCTCCCAACTTGATACTAATGGGGGCATGACGCTCATGGGCCGACAGAGGTCAGTGAGTCGATTCGAGCTCTAGTGAAAACTTCCGTCATTTTCGCCACAAATCTTCCAACATGAAATTGGTAGTTAAATCTCTAGATTCCGCCACGAAATCTAAAATTTTTTTTCCTTCCGTTTTTCCTTTTTTACAATTGACAACACTATATATAAAGAAAAATTTCTAAACCTAAATCATTTTTCGCAGCCCTTCGTAACCCTAAATCCCTTTTTTTTTTCCTCTTCGCGCCCACAAGCATACTTCATAGCAGCCTTCACGCCGCCCCTCTACAAATTTCTTCTTCCGATGGAAGAACCCTAGCGATACAAGCATCCAAATGAGTCATCCTCTACTGTCCTCTTCTTCGTTCCAAGTTTCTCCACGATGGTCGCTAGTAAGAGACGTTGGCCAACTACCACGGCGCCTTCACGAGTGGTTCGAATGAGCCAGATCGCATGGCCCCAAGTGTTCTATTGAGGTTGCACCATGAATCGACGTTGAGAAGAAATGGTGACTCTGAATACTAGATGGTCGCAGCACAACACTGGCACTGATGAGGATACACTGTCTACCTATCCCCTCAGGTTTTGTTGTTACGCCTTACACAATGTTCTTTGTACTGATGTTGTTGTTTTACTTGATATTTTTTTTCGTGTTGCACACCGACGGCTTCGTAAATAAGAAATCGAAACCAAAACAAATTTCAGACAAATACAAACCAGAGATCAGAACTCAGCAAAAAAAACGAAAACAGGTGCTACAATCAGCAGCCCACCCGTGAATCGAAATCGACCAGTGAATCGAAATCAAAATTCGTAAATCAACAAATCGAATCAAGAAATCAAGAATCAAAGAATCATATTCAGAAATCAAAATGGTAGTTCCATTCAGAAATCAGCAGGTAGTTTCATTAGTCACCAATAACCTGCTCGGATACCATGTCAAAAATATTCTCTGATAATTATCATGTATTTTCATATTCTTTCTGTTCTAATTTCTGTACAATAGTTGAGATATATGTATAAAACGAAAATTAAACAATAACCATAATTCCTGCATATCCATGTTTTATGGATCCACTACCATTATTTATGCTCCATGTTTTACTCCACTGAGTTATTGGTGTCTGCCACAACAACACACACCAACATTAATTAGGATCTCAGAGGTTGAAAGATTTTAAAAGTTTCGAGGTTTTCTGAATGGAAACTAATTTCCTCTAGTATTTTGTACAACCTCTCAATGAATTGCCTCAAAGCGCCAGCGAGACGAATCTTCTTCCAGTGAATTGCAAAAGAAAAAGTCACATGTCAGTGTAAGCATATGAAGGTTGAAAATAATGACATAAATATTTCAAGTGTTGAGTAGCCTACCACCCACAACAAATTAAACTTTGTAAGAAGGGACCAAACTCGAGCATGGTACTACATAGCCACCCCTGCTAATGAACCAAGATGGTACGTTCCAGTATTCCCTTGGCCAAGTGGAGTGCCCACACATATAAGAACTAGGGGTGGACATTTTTTCTTCAAAAATCACTAAAAATCCAAGACTAAATTAAACCTACACTTTTTCTATAGGTGAGTTGGTCTAGTGTAAATTTAGAAAATTGATATAGTCGGATTGGTTATAATGTTTTTAATTTTATTTTATAAAATAGATAAGAACCAAGCCGATCTTCTTCAACTATAAATATATTTTAATTTTAACTAATATATTTTAGGTTAAAGTACACTATTGGTCTCAAAATTTTAACGAAATTCACACATAGGTCTTAAAACTTTTAAAAAGTTTGATTTGATGCTCGAACTTTTAAAAATTCACACGAAGGTTCCTAAAATTTTAAATCATATACGATTTAGTCTCTAAATTTTTGATTAACAAATATATATTTTAGTAGCTAAATGAAGATTTATGCGTGAAATTTTAAAAATTTTAAGCATTAAATTGTATGATTTAAAAGTTTGGTTTAAAAGTTTATAAACTAAATCGTACTTTTAAAGTCTGAAGACCTATATGTAAAATTAGTTAAAATTTGGAGATCAATGGTACACTTTAACTTATATTTTGTATTTGTACTATTTCTCGAAGAGGAGAGGTAGCATTTTTTTTTTTGTTTTCAAAATCCAAGTACTTCGACAACAATCTTCATTTTTTGTGTTTTACTCAATTGATTTTGTATGGTGCATATTTATAAATCTTTTTAAGGCAACTTTAAATTTTATTAAAGTTAAATATTTACAAAAAAAAAAAACAATCATAGAAAATAAATCTTACTAAGATTTTTTCTTATTTCTAGGTTCTATTTTGTGAAGTAATTAAAAAAAATTATAAGTCCAAAAGGGCGACTTGAATGTCGATTTTTGGATCATAAGTTTGTTAAGGCTTTAGATTTTACAAAACCAACGAGATAATGTTAATTTATGAAATAAGCTAATAACAAACCAAATTGACACACTCACCCCTACTAAGAACCTCCAGTCAATGTTTGGGGGAGGGAATAAAGGCAAAGGTCGCATAAAAAGAAATAAGCAAACAATGTGATCTTACCAAGCATGGGCGGAGCCATGGAGGGGGCTACACGTAGTTGTAACCCTACTGAATTTTTCCTAAAAAAAATCTTTTAATATATTCACATTTTTATTTATGTGTAATTATAAGCAAAGAACGTGATCCCAAGCGTGGGCGGAGTTATGTAGGGGCTATACAAGGTTGTAGCCCCGATTGAATTCTTCATAAAAAAAATTAGTTTAATATGTTCACATTTTTATTTATGTGTTATTATATATATTTATAATAAAACTTTGATATATTTGCAATTTAAATCACTTTTCTATCATTTTATTCATTTTTTAAGTACTCATGTACATATTTATGTAGATTATTAGTTACACATTGAATGACAAATAAAAATGAAACAAAAAAATTTAACTTAAAATAAATTACATACATATATTTTAAGAAGAATTTTCATGTAACACAATATGTATTATCATATAGTATAATCGATTATCCTAACTATTTGTTTATAATAAGAAAAAGTTATAATAAGTAACACTAAATCAACATTTTACCGATAGAGGCATACAATATGTGACCTATAGTATTCTATTATCTTTTAATTTTAGATTTAAACACATATATTTCATTCATAAATGTATATCATGTCATAATATTTTTTAACATCTTATTTTAATAATATTTTTAATTTATTTGAAGTCTTCTGTTATTATTTTTTTAGAATTTAATACCTAAATTATATTGATATTTTAGACTTTAATATATTTATTTTATTTTTAGTTTTAAAATAGTATTAATTAGTTAATTTAATGTATTTATGTATGTACATAAACATTATTATATTTTAAATTTTTTTATTTGAAATAATTTCACTGCTACAGTAAATGGCATTTAAGTTAGTTCAAGTCGGTGTTTAAAGTTAACTATGAGTAAAAAGGACTTATAATAAATTTTAAGCCATAATTTTATAAACCATTTTAAGTTCATAAATTTATAAACCAACTTAAAATTTAAAGTTAATTCTAACAAAAAATCGATTATAAATGGACTTAAGATTTAAAAAAATATTAAAAAATTATATTGTAGTATCTATTTAATGAAAAACAATTAATCTTTTAACTCATTAAGAAATTTTTGTCTTGATTTTCACTTGATACCAAGACATGGGAAAATAGGCTTCACACTAGGAATAGGAGGTCATAGGCCAATGGTGAATGGAATCTCAGCTATCCCCTTTGATAAATCCAAGTGTCTCTTAGTAAAATTAGTATCAAGGGACTATTTTAGGTTGGTTGAAATTGTGTTTGGAATGGACATAAAATCCCTATGGGAATATCATATTATATCTCACAAGCTAATGTAGAATCAAAGGAAGAAGTAGAACCGGGATAAAGTAGTAGATGAGAAGAGCCAGACAATCACCTGAGCCAGGCACGCTCGCACAAGATAAGCCAATCACGACCAAACTATGGTGGTTGAACATGTTTGGTTAGACGAACCTAATGAAAATCCACCAAGATGTATTTTGTATTATAGAGTGCAGTGCCAAAGCTTACCCTTTTCTGTTTCCCTAATACACAATGCTTACAGAATTCCAATTTTTTGGTTCTCGCGTCTTTTAACAGGCCTTGCATTACAAGAATCTGTAAATTTTTTTCACCAATATGCCCTAAATGCATATGCCATAGCTTGGTAGTTTCTGAATATTTTTCTTCCTCTAAAATTGCTGTTGATGTTGTCCCAATAACAGTACTACCAAGGTAGTGGTACAATTTATTCTTCTAAACACCTTTCATCGCTATAAGTGCCCCAAAAGTAACCTTCAATGCCCCATTTTGTATGGTCATAGTGAAGCCTTTTGATTCTAAGACTCCCATAGCAATGAGATTCTTCTTCATACCTAGAACATAATGAAAATCCATTAAGAACCATCTTGATTCTTCAAACAAATTGTACTAATCCCTAAACTTTTGCATGGATAATCATTACCCATGAAAACAGCTTCACCGTTTAGTTATTCACAATTAAATAACCATTCCTTATTAAGAGACATATGGAAGGTATATGTTGAATCAAAAATCCAATCACCAGGATGGGATGCTATTGACGAACCAAATAATGCAAAATCTGAATCTGAGTTGCTTTCAGCTACACATGCATCAAGTGTCATAGCTTTTCGTTTCTTCTACATATTTGGACAGTTTTTCTTCCAATGGCCTTTTTTTGTGACAAAATGCACATTCATCTTTACCAAGCCTTCCTTTAGAAAGAGATCTACCTTTCATTCCTTTCTGTTATATTTGTGGATGCCTACTTACAAACAGTGCCTTTACTACTTCATTCCTACTTTCTTTTTTATCTTTCTTTTTAATTTCATAACTATACAAAGTAGTGCAAACTTTCTCAAAAGACACTTTATCCTTCCCAATGAGTATGCATGTAGTAAGGTGATCAAACTTATCAGGAAGGGAGGCTAACAACATCAAAGCTAAATCTTCATCTTTAAAAGTTTCATTCATATTTAAAAAATATGCTACTAATTAATTAAAAGTAGTAATGTGGTCGTTTATTGTGGTATGATGAATACAAGACCTGCATCAGGTTAGTAATATCGATCTTGTAGATACTTTGGTTTTATATTTGTAAAACTCTCACAAGTGCACGAATCATTTTATAGAAAATGACAAGTATACTCCTAACATCGATCTAAGGAAGGGATATATATGATTTTTAATTTATTATTCAAATTTTTAGAAACAAAATTAAATCATAAATATCCTGTCATAATATTTTAATTTTTGTATTTCCTAATCTAATAACAAAAAAAACAATTATGTAAATTTTTATTATTCATAACAGTGGAGTATTTAGGGATAAAGTACCGAAGTTAATTATGCTTGCTCATATTATTTAGATTATTAAATATATAAATAACATATATTGATTCTTACTTTTTTATATGAATACCACCTTTGGTGGGGTTAGATATTCTTTGCTAATTAAACAAATCAATTAACACCAATGGATGGGGTCAATAATTAAAATAATTCATTTTTTCTAAGAGATTGAAAATAAACCATTTTCGAATAATAGTTCTTATAAAAAAATTTGAAATAGAGATTCACTCTAACTACCGAGTGATTGTGCCAACAAATAAATAAGCCCAACTTTAAATCACACCGGAAAATTAAACCTTAAAATCTAATTTTTAGATATAAGTTTGTAATGAAAAATTATATATTTCTCTATAACATCTTTAATATAAAATATTGAATAAAAATAAAATCAATTTATTTTATAGAGATGTTTTACCTATTTAATATTTCACAAGCATAATAACGTTATTATTATATCATATTTACAAATAATCAGTATTTTAAAATTAATCACAGATAAATTAAACATAACATATAAGAATAAAATATAAAAAATAATTGTAAACAATTCATTTAAAATTATACCTCAAAAGAATCCTTATAGAACTTTAATGCTAATTCTGTTGCTGGAAAACTTACAAATGGATTTGTATTTCCATTTATTGAATCAAAACTAGAAATTTATAAAAGTATAACTAGATCTTCTCAAAAAGAGAAGAACTTTAAAACTAAAAAAACTAAGAACTAGAGAGAGAAAGCTAGATAGAGAGAAGTTTGTGATTTTTTGGATGATTTTTATAATGCAGGAAAAGGTCCTTTTATAGATGAAGAAAAGGCCAAAAAGGTGGGAAAATATCTTAAAAATTGATTTTGGACGTGTTTGGATAGGCTGATATGCATATGGGGGGCGAGATTTACAATAGATCGGCGTTGGCATACGTGGGCGTGTCCTAGGCATGTGCTAATTATGTGCACGTGTGTGCACGCTCCCGTGTAGGCGCGCGCAAGATTCGACATTTTTGACATTTTGGACCCATTTTCTCCAATTTTCCATTTTTGTTTTGGCTTTTTCTCATTTTTTCTCAAAATATTTATGATGTATTGCCTCCAGCATTTTTCTTTGAGCCTTTAAGTTATTTTTGAACGAAAATACCTATAAAACAATAAAAATACCTATAATTTTGAAAAGACAAATTTATTTAAAAATATGATAAAATCATACAAATATAAATCTGTTTAATTAATTAAAGTACATTGAATCATTGTAATTTCAGTACTTTTTAAGCACTCATCCCAATCCCCAACCCGATTCTTGTTAGTCTCTTAGCTCTTAGCAAGAAAAGCGATAAAAAAAATAAAAACTAAAATTAAACTATCCTAAATTATTTCTGTAGATTAACACGGTTGCATTTAGCATATGCAACAAGCCGTTAAACCCTTAGGTTACCCTAGTGGATGAGTTTAAGTCTTGTGAGGGTTTTCAGTAATGATACCCATAAACATTGAACTAAATAAAATAATCTTTAAAATAGAACAATATAACAAGTAAAATTAAAAAACAATTCATGCTTAAAATTTCATTTATGTTTTATAATTAAATCCTTTAGGTATAGATTATTCTAATTTCTTAAACATTCATGATTTACTACAATAATTAGTCGAAAATCACTTTCATATTTTAATAAAAAATGTTTTATTTTCACTTCACCCAATTTCAATGTTAGGAATCCGAATTCACTACGACTCTACTCCTCACAAGTCAATACTCTCAATTCACTGAATCCTATGGGTTCAAGCATTCATACTAAGACATTTGTGATCAAATAGAATTTATGTTTAGAAATGAACTTATAAGTACACATACTTATGGAAGGAGAAAGGCTCAAAATAGTGCATAACTTTGATCTCATGAAAGAAATCGAATGTATAAATTATAAAGATATCATATATATTATTTTCATGCATCAATCAAACTCATTAAGCAAGAATTTCAAGATATATGCCTTTTTAGAATTGTAGGAAAAATAAATGCAATGACTTCTAAGGGAATTATTTCCTATATTTCTTTTGTATTAACCAACTCTCACAGTTGTTTAAGGCTAAAAAGGTCATAGTATATAGATTATACTATATATTCTTTATCTCTCTCTCTCTCTCTCTCTCTCTCTCTCTCTTTTAAAGATATTTTTTAACATATTTGTTTTTAGAGTGGACCCATGTACAGATTGTACATTTTTGTAGGATTTTGGTGTGTGGTTAATTTTGTGGATTTTCTATTTCATTTTGGTTTATGTAACCCTATATGTCTCTTTTTGGTAGAAGTCATGCATGAATAAGATAAAGGCATATACTATCAATTTCTACTTAAATCATTTAATCTAAGCAAATGAAAAAAAAATATACGATACTCTATTGAGATAAGAACATTTATACATTGAATGCTAATACCTATAGTAATCATCTAAATTTTTTGAAGAAATAGAAATAGTGTTTTGAGTAAAAAGAAAATATTTCACTTAGAATAAAGGAGATTAAGGCTCAAATAATATCTCACAAGGGTAGTCTCCACTATTTGATTTCTAAACACCGATTTTGAGTTCATTTCATTTCAACATTTTATCATAAAATATTAGTTATGACACAACTTACTAATTATCATATTACTCCAATATATGTTTTTTTTGGAAATTAATCTCATAATGCAAAAGACCTAATCATTGCTTAAACTTAATTTTTAAGACATGATTATTTTTGTCAAAACAATTTGAACACTACTCTTAATTTACCTAAACACACAAATAAAAAAAATAACACATATATAAAAGAAAACAAATAAATTGAGGAAAATATTAATATGAAAATACACAACTAAATAAGCAAAATAAGGGCACATTGTTTATAAAAAATTTAAATTTTTCCTAATTCATGTAACTTTTAAATCCTACCACCCCAACCTAAAATATACATTGTCCTCAATGTGACAAATGCAAATTGTAAAAAGAGAAGGGACAAAAAAGTTACCAAATTGCTCTATGTGTTAAGAATTTTGATGGAAAACGCTAGCTGCATCCAACATCAGATTTGAATCATACAAATAGGTACTCTAACACATCTTAACAAGTAGTTATTTTATGCAATAAAATAGAAAAGTGCTTATAAAAGACAAATTAATAAAACAAACTTAATTTCTTAAAATAAAATAAAATTACCTTCAATGATGGGTTGCCCCCATCCAGGGCTTACTTTAATGTCTTTTTAAGACGCATCATTATGGTGCTAAGGATCACTCAACCACATGTAATCAATTTCGGTAGTGTTGTTTGGTCCTTCTAAATAAGGCTTCAAATGATGCTTATTGACTTTGAATGTTATTTGTCTTGGAATCCAATTGATTTATTGCTTCATTAAAAAATACTTGGACTATTTTGAAAAGTCCATCTCATCTTGATCTCCGTTTTCCTGGAAATAATCTCATATGAATGTTAAATAAGAGAACCTTCATTCCAGGGTGAAGAGTCTTAAGAACTAGCCTATTGTCATGATAGCACTTAGTATGCTCTTTGTACAATTTGGCATTCTCATAGGCATTGTTCCTAATATATTCCAACTAATTAAGATGGAGGAACCATTTTTCTCCTACTTTATCTAAGTCCATGTTTAACTCTTTAATTTCCTAGTAAGCCTTGTGTTTGAGTTCAATGGGAAGGTGGCATGCTTTCCCAAAGATTAACTGGTAAGGGCTCATCCCAATGGGTGTTTTGTAAGCTGTGTGGTATGCCCATAAGGCATCATTCAACTTAAATACCCAGTCCTTCCTTGAAGAATGCATGGTACGTTCCAATATTCCCTTGATTTTCCTATTACTTACCTCAACTAAACTAGAAATTTGAGGATGATATGGAGTAGTGACTCTATGTGTGGTGTTGTACTTACTCTATCAAAGATTTATTACAAAAATGGCTACCTCCATCACTTATTATAGCTCTAGGCATTCCAAACTTGCTAAATATGGAATCCTTCAAGAATTTTACAACAACATTAGCATCATTGATTTTAGTAAGGATAGCTTTCACCCACTTGGATACATAATCCATAGCAACTGAAATAATTAAAGACCATTGGATGAGGGAAAAGGACCCATAAAGTCAATCCCCCGTACATTGAAGAGTTCAACAACTAAATTAGATGTCAAAGGCATTTCATCTCTTTTGCTTATGTTGCCTGTTATTTGACATCTATCACATTGTGCACAAAATATATGAGTAGCTTTAAAAAGAGTGGGCCAAAATAATCCAGATTGTAATACCTTACAGGTTGTCTTTTCGCCACCAAAATGGCCCCCATAATGAAGTTCATGAAAAAAGTTAGAATGCTCTTATGTTCTTCTTCAGATACACATCTACGGATGACTTGATCTTGACCAATCTTGTATAAATAAAAGTCATCCCAGAAATAGTCCTTGATAGTTTTTAAGAACCTTTTCTTGTCCTTATATGAAATTTTAGGTCTCAAAACACCAGTGGCAAGATAGTTTACAATATCAGTATACCATGGGTTTGGACCTATTGAAAATAATTGTACATTAGGAAAGGTTTCTACTATATCTTCATTACTCTCACCTTTAAGAGAATTGAAGTCAGAAATAAACCTAAACAAATGGTCAGCTACTAAGTTTTCACTGCCTTTCTTATCCTTCATTTCTAGGTCAAATTCTTATAAGAGTAAGACCCACATGATTAATCTTAGCTTGGAATTTAGTTTACTTAATAGGTATCTTAAAGCAACATGATCAGAAAGCACAATCACTTTAGATTCTATTAAATAAGACGTGAGTTAGTCTAAAGAAAACACTATAGCCAAGAATTCCTTTTTAGTGGTGGTATAATTCATTTGGGCATCATTGAGTGTTTTGGTAGTATAGTAGATGACATGCAAACACTTATCCACTATCTGTCCTAAGACTACTCTGATAGCATAATCGGAGTAGTCACACCTTATTTCAAAGGGTAAAGACCAGTTTGGTGCCATAATAAGAGGGGAAGATGTTAGTTTCTCTTTCAAGGTATTAAAGGCAATAAGGCAGTCATCGTTGAAATCAAAATAAACATCTTTTGATAACAGGTTACATAAGGAATGACTTATTTTAGAGAAATCTTTAATAAATCGTTTGTAAAATTCTATATGTCCTAAGAAGTTTCTTATACCCTTAACAGATGTAGGGGAGGTAATTTGGAAATTAGTTAAACTTTTGCCTTATCAACTTCAATATCTATGTTTGAAATGATATGTCCTAACTATCCTTTGTTGAACCATAAAATGACTGTTCTCCCAACTAAGGGTTAGATTGCATTCAATGCATCTTTTTAAAACCAAAGTCATTTTATGTAAGCAATCATCAAATGAGTTTCTATAGATAAAGAAATCTTCCATGAAAACCTCATTGAATTTTTCCACCATGTTCAAGAAGATGGACATCATACATCTTTGGAATGTGGTGGGGGCATTGCATAACCAAATGACATTCTTTGAATTGAAAATATTCCAAAAGGACATGTAATGTGGTCTTTTCTTGATCTTCTAGTGCTATAGGTATATGATAATATCCAGATAATCCATCTAGAAAATAGTAAAATTTGTGCCCAGTTAATCTTTTCAACATTTGATCAATGAATAGAAGAGGAAAGTGATCCTTTTTATTATATAAAATTAGTTTTATGAAATCTATAGACATCCTCCATCTAGTGATTATTCTAGTGGGCACTAAATAACTTATTTCATTTTTAACAACTATTATCCCAGATTGCTTAGGTACCACATGCATTGGAGTAAATCACTTACCATGGGAAATAGGGTAGATAATTCCTTCTTCTAATAATTTAAGTATTTATTTCTTCACTACCTCTTTCATGTTTGGGTTTAGTCTTCTTTGGGCCTCTCGTACGGGTTTAGCACCATCCTTCAAGTTTATATTATGCATACACATGGTAGGACTAATACCTCTTATATCCACGATACTTCAACCTATAGCTTTCTTAAACTTCTTAAGCACTTTTATAAGTTCCTTTCTTAGGGTTTGGTCAATGTTAAAGAAATTATCGTTGGATAAGTTTCTACTTATACCAGAAACACGTATTTTAAGTGCTTAGGTAAGTCTTTGAGTTCAAGTTCAAGTGGATTGGTCTCTTTACTAGATAGGAAACTAGGTAGATTTAAGAGTGTACTAGATTTTGTCATCAGTTCATCACTATCTATTGAATCAAAAAATAACTGTAAAGAAAATAAAATCCTTATAGTACTTTGATGTTATTCCTGTTGCTGGAAAACCTTCAAACGGAATTTGCACTCTCATTTATTGAATCAAAAATGCAAATAAATTACAAAAACATAATTAGTTCTTCTAAAAAAGAGAAGAACTCTAAAACTAATAAAAAATAACTAATAAAAGCTAAAAAAATTAAGAAAAACTAGAAAAACTAAGAAAAACTAAAAAAACTAAGAAATGGAGAGAAAGAAAGAGAAGAAAAGATGTTTTTGAGGTGTGTTTTGTTATGAAGAGAATGTGGGTATTTATAGGTGAGGAGAGGAAGAAAAAGTGGGTGGAATATGATTAAAAATTGAGAAAACGTGGAGTAGTGAATGATGACATCATACTACTGACGGCATGGTGGTGTGGGTGCGGCGGTGCACGCAAATGGGGCAGATGGGGGCAACGGCGCATGTGGATGGGGCATATGGGTGGAGGCGCGTGCGGAATGGAGAGTAGGTGCATACGGACTGGGCTTGCTATGCGCGTGGACTAGGTGTTGTGCTGGCACGGCGCTCACATTACTCGGCGCGTTGGCCGGCACGGTAGGGGGGCTTCGTGCACGATTTCCTCCTTTTTGACCTTTTTGATCCATTTTGTCCAATTTTCCATCTTTTTTGACTTTTTCTCATTTAATTTATGAATATATTTGTGATGTATTGCCTCCGGTATTTTTCTTTTAGTCTTTAAGTTACTTTTTTAAGTGAAAATACCTAAAAAAAATAAAAATACCCATGATTCTAAAAAGACAGATTTATATAAATATATGATAAAATCATATAAATATATATATTTTTAATCAATTAACGTGCATAAAATCATGGTAATTTTAGTAATTTTTGAGCACTCATCACAACCCCCAACCAGCTTCTTGCTAGTCCCTTAGCAAGAGGATCTTTCAACTTAGGGGGAAGTCGGTGCTGAAGTACAGCATTAGAAATTTCTGATACTACTACTTGCTCATTAAGTTCCTACCTTCTTTTCTTAGTGTTCAAATCTTTGAAAAACTTAGCATAGGAGAGCACATTCATGATTACTTCTAATAATGGTAAATTGATATTTACTTTAGAAAGCATATTAAAAAGATCATAGAATTGCTTATCTTTTTGGGATTCTTTTAGCTGGTGTGGAAAAGGCACTTGCAGTTGGTATGGTCCTATTGTCTTTTGAATTTTGAGGATGTCAGATGACTCCCTAATGAGTTTTTCGAAGGTTTGTCAAGTTTAGCACTTGTCTATCATTTTTGCAAGACTAAAATTTCACCTTCTTTGTTACTTGAACTACAAGATAGATCTTTAGATATTTTAGGTAAACTAGTATTGTCTACCTTACCACTTTGGAGGGTTCTTACATCCTTCACTTGGTCGGGTTAACTGGGAAACATTCATGGTTCTTGCCTTTGCTTTTGTTCACATACTTTCCCAACTTTAGTTTCAATCCTTTTAATTGAAGCCTCTATGGTGCTCAACCTTTTATTATTCATCAATTGGTTGTCATGACTAACTTGAATAAAAGCATTCATGATATCCTCTAAGGTTAGTTAAAAGATTGATTTGGTGGGTAAGGGTGGTTTTTATTTTCCTTAGTGTTTGATATTAAGTGTAGGCTTGGTAATTGCTTGGTGTCCAATGATGGTTAGAGTGATTATTTGTGTTTGGATGATACCTTTGAAAGGAATTGACTTCCTCTATGGCATCCACACTAGAATCACAAGTATATGAACAATTACAAGCATCATGCCCAATTGAAAAACACATTTCACTTACCTCTTGATTTGGCATTTGGTGGGTAGTGAGAAATTGGACTTCCTTAGTTAATTTGTCAAGTTACAAGGTCATTTCATTACTGGAGCCAACTTCATTGACTCTTGCTCTCTTTCTTCTAGTACTTTTTTATTGGGAATTAGAACCCAACAACTTATAGACACTATAGGTTTCCTCTGTGGTCTTTTCTCCCACAGCTCCTCTAGTAGCATTATCAACCATATATTGACTCTGTAGTGTCAACCCATCACAAAAGAATTGGTTCTACAGCTATAATGGAAATCTATGATGAGGACATTGAATGAAAAGAAGTTTGAATCTTTCCCAAGCTTAATGAAAGGGCTCTTCATCTATTTGAGAAAATGTTACTATCTTCGTCCTTAGATCAGTAGTCTTTTGATGGGAATATAACTTACCCATAAACTTTTCATAGACTTCCTCCAAAGTTTTTAGAGAACCCAACTGTAGAGTAAAGAACCATGACCAAGCTTTATCCTTGAGGATGTAAGGAAAACACCTCATTCTAAGTTGGTCTTCATCAATTCTTTGTAGTGGAAATGTTTGGACTATAGCATAGAATTCTCTAATGAAATGCAAAGGGTCTTCATTATAAATACCTTAAAAGGAAGACAACAAATAATAATGAATCTTTTTCAATTCATAGTTCCTTGTAGCCTTTTGCAATTGAATGCTGGAAGTTGCATTTCCAATGACAGGTGTTGCATAGTCCTTCATTGTTTTCTGCCTATCTCCTGCATTTCACATGGTTGCTTGTAGTTGACATTAATCCTCTTCCTCTTGTGTATTGATGAGTGCTCAAAAAGCACTAAAATTACCATGATTTTATGCACATTAATTCACTAAAAATATATATATTTATATGTTTTATCATATATTTATATAAATTTATCTTTTTTGGAATCACGGATATTTTTATTGTTTTTCAGGAATTTTCGCTTAAAAACGTAACTTGAAGACTCAAAGAAGAATACTGGAAGCAATACATCACAAATATATCAATAAATAAATGGGGAAAGGTCAACAAATATGGAAAAATTGGACAAAATGGGTCGAAAAGGTCAAAAATGTCAAAAAGGAGAAAATCGTGCCGGGAGCGACCCGTCCCGCGCCTTGGCTCCGGCCAGCCTTGGCCCAGGCCAGGCGCCGCGCGTGCACACGGCGGCCAATGTCCATGGCATCCACGCGGTCACATCACTTCACGCAGCGCAGCATGCGCCGTTCTTTGAGTACCTTCCGCGCGCCTATGCGCGCCCGATTGCCCTCCCGCGCGCGGCCGCCCATTTCGCCCCATTTTCACGTGCGGCCGCCCCAGCGTGACGTCATCGACATCATCGATGACCTCGCCATGTGCCTTCTGGCGTTTTCACCATTTTTAACATTTTTCACCCAACTTTTTCTCTCCATTCTCACTATAAATACCCCTTCTCCTCACTTCATACCACACCTCAAAACACACTTCTCTCTTCTTTCTTTCTATCCATTTCTTAGTTTTTAGTTTTTTTAGTTTTTCTTATGTTTTAGTTAGTTTTGCTTAGTTTTAGAGTTCTTCCCTTTTTGGGAAGAACTAGTTATGTTTTTTGTAATTTATTAGCTTTTTGATTCAATAAATGGGATTGCAAATTCCGTTTGGAGGTTTTGTAGAAATAGGAATGGCATTGAAGTACTGTAAGGATTTTATTTTCTTTGCAGTTATTTTTTATGCTTTATTCTTACATGTTATATTTAATTTGTCTGTGATTAAATTTATTGTGCTAAGTATTTGTAAACATGATATAATAATAACGTTGTTATGCTATGAAATATTAAATAGGTAAAAATCTCTAAAATGAATTGATTTTATTTTTATTCAAGATTTTATATTAAGAATGTTAGAGAGAAATATATTATTTTTCATTTACAAACTTAAATACGAAAATTAGATTTTAAGGTTTAGTTATCGATCCCGATTTAGAGTAGTGCTCTTTTATTTGTTGGTACAATCGCCTTGGTAATTAGAGTGAAGCTCTATTTCAAAAGTTTTTATAAAATTATTATCTGAAAATGTATTGACAACATGTTTTCGGTAGTGGTTTTAAAACTTGAAAGTTGAGTACTTTCGGATAACTAAATTCTTAGGTTTAATTTGGACACCTTGAATAAAGTTTAAAGCCTGCAACCCCTTGAAAATTGTACATTTAAATGGTTCATTTTCAATCTCTTAGAAAAAGGAATTAATTTAATTAACCAAATTAGTTATCAACCCCACGTAGGTGTTAATTGATTTGTTTAGTTAACAAGAATATCTAACCCATACAAAGGTGGTATTAAATACAAAAAGGGAGAATCAATAAATATCAATTCATATCTTTAATAACCTAAATAATATGAGCAGCGTAATTAACTTAGTTATTATATCCATAAATACTCCATTATTTATAAAAGATAAAATTTGCATGAATGTTTATTGAATCTATGTTTATTTTTATGTAAGTAGATTAAAACACAAAAAAAACCAAAATATCGTGACAGGATGTTTAGGATTTAATTTCATTTTTAAAAGTTTGAATAATAAATTAAAAACCACATACATTCCTTCCTTAGATCGACCTTGGGAGTATACTTATAATTTTCTACGAAATGATTCGTGCACTTGCGAGAGTTTTATAAATATAAAACCAAAGTATTGGCAGGATCGGCGATGCCGGTTTTCACTCATCAAAGTTTTTGACAATCCCGATTCTGGTCATCAAGTTTTTGGCGCCGTTGCCGGGGATGGAATAACAACGTTATTATTATATCATGTTTACAAATAGCTAGCACAGTTAAATTTAATCACAGACAAATTAAATATAACATGTAAGAATAAAGCATAAAAATAACTGCAAAGAAAATAAAATCCTTCTGATGCTTGATGCCATTCCGTTGCTAGAAAACCTCCGAAGCGGAATTTGCACTCCCGTTTATTGAATCAAAAAGCTAATAAATTACAAAAACATAACTAGTTCTTCCCAAAAAGGGAAGAACTCTAAAATAAGAGAAAGCTAGCTAAAACATAAGAAAAACTAAAAAAACCTAAAAACTAAGAAATGGAGAAAGAAAGAAGAGAAAAGTGTGTTTTGAGGTGTGGTATGGAGAGTGAAGAAGGGGTATTTATAGGTGATAATGGAGAGAAAAAGTGGGTGAAAAAATGTTAAAAGATGGTGAAAATCGTAGTACATGGTGAGGTCATTGATGACGTCGAGATGATGTCATGGGGGCAGTATTGCACGTGAAAAATGAGGCAAAATGGCATCAGTGCCTATACGGAGGGCAAGCGGCAGCCTTATGTGGCTTCTGTATGCTATGATAAGCGGCTTATTGTGTATGAGCTGGAGGAAAACCTGTATGGGCGTTAAGTAGCTTGCGCTGACTTCAGCCTTGGTAGCGCATTGCTATTGTAGCTGGATGAAATTTCACTCTGCGTGATTTTCTCCTTTTTGACATTTTTGACCTTTTCGACCCATTTTGTCCAATTTTTCCATATTTGTTGACCTTTCCCCATTTATTTATTGATATATTTGTGATGTATTGCTTCCAATATTCTTCTTTGAGTCTTCAAGTTACGTTTTTAAGCGAAAATACCTGAAAAACAATAAAAATACCCGTGATTTCGAAAAAAAATAAATTTATATAAATATATGAGAAAACATATAAATATATATATATTTTTTAGTCAATTAATGTGCATAAAATCATGGTAATTTTAGTGCTTTTTGAGCACTCATCATGTATCAATATCTTGCTCCTAAATTGAAAAAGAGTATAATTCTCTAAGAAAGATTTCTCACTTGACAAAATGTATAGGCTAAAAGAAGAGGAAAGATGTAGAGAAAATAAATTTTTATTTTTTATTTTTTTAGTGAAAATCTAACTTAATTAAGTTAATAAATTAAGTTTTTTTTGTAATGCTAAATTTAAAGAAAGGACACAATTTTTGAAACAAAAGAATTTCTATTATTTCATTTGAATTTTATTACACATATTTCTTAAAATAAAAAACAAAACAAAACAAAACAAAACAAACTAAAAGAAAGGAAAATACAATAATGGGTGACCTCCCACTTAGGACTAAAATTTATCGTCTTCTAGTAAGAAGTTAATTGGAGATTTCAGAATGACAAACTCAATGTCTCCCCTTCATTGAATTTATTTGATTCAATTTGACCATTCCGTTAGTCCTTACTTTGTTTTTGCAAATGTTCAACTAACTGTTCCACTTGGACTTTCACCATTTTTATTGATGCTTCCACAGAGTCCAACTGTTGATTGGTTTTAGACTGGTTATCTTTGTAGACTTGAATAAAAGAATCCAAGTTTTCCTCTAGGGTTGGTTCACTGGGAAGGCATCTTAGAATGGGTTAGTGGAATTGCTTGCCTAGTTGATTTGAGCTTTGGGAAAAAGGAGGGTTATTTTGCCTCTAGGAGAAGTTAGGATGATTTCTCCACCCAGGATTGTAGGTATTTGAATTGAGGTTGAATCTTATTCTTTGTTGATATGCTCTCAAAACATTAACCCATTCAAGTCTAGTTTGTGTTTCTCTTTGATATGGATAGTCTTCAGTACCATGTCCTATGTTGCTACACAAACCACAATGTTCATTATTAGTGTTGGTTTGCGTAGTGAGAAGGGCAACTTGATTGGTCAATTGAACAAGTTATTGTTGAACTTCATTGCTTGAATCATTTTCATTAACTCCAACTCTTCTCACTCGTGAGTTTTTTTATTGGGAATTTGCACCCAACATCTCAAAGAGGTTGTACATCTCTAAACCAGTCTTCTCTCCCAAAGCTCCATTGACAGCGTTGTCAACAAAGAACTGGCATTACTACATAGGTCAACCGTAAAATAATTGGTTCTACAACTACAAGGAAAAGTTGTGATGGTGGCATTGAGTAAGGAACATTTTGAACCTATCCTAGGCTTTATGTTATGGTTCTTCTTCAATTTGAGAGAAAGTGGCAATCTTTGCTCTCAACTCTAATGTTTTTTGGTTGGAATAGAATTTTCCCAAGAATTTGTTGTAAACGTCCTACCAGGTCATCAGAGAACGTGGAGGGAGTGACATCAACCAAGCTTTGGCCTTGTCCTTCAAGGTGTAGGGAAAACACCTCATTCTAAGTTCATCCTCGTTTAGAATACCAAAAGGGAAAGTTTGGAATAAGGAATGGAAGTCCCTAACGAAGGAAAGAGAATCTTCATTAGGCAGCCTATAGAATGAAGGAAGCATGGAAAAATGAATGTTTTTCAAGTCATAATTCCGAGCAGCCTAACGCAGTTGGATAAAGGCAATTTTTGTGCCAATTACTGACTATGCAATATCCTTCATGGTGATTTCCCTAACATATGGGTTTTATCCCATTTCTATTGGTTCTGGTAGAGGATTAAGGCTTGGTTTTGCGTTTGCCTCAAAAATAGGCCGATGGTTAGAATCTAACCTTGTGGATAGTTGTTTAAATTTATGAATATTATATATGTATGGTGTAAGATGGTTTCCCAAGGATCTCCTACCATGCATAGACTAGTTAAAGCATAAATTTAAAACACCTAACAATTAAAAAGGAAAAGAATAATAAAATAACTACAAAAAAATTTAGAGAAAATATACAAAGTATTTAATACAAGAATACCAAACAAACAAGTAAAGTTAATCTATAAGTTAAATAAAATAATAAGTATTAACCAAGAGTGCTCCAAGGAAATAATGGTGGGGCAAAGCTTCCTTAAAAACCATCTTCCTAGATAGAGCAACATTCACAGGAAAGACTAGTGGGATAAAGGTTTCCAAGAACTAGTTTCCTAGACAGAAATTCCTTAAATATATATATTTCATGCTATTACACAATTAGTTTTTTTTAAATTAATTTGTTTTTAAATTTTTTTAATTTTTTTTAAAATAAAATAATTAAATAAGTTAAATTTTAAATTTTTTATTTATATTTTTAATTAAAAATAAGAAATTAATTCTTTTAACACAAAATAAATAAAAAAATCACAACTATTTATAACACAAAAAGTTTTCAAAATTTTGATAAATAATTTAAAAACGCTATTCCTTCCTTGGCAATAGCGCCAAAAACTTGATGAATTCAAGTTTGGCATTGGGTTAGCAATACCGATCTTGTAGATACTTCATTTTTATATTTGTAAAACTCTCGTAAGTGGACAAATCATTTTATAGAAAATGACAAGTATACTCCTAAGGTTGATCTAAGAAATGAATATATTTGGTTTTTAATTTATTATTCAAACTTTTACAAATGAAATTAAATCCTAAACATTTTGTCATAATATTTTAATTTTTGTATTTCCTAATCTAATAACAAAAAGATAAACATAGATATTATTCAATAAAGAATTATGCAATTTTTTTTTCATTCATGAAAGTGGAGTATTTATGGATATAACAATTAAGTTAATTATGATTGCTCACATTATTTAGGTTATTAAAGATATAAATTGATATTTATTGATTTTTTTATATGAATGTCACCTTTGGTGGGATTAGACATTTTAAACTTTATTCAAGGTGTCCAAATTAAACTTAAGAATTTGATTATCCGAGTACTAACTTTCAAGTTTTAAAACCATTACTCAGAATATGTTGTCAATACATTTTTGAATAATAGTTTTTAATAAACTTTTGAAATAGAGCTTCACTCAAACTACCGGGAGATTATGCCAACAAATAAAAAAACACAATTCTAAATTAGACAGAATAATTAAACCTTAAAATTTAATTTTCACGTTTTAGTTTGTAAAAAATAATAATATATTTCTCTCTAACATACTTAACATAAAATCTTGAATAAAAACAAAATGAATATATTTTATAGTGATATTTTACCTATTTAATATTTTGAAAACATAACAACATTATTATTATATCATATTTATAAACAGTCAGCTATGTTAAATTTAATAACAGACAATATAAATATAACATATAAGAATAAAACCTAAAAAATAACTTTAAAGAATTCATTTTAAAATTATACCTCAAAGAACTGTTACAGAAACCTACAAACGGATTTTCATTTCCATTTATTGAATCAAAAACTATAAATATATAAAAGCATAACTAGTTCTTCTGAAAAAAGAAGAACTTTAAAACTAAAAAAACTAAGAACTAGAGAGAGAAGTTCGTGATTTTTGGGATGATTTTTACAATAGGGGAGAGGGTCCTTTTATAGATGAGGAAAATATTTTAGGGACTATTTTTACAATAGGATAGAGGGTTCTTTTATAGATAAGGAAAAGGCAAAAAAAGGTAGGAAAATATCTCAAAAATTGATTTTGGATGCGTTTGGACAGGTTGTCACGCGTGTTGGGGGTGAGATTTGCAACAATTGGTGTGCACAAGACTCGGTGCTGGTGCAAGCTGGCACGCAAATTACTCGGCATGGGCGTGTGCTAGCTATACACGGGTGTGTTCTAGGCCTATGCTGGGTATACGTGGGACGAGTGCTGGGTGTGTTCTAGCGTGTGTAGGACTAGACATTTTTGACCAGTTTGACCCATTTTGTCCAATTTTTCCATTTTTTTTACTTTTTCTCTTTTATTCTCAACATATTTGTGATTTATTACCTCCAGTATTTTTTTTGAGTCTTTAATTTATTTTTGAATGAAAATACCTGTAAAATAATAAAAATACCCATGATTCTAAAAACACAAATTTATATAAAAATATGATAAAATTATACAAAGATAAATATGTCTAATCAATTAAAGTAATTAAATCATGGTAGTTTTAGTATTTTTTAAGTACTCATTATGGTATCTAAAAGGTAATCAAAACTGAATATCTTCTTCTTTAAATAGAGCCGATTCTATCCACTCTTCTTCATGAACTTGTTCCCTAATGCCTTCCATAACTTACTTGCGGATGTCTCCTTCATGAATGCATACTTCATATAAATCATATGGGTTCTCTTCTTCAATGGAAATGTCTAGACCTTTTTGAAATAGAGCATCTAGATTTTTGCCTTGCCATAAGCTGAAATGACTGGTTCCATCAAACTTTTCCACCTCAAACCTTGCATTCATTGCAATTGTGCTGCCTGAAGTGGATGGCTAGCCTTTATTTGAGGAAGAATTTTGTTCCATCATATCTTCAAATTAATTACAACAACTAGCAACTATATTCCAATATCAAACAAATAGAATACAAACAAATTCCTAGGTAAAAAAAGCAGTGTTCTGATACCAACTGTTGGGAAAATAGGGTACATTTTCTCTATTCTAATTAGTTACTATTCACTTATGATTTAAATGAATAAAACTCAAATTATCCTAACAAATTATGCTTTTGGAAATATAATGCTAAAAAAAACTAAAGTAGTATTAAAATAGAAAAATAAAAACCCTAGAAATTTAACAAGGTCTCGTATAAATATTACCTATATCATCGGGCATCATTGACCATTTCCACTATCTCCAAATGGATGAACTCCAAAACTACAACTAATTGGGAAAAATTGAGCTAATCATTTGCCCTTACAAAAGAGAAAAATATTTACAAATTTTGGGATGTTTTAGAAGTGGAGCATGGGGCTTTATTTATAGCCCAAAATACAACACCCAAATCAATGTGGGACTTTTAAATTTTCTTACTAAGGAGCTATACAACATTGCTCATGTTAACTCTTTTCTGACACGATTGGGATAGGAGCCTAAAAATGTAAATGTATCAGTATTTATCTTACTTAAATTAGAAAAATAAAAAGTTATTTAATCGTTCATATTTATTATTTGATCCATTAAATAAAATATAGATATTTAATTATTCATGTATGTTTAAACTTAACATATGAGTATATGTAAAAATATTGACTTTATGCTATAAGAGTTTCATACATCAATTGATAGCCATTTATAGGATGATCTTAATTATGCGTATTATAAATGGACCCTATCTTACTTACCTTTAGCCTTCAAATTCTCTATGAATTATGTCTCTAAAATCTATGCCTATTTTGTTGTTAACCATAGATACATATTTATAGTTACACACAGTGTAATTAAGATTATGTTGTAGAGGTCTAAAAGAATTAAAATTCTAAGCTAGCAAATCTAGAATAATTGGAATAAGAATGTTGAAAATATAGTGTTTTAGTGAAAATTTGATAGCATGAGCCGTGGCATTCTTGGACTCATGTCATGGCACTAGAATGTTTCTAATTCTATGAAATTCCATCCAGAAAGCTTGTGCTGCAGCGCACATATACTCATGTCACAACACGCTCTTGTTTTTCCCATTTTCACGTTTTGACCCACCTTTGATGTATTATGTATAAACATTTACATTTAAGTTCTCTATTGTATGATAATTATGTCCCTAATTGTGAGGATTTATTCGATCCTTTGTCATCTGCATAAAAAATACTTGAAATACACTAAAACATATCACATGATTTCAAAATCACAATTTATAAAATACTTCAGTAAAAATTCAATATTAAAACCTAATTCAATCTTTAAGCACCTATAAATCACAAGATGTGCATGCTTTTTAAGCACGTATCACATTGGATTACTCAAGTTTGGAAATTAAGTAAATAACAGTTGTAAGTTTAAGAGTTCAATCCCACGTTTTTAGTGGAGTAATTTTATGATTTGCAAAGTTGATATTTTGATTGAAAGGTTAATTAAATGTCAAGTCTTGTTCAACTTCATTTCATAGTTCCATGGGTTTTCAAGTCCACTCCATAACAATGATCGAATAATGTTTGTATTTTAGTAAATAAATAATTGATTGTGAATTAATTATTTGGCCAATACATATGTTCATATATATTGATAATTTGTGATTTTCATAATCATCATAATAAATAAAGAGGGTAAATTGGTACTTTTGCTAGCCAGATTTATTCGCATGAATTAGTTAAATTATGTATTATTTAGTTGGACTAAATAATTATGCAATAAATTAGTAAAAATTAAAAATGCCAAAATATATTCATGGAATTAATTGGATTAAATTACTAACTCTTAAAGAAAATGACTCCGAAGTGCATGGCTATTATAGTTAAGAACCAAAAGGATAAAGTTGAGTGAATTTAGGAGATTGAGCCCTACTCAACTTGTGTTAGCAAATCACTCATTATATACACACTTATGCACCATATAAGAGATAGAATGTTTTATTTCTACATTAGAATTTGGAAGAAATTCCTATATTCATTTTATAGCCAAACAATAGGCAGAATTTTGTGTGACAAAAGTTTTCTTAGGTTTCCTATAGGTGGTGCATAAAAGCCTTTGGGAAAAGGTTCAATTTTTCTTGGTCAACTTAATCTATAAGAACACCTACATATTTCATTCATCATTTATTGGGAGAAGCCCTTGGAAGCTCATGTAGTTCCTGTTATTTTCGTGTTGGAATTCTCATCTATAAAACATAATTTGTATTAAATTATTTAGTCACACTCATGATTTTTATACTTCATATGCTTGTATGATTTCAGACACCATCAGAAGGTTTGGAGCATATATTTGATATGTTTAGGTTGTATTTTTACATCAGTTTTCTTTTTTTCTTTTTAGGTATTTATGAAAAATTACATAGTAAAATTTTCAAACAAAATCGCTAGTTTTTGGGGCTCATTAAGGTGCTTACTGAATGGTCAGTGAGATAGCCAGCAAGGAGGTTAGGAAGAAATTGTAGCCATTACCTTGGCATGATAACTATTATCCTCCCTGAGATGGTCATCGAGGGTTGTAATAGCTCAAGGGATTTCTACAAATACCCTACTTTGCATTTTTAAAATTAACTAAAAGATGTGGGCAAACTTGAGTTTTTAAGTGATAAAGAATTTTCTAAATTCTTTATGAACTAGAAGGCTCTATGCTATAATTCCATTGGTAAGTGACAAGTTTTTTTGAACACCAAGAAATATGGAGACATGCTAATAGGTATTTTGAAAGCTGTCCTTTAGTCCACAATGCATCATCAAGTTTAGACAACCAATGTTTCTTTGACATGATATTACCTTCTCTAGAACTTTTTTTTATTTCTCTATTGGAAACCTCTACTTGCATATTACCTTATGCTTGAAACAATAGCTTGATAATAATGCATTAAATAATTTGTCACAGAAATGACTACCCCTATCACTTATTAATTCCATTAGACCACCAAACCTAGTGAAGATTTTCTTCGCGAAAAATTTAGTTACTACCTTGTCATCATTTTTTCGAGTGGCAATAGCTTCCATCCACTTAGACATATAATCCATAGCCACAAGAATGTAAGAGTTCTCAAAGGAAGGTATAAAGAGACCAATAAAATCTATACCTTAAAGATCAAACAACTCCACTTCTAGAATGGCATTTTAGGGCATCTCATGTCCCTTGAAATGTTTCCTACTTTTTGGAATCTATCATAATTTTTAATAAAATCAAAGGAATCTTTAAATAATTAAGGCCAATAGAAGCCTAATTTTAATACTTTGGACTCCACAGTCCGATCTATAACAATGGTGTAGAATATATAGTATTTCCTCTAAGGGAATTCATGTCCTAAGCATACCATCACTGCACCTTTTGAATAAGTACAGGTCATCCCACACATAAAATTATGTCCCATGTAGGAGTTTGTAAGTCCTATTGTTCTTATGTCTGTATGTTGCCTTTCTGTATACAAAACACATAGTTTATTTGTTTTACTTAGTGCATTTATCTTTCTTGGTATGATATTGGTTACTATAGATCAGTAATACATGCACGCACATAATTAGGCACACTTTGCATGCAATCATGTCTACATATACCATGGGGTTGGTTTTCATAATGTGCCTGCTAATTTTAATGTTTTTTTTGGAAAGTGAGCATGTGAGCAAGCTGACCTTGTCACTTGTGTTTTTAGTTCATTTTGGGTGTGGGTATTCAAGGAAATCACTCAACAATTTTTGGAACAAAAAATGGGACTTTTTAGCATATCACCACCAAGATTGCCACCATCATTGCTACCACCCTTGGTGAGGTGGTTGGCATAATGGCTAGCAAGGTAGCAAATTGAAGTTCTATAAATACCCCTCATTTCTTGTTGTTTTGCATCCAAATATATGTAATGGAGCTCTATCAAATTGACATCTTGTTCTTTCTATTTTCGGATAACTAATACCTTATGTGTTGTTAGTATTAGTGATTCATTATTATGTGAGGAAAATCGTGCTTATGAGTGGTGAGTGCTTGAGGTGGTGTTTGCAAGCAATTTATGTGAGGTGAGCCATGTGTCTACTAGTAGTTTCAATCTTGCAACTTTTTATATGTGAGAATGTCTTTGTGAGAATGGGTAGAGTTGAATTCTTTGAGTTCTCACATCTTAGACTATGTATCCCTTGGTAGTTTATGGTGGCCTGTGTCATTTGTAGTTTATTGGGTGTTCATATTCAAGGATGGTTTTTTTGATTATGCACGTTACTCATTACTGATTCCTAGTTTTTGATCACACTACAGTGAGTCGTGTTGAATTTAGAGGTGATCTGAATTTATATTTCGAACTAGATTGTTACAAAAGTGGCAAGGAAAAGCAGTAATAAGTAGTTAGGATGAAGGACTTAGCTGATAGAGGTATTAGTGGTTTTATTTTTTGTTAGAGTTATAACTGTTTTATAGATAAGTGGATTGTTTACTACTGGGTGGTTGCCTTAAATAAGATGGGGATATTACCACTTTGATATGGTTTCTATATAGGTGTACGTCATTATATATAGTATTATGTATGTGTGAATATATGTCTGGTACAATAAGAGTTTAAATGTAATCTCTACATACTGAAGTTTAAAATTTGATTAGAAACCTTTTAATACTTATTACCTACTTTCTATTTATTGAATTCTAGATCTACTACTTTATTATACTGCTTATCTGTGTTCATTTGTATTATAGCTATGAATATCTATCAGGTGTTTTTATCTACATCATTTGCAAAGTTGGGTTGAGTCCTTAATGAGTCAGAATCTCCTTAACTTGATTCTATATTGGATCTTGGACTACTTAGTAGATATGTATGTATAAATTATGTGTTAATATAATCTACCTTTTACATGGATACAAACTTGGTGTGAGCCTTTAAGTAGGTTGTATGTCCTACCCCTAGAAGTAAACCAAGTGTGAGACTCTTTATTATTGTATGCCATGTATGCATTTTGATAGTTTGGATAGGAGCCTATGAGGCACACTGTCACTAATGTGCATTCTGTAGATTATTATTGTTGTATCTACTAGTTTTTATTATTGTGTTTTGAACTGATCTTGTTGTTTTGTAATTCTGTTGTGTTAATTTCTTAATTCATTTTGTGAGGCCTGCTTGGATGAATTGATATAGATCTTCTAAATGATTCCATGGGTTGGAATTTTCACTCCTCATCTATGTCCCAATTACTTGTTTGAGTCGAAAGGACAATTAACCTTCATGTAATTTTTCCTACTTATAGGAATCTTCAATTGGTATCAGAGTTGGTCACACTAGTTTTGGCTTAACCACTTAGGTGCTCGATTCTATAGCTTTATCTACACATATACACCCATTGTATATTTTTTCCTTGTGTCACCAATGGTATAGGTTGTTGTTGTTCTATGAAGTTGTTTATCTCCATAAAATTTTATTGTCAACATGTTCCCTATTTACTTGTGTATGCATATCTCTTTATCTCTCTTTACTTATTTTTCATGTATAGTATGTTAATTACTTTACTTAATTCTTATCAAAAAATTTGATCATGTACTAGTATTCTCTCCTGTTAGTTACTTGGACTGGCTCTTTTTTGTGTTTTCCTTGCTTACTGCTTACTTCTTTTATGGTTATTTGCATGAGCATCATGTCACATATTTGTTAGCATGTATTATCAAAGTATTAGGGTCTTTCTTCTTATAGATTTGTCATTTATATGCCATGTCATATAGAATGTATCTCTTCTGTTTTACTAGGTTCTTCTCTCTTATACCTAGCATGTTGTGTGTTAGTTCTCTATTTATCTCTTATTGATTATTGTTCATCTTTTGCCTGTATTTCATTCTTCTGTGCTTTAGATGTCTATTTGGAGAATTCTAAGGTGTGTTAAAGGTTTGAGTACTTGAGTGTTTATCTGTACTGTGCTTGTTCAGATTTTCCAAGTGCATTTGTATTTCATATAGATTATTTACCTGTCTTTAGGATTCTTAACAGATATACATTATTGTGACTAGATTAGTGTGTTTGGTTGGCATTTCTGGTGCTTGGAGTGTTGACCCTATCTAAGTATGTCACCTAAGCCTTTCTCGCATGCTTAGATTTTTTTGTAGTGACCCTTACTTCTTCTCTCTCTTAGGGGTGTTACTTGTGTTGCTCATTAGTTAATCATTTTCTTTCCTTCCCTTCACTAGTGATGATATAAGTGTTATTGGTGATCTCTTTTAAGGAAACTATGTACAATTTGTTGCCTTTTCTTTCTGTAGAGGCAAAATTGTAAAGTTTGTGCTGATAATCTCTCTTGACACATATCCTTGTCTTTTTGGCCTATAATCTCCTTTGAGGCCATCCTTATCATCTAGTTTGTTTATTATATTTGTCTTTTTGACACTGTCCTTCACTCTTTCACACTCTTTCTAGGATAGTTCTGCATGTTCTTCTATCCTGCTATCCTTTTTGCAAGTAAAATAAACTTATTAGGGACCATTGATGATATATGGTAGGCATGCATTCAGCTTGGATTGAAATGTGATTGTTTGCACATATGTATTCATTGAGTGTATGGCTAAATTTTTATATTTTATTTGAAAGAAACCTTTTCTTGCACATGTCATAACTTAGTGAATTTGTATGGCTATTTTGAGAAGCTTGTATAGTTCTATTGCTTTAATGATTTGTATGTCTCTAACAAGCTCAAGAATATACTTTTAGTGTCTCTTAAAGCAAAATCCTAGGTACTGCTTGGATAACAAGAGGATTTAGGCCATCTTTGGATCATTTGGAAATTTCAAGCCACCAATGTTTTCTTGTCCTCAATCTTCGTTCTTAAGCCTTTATATTATCCCTTTATTGCTTTGTACTTAAATGGTTGCTTATCCCAAATGATTATTCCCACTTATCTAGCACACCTTATGTTGAGTTTCAACTTTGATTTGTTGAACTTTTCTTCCTTGGAATTGTTTGTGTTACTCTCATGTTTAAAGAAAAGAAATGAATAAAGTAAAAGAAATGAAATAAATGAAAAATAAAAAAGGAAGAAAAAGTAAAAGAAAAGGAAAAAAAGGGATTTTAGCGAATAAAAGCTAAGTTGTAAATGAAAAGGATCCTATGTTTGGAAAAATTATGAGTGTTTAAATTTTGAAAGGTATACTTATGCTTAAATGTTTCTTCTCTTCTACATAAACCTCAGCCTATGATTTTAACCTTTGAAAGATTTATTGATTTCTTCTAAGCTTGCGCTTACTTTAGTGGAGAGAGGAGTTAAATGTGAACTTATGAAATTTGGTACAATTTGAGTCTATATTTCTATACGCTTGGTTTACATAATCATATCATGACGGCATACAAAGTATATAAGTTTGGCATAACACATATGGAGCATGTCATCAAAAATTTAGTCATACCCTTACATGAATGTATCATGGATTGATGGACATGTGGATATTTACATTGATTGTGTTGAATATTCATTGAGGACCCTCTGATTTATTAAAGATGCTTTGGTTGCTTCCCTCGTTCTGTATTTCTTGTTGCCTTTTGTGTGTAGATGCTTATGTGTTGGAAGTTATGAGAGTAGGATGCATAACATATTTATTGCCTCACATGTATACTTTTAGGGGGAGATATATGTGTCATTTATATGGTGTTAGGAGGAATCCTGTGAGTGTTTGGCATCTTTTTGTTTGTTTTATTTATGAGTTTCTAGTATGCTATTATGTTATTGTGATGCCCTCTTCTTCTTTTCATCACTTTGTATGAGCCATGCATAAATAGGACTTTTAGCTTGACTTGTTGCATGCATTATTTACAAACTCTTATTTCACATGTGTTTTGATGTATTTACCTGCATCCCTATTATAGTGAGTTATTGCATGTTTATTGCTTGTAGTTCACATGTATTTTTGTATGTGTGCACATAATATGAGGTAAGGTTATAGGATTGAATACACCCAAGTGTTGTTGGGGGAAGATAGTTGAATTACTAGGAGTGTGCTAACTTGGAAGATAGTTGGGCTCCTAACTAACTTCTTTTTGGGGATTCGCTAACACATTTAAGTTGCATTGATGTTTGGGAGAAGGTTGTTGAGTCACAAGCAGTGTGCTAACTTAGAATATAGTTAGACTTATATTCAACGTCTTCTTACAAGTTTGATAACACATTTATGTGCAATTGGTGTTTGACCGCTCGTCCTTTTACAAAACGTATAGATATGAGGTTTCATGCACTCTATCATATTAGGGAGATGTTTTTTGTCTACACTACTCTTGATTTTTCTATGCACTCAGGTTTCTGTTTGTTACATGCTTTTACCTTGCTATTGTCTCAGTGTTTTTCTTCGTTTGTTTAGCATGACTATATGTGTTGCATCTTTTTTGTTTGTTTAGCATAAGTGTTATGATTATTGTATTTCTGTTTGACTTCTCTCTTTCATATAAGGGTGTGGTATGTTGCATTCTATGTGTGCTTACTTTGACTTTCCATGTCAAAAAAGAGGAGAAGTGTGCATTACATGTGTTTTTTTGGGCATTGTATTTGTTTGTTCACATGCTAATTACTGCATGGGATAGTGATTGTAGTCTACCCTACATTATGTTTATCTAATAAGCATACACTTAAGGGTATTTTTACATATAATTAGGGGTTTGCATATTTATATTACATATAGATGGTGTTTGTTTATGCTACATGTTAATTGTGCTTAAACTATCAGTGTGTACCTATGTAAGGGTAAAACGACAGTATTTAGATGGACTATGAGCTATTTTTGCATGATGCTTTCACGTGGTATATGCTTGTTTCGTGTGTGTAGGTTACAAGTGTATAGTGAAGTTTTGGTGCCTAAGTGTGCTCTGTGAAGTGGTGCAAAGTTCCTTGTAATAGAGGATTGGATAAGTTGAATCATGAATGTGGATGGAGAACTCAAGATGGATGCACTTGGAGTAAGGGTGTCTTTTGGGTTTTGGTATGTGTCATTGTGTTGTTCATGGGAACAAACAACTTTAGGACATCTTCACGATGTTCTTATGTCTATTTGTTAGCTTCCCATATACAAAACATGGTGTCTATTTATTTTACTTAATGTATTTATCTTTCTCTGTGTAAGATTGGATATTGGGTATTAGTAACACACATGATGCATAATTTCGCAAGTGTACGAATCGTTCAAGTAATAAAGTGTACAAAAGTACGGATATCGAACCCACAAGGAATGGCGTTACTAAGTACCGAAATTGACTAACCCTAATTTTATTTGAAAACCGAATTGTTGAAATTGTTTTAAAAGAAAATTAACATAAAACTAAACGCAAATAACAAAATTTAATGTTGTTCACAAATGATTAAAAACGCTAAGGCATTTGATTTTGCTAAATCAATTCAATCCGATTTCAAGTCATGTTATATGAAAATCAAAGCTAAAAGTGATGGTTGAAAAACCCAAACTTATCTAATACTCTTTCTCAAGTTATATTAGAATTACTTATCTATGAAAACCGACTATATTTCTATGAAGATTTAATCACAAATAAGCACATTACGATTTATGGAATTTCTGGAATAACCACATACATCATGCATTAGGTGTCAAACTCGCATTCAACATACGGTATTTATCACAAGAAGCATTCATTACACATCTCCTCTCGGTCTCAATATAATGCAACAAATCATCTAAATCTTGATCAGAAATTTAAAAGCATTAAGCATGGAAATAAATACTCGACTTGAAAACAATGAATTCATATAACCATAACAAAAGAAATCAGATTTCCTTGATCTAACTACATCATAGCCTTAGCAAAAAAAACGAATTAGTTCATAACGGAAATAAGAACAACCATTATTTCAATTGAATCCATGAATAACAAATATCAATAAACTGCAGAATATAAAAACTAAGGAGAAGAGATGAAAAACTCTAGAAGATGAAGGCTTGGTAGCAACAATGGTGAAGATCCTTCAAGTTTCTCCAAAATTTCCTTCTCTTCTCCAAAAATGCCTTTGAACTCTGCTTTCTGCCGTCCCCTCCTTCTCCATCATAATGTATATATAGATCTAGGGTTTTGGAGGGCAATTTTGGAACAAAACAACATAAAAAAATGTTTTCGAACGAAACTCGCCGGCGGCGAAGTTATTCTCGCCGCGGCGAGATTTCTGGAAAACTTACGATTTTGGTTCCGCTAAATCTCGCCGGTGGCAGGATTATTATGGCCGGCGGCGAGATGCACTTGGCCGGCGGCGAGATGTACTTGGCCGGTGGTGAGATGTACTTGGCCTGCGGCGAAATTGCTTTGCCAAAATCTGTGCTCCCTGCGTGATTTTCAACATTTTCTCGGTAAGATTTTCGCCGGCGGCGAGAATATTCTCGCCGACGGCGAAATTCCAAATGTTGAACTTTTGTTTTCTTTTTATTTTCACTCAATCCCGGTTATTGAAATTTGTCCCAAACTTCTCCATAATTATGATTTTACCTGAAATTGCACTTTAAACACGAAATACCCGTGAAATGACATTTGTAGATTAAATAATAAAATAAAACGCAATTTTCACACAAATATCAACCTTTAAATCATAACAAAAATGCAATAATTTGACTCCTATCAACAACCCCCAACCAGCTTCTTGCCAGTCTCTTGCAAGAAAAGCGATCTATGAATAATTTCAAAGGAGACATTAAAAGAAAAATTCAAAGGAAATTTATTCTATTTACAACATTACATTAAGCATATGCAATAAGCCTTTAAACCCCTTGGCGGCCCTAGTAGGACGAGTTGTAGTCTCGTGAGGGCTTCCAGTGATGACACCCACAAACATCTTACCTATAACTATCCTAACTTAAAACAATAACATAACATAAAAAATAATTTGCACAAATGTCTCAAAAATTGTAAATAACACCAACATATAGAATAATTAAATGTCACCTAAGTTTTAAGAAATCTCAAATGCCAATTTCATTTTTATTATTGACTCTTAAACATCCATCAAACCATAAACCAATAGCCATACTGCCCAGATAATATTATGCAGAACATTCACAAACAAAAAGGTGAAATCTCAAACTCCATAGGCTCACTCTTCAAAACTCTCTCCACTAATGAAGAAAAATACACCACTTTGGATCAATAGGACTTATTAGGCTTGTAATGTTAGGCTTAGGTATTTGGTTAAGAAAGAACGGGAAGTGTCAAAATACAAATAATAGCACTTATTAGATTAAACACAACCAATTAAGTAAAAGAGTAACACCATTTAACCCAAATTGTTTCTTCCGATCATAACCCATTTTTTCAAAGATAAACAATAATTCTTCCTCAATCTTTCACCTCAGTACATCCATTACTAACACTCTTTTATTTACTAGAGTGTGAAGGCCTTTTTTTCTCTCTTTTTTTTCTTTTTTTTTCTTTTCTTTTTTTCTTTTCTTCTCTCTTTTTTTTTACATAACCCCCAACCAATTTCTTCCAATATATGTGGAAGATGCCTTATTTTTTTATTTTTTATTATTCCATCCTTACTCCAATTGCTCTTGAAAAGTTTGTGTTCAAAATTAAGTGCTCTTAACAAATCAGTTATGAATTTTTAATGAATTTCTAATGTTGGATCCAGGAGAAGCTACCACGTTCATTCCATGCAAGCATGGGAGTTGACCTGGCAAGCCACATGGATACCACACAAGAGAAAAGACCCAATCGTAAAACGTTGTGTGTATCGTGTGACACAATGCCATGGCACATGTCAGTATGACGTTTGTTCCAAGTTCGTCGTTTGGTTAATGCGCCCAACACATATCATTAACTGATTCATCAATTCTTTCCACCCATGTGCAAAGAAATCCATAACCATGTATCATAAAGTACCACGTGGTAGTGACCCAACTTGTATTGACCGAGACTAGTCCCTTTTACCATATATCGCACGCTAGTTGGTTCTGCCTTTTTTTGCCAATGGTGCTATCTTATTGACTAGCGCTTAACTTTTCCCTTTTTCATCTCAACCCTTAATCTAAAGTTGATATAATCATTCAAATTCTAGCCGAGCTTAATTTAACCCCTTAATTGCCCCATAAATCCTAATGAGTCAAGATTAACATAAATTGTATCAATTTTTGGAGCCAAAAAAAGAGAAAAATACAAAAAAAAAATTCAAAAGGAGATACAATTTTTGTGGGGATTGCAGAAGAGATTGGTACTACAATTCAAAAGATTGACTATATTTCTTCTTCTTCTTCTTTCTTTATCAATTTTTATGTCTTTCTTCATGAAAAATATAAGCTTTATGAATAAAATTATGTCTAGCTTATTTATTAATCTAGGGGTCTTATGAATCTAATTTTCAACATATGATAATCTAATATTTTACCCTAATTATGATTTTAATTTAATTATATTATTTAAATTTTTTATGCTATTAATTGTTTGACCAACAATTGATCTATAGAGGCAATTAAGTATATTTGAGAGAATTATTTAATTGTTTGTCTTGATTAAATAACATGCATAGTTTCTAGGCAGAAATGTATATTCTTATGTATATGATCTATAATTGAATTTAATGAGTAGTATGCAATTTAATTGACATGAGAGTGTGATTAGGGTAATTACTATATAATGTGTAGTTTACCTGAGAAAGAAATACATGCTAGATTAGATTCAATTGATCATGTAATTGATTGATAATTATATTGTAAGGATTTTAGTGATTTCATTACAACTTGCAATAATTTAGTGGAGAAATTTTGGATGAAATATTTTCCACCAACAAAGAATACCAAGCTTAGAAATCACATTACCTTCTATCAAGAATATAAAAGAGAATCTTTATATGAAGCATAGGAAATATTCAAAGAATTACTAAGGAAGTTTCCTCACCATAGTATCCCTCATTATATCCTAATGGAGATTTCTACAATAGTCTCAATGCTTAAACAAGAAACATTGTTGATGCATCCGCTAATGGAGCTCTACTAGATAAATCTTACAAATAAGCTTATGGTTTACTTGAAAAAATGGCTAGCAATAATTATAAATGGTCAAGGGATAGAATTACAACCATACGAAGGGTAGTCAGAGTGTATGAGGTAAATAATATCATGACACTTACAACTCAAGAGGATTTAACTCGGAATTTAGAGAAGAAAATAGGACAATATGCTGAGGCCATAAGTCAAAGGCCTTAAGATAACCTTCCAAGTGACACAAATATAAACCCAAGAACAAAAGGTAAAGAGAATTGCAATGCCATAGCCTTGAGGAGTGGTAAAAATCTATGAGAGGACGAGGAGACTAAAAAGGATAAGGAGGAACCTGAAATAAACAAGGACGAGAAGGAATTAATGGATAAATAGAGTAATGGAAAGGAAATAATATAGCCTAAAAAGAGAAACCTCTACAAACCTACTATTCCTTTACCTCGAAGACTGCAAAATAAAAAGTTAGACAAGTAGTTTTTAGAATTTCTGGATGTCTCCAAAAAGCTGCACATATATATACCACTTGTAGAGGCACTTGAAAAATGGATTCTTATGCCAAATTTTTGATGGACATCCTGTCCAAGGAAAGGCTTGGAGAACATGAAACAATAACCTTGATTGAAGGTTGTAGTGCCATCCTTGCTAGAAAACTAGCCCAAAAATTGAAAGATCAAGTTAGCTTTGACATCCCTTGCACTATTGGGAACATCCATTTTGATAAGGAACTGTGTGACTTAGGTTCTCGCATTAACCTTATGCTATTATTGATTTTCCAGAAATTGTGGGTTGGTAAACCCAAACCTACTTCAGTAATTTTACCAATGACAGATAAATCAATTAAACAACCCTGATGTGTAGTAGAAGATGTGCTAGTAAAAGTAGGGAAGTTCATATTTCCAGTGGATTTCATTGTAGACAAGGAAGAAGACCATAACACTCCTATCATACTTGGTCGTCCATTCTTAGCAACTGGTAGAGCACTAAGTAATGTACAAAAATGTGAGCTTACAATGAGAGTACAAGATGAACAAGTAACATTTAAACTTTTTAAAGCATTTAAACCCCCTGATATTGATAATGTTGATGATTGCTTAAGGATAAATGTTACTAATTATAATGACAACTTAAAATAATTTGTTAAGTTGCCCAAACTTAAGCATGTTACACATGATACTATGAACAATGAAGTAAACTCATAAAAAAACTACTCAGTGTATGTTAATTTTGAAAGTGTGGAATCTATGATTGATATTGTTGATAGTGTGAACTATTTGGAGGCCACACCTCTCATGTGTTTACCTAATGTGGTTGTGGAGAGTTTTGAGAAAGGATCTAAGTTTAAATCATCTATTGAAGGGCTACTAAGTTTAGACCTAATACTTTTAACTAGTCATCCCCAATCATATAGGCAAGGAAAAAACTCCAATAGAGAGGTGAAAAAGATGTTGAAAATACATAATACATAAATTAGATGAGCTACGGTGAAGTGCATATAAGAATGCCAAAATGTCAAAAAAGAAAACAAAAATATGGCATGATAAGAGAATTGAGCACCTTGTTTTCAAATCGAAACGTAAAGTATTACTGAACAAATCAAGACTCAAACTATCTTTGAGCAAACTCAAAACTAAATGGACATAGAGGGATGTACCTTAGGAGTTGAAATGACCTTCTAGTGAAGGATGTTAAACATGACACTGATTGGCAGGAAACCTAATGTTATTTTACTTATATTTTGTTTTTTCATAGGTGAATAAATATGGAGAGCAATGGCATGAGAATGTTGAGCAGTTTCAACAACAAATTTGGTGTGCCAAAGCTAAGGGACTTTTTTTCCCTTTTCCTTTTTCATATTTATATGTGCACATTAGGGGAAATATAAAATTTAAGTTTGAGGGAGGGAACTTTACTCTCTACTTTAGTATTTAGTATGCATTTTAAATATTTAGAGAATTTTTTATTTTTAGGATGTTTTTAATCATGATTTGGTATAAATTCATCTATATATGGAAACTAAATGCATTATTACTTGATATGAAACATATGAACTCAATAATAAAAATTGGTTGTCATGGCTAAGATAAGAAATGTAACATGCTCATTAAGATACTTACATTAATCATGTGATATGCTTGCTAATTTTGATTGGATTGATTCAATTTTTTATGCATATGTTCATGATTGATTTGGTGCTCTTATTGAGATAAAATTTGTGATAAGTTGTGTGAGTTGATGATATCTACAAGGTTTTAAAATCATTTTGGTCATCCCTTGAGACGAAATTATGAATATTATATAGAAAAATAGATGTTTTAGGCCTTATTTGGATCGATTAAGCCTTTCAAGTTAACCATTGTTAATATTCGTAGTCACCCACTTGATCCCAACAAAGAACCTTTCATATCCTTAAGCCACATTTTATGCCTAACCAATAAGCAATAACTTTACCCTTTCACCTTTAGTTTGTATGAAAAGTAAAAAAAAAATGAAATCATATGTTATACTACAACGTAAAGTGAAATGTAATGCACCTTTTAAAAGAAAATAAAAAGAAAAACTCATAACACAATCATCCCTCTAAAGAAAAATAAAATAAAATTTCAAATAATTTGGGGGTATTGTGAAGTTACAAAAAAAAAAGGATGTGAAAAAAAATAATATGAAAGAGTGATAAGAAAGGGTGCACTAAAATATCAAGTTAATGCTCAATTGTAGTTAAAAAGTGCATGATGAACAAAAAGAAACCTAAAGTGTGAAGAGAGCATGAATATCTTTATTTATCAATCCCCACCTAAGCCTTTTATTGCAAGCATGTAAAGTCCTTAAAGATCTTTAGCTAAGTGCATATTTATACATATGAAACTTTTTCTAAGAATGAATTGATTAGAATGCTCATATAGGTTGATTTCATGAGTGCATTGGATGATATCATACATAATTCACACACACAAATCAATTTGTCAAAAACCTTACATATCCTTGTATTGATGGAACGTTGATTGATGAATATGTGAATCTCTTTGTCATAGAATTGTACGAGTTTTGAGGTGAATAGTTTTCACTAATATTCATGTATTAATAGATATATATTTAGGATTATATTTCCCATGTCATTTTATTTACTTAGACTTAGCTTTACATGAAGACAAGTAAAGAGTTAAGTTTAGGGGTGTGATGACTCTATGAAAGTAGAGCCATCAGTGCACGTTTTTACTTAATATTTTCCCGTTCTATTCAAGAAGTACTATTTTGGGGTTAAAAGTATTAAAATATGAAATTTCTAGTGAAAATATATTTTTTGAAACTTTTTGGGATTTTTTGGAATTTTTATGAATTTTTAACATAGGATCAATCAAAAGCTACCATGTGGATGCCACACAAACAAAAAGATCCAATTATGAAACATCATATATACAATGTGACACAATGCCATGCCATATGTCAGCACGACGTTCGTCGCTTAGTCAACGTACCCGATACACATCATCATTTGATTCGTCCATTCTTTCCACCCGTGCCCATATAATCCATAACCATAAATCATAGAGAACCACATGGCATTGACTTAGCTTGAATTAAAATAGACCAATCTATCATGCCACGTGTTGCACGCTGATTGGTTATGCCTTTATTTATGCCACGTGGCATATTCTTATTGGATAGCATTATTATTTTTTCTTTTTTTTTCATCTTAGCCCTTAATCTGAAGTTGATCTAATGGTCCATATTCGATCTGATCCTAATTTAACCTCTAATTGTCCCATAAACACAGAAAAATTCAAAACAAGATATAATTTTAGTGGAGATTCAAGAGGCGATTGGTACTACAATTCAAGAGATTAATTGTATTTCTTCTTTTTCTCTTTTCTTTATCAATTTTTATGTTTTTCTTTATGAAAAATATGAGATATATGAACAAAATTATGTCTTCATAATTTATTAATCTAGAGATCTTATGAACCAAATTTTTAACATGTGATAATCTTATATTTTATCCCAGTTATGATTTCAATTTAATTATATTATTTAATTTGATTTTTATGCTATTAATTATTTGGCTAATAATTGATCTATAGAGACAATTAAATAAATTTGAGAGAAGCATGCATAGTTTCCAAGCAGAGATGTATGATTATTATGTTTGTGATCTATAATTGATGAACTTAATGAGAAATATACAATTTAATTGACATTAGAATTTGATTAGTTTAATTATTATATGGTGTGTAGTGTACTTGAAAGAGGAATACATGCTAAATTAGATTCAATTTTTGATGTAATTGATTAATAATTATATTGGTAGGATTTTAGTGATGCATATATTTAGAAATTGGAGAATTAAGTAATCCTAGATATTTTTCATATATCTTCTCAGTTACCAAATCTGATTTAATTAATTATTATTATTTATTTTTAGTTCTTTTGATTTTGCTATCTTAAAACATAAAAACATCAAAAAAATTGATTTTTATTTTTTTAGTTTTAAAAATTAGTTGCTAATAATATAATCTCCGTGGGAATGATATTTTATTATCATTATATTATTTGTTGTGATATGTACACTTACGTATTCATTGAACAAAATTCGTCTCCGATCATTTTCGTAGTGTGCATACTGAGTGCAGTGTTATTTTTTGGTAAGCGAGCATGTGAATAAGCCAACCTTTTCACTTGTGTTTTTGGTTCATTTCAGGTGCTGGTATATATGGAAAGTACATGGTAATTTTTGGAACGAAAAATTGGGCTTGTTAGCACCTTGCCACCAAAATTGCTACCAAACTCGCCATGGCCCTAATCACCAAGTGGAAAATTTGAGTTCTATAAATACCCCTCATTTCTTATTTTTTGTATCCAAAAAGTATGGTAGAGCTCTATCAAATTTATATCTGATTCTTTTTGTTTGTACATCAATAATACCTTGTGTGTTGTTTGGTATTAGTGATTTATGATTGTGTGAGAAAAACTACTCAAGGAAGTGTTTAAAAGTGGTTTATATATGGTGAGGCATGTATCGGTTGGTAGTTGCCTTCATGCTACTTTTTATATATGAGAACCTCTTTGTAGTAGGTAGAGTTAAATTTTTTGAGTTCTCACACCTTGTACCATGTATCCCTTGGTGGTTTATGGTGGACTATATATCCTTTGTTATTTATTAGGTGTTCATGTTTGAGGGTGGTTATGTTGATTGTGCACGTCACTCATTACTAAACCCGGGTTTTTTATCACACCACATTGGGTGGTGTTGGCTTTGGGGTTGAGCTGGGTTTGTTTGTCGAACTAGATTCTTATGGAAGCAACAAGAAAAAGTAGCAATCGGCAGTTAGGATGGAGGTCCCAACTGATAGAGGTATTGATGGTTTTATTTTCTATCAAAATTGTAATTATTTTATTGATTAGTGGATTGTTTGCTACTGAGTGGTTCTCTTAAGCAATCCAAGGGTGTTACTACATAGATATGATTTTTATGTGGATTTACCTCATTATATCTAGTGTTGTGCAAGCTCCAATGTGTGACTGGAACAATTAGAGTTTTAATGGTGTATGTCTCTATATAGTGAAGTTTAAACTCTTATTAGAAAGCTTTTAATATTTATTACCTATTTTTTGTTTATTTATTTCTATATCTACTTCTTTATTATACTGCCTATTTATGTTCATCCGTACTACAACTATGATTATTTTTAAAGTGTTTTTATCTTTGTTGTTTTCAAAGTTGGGTTGAGTCTTTAAGGATTCAACAACTCTTTAACGTGATTGTGTATAGGATCTTGGATTCTTTCTTAGTAGATATGCATGTTTAGATTATTTGTTAATATAATCTGCCTTTTATATGCATATAAGCTTGGTGTGAGTTTGTAAGGAGTCTCTATCTCCTTACCCTAGAAGTGTACCATATGTCAAACTCTTTATTATTATTTGCCATGTATGCATATTGATAGTCTAGATAGGAGCCTGTGAGGCACACTGTCACTAATGTGTATTCTATAGATTATTATTGCTGTATCTACTAGTTTTTTTTATTGTGTTTTGCAAAGGAAACTTCCACAAAAATGCAAAGATTCAAGTAGTTTAACCATACTATGCATTATAGGTAACACTAAATTTAAAAGGGCTATGCTATATCTCGGAGCTTCAATTAATGTTATGCTTTACTCCATTTTTGTTACTTTGGATATTGGCCCCCTTAAAGAAATTGGTGTAGTTATCAAACTTGTCAATCAATCTCATTCCTATCCAAAGGAATTTTTGGAAGACATTTTAGTATAGGTTAGTATGCTTATCTTCCTAGTTGATTTTTATATGCTTGATATGAGAGATGAATCCACTAGTAAGGCCACACCCTTACTTTTGGGTAGACCATTCATGATAACTAATGGGACATAGATAAATATGTATACCATAACCCTAAGTATAGAGTTTGATGGATAGGTTATTCACTTCAATATCTTTGAAGCAATGAGGTACCCTAGTAATTATAATTCTTCTTTTTTTGTTGATATACTTGCCTATTTAGCACAACAAATGTTTGACTTCAAAAGTACATACTTATTGGAGGTTGTCGTAAGAGAAAATATGATAACTGAATACTCAAGTGATGAAAAAGGACATTGATAGAGTAGAGTAACAAAATGATATTGTTGCGTCTCTTGACTCTTCACCAGAAGTAAACCCAAGGTACAATCTTTTTTATATTTCTTTTTTTGTGTCTAATGAGAAAAAATTTCCTTCCATTATCCAGGTACCTACTTTGGAGTTCAAACCTCTCCTAAAACATCTCAAATATGAATACTTAAGAGACAAAGACACACTTCACATGATTATAGCATTTAAGCTCTCAGTTATTCAAGAAGAGAATTTAATCCATATTTTGAGAAAATACAAATCAGTGATTGGGTGGATAGTTTCCAACATCAAAGGAATTATCACATCTATGTGTATACACTAATTATTACTTGAAGATCAGGCTAAACCAATGAGAGAACCACAAGGGAGATTGAATCTGCCATTAATGGAAATGCTTAAAAAAGAAGTTATCAAGCTATTAAATATTGGTGTAATCTATCCCATTTTAGATACCATATAGGTTCGCCTTATCCAAGTGGTTCTAAATAAGTTAGGAGTTACAATCGTGAAGAATGAGGATAATGAATTTATTCCTACTCAACTTCAAATAAGGTGGTGAATTTGTATTGATTTTCAAAAGCTCAACTATATGACTTGCACAAATCATTTTCTTTTACCTTTTATTGATCAAATATTTGAATGTTTAGAATGCCATACTCGCTATTTTTTCATGATAGATTTTTAGGTTATAATCAAATTTTTCATTAAATCGGAAGACAAAATTAACTTGTCCTTTTGGAACCTTTGCTTATAGACGCATTCCATTTGGCCTTTGTAATGCTCATGCCACCTTCTAGAGGTATATGATAAGTATATCTTTTGATTTTATAAAGAGCATTATAGAAGTATTTATAGATGATTTTACTGTATATGGTTATTCATTTGATAATTGCTTTAGTGGCCTTGCATTAATGCTAGAGAGATGCATAGAAACTAACCTTATACTTAATCAGGAAAAGTACCATTTCATGTTAGATCAAGGTATAATTTTAGGGCATGTGACATCATCTATGGAAATAGAGGTTGATAAATCTAAGATAGATGTTATTCATTTCTTACCATATCTCTATTATGTGAGGGAGGTTCATTCTTTTCTTTGTCATTAGGATTCTATCCAAAATTTATACGGGATTTCTGAAAGATAGTAAGGCATCTATGCCAAATTCTCCAAAAATAAGTGGCATTTGTTTTCACTAAAGAATGCCTTAAATCATTTAAAAATTTGAAAGAACTTTTAACAAGAACACTCATCATTAAGCCATCTGACCGGAGTTTACTAATGAGTTGATATGTGATACATGTTATTATGCTATTGGAGCTATTTTAGGGAAAAGGGTTGGCAAGGTGATAAATGCCATATATTATGCATCACAGACCCTAAACAATGCCCAACTCAATAACTTCATAATAGAGAAAGAACTTTTAGTAGTTATTTTTGCTTTAGAAAAACTCCCATCATATCTAAGTAGAACTAAAGTAATTATTTTCTCTGATAATGCAGCTCTTAGATACTTGCTCGTAAAGAAAGATACCAAGCCAAGGCTCATAAGGTAGATTCTTCTTCTATAAAATTTGATCTTGTAATCAAAGACAAGAAAGGAAGTAAAAATTTCATAGTAGATCACCTCAGTAGATTAATTTAAGAAGAGGAATCACTTCTAATAAGAAAGGACTTTCCAAATGATCAACTACTTGAGACTACATTATTAACTCCTTGGTATATAGATATAGTGAGCTACTTGGTTAGTAAAAATTTCCCATAAGACCCACACAAGCTAGTAAATTCAAATTCATGAAGATTGTTGAACAATATGTGTAGGATGACCCTTACCTTTGGAAACATTGCCCAGATCAATTGATAAGGTTTGTACCTGATACTGAGTTTAATTATATTTTAACTTTTTTTCATTCCTCTATATGTGAGGGACATTTTGGAGTAAAAAAACCACTTTAAAAGTCTTAGCTTGTGGATTTTATTGGAAGATTCTATTCAAGGATGCTTTAACCTTTTTGTAAAACATGTGACCATTGTCAATGAATATGTAACTTGGGTCCCAGGATTCAAATTTTACAAATTCCAATTCTTATTGTTAAAATTAATGATGTTTAGGGTGATGATTTCATGGGAACTTTTATATCTTCTTATGATTATATATATATTACTTGTTATGGATTATGTGTCTAAATAGGAAGAAGCTAAAGCCACTAGAAATAATGACTTTAAAGTGGTTGTAGTTTTGTGAAATCTAGCATTTTTGTTAGGCTTAGAATACCAGGAGCCATCATCAGCAATGGTGGACTACTTTTTCCATTAAGATTTTTTAGGCTCTACTTGAAAAGTACAATGTCAACCACAAGCCCTTTACCATCCATAGAAAAGTGGACGAGTTGAAGTGTCCAATAGACTTTCAGCTGCTAGACTATCGCCATCTATTGTTCTACACTCCACCATTTCACCTAGTAGCACAACGCTTCTATTGCTATCTCACAACCCTATTTTCACGGTTTAAATTGTTCCTATTTTTCTCGCCACTACTACGAGAATATATTTTCCCTTCTTTTCCTCTAGTTACTAATATATTTCATTTTTCCTAGTTGTCTCATGCCTTCCCATGGATTCAGTAGTAATTCAAAAGGTTAACCTATTCAGGAATAACCAGATCTATGCTTATTTTCAACTCCCCATAGAATTTCGTCGCTTATTATGCCTTTCCTCTTCTTTAGGACCCTAGGTATCCACCGTAAGCCTTTCCTTGTTTGAACCTTGCCCTTAACTTTAAGGCTATTCCATCCTCTAAGATTTTGCAAAATGGAAGGATCTTATCAACGCCCATGAATGATAAATCATAACATAGAATTATCAAATTAGAAAATTGGGTGCTATCATATAGCTTTGTATTTGGTTGGTATATGGAAAATCTTATCATCTAATAGTTGACTTATAATATTGAGCTTTTTAAGTGGTGAAACAATGTAACATGGATTTAGATGAAACCAAATGAGACAAAAAATTACATATGAATTAGTTAGAGGAAATTAGAAATGATTCCTATGAAAGTTCAAAAGTTTACAAAAATAAAACAAAGGCATTTCATGGAAATATGATATCGAGGAAAGAATTCAGTATTGGTGATAAAGTTCTCTTATTTAATTCACGCCTTAAACTTTTTTAAAGTAAGTTACATTCTCGTTGAATTGGTCCATTTATTATCACAAATTTTTTCTCTCATGGTACAATTGAAATACGAAGTCCAAGTACCTACAAATAATTCACTGTGCATGGATACATATTGAAGCCATACTATGAACTTTTCACATCAATTAATATAGAGAAGGTGATTCTAAACAACCCAATAGAATCATATGGTTGAGAAGCAAATAGAGGTACCATTAGGTTGAGGACATTAAACTAAACACAAAATGGTAGGCAACCCATTGATATTTCACTACTACAAAATGTGGCATTTAAGTCGAGATTTAAAGTCAGTTTTTGGAGAAAATTGACTTCTAATGAATTTAAAATAAATTTGTTGAAAAAGTAACGAGTGTGTAGCGTCGATTGATGTGTTGAACCAACGCTACACGTAGGACATAACGTCTGTTCAACATGTCAACTGACGCTTCGTTAAATTACTCGTTAATTGTTTTTAACAGTTTAAAATTGAAATTAAACAATACAATTCTTTTATTTTTTTGGTCAATTATTATTTTATTTTAACTGTTTAAAATTGAATTTGGATAGTATAATTTTTTCTTCCTTTTTTTAGTCAATTGGTTTTTAAATTTTTATAATTTATAGAATTTTTGTGTATTTTTTGGATACTTTTATGTACATGTTTTTCGTACATAGTTATCAAATTTGGATTGCATGAAAAACACAATACATAAAAGTTTTCAAAAAATATAAAATTAGTTTTTGAACATTTTTATATGTTAGTGATTTTGATTTTTTTATTTGAAAAATTTTTGTTTATTTTAAAACCCTTAAATTTTCCACTATAAGGGGTAACTTTTCCTTTCTTTTTTATTTTCCTTGGTGCAGACAATATCAATTTTAGGTTTTAGGTGTAGGTTTAGTTGTTTTGATTACTTTTTATTTTATTGCATATTTATTTTTTATTTCGAATCAAGTTATATGTCAATGAGAAGAACATGATTGTGATAACTCTAACATATAGAGGACTTTAAAATTTTCTTAAGTTAAATCATGATTTGAATGTAAATTTCATTTAGTTAGAGAATCTTATTATATATGGTAAAAAAATTTGGTTAATCTAAGTATTTAGGAGTGTTTTGTGTGCGAATTTTTCATGGAGATATTTTGGTCTCAAAAAACTCTAGAACTTGTTTGAAAATCACTTAAGATGAAATCATAGAATACACGGTACTTAGGAAAAGATTTGGGCTATTTTTGGATTGTTTATACCTTTTAAAGCCTACCACTTGTATCATTGTCATTAGTATACTTTTGAGCTTATATGAATTATAAATATTTTTTCTTTAATAGGTTATAAAATACATTTTTATGAGCCAAAGAAACAAATTATACTACCCTACTACACTCTAAGAGAACTTAACATAAACACATTTTTGGTATAACTCTCCACGAAGAAAGGGTGAAACTTTCAGTAAAATTTGACTACAATCCAAAAATATTGCAAATAACAAGTTTGGGGTCGTGGAAAATCAATTTTGAATATAAAAAGGATGAAAGGTTAGTAATTAAATTTTATATTTCTTCGATTATAAAAGAAAAAAAGTTGAGAAGAAGAGAAAAAGAAAAAAAAGAAAAAAACGAGTATAATGATATTTGATACAATGTGAAATTGTACTCATAGTGTAACATTACATATTTTCCAACCATACAATTAGTTTTCTTTACTTTTTATATTTTTTTTAAACACAATATAGATTAGATTCATAATAAATCAAATGCAACATTTGGGAGATTTTTTAGATCCAAGAAAGAAGAAAATATTGTTATAAATTGAACAACACTTTAAAGATCAATATCAAAATTTTGGAGTAAGACACATCATCCATTTTATTATTGGTATCTAGATCTAATATGTAGTATTTTATTCTTATATTAATCTATTTGTATTTTCAAGAATAAATGTTGAATTTAAATCACTTATTATGTATTTTAATTTAAGTATATTTGGCTGATGTTTACAATGAGAATTTAACTTCATTGTCTTGTTTGTATAGATTATTTAGGTTAACATTTTTATAATTAAAAATAAAAATTATTTCTTTACTCAAGATTTGTTATAAGATTTATTTATGAATAATTTATTAACTATTTATTCTTCATAATATATTGAAAACTTGAGAATTAGGTTTTAGACACATCATCTATATCTAATTTGGATAGCTTGAATGAGAGTTTAAATTGGTAACTTGATCAAGAGAATTAAGTTAAATGGTTTGTTATTTCCTTAAGCATTAGGCATAATTTAATCGATCAGTTAAAAATATTGAGCATAGGCCACTGATAACTGTATTTTATATAGTTATTTTCATCTATTTTATTAATTATAATTACTATGTCATTACCATTTTTAGTTAATTTTAGTTAAATAAATTAATATTTACTGTTTATTTGTTAAGGAGTATATTTTTAAGAAAATTAAATAAATTGAATCGAAAACGTACTTAATTGCAAATTTATGTCCAAAAATATAATTTCAAATAAAAGAGTACTTAAGTGCAATTTATAAAAGTCTAAAATATAATTTAAATTAATATCGGGCTTAATTTTAATTATTAAAAGTTTAAAATTTAATTTAAATTAGAAAAGGGTTGAATTGTAATTAAGGAAAGTTTAAAATTTAATTTGAATTAAATTGGAGGGCTTAAATGTAATTAATGAAATTTATATTCTACGCAGGAAAAGAAGGCCATACGCACCATCATTTACGCGAGACACCAACCGTTGGATCAGAAAATCAATGGATACGATGAGGCGCGTGGATTGAAAACACGAGAAAAGAGAGTGTACGTGGGTATTCAATATTCACACGGCTCGGCGCGCTCAGTGGGGCCCACCTGCCGTGTAGACCGTCGTGCAAGGTGGGACCCATGTGTAGAGGGCGTTGATCTCATGCTGCTCAACCACGTGCAATCTCTTCAACTATTTATAGTTTGCCATGTGTCCCACAATTTCTTGAAGTCAATAAGACGCTAACACGTGGCACATTTTGGTGAACGCAAAAGCGTAGAATCACGCACGCATCCCAACAATTGTCCCCCACTTTCTCGGCACCCCTTATCCCGTGTGACAATTCTGCGTGCGCCCATTCTTTGTACCCAGCGAGATGCTGCCACGTGTCCCACATTCCTTTCAGCAAATCAGACTCTGAAACGTGGCATGTAGATTGAATTAAAAAAGATCAGAAACGTCGTCCTCTGTTTTGATGTCTCTCACGCGTATGTTTAAATAATAATTTCGATATCCCTTTTCCCATACTCGTGTCTGCGTAATTAAAGTTAAATGTATTTTTTTTAGAAATTTGATGTTATAAATAAAGGATATTAAGAGGAGTTTGGAGTTTTGGGTTTAGGGGTTCGTTTTTGGGGTTGGACTGTGGAACACGCAGAAGCCATTTTGGCTTCTGTTGTGTTCCGCATGTGCCAAAAATTTAGAGAGGAGATGAAGTTTTAATTTTCTTTGTGTTCTTAATCGAAATTCCTTAACTGCTGTAATTTTAATTTTAATTTATGAAGTAATTTAATTTTTCTAGGGTTGTATTTTATCTAAATTTATGAAGCTTGGATTTAATTATTTTTGAAAGATTTATAAGACATTCGATTTGTTTATTCTATTTGTGCTTAATGCTTTTGATTATATACGAATTTTATCAAATGATCCGTGGCACTTAAATAAACTTGGAAGAGGCATTTTTGTGTATATTGCTCATGGATAGAATGACATGTATGATGAATGATAGGAATATACGCTAATTGTATGTGTGACCATTTGAGAACTTAGAACGTAATTAATCTTGGTGAATTTAATTCTCATAGGAATATAGTGAATTAATTTAGCGAGATGCATCTATACAGAGCTCGGAAGAGATGTATGGATAAAATTAGAAGTTTTCGGTTGACAAATTAAATGTACTAAATAAAATATAAATCAAGAGAAAATAATATGATTTGAGTGGATTAATTTGGTTAAAAACTACAATCTTAGAACGGTCAATAACCACCCTAAAAAATATTTATATAACGGTAAATAGTCATCTTAAAAATATCTTTATAAGACCGCAAATAGTCATACTAAAAAACCGTTTAGAGGACTATCAATAGCAATCTTATATAATGCTTATAAGACATTCAATAGATATCATATATTAATTTTATTTTAGTTATCATATAAAATTATGTCCGTCCAATATTCCGCTAACATTCGTTGGAGAATCATGTGATCAAAAGTAATGAAATTAATAAGCAAACTAATATACATAACATATATACGATTCAGCTTTGAATACTTTCATCATATGTAACATGGATAGATAGATGGTATTAAAATAATATTATTAGAATCATCGAACCATAATTGACAATGGGAGGAGGTCATGATGACCGACAGTGGCGAGGAAGGCAGTAAATGGTGAAGGAAAGTTAGGTGGTGCGATGCTAGTTGATGGTGACGTTGCTCGAGGAAAGCATGAACGAGACGATAGCATGTGTAAGATGCTTTGGATGGTGAGCTGGATGTTGCGACTGGAAGGACACATGCATGATTGAGACGACAACAATTTTTGGTGGGAAACGATGGGTGGTGGTGACATACAACACTAGAGCTTGCACAATGTAATTTTTTTTCCTGAGATGTATGTTTATGATATCGATGTAAGAAAGAACCCTAAGTAATGTTTTAACTTCATTTAAGAAGATAGCTAACCGTCCTAAATGTTAACAAATAATACGATATAAGTTATATATTTAAGATGATTAATAGCTAAAAGTTAGTATATAAGAAGATTATTATAATAATTATCAATATAACGTAATAATAGTTTTGTATAAGCGTTTTACTTGTAATAGTTTTATTTGTTTTTCAATATAACGTAATAATGGTTTTGTATATCTTATATTATTTGTAAAGTTTTAATGATTAATTGATAATTAATCAATTAAAACGCTTTGATATTGAAGGAAGAAAACGTATCCCTACGTTAATGTCTACAATTTGCTCTTAAGATTATAAGTGTCTACAATTTGCTATTAACATTTGAAGTTCTATTTCGTGTATACTTACAAAGATTTCTTTACTTGCACAAAAAAATTAAATTAGGTTGTATGTGATAGAGGATGAAAATAAGTCATTTCATTGGTGTAAATTTGTGTATACTTAAAAAAAAATTATTTCCTTGCCTAAAAAATTTAAATTAAGTTGTATGTGATAGAGGTTGAACATAAGTCATTTCAATATTGGTGTAAATATAAATATAATGGTGTTTGGTTTGTTCTTATAATGTTGTAATTTTGTGTTATATATATTTATGATATTCTTAAAAACTCATAGTTAGTAAAAAAAAATTTATCTTGAAAATAATGTGATACACACGCTTATAATAAATTATAACCCTAATTTGTTTATTTAGTTTATGTTAATTTTATTTTATAGTTTTGCATAATTTGTAACTTGATTTGTAATCATTATTTTACAAGTTTATTGTTTCAATTTTTTACTAACAAAAATAGAAAAGGAAAAATTATTTTGATTTGGAGATGAAATATAAAATCAATATATATATTTTTAAAATTTAAAATTTAAGAGCAATGTTCATCGGTAAGGTGTTCTACGTACTTAGCCATTCCAAAAAAATTATAGAATGTCTTGTCTACAGAACAACAAACTTACGTAGTACAGTAAGGTGTGCTTTTTTAGCCTCACATATCTTTGTAAATTTTGCACATAGTGAACAATTTTTTGTTGTTGCCAAATACACATAATGAACAATTCATAAGTTCATCGGTATTTGTTAGATTAATTTTTTTGATAAAAGTATTTCTTAGATTATGGTATCACGTTACATTCATATAATCCAAATATAAATATTGAAAAAGAAAAAAAAAAGTCAAACTAGAGCAATGTTCCTTTATTCTTTTTCTTTCTCTTTTTTAAATGAAAAAAAATCTATTTATAATATATTTACTATAGATCACAACTGATGTTTATTGGTAAATAAGATTAGATATAGATAATTATATTTTGATAAAAAAAAACTATTATATGGATTCCAATTATAAGATAATTTATAATATATAAAATTTCTCTCCAAATAATCACATTAATTACTTGTATTTACAACACGCATAGATGACTTAGAAATAAATGGGATAACCTTTTACAAGCTTGAGCAGATTGTACTTAGACTCTATTTTCGTTTTTGTTTGGAAGTGTACTTAAGGGTTAAAATTTAAATATTCTTATAAGTTATACTTTTAAAATTAATCCTATTAAAAAACATTTTTTTAGGCAAAAAGAAAAAGGAAAAAAAGAAAATTCTTCAAAAATGCTCTCTCTTGAAATCCCATTTGAGTTTAATCATTTTATGAATCACAAGCAAATAAATCCTACCACTTTCATTTTGCATGCATCCACCACAAAGTTTGATAATCAAACCTAACTTTTATTTTGATTAATACATTACAAGTAAAATATTGATTTCACCTACTAATGATGTAAACTGTTTCTAACTTGTTATTTCAGATTAATAAAATTTAAGATTAATATAACTTTTTTTAAGAAAATAAATACCTAATAAGAGATGAAAGGAGAATAAAATATTATTAGTGAGGAGTATACTCTATACGAAACGAAATTATTTATTATTACTAGAGTATGTACTAACTTATTACTTCGGGTCAATGAAATTCAATATTAATACAAATTGTTTTTTGAAAAAAACAAATACATAATGGAAAAGAGAGATAATTTTATAAATAAAAAATATATTCAAAAAATAACTAATAACATATTCATATGGAAATTCGCCGTGAATATTAATTTAGGAAAAGTTGAAATGTCTTAATTATTGTCTTATTTTTACTCTATATTTATTAAAAAATAAAATAAATTTTTAACTAATTGCTATTGGTCCAACATATTTAATAAAAATAGACATATTAAGGGGATACATCCCACTATTATACATATATTATACATATATAACTACTCTTTAATTTATGATTGAGCAAGTAGTTGCAATAGAAAGGATCAATAAGGTTTTATTATTTGGCAAAAACGTGGCAAATGATTTTACAGTACAACCAAGGAAAACTGTTATACATTGTGGTAGCTATCTAGTTAGCTGAGTCCGCTACGATGCCGACACTACCTCTTGAATTCTATTTTGCACGGCACTCTTTGCTTTCTTAATTAACTTTTTGCTTAGTAGTTTAATAATTTATTATTACAATGGCAATTTATATGTGGTGTTGTGTGTCCATCAGAAACTCTAAAACTAACTAATTTTTTTAAAGAAATAATTACACACGTGGATACTTATATGTTGGATGCGTTAAAACTCCCATCTTTTTAGTGCTCATTTAGGACTTGTATCATTATATTACAAGTAAATTGCAAACCTAAAACTAACTACTTGATGACCAAAACTAATGCTATTTTCTTTACTTATCATCAAGAGCAACCAAAGGAGTCAGGGGGTTTGAGCCATGGTTATAAACATTTTACTTTAGTTATCCACCTCAAAGAAAATTTGTCTATAATTATCTATAGATGGTAGAGGTCCAATTATTGATGTGAGATGGATCCATAAAAAAAGCGGATTCTATTTATAATCTAGAAAATATTTGTGAATATATTTTACAAAAACAAGAAATAAAAGTAGATGATAAAATAGTTGGAAGACATGAAAATAAGGATATTATTTCCAAAATTTTACTTTCTTGGATAGACGTTTAAAGAAGAGTACACTTGTCCTTTAAAAAAAACAATTTAGTTTTTTTAACTCTATAAAAAAAATATTTTGACAAATAATTTATTTTATTACTTTTTATGCATTTTTTAATGTTGTTACTTATGATGTATTTTATATTGGTATTACTTATGATGTAAATGTAGGAAATAATATATGAACAAACAAATTTAAGAATAAAATTATTTTATTAAAATTAAAAATACACAAATATAATTATATGTATAAATTATAAATATAAAATTTAAATAATAATAATAAATAATAATCGAGACCTGTATATTACACAGTACCCTTAAGATAATTTTTCCACTCACCATGGGTGTATGAGAATGACGGAAACTTATCTCCCATGATATAATGATTACACAATAACAAACTTACACCACAATTTATTATTTAAAGAATTTTAAAGTGTTCGAACTCTATTAAAAGAACCTAATTATATAGATAGAAAATATACAACCAAAATAAATAAATAAATAAATTATTTTTTTCTATTCTCTTTCCATTCTGTATTTTTTTTCTTTTTCTTTTCTCTCTCGTATTTTTCTCATCATTTAAGCAATTAAAGAATTAAAGAAAATTAATTCTTTAAAGCAAAACAAAAACAAAAGAAGAAAAGAAACTCAAATGTAAAAAGAAAACTCAAAAAGAAATATTTAAAGATTTTAACGGTTACAAAAAAATATATAATAGTTAATAGTTTGATTTTCATTTAATTTTTCAACAATCCCCTACATGAATAAAAATTGACATAGATTTTAAATAGAATTTTAACACAGAAATAGAGTTCAACAGATCAAAACTTATATAGGATAGGTATGTGTTAACCTTTGAATCTTCCTATGTGAAAGTATATTTACCTTACTAACTGACCAGTAGACGCGATGTCTTTGAATTGTTCTTCCATTTATGTAAGCGATGACATACTTCACACAAGAGTCTCTCCTAACACAATTCAGTTCTCACTATTATGTTCATTTTGGACATGAACATATATTTGGTTCTATGAGGTTCTCTAAAGAATTAATGCCTATACAATTCTCTTTCGAAGCGGCCCCACTTCTCCCTCACATAGATGATCTCTTATCTTTAAAATTAATCCGAAAAGAGTAACCCGCATACTCCGCTTGGTATTTCCTTCATAAGAATCATTAAAAGCCTTAGATTATCCTGTATCTTAAGAGTATTGTTGTTTTCATCATAGGAATGGATTTGAGAGTAAACCTTCATATTGATCTCACTAAGTCTTTACAATTAGGTTGTCCCTTTGAACCTAGATCTTAGGATCTCCAGTCAAATAGGTTGGGTTTCCTTTGCAAATCCATATTCATTCATGGGCTTCAATCTCATTTCTCTCGATAACTTATCAACTAACTCTCGATTTAACCCTTTAATTAAGGGAACAACTATGTTATCCTTTGACTTCACATAGTCAATAGAGATAACCCCAATTATGAGTAGTTTTCTAATGGTATTATATCTACGGCGTATATGTCGAGACTTACCATTATACATATTACTATGTGCCCTGCCAATAGTAGATTGACTATCACAATAAATGCATATTGTAGGTATAGGCTTCGCCCACTTAGGAATATCCTGTACAAAATTGCATAGCCATTCAGTTTCATCACCACATTTATCCAAAGCGATGAACTCAAATTCGATGGTGGATCTAGCAATGCATGTCTATTTAGAGGATTTCCATGAAACAGTTGCACCACCCAGTATGAATACATATCCACTAGTAGACTTTGAGTCTTTCATATTAGATATCCAATTGGCATCACTGTATTCTTCTAATACAACCAAATATCTTATAGAGTGTACTTTATAGCTACATGTATATCTTAAATATCTAAGTAGTCTTGTAATATATTTCTAGTGATCAGATCCTGGATTACTAGTATATCTACTTAGTCTGCTTACAACATAAGCTATGTCTGGTCTCATACAACTCATTGATGAGCGAAAACCGGCATCGTCGATCCTGCCAATACTTTGGTTTTATATTTATAAAACTCTCGCAAGTGCACAAATCATTTAGTAGAAAATGATAAGTATACTCCCAAGGTTGATCTAAGGAAGGAATATATGTACTTTCTAATTTATATTCAAACTTTTAAAAACGAAATTACATCCTAAACATCTTGTCACGATATTTGGGTTTTGTATTTTTAATCTACTGACACAAAAATAAACATAGATATCGATTCAATAAACATTTATGCAAATTTTATCAGTTAAAATAGTAGAGTATTTATAGATATAATAACTAAGTTAATTATGTTTGCTCATATTATTTAGGTTATTAAAGATATAAATTGATATTTATTAATTATCCCTTTTTTGTATAAATATCACCTTTGGTGGGGTTAGATATTCTTTGTTAACTAAACAAATCAATTAACACCTATGGGTGGGGTTGATAACTAATTTGGTTAATTAAATTAATTTTTTGTTCTAAGAGATTGAAAATGAACCATTTAAATGCTACATTTGGTAGGGTTAGACGGTTTAAACTTTATTTAAGGTGTCCAAATTAAAATTAAGTATTTAATTATCCGAATACTAACTTTCAAGTTTTAAAACCACTACTGAAAACATGTTGTCAATACATTTTCAGATAATAATTCTTATAAAAACTTTTGAAATAGAGCTTCACTCTAACTACCGTGCGATTGTACCAACAAATAAAAGAGCACTACTCTAAATCAAACCGGATAACTAAACCTTAAAATCTAATTTTCAGATTTAAGTTTGTAATGAAAAATAATATATTTCTCTCTAACATTCTTAATATAAAATCTTGAATAAAAATAAAATCAATTCATTTTAGAGATTTTTACCTATTTAATATTTTGCAAGCATAACAATGTTATTATTATATCATGTTTACAAAAAGCCAGCAAAGTTAAATTTAATCACAGATAAATTAAATATAACATGTAAGAATAAAGCATAAAAAATAACTGTAAAGAAAATAAAATCCTTACAGAACTTCGATGTTATTCCCCTTGCTAGAAAACCTCCAAATGGAATATGCACTTCCATTTATTGAATCGAAAAGCTAATAAATTATAAAAACATAACTAGTTCTTCTCAAAAAGATAAGAACTCTAAAACTAAGAGAAATTAACTAAGAAAAACTAAAAACTAAGAAAGAAACTAAGAAAAGCTTAAAAACTAAGAAAAAAACATAAAAACTAAGAAATGAGATAAAGAAAGAGAGAAGAGAATGTGTTTTGAGGTGTGTTTAGAAGTGAAGAGAATGGGGTATTTATAGGTGAGGATGGGGTGAAAAAGTGGGTGAAAAAGTGGTGGAAACGCGGAGTGGTGGATGATGACATAATGTACACGGAACTAGATGTTGAGCAAGGCTGGCAATGGACGTGGGCGCGTGGGACTGGGTGACGCGATTTCCTCCCTTTTAACATTTTTGACCCATTTTGTCCAATTTTTTCATATTTGTTGACCTTTCCTCATTTATTTATTAATATATTTGTGATGTATTGCTTCCAGTATTCCTCTTTGAGTCTTTAAGTTACATTTTTAAAATACCTGTGATTCCGAAAAAAGATAAATTTATATAAATATATGATAAAACATATAAATATATATATTTTTAATCAATTAATGTGCATAAAATCATGACAATTTTAGTGCTTTTTGAGCACTCATCACTCATCAAGTACATAAGACTTCTTATCACTTTAGAACATTCTAGTTGAGACACTACTCTTACTTTTACTCTTGGATAAGTATAGATTTACATGTACTGATGTTCTCCCAATTCCAGAATCACCCTTGTTCAATTTCTCAAGTATTTTTTTCAATATAATGACATTGACTTATAATGAGATCGTTTGATATCCTTGATATCTTAATTCCTAGAATTACATCAGCAGGCCTCATGTCTTTCATATTAAACCTTGAACTCAACAGACGTAGTAGATTTGATCATTTGATCGTTACTACCCACAATGAGCATGTCATCAACGTAAAGACACAAGATAACATAACCATCTTCTTTTTCCTTGACATATACACATTTGTCACATTCGTTGATTTTAAAGCCATTTGTTCTCATGACACTATCAAACTTTTCATGTCATTGTTTTGGTGCTTGTTTCAAGCCATATAAAGACTTTACCAATTTATAGACCTTCCCTTCTTTCCCTAGGCATGAAAAACCCTTGGGTTGATCCATGTAAATTTCTTCATCTAACTCTCTATTTAGAAAGGTTTTCTTTACATCCATTTGATGTATTTCAAGATTTCGCAGAGCTGTGATAGCAATTATCGTCATTATTGACGTTATTCTCGTCACAGGAGAATAAGTATCCAAGTAATCAAGGCCATGTTGTTTTTTATCCCTTAATTACAAGTATGGCCTTGTACTTATCAATTGATCCATTTTATTTATGTTTTCTTGTGAAAATCCACTTAGACCCTAATAGTTTACTACTTGGAGATAAATCAACTAGTTCCCAAGTGTGATTTTGTAGAGTGGACTCAATTTCACTATTAATGGCTTCTTGGCATTGAGGACCTTCAAAAGAATTCACAACCTTTTCATAGGTTTGAGGTTCACTTTCTAGCAAATAGGTCAAAAACATTGGACCATAGGACATTTCCGTCCTAACCCTCTTACTACGTTTGAGTTCAACCTCAACCTCTTGTTCATATTCTTTGTTTTTACTATCTTCATTCATAGTTTCATATGTTCATTTAGATGAACTTGATTCTCCTTGATATTTACCTGGAAATGCATATTCAAAGAACGATGCATTCCTTGATTCCATTATTGTGTATATCTGGGATCTTTGACTCATGCACAAGAAACTGATAAGCACTACTATTAGGTGCATATCCAATGAAGATGCAATTTATTATTTTTGGACCTATCTTCACCTTCTTAGGTATAGGTACAACCATTTTTGCGAGACACCCCTACACTCATAAATATTTATAGGAAGGTATCTTTCCTTTAAATAATTCATATAGTGCCTTATGTGTCTTTTTCCATGGTACCTTATTTAGGATCACTTTGCCTCACCATCATTCATAAAGGTTGGAAAGTTCCTCATTTACAACTTCTCTTCATATCTTTTGAGTTAAACCCGACGAATTCACATCTGAAATTGTCAACATAGCAATGTCATCCATCACATTTGTTGTCATCTCAAAAATAAATTCATGTTTTTAAATGCATTTATATCCAAAAAGAATTAAAATTAAATTTTAGAATACAAAAATTAATTTTGAGATTTTAATTTAATACAATTAATCCAAAATTAATTAATTTTCTCAACATCGAAAATTTAATTTTCTTTGGAACACAATTCTGATTCTGATTCATAATTCAATAAAATTAAATATTTCAAAATCAATGATACAAAATTCATTATTTTGAAAATATAACATTTACTTCTTTTGTGAATACAAAATTCATCAAATTATTTCGTAAATGCAAAATTTATTTATTTTGTAAAACTAAAAAACTAACAAATACAAAATTCACTATTTCTTGAATACAAAAATTCAACTAAAATGAAAACATCATTTAATAACTATCATTGATACAAAATTTATTTATTTCAAAATTCAAAATCAAATAATTTTTTCAAATGCAAAATTCTATTATTTCACACATACGAATTCACATTATTTCACCCAATTATGAAATTATAATATTTCATCAATTGCAAAAATACAATTTGTAAAATATGAATTAATCTTTTAGAAAATAAATTTTATCAACTTTTGTTATCTTGTTTTATTATATATCAATATACGCCTATATAAACCAATACAAAGGTTGTATAGGCAAAAAAAACATCTAACTTCTAGAAAAAAAATTTCCAATACTTGATTATAACGTGTAATAAGCTTATCAAATAGATTATATAAAAATGATTCAATTGATATTAAATATATAACCGATTGCACATTAAATATATAATAAATTATGATATCACGTCAGTATAATTCAAAACGGAGGTAACACATTTTTCAATAAAAAAATAGTCTAAAATAATAACAAATTTTAATATTTAAACAATATAAAATTCTAATACGGATGACACAATTAGTATCGAATATAATTCCAATATACCAAACTTGGAAGCAAATAAAAAAGTGCATTAAATTTTAACTTCATCCTTTTTACCTTCTTACGAAAACAAAGTGTTATAAATTAGTACTTATAGAAGCGAAGATTTAGTCCAATTTTAGTTGCATAAATATATAATTATAGACAACAGTAAAATAATAAGCAATGAGAAAATTAAATGACACACAATGATTTAAGTGGTTCAACTTTTCAATATGAAAAATCTACTCTATTGACAACGACACACCGAGGAAAAACCCACTAATAATCAAATGAAGATACAAACACCAATCTTGAGAGAGCTTCACAAAATACATCAAAAACAAATATAATCAGAAAATATCTCCCTCTAATTTACTGGTAATATATATAGCAACACAAATTAACAAACTTGCTATTAAATCAAATATTACCATACAAATGAGATGGCAGATAAATTAGCGGCAGCGGCGGCACGAAACTGACGAAAGAAGACAATGAGGCAGCAGGTGTCAAAACTCCTCTTCTTCTATGTTCTGTAATTTATTTGGGTTGAAAGTGTCCAAAACCTATTTCCATATCATTAAATTGTTGGAAAGGGATACAGCCGCTTCTCTTCACTCTCTTTTGTTTTTGCTTTCTGTGTTTTGGCGTCTTACAATATGGAGGAAACTTAAGTTAATATATATATATATATATATATATATATATATATATATATATATATATATCAAAGAAGGGTAAGGGTTTAATTAGATGGGTTTGGGCTTTAGGCTAGAAAATCTGTTTTGGGCAAAATAAATAACAAATCTCCACCTTGCCTCAAAACAGAAAATAAGTTCTTCAAATATGAAATTCCTCGAATTACCAACAATAGTACCCTGAGAGACAATGTCACGAACGAAGTGATATCTGACATCAATATGTTTGGTTCTTTCATGATACATAGTATTCTTAGTCAAGTATATCGCACTCTAACTATCACAAAATACAACAAAAGTATCCTGATGTAAACCCAAATTACAGACCAAACCTCTAAGCCAAATGGCTTCTTTCACTACTTCTGCTACTGTCATATATTCTGCCTCTCTCATAGACAAAGCAATTGTAGACTGTAAAGTAGCCTTCCAACTAATGGCATAATGAGAAAGAGTAAAGACATAACCTGTCAGAGATCTTCTTCTATCCAAACCACCAGCATAATTAGAATCCACATAACCAATAACACTGCAACTAGTATTAGAACTTTCATCATATACCAAACCAAAATTAGATGTACCTCTCAAATACCGAAGTATCCATTTCACTGCTTGCCAATGACCTTCACCAGGATTACCCATATATCTACTGACAACACTAACTACATGTGAAATGTTTGGACGAGTACAAACCATAGCATACATCAAACTACCAACGGAACTAGCATATGGAACCTGAGACATGTACTGCTCTTCTTCTTCTGACTATGGTGACAAAACCAAAAAAATCCTGAAATGCATAGCTAACAGCGTACTCATAGGTTTAGACTCTTTCATACCAAAGTGTTCAAGAAATTTTTCAATATAACTTTTCTGAGTCAAATAAAGCATGTCTGCTTGTCTATCCCTATAAATTTCCATGCCCAAAATTTTCTTCACTGCAACCAAATCTTTAATCTCAAACTCACAACTAAGTTGAGACTTTAATTTCTAAATCTCAAACTTATTCTTAGAAGCAAGAAGTATGTCATCAACATAAAGCAACAAATAAATGGATGAACCATCATGAAATCTTTTATGATAAACACAACTATCATAATCACTCCTAGAGTAACCATGATCAATAATAAAAGAATCAAACTGTTTATACCACTATCTTGGGGATTGCTTCAACCCATATAAAGACTTTTTCAATAAACAAACATGATCTTCTTACCTGGAACAACAAATCCCTCTAGTGGATGCATATATATTTGTTCTTCAAGCTCACCATGTAAGAAGACTGTCTTGACATCAAGTTGTTCTAATTCCATGTCAAACAATGCAACCATAGCAAGCAACACACGAATAGAGCTATGTTTCACAACAGGTGAAAATACTTCATTGAAGTCAATACCTTTCTTATGACAATACCCCTTTGTAACAACACGTGCCTTGAACCTAGCTGCTTCAACCTCAGGTATACCTTCCTTTTTTCTTGAAGACCCATTTGTTTCCAACAATCTTCTCGCCCTTAGGCGGTTTCACCAATTCCCAAGTATGATTCTTATGAAGTTATTCAATCTCTTCATTCATAGCAACTAGCCATTGAATAGACTCATCACAAGTGACAACTTCATGATAACTAGAAGGTTTATATACCTCAATAGACTCTACCACATACAATGCAAAAGGAACTAAGTCTGTATCTACGTACTTCTAAGGGTGTCGAATCTCTCTTATTCCTTTACCATTAGCAATACTATATGGTTGCTCATGTTGCTCTTCTGCTACATCAAGAGCAGAATCATCTGATGGCTGATCTGAAGTGCCCTCTTGCACTTGACTAGGAGCTCCACTCTCAAGCTCCACCTGCTCACTAACACCGTGGTCTTTATCTGCAACAATAGACTCTCTTTTCTTTTCCAACATGGAAAACTCATCAAACTTAACATCTCTGCTAATCAAAAATTTAGGTCACTTGGGTTCAACACACCATAATCTATAACCCTTCACCCCAGAAGGATACCCCAAAAATATGCATTTTAATGCCCTAGGTTCAAGTTTACCATCATTAACATGAGCATAAGTAGGACAATCAAAAACTTTCAAATAAAAATAATTAGCTGGAGTACCAAAGAATAACTCAAACGGAGTCTTTAACTCAATTGCAGTTGATGGAGACCGATTCACCAAATAGCAGGCATGGTTACAAGCTTCAGCCCAAAAGGATTTATCTAAGTCAGCTTGAAAGAGCATACAACGAGCTCTTTCTAAGATAATCCTATTCATACATTCTGATACTCCATTTTGCTAAGGTGTATAACGCATAATGCGGTGTCTCACTATGCCATTTCTTTCACAGAACTCATTAAACTGACTTTCACAAAATTTTAAACCATTATCAGTTCTCAAATGCTTGATTTTCTTGCTTGTTTGATTTTCTATACAAGCCTTGAATTTCACAAATTTTGAGAATGCATCATTCTTATTCTTCAGAAAATACACCCAAACATGACGGGAGAAGTCATCAACAAAAGTCAACATATACCGAGCACCACCCTTTGACACAACACGAGAAGGACTCCAAAGATCTGAATGAGTATAATCAACAATACCTTTTTTTTATGGATGGTTGTAGTGAACTTGACTATGCGATGCTTTCCATTGACACAGTACTCACAAAAATCAAGCTTCCCAGTTTTCTGACCACAAAGAAAATCTTGTTTGCTCAAAATAGACATAACTGCCTCACTCATATGCCCTAGCCACATATGCCATAATTGAGTAGTATCTAAATCTTGATATGACGAGGATGAAATTGAAACATTGCCAATAAAAGTGCTACCTTGAAGCATATAGAGGCCACACGATAATTGTTCTTTAATAACAACGAGAGCACCCTTACTAACTCTTAAAACTCCACTTTCAGCTACATACATGTAGCCTTATGAATCAAGAGTACCCAAAGATATCAAGTTCTTTTTCAAATATGGAACATGGAAAACATCTTTCAAAGTCCTAACAATACAATCATGCACCTTAATTCGGACAGTACCAATACTAAAAACCTTGCAGGACATATTGTTTCCCATCAAGACAACACCCCCATCAATAGACTGATAAGAAGCAAACCAATCTCTATTAGGGCACATATGGTAAGTGCAACCCAAATCAAGAATCCAAACATCTCCAAGAGAACTAATAGATACTACTAAAACATTTTCACCATCAGAACCAGAACTATTTGCAACACCAACAACATCATTAGTACCAGAAGACATTGTGGTAGATTTTTCTTTACCTTTGAGTTTCGTACAATTTACTTTCCAGTGCCCTTCCTGACGGCAATAGTTACATTTATCTTTTCTTTTTCTAGATTTAGGTCTAGACTTGCCTCTATTATTAATTATGTTTTTTTCTTGATTTCTACCTCTAACAAATAAACCACTATTATTAGGCATAACCTAATGCCTTAACTCATCAATTAAACTCTCGCAAACACCCTCTAATCTTAGTTTTTCTCTTAGAAATTGACTTCAATATCGAAGCGTATACGACACCTACAAATGTTATCCCTTTTGATGTGATTTTTTCATGATTTTCATATCTATATGTCCAGAGAACATGACCCAACAAAAATCAACTTCAACATATGGCACCCTTTGTGGGAAATAAATTTGGTGTTCAACCAATTGAGCTAGTTAAAACTTAAGAACAATCAAAGTGTTCTTCTTGTTCTTCACTTGGTTCATCGCATTCTTAATTCAATTCTCTCCAAACAACATATTTGATATGTTAAGTTACTATGATGAGCTCCTAACATGTTCTTAATAACAACTCACCCCCTCGGTAGGTCCATGGCTTGGCTGACACCCACAACCAATACCCTACCTTCAGAGTGCTCCGAAAGAATGGGAACACCCATATATGAGATCTTGATCTTTATAGTATTCCCTATATTACAATAACCTTTTTGTATCACTTGATCTAAAAAATCTCATTTTTACTGCCTCTTATTTGTAATCACCTAATCTAAATTGTGTATAAAAATGAAACATAAAACTAAGAAAGAAAAGCTTATGGAAAAACTATGAAGCAAAACCGAAAATCTTCTACATGTTCAAAAACCTAAACATAATATTTTTATAATTGAGGTTGGAAATTGAGGTCTTCAGGTCAAAAAAATTATTGCGCATTGTAGCACAAGTTCTTTTTGACACTGGTATCCATAAGTCCTTATCGTATGGCACCAGTAAAAAAACAAGAATTGAAGGATCAATTAGATGAGCTATTGGAAAATGGATTCATTCAACCAAGTTCATCACCCTGGGAGCACCTATTCTTTTTGTCAAGAAAAAGGGTGAAAGTTTCAAAATCTGTATTGATTACCATCAATTGAACAAGGTAACCATAAAGAACAAGTATCTATTACCTCAAATTAATGAATTATTCGACCAACACAGATGAACATGTTTCTTCTCAAAGGTTTATCTCAAATTGGGATATCAACAGCTGAGGGTTAGAGAGTCGGGTATACAAAAAACTACTTTCCGTACGTAGTATGTGCATTTTGAATTTTTTTCATATTATTTGGATTGACAAATTCTCCTACTACTTTTATGGATTTTATTAATTTATCATTGAATAAATTGGCGATATATTGATTTATTCAAGGACTTGTGAAAAGCATGAACAACATCTTAGGATTAACTTACAAACATTAAGGGAACACCAATTGTATGCGAAGTTTGAGAAGTGTGACTTCTGGTTTCTTGAAGTTAAATTCCTTGGATAAGTTATATCAGGAAGAAAAATTGCTATGGATCCTTCCAAGATTGAAGCCATATTAAATTGGAATCAACTAAGGAATGTGACCGAAGTATGAAGTTTCCATGCATTGGTTGGATATTATTGATATTTTGTGCAAGATTTCTCAAAGATCGTTGCACCATTGTCAAGACTTACTCAAAAAGGAATCAAATTCTTATGGGATGAAGCTTGTGAAAAGGAATTCCAAGAATTAAATACATGAATTGTGACAACACCAATCCTTACCATACAAGACAGTACAGAACCTTACGTGGTTTCCATAGATGCTTCACTACAGGGCCTTGGGTGCGTCTTAATGCAAAATGACCTAGTAGTTACCTATGGATCATAATAAATCATGTTTCATAAGAAAAACTACCCAATTCATGACTTAGAGCTGGCAATAGTGGTATTTTCTCTAAAGATGTGGAGATGCAACCTTTATGAAGCCAAATTCTAAATCTTCTCGGACCAAAAGAGTCTCATATATATTTTCACTCAAAAGGTACACTTCGGCTACTCTTCTTGTGGCTATCGTTTTGTCCATTGGCCATTGCTAATTATTGCTAGCCATTTTCTCAAGTAACTCATAACTTTAATTGTAAGATTTGGCTAGTAGAGCTCCATTAACAGATGCATCAACAATGGTTTTTTTAGCATATTGACCATTGTAGAATATTCCATTTGGATCTAATGAGGGATACTATGGTAAGGACACTTCTTTAGCAATTCTTTGAATCTTTCCCATGTTTCGTATAAAGATTCTCTTTCATATTATTGGTAGGAGGTAATGTCATTCCTAAGCTTTGCATTCTTTGTTGGTGGGAAATATTTCATCAAGAATTTCTCAATCAAATCATTCCAAGTTGTAATGGAATCAGGTGGTAAAGAGTTGAGTCAAGCTTAAGAACGATCCCGTAAAGAGTAGTGGAACAATCTAAGCCTAAACATCTTCTCGATCAAACCACTATATTTGAATTAATCTCCAACTTCAATAAACAATCTGAGATGTAAATGAGGATCCTCTATTGGTAATCTGCTGAATTGTGCAACTATTTATAGTATTTGAAACATCATTGGCTTTAGTTCAAACTCATTAACTTAAATGTTTGACTTTGTAATACTTGGATTCAACCCTTCCAACATAGGTCTTCCATATTCATTCATAACTCTATCCTTATCATCCATTAAAGGAATCTAGTTGTTCAAATTTAACTCATTATTATTTATTTCTAATGGATTAGCCATTTTTTCCACTTAGGTGACAACTTCTTGTTTTCTTATTGATCTAAGAGTATGCTCGAATTTGGTATTTAAAGGAAAAATTTCTCTCTTATGAACTCTACTAATGCAATAGACTCAAATGTGTTTCTAATATAACTAAATGACATGTCAAAATTAAAAACTACATGAAAATTAAAAGAAATAAATAAATTTAATTTAAAAAAATAAATAAAGGAAATTAACTAAAATAAATAAATAACTAGGTAACTAAATAAATAGAAATTATGAAAAATAAATAAAAAATAACTAAAATAAATAAATAAAAATTAATTTCTAATGTTTATAATTCTCGACAACGGTGCCAAAAACTTGATCGGACACACGAATTATGTTCAATAAAAACATAAACATATGTATTGTAACAAGTAATATAATGATAAGAAAAGATCGTACACATGAAGATTATGTTATTAAAAACCAATTTTTAAAACAAAAAAATAAAAACCATTTTTTTTAGTGTTTTTATATTTTAGAAAAACAAAATTAAAAGAACTAAAAATAAATAGTAATAATTAATTAAATCATGGTAGGAGGACTGGTCTTGGTCAACATACGCTGAGTTAGCACCAAGTGGGGGAACATTGACCAATCAAGTGGCGCCTGGGTGGAATGAATGGATGAATCAGATGATGATGCGTGGCAGGAGTGTTGACCAAATGAAAAACACGAAATGAACGTGATGTTGACACGTAGTTGGCACTACATCACTCTATACACGTAGCTTTGCGTGATTCGCCTGCTCTAATTGATTTTTGTCCATGTGGCATGTTTCGTCAGCTCCTTTGCTTACATAGCATCCATGTAGCAACTTCTAATTGGTCATACGTTAAAAATTATAAAAAAATCGATAAGAATCCCAAAAAATTTCAAAAATTATATTTTTACCCATTTTCATTAAAAAGTTTATATTTTAATATTTTTAACCCTAAAATACTACTTATTAAATAAAATAAGAAAATATTAACGAAAAAAATGACTAATGACTTTACTTTCATAGTCATCACTAAGCTTGATGTGTTCACTGAACATTAATTACTTGTTTTAATGAATAATTAAAAATTATAAACTTAAGCCTATACAATTAGAATACTTACTCTAGAAAGGGCTCCAACTCTTCACAATTGTTAAGCACATAATAGTACAATCTTCATATATTTTCATCAAAAACCATTTCATATCTACTAGCACCAATATTTCTTACACGTGAAAAAGGTACTTGTAAACTTATTTTGGTTGATCCCTTGGACTCATCGACATTTCTTTTATGTCAAATGAATTTTGTTTCAATGACTAGCATATACGTAGAAGAGAATGTTAATGCTTCATTAACCAAATACCCTTCAGTTATGCAACCCTAGGACTTGGTTTTATTTTTGACATATTTTTCAAAATTCCTATATATCTTTTTCAATAGGGTACATTCATCTAGAGTTAACAAGTCACGCATGTTTTGCTTCAAAAAGAAAATGCATGGCTAAATGGACTATAACGTCAAAAAAGGTTGTTGAAGCAATAGCTCAAGCTTACGAAAAATTAGAATTATATCTTCTTACATATCATCCAAATCATTCACATTAGTGTTTTCAAACATAATTACTTAAAAAAAATTACCTAATTCAACCAAAGCAAAGAACACATCATTTTGAACATAACCTCAAATTCCATTAGGAATTAATCTTTGTAATAAAACATGACAATCATAGCTCTTTAATCTTGCAACTTTTTCATCATTTATAGTACGATATATGTTTAAAGAAAAGTCATCTAAAAGTTTCACTAATTGCAAAAATTGGCAAAACTACTTTCATCATTTGTCAATATGTAAGATGCCAAGGGTTTGCACATTTTTACACCTCTTACATATATAAGTCATTTCTAATATTAAAATCTTGTAAGTCTAAACGTGCCTTTAAAGTGTCTTTTGTCTTCTTATCTAGGTTCAATAAAGAGTATAGAGTTATATATTTTTTCTATGTGCATGACATCAAGATTGTGACGTAATTTATTAGTGGACCAACACTCTAGTTCAAAGAATATGCTCTTCTTTGTCTGATTGAGCTCCCAACACCTATTTTTTTCTTTTTCTACTCACATATATTGGATTCTTCCCAAAACACACATCATGTATATGGTTCAATTGCAACAAAATCTCTTTACTTGACAATACTTTAGCAGCTATGTCTTTTTTCTCGAGTTCCATCAAATTCTTTATTTTTCCTCCATCTATGGTTTGAAGGTAAAAATCGACAATGGCCCATATAACCACTTTTGCTCCTAAGCGAAATAGAGAAGGTGTTCTTATTACAAAAGGTGCATTCCATTTTACTTATAGTACTCCATCTTTATATCATTCCACAAGCCAAAAAAGTCATGAATTATCGACATAATAGCTACACATAATTGGAAAATCTCATCCTTTAACACATCATATGACTCAACACCATCCCTCAATTCCTTTAACTCTTTTATTAATGGTCTTAAGTAAATATCAATGTCCTTTCCCGATGACTTTGGTTCAAAAATGAGCATCACATAAATTAAATATGGTTCATTCATCATCTTTCATGGCGTCAAGTTGTAAGGAACTAATACTATAGGTCACGTGCTATATGCAATATTCATGTTTCCAAAAGGATTAAGTCCATTAGTGGCCAAATGCAATCTAACATTTCTCTAATCAAAAGAAAAATTAGGATGTTGTTCTCAAACAACTTCCAAGATTATAATCGACCGCATGTCTTAGTATGCTTTTAGTTTCAAGCATTTTCCCCTTATGCCACTTCATGTCAAAGGTTGTATGTCATAACAAGAACAACCATTGTACTAGTGGTTTCAAGGGGAAATAGTATAAAAAAATTTGTGTGACATGTTTCTCTCACCAACAACAAACTTATTTCAAGGCTCATCACATATGGAACAATTTTCAAAATCTTGATTTTCACCCCAAAACAAAGCACAATTCTATCTAGAAACATGAATTGATTCATAACCCAAACCTAATTGTCGCAACTTTTACTTTTACTTCACCTCCTAAAAAGAAGTAGGGACATTAGCACCCTCAAATGATGCTTTTAACAATTGAAACAACATATCAAAACATTTATTGCTCAAATGATTGAAGATCTTTATGTTCATTAGTTGTAACAAAAAGTTGAATATAGATAAAAGTTTAAGAATTAGGATACAATTCTTTTTTTCTTTTCCATGAAAAATTTATCAAATGTTTTTTCTAGAATTACAATGAGAACTTCCATGCTCTTATGGCTCATTATGCTCCAAATCCTCATGCCTCCTTAAATCATTTGACATTCCTACTACATCATTGTCATCATCCAATTCATTAGCATAATGCATCTAATGTCGCAAGTCCACATGATTAACCTCGGTTTTTCCATGATGATCTCAAAAAGAATAACTTTTAAGAAATCCACACATGTACAAATGCCTTTCAACAATATGTATATTATGAAAGAACATATTCCAACAATTGCAGCAAGGGCAATGAATCATATTTCTTACATTACTTGCAGCAAATTGTATAAAACATTTCACACCATCTTTATATTCTTGGCATATTAGATCATCCAAATAAAAGCTAGCTTCCATCCATTTTTTTTAATTTCAAGGAAGCATTTAGGATGTTTATGGTTCTAATATGTAGAATATGTCAAGATGAAAATCTGAGGCTACAATCTTTTTTAAGTATGGGAATCTAATAAGGAAAGGCAGTTGAAAATTATGCCAGTTTTTATCATATAATTAATTATATAGCCTCTAGAAGATCAACTTGAGTTAACTTATGAGTTATAAGTCTTAGTTTAAACTATTTTTATATTAAGCCTAAAAAATTCATTTTTTATTTTTATTTACTTATAATAAATTCAACTTAAAGTCTTAGTTCAGTTTTTTATTGCTATTTACTTTTTACGTTGTAGAAATGTATATTGTAAAATTTAAAAATGCAATGAAATCCATGATGCTTATCTCAAATAAAGAATGAATATAAAAATATTACAAATATTAATCAGCCTACAAATTAATAGATCAGAAAAATAAATAAACATGGTCCACTCTAATTAATTAGAACCCAAGATATACATGTAAATGTTAAGAAAATATAAAATAAAATTCAATGTGTATTTGATAAAGCAAGAAAAATCATAGCAAAAAAATAAACTAAAATAAAGATAAAGCACTGAAGATTTTGAAGGCAACAAGATCAATAATTCAGCTTCAAGCGTCTAGCAAATAACAGCTGAAATAAGACATAATCTGAATTAATAATCAAAACAACTATTAAGAAAAAGGTCTCTTCCATGGTAATCATAAATCCATAACATGAATTCATTCTAACAAGTTATACAACTAGTAGAAGTTGGCATCAACTTTTCATTGCAAGTAAAAATGACCCAAAATGTTAGCGTTCTTCGTCAAATCTGGGATAATATTTACCCCAAAGAGAACGCACTCAGTCCGAAGAGAAAAAACAATAACAGAGACTCAGAAATGTATATAATATAGCCCAGAAGGAACTTTTAGTATAAATAAGCATATTCTTGAATGCTCGAGAATGTTAAAAAAAAAAATTTAACAAAGATGTACAAAAGAACCATACCAGAAAAAACCCGAAAATTGGTGTATTAAGCGACGTTGGCAGCAAATGGGTAATTTCTTGAGAGAATGTTTAGAACTAATGGAATCCCTGCAAAATAAAACATGGTCTATTTTTTGAGATTTATGAAAACAAAAAATAAAAAAGAACACAAAAGTAGTTAATCAAGTATGATCACTCACTATTGTCGTGAATAATTATACTTGGATTTCAACCAGTTTAAGTGTTGTTGGTAGCTTGATGAATCATTGTCGTGAAGCTTGTTTGAATCCATACAAAGATTTGTGTAGTTAACATACACGTGTTTTTCCTTTTTGTCCGAATCCGAGTGGAAGAAACATAAACATCTCCGTGGAGATCACCACAGAGAAAGGCATTTTTGTCATCGAGTTGGCGAATATGACAATTTTGAATAGCAACAACGACAAGAAGGAGGCAAACGGTGACAAGTTTGGCTACTGGTGCAAAGGTTTTTTGATAGTCAAAACCTTCAATCTGATTGTATCTTTTGGCTACTAACTGAGTCTTGTATCATTCCACATAATCATCAGGATTATACTTGATTTTGTAGACCCATTTACAACCAACGGGTTTCTTGTTTGGAGGAAACTGTTGGAGCGTCCAAGTGCCATTAGTTTCGAGAGCATGCAGTTCTTATTTCATGGCAAGTTGTCATTTTAGATCGTTGAAAGCTTCAGGAAAGGTGGTTAGTTTCCTGAGTATGGAAAGAGAAGTAGCAAAGGTACGATGTGCAGGTGATAATCGGTCATAGGTAAGTACATGAGATAAGAAATAAGAAATACCTTTGTTATCGGACGATCGGACGATACTGAATTAGATGAAGAGAAGGACCGAGGAGGCAAGGAAACTTCTACATGATACTTTTGAAGGTAGCAAGGAACATGAGTGGATCGGCGAAGTATGTGTAGCTGGTGTTGATGTGCGGTGCGGAAGTTGATGATGGTGTTTCAGGAGGTGTATCTTGAAGATTAGGGTTGTGTGAGTCAATTATTGGAATGACAGATGGTGTATGATTAAGTGATGTATTTGGAGTAGTTGATTAACGAATGTTAGACATGTCATCATAAATAGTATTTTCTGATGGAGAGAATAGAGTTGGAATGTTGACAACGGAAGTAGAATAAGGAAATATATGTTCATAAAAGATAACATCACGAGACACGAAAGTTTTGTCTGTTTTTAGGTTGTAGACTTGGTAACCTTTTATCCCATATGGATACCCAATAAATAAGCATTGATGTGATTTGACATCAAACTTGATGGGTCGATCATGATGTGCAGAAGCAAAGCAAAGAGAACCATAAACACGAAGATGTTCATACTTAGGAACTTTGTGAAAAAAGGATTTCAAATGGTGTTTTATCCTTCAAGACAGGTGTTGGAGTACGATTTATGAGGTATGTGGTTGTAAGAATGGCATCTCCCCTTAATTGTAAGATAGTTGGCCTGGAAGAGCAATGCAGAAGCTACATTGAGAAGGTGACGGTGTTTGCGTTCAGCAACATCATTTTGTTGAGAGATAGAGACACAACTGATGTGATGTAGGATTCCTTTGGTAGAAAACAACTGGGTCATAGAAAATTCTGGTTCATTATCACTACAAATGATTTTAACTCGGGATGCAAATTGTGTTTCAACAAGATTAATGAAAGTGGTGAGAAATGTATGTGTATCAGATTTAATGTTTAAGAGATAAACTCATGTGCATCTTGAGTAGTCATCAACAATAGTGAGAAAATAACATGCTCCATTAAGTGCTAGAAAGTGATAGCCCTCTCCCAAATATCAACATGAAATAGTTCAAAAGATGCTCTTGTATCAATAGAACTTAAAGGAAATGGATTACAGGTTTGCTTAGCTAATGGACAAATAGAACAAAAGAGCATATTGATGGAAAGAGAAAGTACACGCAAACTTTTATCAAATAAATGACCAAGTCGTTGATGCTAGAGATGAGGGTTGATTGGAGTGGCATTGGAAACGGAGAAACATTCAGTCTTTTCGAAATAATCAGGTAATAGAGTCCTGCTTTCTCAATTCTCATCCCAATCATCTTCCCCGAGTGTTTGTCCTGAACAAAGCATACATTATTAGTGAAAATGGCATGACAAAATGAAGTTTGAGTGAGTTTGGCTACTAAAATCAAGTTTAATTTGAAAGAGAGAACACATAAGACAGTATAGAGTATGAAATTAGTAGAGAAATGTACGGTCTCGATATGTGTGACACGGGCAAGTAAATGCACATGCCGATTAATGACTAGAATGTTGGAGTTCATAAGGCTTTGGGAACATACCATGTGATCAGTTACCCCTGTATCAAAATCAATCGGGTTTCTGAATGGGAAACACTCGCACACGATGTGTTACTTGAAGGAGCGGTCACTTGACTTGCCATGCTACCTCATTTGACTTGAATGAGAAGTGTAAGGAGCTCATGATATTGGGCATATATAAGGTTGTAGGATGGTGTTCTTGTGTCGGAGCTACTTGCTTGAAAGTTAGTATGGTGAGCATTGGAGAGAAAACCATAACTTGCATTTTTCTTGTCTTGAATCACCTTTTCTTTCGACATGTGTTGATGATACGTCCATTGAAACCACAAAAATCACGAGGCTTAATGCAGTTTACACGGCAGCACGATGACAAATATTGCTCATGGAATCTTTACCTACAGTAAATAAGGTATACTCACGCATTGTTCAAGATGAAAAGCAGAGAGTTATCTCCACAAAAACCATAGGAAGGATGCCAGAAGCTATCACACTTATCGCCTAGGATAGTTGTCCACAATCATTCACAATATCCTTACAATAATTACCAACCAAGGAACTCACATCTCAAGTAAGATCGATGCAACGATATCGACGACAATTATGAAATTTGCCGAAATCACCTCAAATGTGATTTCTGTGGTTTAAATGGAAATACCATCAACATATGTTGAAAGAAAAAGGTGATTCAATACAAGAAAAAAACAAGTTATGGCTTCCCTTCCAATGCTCAACATACTGACTTTCAAGCAAGCAACTCCGACACAAGGACACTATCCTACAACCTTATATCCACCCAATATCATGAGCTCCTTACACTTCTCAATCAAGCCAAATCAAATAGTATGGCAAGTCAAGTGACCACTTCAGGTAACACATCATGTGCGAGTTTTTCCCATTCAGAAACCTGTTGGATTTTTGATACAAAGGCAACAGATCACATGGTCTATTCCCAAAGCGTTATGAGCTCCAACATTCCAGTCATTAATCAGCATGTGCATTTACCTGATCATTCACTTGCCCGTGTCACACATATCGGGACCATACATTTCTCCAATAATTTCATACTCCATAATGTCTTATGTGTTCCCTCCTTCAAATTAAACTTGATTTCAGTAGTTAAACTCACTCAAAATTCATTTTTTCATGCCACCTTCACTAATAATGTATTCTTTGTTCAAGACAAACGCTCGGGGAAGAAGATTGGGATGGAAACTAGGAAAACAGGACTTTACTACCTGATTATTTCGAAAAAGGTTGAATATTTCTCCGTTTTAATTGCCGCTCCAACCAACCCTCATCTCTGGCATCAACGACTTGGTGATTTATCTAATAAAAGTTTGTGTGTACTTTCTCTTTCTATCAATATACCTTTTTGTTCTATTAGTGATTGTTCTATTTGTCCATTAACTAAGCAAACTCGTAATCCATTTCCTTTAAGTTCTATCAGTACAAGAGCACATTTTGAACTAATTCATGTTGATATTTGGGGGGCTATTACATTCCAACACTTAATGGAGCACGTTATTTTCTCACTATTGTTGATGACTACTCAAGATGCATATGGGTTTATCTCTTAAACATTAAATCTGATACACGTACATTTCTCACCACCTTCATTAATCTTGTTGAAACACAATTTGCACCTCGAGTTAAAATCATTCGTAGTGATAATGGATCAGAATTTTCTATGACCCATTTGTCTTCTACCAAAGGAATCCTGCATCACACCAATTGTGTCTCTACCCCTCAACAAAATGGTATTATTAAACGCAAACACGATACACCTTCTCAATGTAGCTTGCGCTTCTGAGGAGATGCCATTCTTACAGCCACATACCTCATAAATTGTACTCCAACACCAGTGCTCAAGGATAAAACACCATTTGAAATCTTTTTTCACAAAGTTCCTAGGTATGAACATCTTCGTGTCTTTGGTTCTCTTTGCTTTGCGTCTACACATCATGATCGACCCACCAAGTTTGATGCTAGATAACATCGATGCATATTCATTGGGTATCCATCAGGGATAAAAGGTTACCGAGTCTACAACCTAGAAACAGACAAAACTTTCGTGTCTCGTGATGTTATCTTTTATGAATATGTGTTTCCTTATTCTACTTCTGTTGTCAACACTCGAACTTTATTCTCTCCATCAGAAAATACTATTTATGATGACATGTCTGACATTCTCCAATCAACCACTCCAAATACATCACTTAATCATACACCATCTGTCACTCCAACAATCGACTCACACAATCTTAATCTTCAAGATACACCTCCTGAAACACAATCATCAACTTACGCATTGCACGTGACCCCTTAAACACCAGTTAAACATACACTTTGTCAATCCACTCATGTTCCTAGCTACCTTCAAAAGTATCATGTAGAAGCTTCCTTGCCTTCTCAGTCCTTGCCTTCATCTAACTCAGCATTGTCCGATAACAAAAGTACTTATCATTCCTTTTCTCATGTACTTACCTATGATCGGTTATCACCTACACATCATGCCTTTGCTACTTCCCTTTCCATTCTCAGGGAACCAACCACTTTTGCTGAAGCTTTCAACGATCCAAAATGGCAATTTGCCATGAAATAAGAACTGCATGCTCTCAAAACTAATGACACTTGGACGCTCCAACAGCTTTCTCCAAACAAGTAACATGTTGGTTGAAAATGGGCCTACAAAATAAAGTATAACCCTAATGGCTCTATGGAACGATACAAGGCTCGGTTAGTGGCCAAAGGATACAGTTAGATTAAAGGTTTTGACTACCAAGAAACCTTTGCACCAGTAGCCAAACTTGTCATTGTTTGCCTCCTTCTTGCTGTTATTGCTATTCAAAATTGGCATCTTCGCCAACTCGATGTCAACAATGTCTTTCTCTATGATGATCTCCATGAAGATGTCTACATGTCTCTTCCACCCAAATTCGGACGAAAGGGGAAAACATGAATATGTAAACTACACAAATCTTTGTATGGACTCAAACAAGTCTCATGACAATGGTTCATCAAGCTATCAACAACACTTAAGCTAGCCGATGTTAACCAATCCAAGTATGATGGCTCACTATTCGTCCGAACCTGTGGTAATTCCTTTTCTACTCTTCTTGTCTATATAGATGATATCATCATAACAGGAAACAATCTACAAGACATTGAAGAAACAAAGAATCATCTTATGCGACAATTCAAGCTAAAGGATCTTAGCGAATTAAAGTATTTTTTGGGCAGAGAAGTTTCGCAATCCAAGAAGGGAATTGTTTGTCACAACGCAAGTACGCACTTAAAATATTGGAGGACATGGGTTATCTTCGTGTCAAACTTGCCAATTCACCTATGGAACAGAATTTATCCCTCAACAAGGTTGAAGGAGAATTCATCAATGACCCCACATCCTATCGAAGACATGTTGGGAGATTAATATACTTAACCATTACTTGGCCCGACTTAGTGTATGTTATGCACATTCTCAGTCAATACATGTACAAACCACGAAAACCACATTTAGAAACAGCTCAACGAATGCTACGATATGTCAAAAACAGACCAAGTTAAGGTCTCTTTTTCTCAATAGCTAGTTCACTGCAGCTAAATGCTTTTTGTGACACAGATTGGGCTAAATGCACAGACACACGACAATCAACCACGGGATTTTGTATGTTTCTTGGAAACTCAATAATTTCTTGGAAGACTAAGAAACAAAATAATCTCACGATCAAGTGCAGAAGCAAAATACCATTCTATGGCAACAACCTATTGAGAAGTAACCAGGTTACAATACATTTTGAATTATTTGAGTATCAAACACTCCCAACCGGCCAAGTTATATTGCGACAATCAAGCTACCCTTCACATTGCATCAAATCCAGTGTTTCATGAACGAACCAAACACATAGACATTGATTGCCATCTAGTGAGAGAAAAGATTCAAGCTGGAATGATCAAGACTTATCATATCTCTACATCGGAACAACCAGTAGATATTTTTACCAAATTCCTAAGTTTTCCACAATTCTCGAGCTTACTTAGTAAGTTAGGAATAATTAACATATATTCCAACTTGAGGGGGAAAATTAAAGAACTCGAGAACTAGCTGGAGGCAGCTAGAGGCAACCAACACTGAAAGTAAAGAGGATAACAAGGATCTAAGACCATTTTCACCATAATTATGTCTATTTTTAATCATTACAATTTTTCTTTTGTTTTATATAAATTAGATTATAAAAATTCATTCATTAAATAAATTAAACTATTTCTTACACAAACTTCAAGCAATTTAAGGACATTATAACAAGTATCATACAAAATCTCAGAAAGGTAACGAAAAAGAAAAAGAAACATAAGAACCAGAAGGAGGAATTGAACCCAAAAACATAATATGATTGTTGTGGCTTTAGTAGCTTTGGTTTCTTCTGCTCTTGTGATTAACATTTCCACTGCTATTTATGCCTTTTGGAACTAGTACTTGTTTCTGTGTTAATTTCAAAGAGTAAAGTTGGTTTCTTTGTTAATTAACCTATAAGTTAATTTTTAAATTTTTTGCTTGATTTATTATTATTGTTATTTAAGTCTTATTTTTTTGTGTGAATTATGATCAGCTGATGGAAATGGAAAATGGGTGGCAGCTTGTGAGTTGCTGTAGAAGGTCAGTTAATTGAGTAGGTTGTTGGTTTGTTTAAAATATATTTTTGTCGTGGGATTAGGTGATAATTCACTTAGAATATAGAGACTTGCCTCTAACAGTAAGTCATTTGGCTAGCTAGAGAAAGAACAGTCTAACATGCAATGACAAATTACTCAATAGGAAACTAGTTAAAATTTAGATTTCTTTTGCTTCGATGTATCATTTTATTGTCAATCACAAGGATCATGATAGGCTAATGTGTGCGTGACCTTCATATACTCTTCGTGGGGTTAAGAGCCATTAGGCCAAGTCGCCAATATGAAATCTGTTAGACTGGTCATTGATGTGTTTCCTTGTTATCCAATCCAGAAAGGGTTATTAAACAACACTAATCAAATCACTTTAACAAAGTGGATATGAAGGTTCGCTCCTAAGTAATAAGTCATTTATTCAGCCAAGAATAAAACGCATCTAGCAAGTCATTCCAACCGTAAATATTGATTCACTTTAAATGTAAAATAGAGATAAATGAGACTCACCCAAGCGACCATGATTGTGTGAAACCAGACGATGATGGGTTAAAATGATGGGTAGACCGCCGTTATTCTGGTCAAATTAGTGGGAAATCGAATGAATTAAGAATGGTTCTTCACTTTGGCCCAAATTCCCAATCAGAAAGACAAACAAATTAAACAAAAAGCAAACAAATTTATAAAAGAAAACAAATAAGGGAGACGATGGAAAGGTAGAAAAATTTATAAAATAACAAAAAATTAAATAATAAAGCTATGAAGTAATACCAGCGCAGAAGGGAGATGATACGGATTGGTAGATGAGGAAAAGAAATTTCAAGAAGAAGAAGAAGGATTCAGCTTTGAGAGATGGAGAAACTAAGGAGATGGTAAACTGGTGAGATGGAGAGTAAGTAGGATTTAATTTTTTTTTTTTTTAGTTTTTTCACTGTCCACTAAAATATTAAAAAGGAAAAAAAAATCCAAATATATTATTTCACTTGGCGCCTGATGTCACGCCTCTTTTATAATAACTCCAGACAAAAGCAGAATTTTTTTTTTAATTCACTTATTCCTAACAAAAAGATTATCACTATAAAATTAAAATATTTTTTTAATATTAATATATTTTTTAACCATTTTAAGGGTAAATATAATACATTTGATGCCTTGGTAAAAAATTTCAATATTTTTGTATCCGTGACAAAATAACTTTTGTTTCTAACATTTTGTGTTAATAAGATAACTTAAAACAATATATTTATTAGTAATATTTTATCATTATTTAACAAAATAGACACAAAATTATTTATGTCCTTAACATTTATTACTAATATATAAATCTTAGACAAAATTTAATTTGTCTTAGTAATTTTACCACTAAAAGTAATATTTGTTGTAATATTACTGCTCTCCACAGCAACATAAGCTATAGGATACATAGCATTGCTCGATCAACACCCACAATACTTAAAAGTTATCCCTTTTAAAGACTTATAAAAGGCTACCATCAAATGGGTCTATATCTTTCAAAAAATCCTTTCTTTGTTGCCTCGTAATATATATATACATTCTCCTTAACCTCGTAATATATATATACATTCTCCTTAACCTGGGTTTAATTTAAGGGCTTAACTCACTACCAATTATCACATTTGTTTTTTTTGTTAGTTTAATTTCTTCTACATAGTCTCATAATTTAGCATACTGTTTTTCATAAACTTTATCAATAACAATTTTTGTCTTCTTATGAGCTCTGTATACCCTATGTCTTGGTAATGTCAATCTATAATACTAATTTGCATTATCAATCACATTATCTTTGAAGCTTTTTGGATTATTTTTGAAATCTCCTAAAAACTTTGATGATAATTACTCAAGATCTGCGCATTTGTTTGAATGAACTTTTGCATACTCATACTCTAGGTTGCATGTATTAATTTCAAATGTTTTTACATCTTTCATATCTTTCATAATTGATCCATAAATAGAAAATCCACATATTTGTTCTTTACATAAAACCCTCAATCTCCTTTTATTCAAATGATTAAACCTTATATCTATATTTCTCTTTATCCAATAAATATGAATAGCTCTCTTAAATACATTTTATCGAGGCATTGCATAGTTGCATTAAATGTTGGGTCTTTCATGTTAATTTCAAGATTAAATACAAGGATTATAATCTTTTTCCTTAACCTATCTTTATCTAAAATATTTGCACCACGATCAAACTCACTTGAATCTTTATAGTCAAGTAACGCATTCTCTTGTAATTTACATTGAACCCTAGAATCTTCTTCAACACCAAAATTCATATTTTCGTCAAAAAGAGTATCAAATCTTGCCCTTTTATTCTCAAAATCATTTTCCTCATTCTTGGAATCATCCTTTTTTCTTTAAAGTAACCTCATTCTTAGGTATACTCTCCTTTTCTTATAGAAGTAACTTTCTTCTTAAGAGGAGCTAATAATGGTAATACTTCCTCTAGTACAAAAATATCATTGAATATTTCAGCTTGACTTGGAGCAACTACATCTTCAAGTTCATTATGGCTAGCATGACTATTACAGAATATATATTTCATGTTCATTATGGGCAATTCCACTATTATCAAATAAATCTTTAGGTTCATTGTGGGCAACTTGACTTTGCCCCAGTAAATCTTCAAGGGTATTATAGATAGTTTGAACTTCATCTTCAGTATATCCGTGAACATTAGTCTGTATAGGTTCATCTTTATGCTCAATTTGTCCTCTAACTTCATTATTGACATGTTCATCCTCATACTCAATTTCACCTATGTACGTCCTATTGTTCTCAATGACTGTGCATTGGTTTTCCTGTACAAATTAAGGTGTCTATTTATTTTACTAGTGTTATATCTTCCTCTGTGTAAGGTTTGTTACTGTAAATCAGTAATGCACACACATACAGTTAGGTACACTTTGTATGCGAGCATGTTTATCAACATCAAGGGGTTAATTTTCATAGTGTGCATTCTAGGTTGAGTGTACATGTTTACACTCTCGCTCGCCAATATTGTTACTCATGTTTTTGTTTTGTTTTGGGTGTGGATATTTATGAAAATTACTCGATAACTTTGGAAAATGAAAAGTGAAATTTTTTGGCACCTTGGCATACCTCTTGCCACCACCCTTGGCAAGGTGGTTAGTGAGATCCATGTTGAGGTGGTTGGTAGTGTGCTACAAATACCACTTTTTCTTGTTTTATCATCCATAAAATATGTAACAAAGCTCTATCAATTTGATATCTTGATTTTCTACTTTTAGATCAGTAATACCTTGTGTATTGTTCGGTGATAGTGATTCGTGATTATGTGAGCTACGTTTTAACGGGTAATTATCCTCGTGCAACTTTTCTTCTTATGTGAAAACCTCATTATGAGAGTGAGTTAAGTTAAATCCTTTGATTTCTCACATCTTGGACTGTGTATCCCTTGATGGTTTGTGGTAGAATGTGTGTCCTATGTAGATGGTTGGTTGTTAGTGATTGATGATGGTCCTCATTGTTCACGCTACTAGTTTGCAGTTTCTAATCACACCACATTGGGTGGGGTTGGATTAAGAGGTAGGATAAAGTCGTGTGTTGATTCAAGTCATTATGGAAGCAAAAAAGTAAGAGCATCAATAGGTATTTCGAACAGCGATCCTAACTAATAGAGGTATTGGTGGTTTTATTTCGATCAGAGTTATAATTATTCTATTGTTTAGTAGATTATTTGTTACTGAGCGGTTGCCTTAAGTAACTTGAGGATGTTACCACACAGATAGGGTTTCTATATGGGTTTACTTTATTATATTTAGTGTTATGCATTCTTGAATGCGTGACTAGTATAATCAAAGTTTAAATAGTGTATGTTACTACGTACTAAAGTTTAAATTATGATTGCAAATCATTCAATATTGATCATCTATTTTATGTTTACTAAATTCTATATCTATTACTTTATTATACTATCCGTCTGTGATTATTTTTACTATAATTATGATTATCTATCACAAATTTATCTCTCTATTGTTTGTCAGTTTGGTTAATTCCTTAAGGAGTCAGATTCTCCTTAACTTAATTGTGTATTGGGTCTTGGAATCCTTGTTTGTAATCATGTATAATCAGACTGTGTATTAGTGTAATCTACTTTTTATTTGCATGCGAGTTTGATGTGAGTCTATAAAGAGTCTGTATCTCCTTACCCTAGTTGTGTACCAAGTGTTGGACTTGTTCTTTAAATATTCCATATTTTGTTTGATCGCATGCATTGGAAGTATAATCATTATTTATCGAATATATTCTCACATATGAAGTCTTAAAGTGATGGAAAATCCTTTGTAATTCTTGTATGCATTTTTGTCTCACATGTTGCTTATTTTGTACCTTACTTGTGGTTGTAGATAGTCTAGACAAAATCTTGTGAGGAACATCATCACTAGTTTGTTTACTGCAGTTTGTTCTTTCTTACCACTTGAAGCTTTTTTGTGTTGTGTATCGAATTGAGCTTATTGTTATATACTTTTCCTGTGTTATTTTCTTAATTCACATTTGTGAGGTCAACTTGGTCGAATTGGTATAAAGCTCACACAAAGATTCCATAGGTTGGCATCTCCACCCCTCATCTAGGTCCCGATTACTTATTTGAGTCAGAAAAACAATTAGCCTTCGTGCAATTATTCCTACAAATGCGAATCTTCAATTGGTATCTAAGCGGGTCACCATTCTTTGGGCTTAACTGTCTGGCTATTCAATCCTAAAACTCTATCTACAAACACACATCTTGTATGTTTGTGCCTTTTATCACATATGGTGTAGGCTATTGTTGTTCTATGAGGTTATGTATCTCTATGAATTTATTTTGTCTACATGCTCCCTGTTTTCTTATTCATACATACCTCTTACACTTTCTTTGCTTCTTTGTCTTGCATTGTATGTAAATTTTCCTCTTTTGATGTTATGTCTGAGTGTTTGATCCTTTACTACTATTCTCCCTTGCTAGTTACTTTGACATGCTTTTTATGGGTTTGCCTTGGTTAAAGTTTACTTATTCTATGGTTGTTTGCATGAGCATCATCTCATATGTTTTCATCATGTAGTGTCAAAGTTTTAGGATTTTCTTTCAACAGTCTTAACATTCATATGTCATGTCATATAGAATGCATCTCACCTATTTTACTAGGTTCTTCTTTCTTGTAGCTAGCATGTTGTGTGCTAGTTCCATAGTCTCTTATTGGTTTATGTTCATCTTTTGCCTGCTTTTCCTTCTCTTGTGCTTTAGATGTATCTTTGGAGAAAATTGAGGTATTATTACAAGCTTATTTATATGAATGTTTATCTATATTATGCGTATTTTGGTTTTTCATACGCATCTATATGTCATATAGATTATTTACCTGTCTTTAGGACTCTTGACTTACATGTATTATTGTACTAGTCATATTTGATTGGCTAGAAAGTATTTGCCTTGAATTGAAATGTGGTCATTATGACATATATATTCATTGATGGTATTTATGGGTAAATTTTTTATTTACAATGCTCTATTATTTATGCATATGCCATAACTTTGTAAATTTACATGGATCTTTTGAGAAGTTTGTGTGGATTTCATACTTTGATGATTTATATATCTTTAACATGTTCTAGAATCCACTTTAGTGTCTCTTGAGGCCAAATCCTAGGTGCTGCTTATATAGAGAGAGGATTTAGGCCTTATTTGGATCGTCTGAACTTTTCAGGCCACCATTGATTATATATGTTCTCTCTTTACTTCTATTTGAGCCTTTCTGTTAATCCTACTTTTCTTTGCATCCACTTACCTTATACACCTTTTGTTAAGCTTGTATGTTTTTGGAATGTATGTCTTACCTGTTGGTTTCAATTAAAATAAAAAAAGAAAAGAATGATGATATTAAAAAAAATAAAAGTGAGGAAGTAAGGAGGGTGTATATGTTATTGAATTAGGTGTGCAGTTCTCACAGCAACTATGTTTGTGAATGAACTTTAAGAAGTGAAGAGAAAAGAACCTACGTTTGAGGGTCTAATATTTGTGGACATGAACTCGTTGATTTGTTTTTGGATTGCCAAAGGTGTGTTTTAGCCTAAATGTCATTTCTCCTACCTATATCTTAGCCTTTCATTTCAAGGTTTGAAAGACCTATTGATTTCATCCAAGTTGGCACCTACATTAGTAAAGAGAGAGGTTAAATATGGACTTATGAAGTTTGATTCTCCTTAAGTCTATATTTATAATTTCTTGGTTCGCATAAGCATATCTTGATGGCATATAATATAAACAAGTTTAGAATATCACACATAGTGCATGACATCAAAAATTTAGTCATACCCTTACGTGAATGCATTATAGATCGATAGCCATGTGGATATTTATGTTGAATGTATTGGTAAATCTCTAAAGCCTTCTAGACTACTTAGATATTTTAGTAGCATCTCTTGTTTCTTCTCTCTCTTGAGGGTGCTGCATGTGTTGCTCACTAGTTAGTCAATTTCTTTCCTTCTTTTGACTAGCAATGATATGAGTGTTGTCGATGATCTCTTTCAAGGCAATAATGTGCAGTTCGTTGCCATTTCTCTCTCTCTTAAGGCACATTCTTGTGTTTTTGGCCTATCATCTCCTTTGAAACCATATTTTTCATCTCACTTTGTTGTTGTGTTTTGTGAGATTGACGATTTCTCTCTCTTGCTAGCTTGTTTCTTCGTGTGAGTTTATGAAGTGTACTTTTCTTAATTTGTGCAGTAGTCTTCCCTACTTATGCATTTTATGTGTTCTATTATATGTTGATGCTTTTACCTTGCATTAGTTTTGAGAGTGTAGGATGTATAACATGTTTATTGCCTGATATGTACACATTTAGAGAGATAGATGTATGTATGTTGTTTGTTGTAAAAATGATTCATGTGTTTGTTTGGCATTCTTAGTTTTTGTCCTATTTGTGAGTTATTGTTATGCTAATATGTTCTTGTGATGCTTCCTTCTTCTTAACATCACTTTTTATGAACCATGCATAAATATGATTATTAATATGACTTTTTGTATGCATTGTATGCAATCTTTTGTTTCACATGTCTTCCTATGTGTTTACCTGCTTCCTTATTGTAGTGAGTTATTGCATGTTTCTTGTATGTAGTTGATAGCTGGTATTTATTATTGAAATGCATGACTCATGTTTTTTTTGGTAGATTGGGATATCTTTCCATATGTGTGTGTATAGTATGGGGCTAGGTTACAAGATTGAATACACCCAAGTGTTGTTGAGGAAAGATAGTTGAATAATTAAGAGTGTGTCAACTTGGAAAATAATTGGAATCATAGTCAACTTTTTCTTTCGAATTCTCTGACACATTTACGCGCTATTGGTACTTGACTTTCCATTATGCCGATGTGATTTAAACACATTACGAAGCCTTTTATGCCCTCTCATAGCACGTATAGACATTAGGTTGTGTGTTATGTATCTCATTAGGGTGATGTTTCCTATCTGAACTTCTCTTGGTTTGTTTGTGCATTCAGTTTCTTGCTTATTGTATGCTTTTACCTTATTATTATCTTTGTGTTATTCTTTTTCTTTTTTGCATGACTGCATGTGTTGTTTCTTATTATGTTTGCTCTAATCTTCTCTGTTATGATGCATAAGTATTAGATTTATTGCATTTCTTTTTTACTTCTTTCCTTCATATAGAGGTGTGGTATGTTGCATACTCTCTGTGTGCTTGCTTTGACTTTCCATGTCAAAAAGGGGGAGAATTTTGCATATCTTGTGTTTGTCTATACATTGTATTTGTTTGTTAACATACTAGTTGTTTCATGAGATGGTGAGTTTTGTTTGCACTGTATCATGGTTATCTTATATGTATGATCTTAGGAGGAGTGTTTCATATGTTCAAGGGGAGTTTTCATACTTCGCGTTGTATATAGATTATGTTTGTTTGTACTACATATTAACTATGCTTAGCCTATCATGTGTACCTGTGTATGGGTAAAACGATAGTACCTAATACACTACACGTTATTTCTACATGATATGTTCACGTGGTAAATGTTTGTTTCGTGTGTGCAGGTTACATGTGTAGAATGAAGTCTTCGAACTTCATATGTGCTGTGTGTAATCGTGTTGAGATCCTAATGTTTAAGAAGTGACAAAGGTTGGATGAGTTAATACATGAAGATTGATGCACTTGGTTTTTTTAGGGTTTAAGTGTGCCTATTTTGTTCATATGAATAAACATTTTTAGGTTATCTTTATAATTTTCTCATGACAGATATGCGTCTGCATGTAGTTGTGTAGTGTTTTGACATAGAAAGAAAAAATGGGATAATGTAACTCCTATTGTTCTCAATGTCTATGTGTTGGCTTCCTATATATAAAATACAATGTATGTTTATTTTACTTAGTTATCTTTCTTCCTTTATGTAAGTTTGATTACAGTGGATTAGTAATGCATACACTTACAGAGTTAGATACACTTTGTATGCGAGCACATTTACACATGCACGGGGTTGATTTTCTAGTGTGCATACTATAATGTTGTATCACTCGATGTTTTCACAATTTTTTTGTTTTGTTTCGAGTGCAGATATTTATGGAAATTACTTGACAATTTTTTGAAACAAAAAATTAGATTTTTTAGCATCTCGCCAAACACCTCACCACACCCTTTGCCACCATCATTGGTGAGGTTGTTGGCGAGGTCCACGATAAGGTAAATGGAAAGATGGCTAGCTATGTGTTATAAATACATTCATTTTCCTTATTTTATCATCCAGAAAATATGTAGCAAAGCTCTATTGAATTGATATCTTGATTTTCTATTTTTGGATCATTAATACCTTGTGTGTTGTTCAATATTAATGATTCATGATTGTGTGAGCCATGTGTCAACAAATAGTTACTCTCATGTAACTTTTCTTCTTATGTGAGAAACTCATTGTGAGTGTGAGTTGAGTTAAATTCTTTAAGTTCTCACATCTTAGATTGTATGTCCCTTGATGGTTTGTGGTGAATTGTGTGTCCCACAAAAATGGTTAGTTGTTATTGATTGAAGGTGATCCTTATTGTTCACATTACTAGTCTATGATTTCCAATCACACCACATTGGGTGGTATTGGATTTAGAGTAAGTTAGGTTGGTGTGTCGAACCAGGTTGTTGTAGAAGCAACAAGAGAGAACAATAATAGGCATTTTAGATAAAGGTCACAACTGATATAGGTATTAGTGGTTTTATTTCTATCAGAGTTGCAATTATTTTATTATTTAGTGAATTATTTGTTACTAAGTGGTTTCCTTAAGAAACTGAAGGATTTTATTACATAGATGGGATTTCTAATTGGGTTTACCTCGTTATATCTAGTTTTATTAGGGGTGTCCACAATCTGTTATGGTTTTGAGTAGAAAAACTTAACCAAAATGGATCGTATATATTGTTCAAAAAACTTGATGAGCAGAATCGGGATTGCCAAAAACTTTGATGCCATCCCCGTGGCGGCGTAAAACTTGATGGCCGCAAACTAGGATCGTCGATTCACCTGGCAATACTTTGGTTTTATATTTATAAAACTCTCAATGCAAGAATCATTTAAGTAGAAAATGATAAGTATACTCCCGAGTCGATCTAAGGAAGGAATGCATGTGGTTTTTAATTTATTATTCAAACTTTTAAAAACGAAATTAAATCCTAAACATCCTGTCATGATATTTTGGGTTTTGTGTTTTTAATCTACTAACATAAAAATAAACATAGATTCAATAAACATTTATGCAAATTTTATCATTTATAATAGTGGAGTATTTATGGATATAATAACTAAGTTAATTATGCTTGCTCACATTATTTAGGTTATTAAAGATATGAATTGATATTTATTGATTCTCTCTTTTTTGTATGAATACCACCTTTGGTGGGGCTAGATATTCTTTGTTAACTAAACAAATCAATTAACACATATGGGTGTGATTGATAACTAATTTGATTAATTAAATTAATTCCTTTTTCTAAGAGATTGAAAATGAACCATTTAAATGCCACCTTTGGTGGGGTTAGACAGTTTAAACTTTATTCAAGGTGTCCAAATTAAACCTAAGAATTTAATTATCCGAGTACTAACTTTCAAGTTTTAAAACCACTACTGAAAACATGTTGTCAATACATTTTTGAGATAATAATTCTTATAAAAAACTTTGAAATAGAGCTTCAGTCTAACTCTTGGGACAATTGTACCAACAAATAAAAAGCACTACTCTCAATCAGACCGAATAACTAAACCTTAAAATCTAATTTTCATATTTAAGTTTGTAATGAAAAATAATATATTTCTCTCTAACATTCTTAATATAAAATCTTGAATAAAAATAAAATCAATTCATTTTAGAGATTTTTTACCTATTTAATATTTCGCTAGCATAACAACGTTATTATTATATCATGTAAACAGTAGAGGAGAGGTAAATTTAATCAGAGACAAATTAAATATAACATGTAAGAATAAAGCATAAAAAATAGCGCAAGAAAATAAAATCCTTAAAGAACTTCGATGCTATTCATTAGTGTTGGAAAACCTCCAAATTTGCTCCCGTTTATTGACTCAAAAGCTAATAAATTACAAAAACATTCCTAGTTCTTCCCAAGAAGGGAAGAACTTTAAAACTAAGATAAATTAACTAAAAACTAAGAAAAAAACTAAAAACTAAGAAATGGAAGAAAGAAAGAGAGAAGAGAATGTGTTATGAAGTGAAGAGAAGGGGGTATTTATAGGTGAGTATGGAGAGAAAAAGTGGGTGAAAAAACGTTAAAAAATGGTGAAAACGCAAAGTGGAATTATGGAGGTCATTGGTGACGTCGGTAGATCGTCATGGAAGCGATTCTTGGCAAAAATGGGGCGAAATGGCATCGGTACAATGAGGGCAGGTACAGGCCTTGCGTAAACGCGCGGAAGCAAGCGGCAGCGGCCTTGTAGCGTGGGAACGAGGAACAACCTTCGCGGCGCGTCGCGATCTGGAAGGAAAGCGTGACGCGGCCGTGCTACAATCCAGCGTCTGCGAGGTTGAAGTGTTCTTCCGGTACCGATTTTCTCCTTTTTGACATTTTTTACCTTTTAGGCCATTTTGTCCAATTTTTCCATATTTGTTGACCTTTACCCATTTATTTATTAATATATTTGTGATATATTGCTTCCAATATTCATCTTTGAGTCTTTAAGTGACGTTTTTTAAGCGAAAATACCTGATAAACAATAAAAATACCCGTGATTCCGAGAAAGACAAATTTATATAAATATATGATAAAACATATAAATATATATTTTTAATCAATTAATATGCATAAAATCATGGTAATTTTAGTGCTTTTGTATGACTTCATCCGCAACCCAACCGGCTTCTTTCTCCCTTAGTAAGAGAAGCGATAAAAACTAAAAAATTAAACTATCTTAAATCACTTTCGTGGATTGAAAGCAGTTGCATTTAGCCTATCTGACAAGCCTTTAAACCCCTAGGTTGCCCTAGTGGACGAGTTTGAGTCTCGTGAGGGTTTTCAGTAATGATACCCACAAACATTGAACTAAATGTAAAAATCAAAACAAACAATAAAAACAATCAACTGAAAAACTAAAATAACAACAAAATCAAAATTTAATTTTTAAGAAATAAGAGTAAACAACATATCACAAAAATATCTCATACTTTTTAATCTCCTTTAAGATCATAATTAAAATCTCAAGCATAAGTTATTTTAATCTCTTTAAACAATCATGATTTATTATAATAATTTGTCGAAAATCATTTTCATATTTCATGTCAAAAATGTATCAATTTAATTTCACTCAATTTGATTGTGAATCAATTAAATGACTCTGTCGTCGTAAGTCAATACTCTCAAAACACTTTGAATCCTATGGGTTCAAACACTCATACTAATTTATATGCGAAAAGAGTTGATGTATAGAAATGAACTAATATGTTCGCATATGTATAAAGAATAAAGGCTCAAAGTGTTATTTTAACATTGATCTTATGAAAGGAATCAAATGTATAAATTATAAAGATATCATATATAAAAATTATTTTCATGCATAAATCAAACTCATTAAGAAAGAATTTCAAGATATATGCCTTTTACAAATGAAGAAATTGCAATGACTTTTTAGGGAATTACTTCCTATATCTTTCTTTTTGTAATTAGCCTTTACTCACAACTTTGTAGGCAATGTGGGTCATAGTATGTAGATGATACTATATTTTTTTATCTCTCTATTTTTTTTAAGATATTTTTTTCAATATATGTATATTTTAGAGAGTCAACCCATGTACAGATTGTACATTTTTTTGGATTTTGGTGAGTGGTTAATTTTGTGGCTTTTCTATTTGATCTTGGTTTAGGTAACCCCAGATATATCTCTTTTTTTTTGTAGCATCCATGCATGAATGAGATATAAGCATATACTATCAATTTCTACTCAAATCATTTAATCTAAGCAAAAATAAAAAAATATACGATACTCTATTAAGATGAGAAAAAAATTCATACATTCAATGCTAATACCTATAGAGATCATCTAAAAATTTGAAGAAATAAAAAATGTGTTTGGAGTAGAAAAAAATATATATTTCACGCTGAATAAGGGAAATTAGGCTCAAATTATATCTCACAAAGGTAGTCTCTACTAAAAAAAATTCATAAACATCGATTTTGGGTTTAATATAATTTCTACATCTTATCAAGAAATACTAGTTATGACAAAAACTAACTAATTATCAAAAAATAATTACAAAATATTTCATGATATATTTTAAAAATTAATCTAACAGTACAAAAGACTTAACTATTTACTTAAATTTGATTTAAAGAAATGATAAATTTTTGTGAGAAAAGTTTTTTTTTTAATTCCAAAAATTACTAAATCACACAAAATAGAAATAAAACCAAACACACAAAAAAATGAAAATGTGAACATAAAAATAAAATAAAAAATTATTATATATATATATATATATATATTTTTAAATTGTCAAAAAAAATTTTAATTAAGCATGGTAACTTTTCACCACCCCTAACCTAGAACTTACATTGTCCTCAATGTAACAATTGTAAATTAAAGATAAAGAAAAAAGAGAAGAAATACCTATTTCCTGAGAATGTGCAAGTAGTAATGGAAAATGCAGGTGCATCCATCATATTCATCATTAAAGTGTATACAGATAGATCGTTGTGAACTTCTAACATCTCAACAAATATTTTTAGTTTTAACAATTTAAAAATTATTCACATGTAATTAAAATGAAATAAACAATAAAAATTAAGTAAATAAAACAAATAAAAGAAAATTACCTAAAATGATGGGTTGCCTCCCATGACTTTGTTTAACGTCTTAGCAAGGCGTAACTTGAGATTGTATTTTAAGTAAACTCGTGTCCTCAAATTGAGTCAATCAAACCTATAGGTAAGACAATGTTGTCTACCTATACTTTTTTAGTCATGCCCTATTGATTTTCAAATTTCTTTCTGTACTTAAAACTAGGGGCATACTTTGACTGTTTTAGATAACCCACATCTAGGTGAAAATCAAATAATTAAGTCATTAAAACACAATTGTACCTAGATCAAACAAAGAAACTAACTCCTTAGATTGTAATTAAAACTTTAAAATTTTGGAGATAGCTCAGAAATTTTTTTTTTGTTTTTTTGTTTTTTTTAAGATAAAATAACATAATCAGTATTACCAGGAGTGCTCCCAGGAAAGAATGGTGGTGCAAAGGCTCCTTAAAAACCATCTCACCCTGCCAAAGCGAACAACGTTCGGGAAAGACTAGTGGCACAAAGGCTTCCAAGAACTAGTCTCTTAGACAGAACTCCCTTATATCTTTACTTTTCATGCTATTAAAATTAAGTTAAATAAGTTAAGTTAAGTAAAAAAAATTTAAGTTAATGAACATCTAATTAAGTTAATTAAGTTAAATGAAGTAAAAATCTGAGTTAATTAAGTTAATAAAAATCTAAGTTAATTAAAAAGCTAACTTAATTAAGTTAATTTAAGTAAAAATCTAAGTTAATTAAGTTAATTAAAATCTAAGTTAATTAAAAAAAATAAGTTAATTAAGTTAAAAAAACTAAGTTAATTAAGTTAATGAAAATCTAAGTTAATTAAGTTAATTTAAGTTAATTAAAAATATAAATTAATTAAGTTAGTAAAAACATAATTTAATTAAGTTAAATGAAAATTAAGAAATAGAGAAAAAAAATTAAATAGAGAAAAAAAAATCAAAATTAAAATAATAAAATAAAATAGAATAAAAATAAAATAAAATGGAAAAAAGTAAAATAAAATAAAATTGAAAAAGGTAAAAGAAAATAAAATAAAAGTTTTTATTAAAAAAATTAAAATTAAGATTCTAATAAATAAAATAAAATAAATTAAAATTAATGAAATTTAAAAATTAAGTTTTTATTTTTTTATAATTTTTTTATATTTATATTTATATTTTATTTTTATTTTATTTTTATTGTATTTTTTATTGTATTTTTTATTGTATTTTTATATTTTTTTTATTTATTATTTATTTTTATTTTTTATTTTATTTATTTTGATTTTTTTTCTTTAATTTAATTTATTTATTTTTAAATTAAATTTATTTACTTATTTATTAAGAAATTTTAAAATTTTTTATTTTTAAATTTTTTTAAATAATAATTTATTATTATTTTTTATTTAAAATTTATTTAAGTTTTTTTTTACAATTCATGAACCTAAAACTTTTTTACTTCAAATTTCAAATTTCTAAATTATTTTATTATTTTTTTTATTATTTTTTATTATTTTTTATTTTTTTTATTATTTTTTATTTTTTTTATTATTTCTTATGAAATTTGAAATTTGAAATTTGATTAAATTTTTTATTTTTTTATTTTTTTACAAAAACAAAAAATCACAATTATTTACCGCAAAAAAATATTTTTAAAATTTTGATAAATAAATTAAAAACACTATTCTTCCCAGCCTTGTGCGAAAACTTGATGAGCAGAATGGGATTGCGAAAACTTTGATGCCATCACGCCAATGACGGCCAAAAACTTGATGGAGCAGGCATCATGTAGATCTGCCGATACTTTGGTTTTATATTTATAAAACTCTCGCAGTGCACGAATCATTTAAGTAGAAAATGATAAGTATACTCGAGTCGATCTGAAGAAATTTCAACTCGGTAGCGATTTTCTCTTTTTTGACATTTTTGACCTTTTCGACCCATTTTGTCTAATTTTTCTATATTTGTTGACCTTTCCCCATTTATTTATTAATATATTTGTGATGTATTGCTTCTAGTATTCCTCTTTGAGTCTTTAAGTGACGTTTTTTAAGCGAAAATACCTGAAAAACAATAAAAATACCCGTGATTCCGAAAAAGACAAATTTATATAAATATATGATAAAACATATAAATATATATATTTTTAATCTATTAATGTGCATAAAATCATGGTAATTTTAGTGCTTTTTGAGCACTCATCATTTAGTCCGATTAATAATACATAAATATGAAACAGTTTAATAAGATACAGTCAAATGTCCTGTTCATCGAAGAATGAAATCGGTTCGCAAGTGAGATACAAATAGGGATTATTGGTTTTTTTATATATATAATGTGCCGGTTAAATTATGTTTTTAATATATTATTAAAACTGGTCCGGTCTGAACCGTTTAAAAATTAGTATAACCAGACCGGACCGTTTGATTTATAAAACTATTCATATCGATCCTGTGTTTTTTGGTTTAATTCGATTCAATTTGATTTTTGGACACCCTTAAGTGTTATGCATGGTCGAATATGTGACTAGTACAATAAGAGTTTAAATGATATGTGCTCTTAAATATTGAAGTTTAAACTCTAATTAGAAAGTTTGTAATATTTATGATATCTATTCTGTTTACTAATTTTATATCTGATGCTTTATTACATTGTCTATCGATGAATATTTTTACTATAGTTGTGATTATTTGTTAGGAATTTATCTATTTTTTGTTTGTCTTTTTGAGTTGAGTCCTTAAAGGGTCCGTATCTCCCTAACCGGATTGTGCATAAGATCTTAGGCTCCTTCTTTGTAATCATACATAATTAGATTATGTGTTAGTATAATCTACCTTTTATCTTCATACCAATTTGGTGTAAGTCTCTAAAGATCTATACCTTCTTACCCTAGTTATGTACCAAGTGTATCATTTGGTCACGGTCTTATAAAAGATCGAGGTCATAGACATATCATTTGGTCATGGTCTTATAAAAGACCGAGGCCATAGACATATCATTTGGTCTTGGTCTTTTATAAGACCGAGACCAAATAATATGTTTATTGGCTCTATTACACTTAAATCGTGACCATATACATCTCAATTAACCTCATTTTTCAATATAAATTACAATAAATTTATCAATTCAGAATATTAAAAGTAATTATATTAAAATCAAGAGTGCAATTACATATGAGAATTTATGCACTAAAATATAATAAAGCCTTACTAGCTAGCTAATTAAAATGTTCCAAAATGTGGAATACATGCAAAAAAATTACCAATAATAATACTAATCAAGTTATCCATAATCTAAATCAATATGAAAGATATTTTGCATAACACATTGTCATGCTTTTCCTCAAAATCTTCCTTGACAACATCTGCTATGTGCATTGCTAATTTCTCCGCTATATGGACATCCTCTAACTATAGGATTGAGTTCATCCCTTCTAATACATCTTATGCAGTCTGCTTTTTCATTAAAATCTTATTTATTATAATTTATATCAACAAAAAAGTCACTAAATAATCATATTCAAGTCACCAGAATAATTTCAATTTCATATTTAATATATAATTTGGTAGGTTTTTAGAGGAGAGCAACTGTGTTGACATGTGCACTAATCTATGTATGATATCATCTCAAACCTTCATCAAGGACTCCCTAGTAATGCAAGTCAATATGGTCTCAAGTATGTATCCTTACACAACTTACAAATTACACAAACATATCAATTTTATTCCAAAATATTTGAAGAACTATGCAGTAGAAGATTACTAATATCTATAAAGAATAGCCACTAATGATTCAATCAAGCAACTTAAAATATGATATAAAACCTACTTGAGATTACTAAAGTATCCTCTTTCGATATAACATACCACATCAAGAAGCTAAGGATGAAAGAATAATACTTAATTGAAAGTTGGTTAGTTTTTCGAGATGCAAAACTTTTATAGGCAATGTGTATAACCAAGGTCTCATTCCACATAAATGGTCTAACTTGTAGCTATAGCTATAAGAATCGATTTGTGAACTCTGCCAACTTATATCGTATCTCATCAACTTCACTATCAATGTAAATTCTTTTATGATTGAGCTGTAATGTATACACATTTTAAATTATTGTTAGCTAGCCACCTATTTTGGTAAATAAAAAATTAAAATTAAAACAATAAAAGAAAATACAAAAAATAATTTAAATTATTACCAAGTCGATCATAGAAATAAGTAGATTGGAAAAAAATAATCACATCAATGTCATTACCTGGCTATTTTGGTCCAGAAATTAACATGGAAAGTATCATAAACTTCATTTTCATGCATAATGAAGGAGGAAGGTTATATGTGATAGTAACCATCGGCCAACAATTGTATCTACTACTTAGATTGCTGTGAGGGTTGATCCCGTTAGTGGAAGACACAAGTTCCTAGGCTCCGACCCAAAATTTGGTCATTTTTCATCTATTAACTTCCAACAGAGAGAATCTACTAAATGATGCAAAATATCATTCATGGATTGTTCTCTACATGCCACATCTACATCTTTAATATCTCTTTACTTTTAAACATTCTTTTAAAATGACGTAGTGGTAGAAAGTAGTGAAGCTCCTTAGTTGGCACTGCTTTCTTTACTTCATTACCATTTGATGTAGGCTTCCACCTTGAAGTACCAAACTTTGGACATTGAGTAGCATTTTGATATTGTTTCCTATAAGGATACAATCATTTGTACGAGCATAAATCTTTACATACTTCATACCAAACTTACTCAATTTTTTCACTTTATAAGTAGAAATAGGCAACTCATTTATCTTTGGGAGCATTTCATGAGTTAACTTTAATATAGAAGTGAACCCGGCATTAGAGAATCCTTGTTTCGCTTTAAGATCATATAAATTCACCATTATAGAAAATTTGGTGAAATTTGTGCAACCAAGATAAAGCGGCTTCTCTGTATCTTCTAGAAACTTGTTAAATTCATCAAGATTGGTGTCGGGTTCATTTCCTATAGCATTTACCATTTCAATGGGGGAATCCTCCATATCCGTGGATGTGAACCGACAATTCAGTAGCATGTTTGTTTCATCGTCCTCTTGAATTAGGGGCTCCCCATGCATATACCAATCTATATAAGTTTGAATAATCTTGCTAAAAATAAGATGATCTCGTATATCATCAATTTTTTGAAATTCTATTTTTATGCAATTATTGTAAAGAAAATCAAATAGATTTATCGTCTATGGCATTGATCCAAGAAAAATTCAAAAATGGTCTTACTCCTTCCAAATATTCTTGTGGAAATCTTGGCTTTATCATCCAAGAATTATCCATTCTAAATGACACAACACAATATATATTATAATCTAAAAAGTAACATTACTTATATATTTGACATTTTGAATTCTTATATAAGACAATAATACTGTTATATACAATATAAAATAACTAAACATTTTTTTGCGGTGGTTATCGAAATGGGTTTGATATTATTATTATGGAGTATCAAAGTTCTCAAGTGGATTATAATTGTTTATTTATTTTTTATTTTTTTGGATGATGGTTGTTTACAATTATTTGCAGGATTAAACTTGTACAAGTTTGCACCCACCTATATATAACTACCTATGAAAACGAAAGACCCAAGTAACACTATCAAAGAATATAATAAATGATAGAGTAATACTATATAACACTTGTAAGAAATGCGTATATATTTAAATATGCAATCAAAATATAAAGTGAGATGAATATACCAAAAAAAATTATAAAATTTTAACACCTAAATAATATTGAGGAGTGTAATTAAAAAAACAACAAAGACAGGAGTCTTATGCTAACATTTATGGGTATTGAAAAGTGTAATTCTAAGGAAGAACATACACATCTTTAAGAAATTATCTGGGACTTTGTTGGACTTTGTTTCTGTTGCAACATCAACAATTTGATTCTCCGATTTGATTTTCAGGCAAACTACGAGGGTTTCAGATTCAGACAACAGATAAGAGTTTGGCATGTTTAAGTTTATTAGCTTCACCATTATGTGATGTGTGTTATGAAATTAGATTGTTATTTCAATTTGTAATCTTTCATTTGAATAAGTGCTTAAGGGATATTGCATTAATGCTAATCCTAATCATCTCATGTTGGCCCTTTTTTCTTTTAACATCACACCTCAGTTTTACAGAAAAATACATGCATTATGTCCCAATAAAATTCAAAAATATAACAATGATTATGTCAAAGAATTAAAATTGATTATGTCAAAGAATTAAAAGGTTCTGGCAATGAGCTATGGCTAGTAACTTTTTTAGCCTAACTCCATTAAAAAACATATAGTTGCACAACTTTTGCCAAAGAGCAATCACACATTCAGATTCCAAGCTCAGTTGGCAGGCTCCATGATGGGGACAATCGTGATGTCGATTTGTTATTAGAATAAAACAAACTTAAGCACTTGCTAACCATAAAAATAATGATAAACAAATAAAATATCAAGTAAAAGAAGTCATGAAACTATAGTCCAAATGGACAATGTAATGTGAAAATCTAGAGACTCAAAACTTAGTTTGTCGGAAAATTAAAAACATCCTATACTGCCTAAGTGTCTTATCTCAACAATATCTCAGAAATATCTCAGAAATATCAAGAGTCAGTTTTGGGTTCTTACTGTGCAGACATATTTCAAGTCCAATCTTGCATATCATGCAATACCATTTTATTGAAGGAAAAACATACAAAGAAATCATAAAAAACCTCAACTTGTTTAAACCTGCAAGAAAGGAATCAACCACAATAATAGGCCAAAAATTGGTGGTCCAATTGAGGTTGGGGGATGGTCAATAATAGGAAAAAACACCATTGAGTTGGAGATACACGAGAAGCAATAGAGCTACATGATAATGAAACGTTAGAATTTGCGAACTAGTTACATGAAACTATAGCGGGGAAGAAACCGAGATAGGTATGGTCGGAGGTGGGTACAATTGGATGTGGGTAACGAGCAACAAAGAAAAGAAACGATGGCTGCGTAGGAAAGTGGAGGTTGTGCGATAGGTAAAATGAAAGATAGTGGGATCAGATCGCGCGATGAGTAAATAAATATCCAATGCAATAGGGGAAAAATATTGGGAAAGGAAGAATAAGATAGGGAAAAAAGAAAAAAAATTGGGATAGAATAAGAAAAAATAAAAGAAAATTGATAGATAAATTTGATGTCGATAAAAGAAAGAAAACATGTAATTAAATTAATATAGAAATAAAAAAAATTGTAAAATAATTTTTTTATTTTTTAAATGAATAACACACAGTATATTGTTTTATTTCGATTTTAAAAAGACTAAGAACTCTATTATTTTAATTAGATGATAGTCATTTAACAATCGTGATTATATAAGTTTGTTTATATTTAAGTAATTTTTGTAGCTTAACTTATGGTTACAGTTACGGATAAAAACCAAGGTTATATGTATATACTATAGTCACAGATTTTATAAAGCCGTGACCAAAACCTGTGCCTCAGTTTTTAAAAAGATCAATGCTAAATTTTCGATACTAAAGATCACTATCTTAGTACTATAATTTACTCATTTTGGTTCCAAAAGAAGTTATAATAATCTTAAATCTTATCATTTTTTAATCTAAATGTTTTTTTTAAAGCTTGAGAAAAAGGATTCTAAGTTTTTTGTTATATATGAATTCTTTTTTCAATTTTTTTTATTGTTGAATGTTAAAATTACTAATTTGGCCTTAGTTAGTTAAGCATATGTTTAAAAATGCATTTTTTTATATATAAAACTTAATTATGATTACGATATATTAATTAAATAAATTTGAATATTTTTGTTAAATTATGAGATCTAATGAACTCAACTCAATAATTATAAGATTAAAATATTTATTTTGTAATAATAATGAGATTAAAATGACTATTTTCCTATTAATTAAGAATTTACGAGGAGTTTAAACTTATACGTTAATTTTCTAGTACTAAATTTTATCAATCAATGCTATAATATCTCTATTTTTTTCATCCCTTCATTTTCATGTATTTATCTCCACATTTTTCCTAAATTTCTTTCTATTGGCTTCAGTGATGGCTTTTTTCATATTGTAAGAATTTTTCAAAACCTTTTCTTTTTTGGGTTGTCAAGAAGGCTAGTCTTAGAACTTCCAGAGATCCACAAATAAAGTTATCACCTTTTTTCTTTCTTTTTTTGGTGTTGTACGGCTAAGTCTTCACAATGAAGCTTGGGGAGTAGTTTTAGTTGATAATGCATTATATTGAACATGTTCTTTGGAATGCATTTTATTATTTGCTAACAATGAGGTCATCAATGTTTGTTAATTGGAGTATTGTTTGCGTAGATCAGCGGCTACTTTGTTAATTTGGTTAAAGAAAATCTTAAATTACTATCTTCTTTATTATAATTTCTGCGTAAAAGTTCGTGTAACCCGATTTTTGTCTCATTCTTTTTCCTTTGTTTTTTATTCATAAATTTTAATTTGCTTATAAATACACTGATAATTAGAAGAATAATAATAAGTTAGGTCGATCTTTACAGAAAACGGCTAATAATTAGATTTATTTATTGTTATTTTTAAATAAACAAACCTCTTATAATTATAAAAAAATTTCGTAATTTTCAATTAATCATTAACTTTCTGAATTGAGCTTAAAATTAATTAATTGACAAATTATAAAAAATATAAAAATCATAATCCTCGATTAATTAATAACTTCTTTGACCAAATTTGAAAATAATTAATTGATAATTTAAAGGTAAATATATTTTTTAAATATAAATCAAAAAATTTCTCATTATTAATTTATAATTAAATATAGTTTTAACCACTTAATTTAATAAAAAATAATTAAATTAAATTAAACTCTTATTCATTCATGGTCAACCATAAACAAATAATATGTCTAATGCTTAATTCTTAAATATTTTCTTTGATTATAAATCAAGACTTACCGAGTCATCATGAATTGATAATTAAAGATTTGAAAAATATAAATAAGAAATAAATCTAAATTTATTTATTTATTTAAATCACAAAATTGTTATTTCAATCACTAGAAACAATGCTAAAATCTAATATTACAAAAATTAATCGATCATAATTAAATTAATAAAAGTTAATTCAACTATAAAAGATATCATATTACAAATAAAAAATAATATAAACTATAAAAATACCCATTTTTGAGAAGTGATTCCAAATCTATGAATAAGTTGTTACTACCTTATTCAAATTCTTGAATCTTCTTCACAATTGGGAGATTTTCTCTTTATATCTGTATAATAGACGAGGTAGAATGGCTATGGAAGCTAGGAAATTGATATGTCGCTTAATATGTGTTTAAGAGGGATTATGATTGTATTTATAAGTTAAAATTCGGGCAAAAATGTTTAGAATGCCTATAAGAGTTTGTGATAGAGTTTTACACTCTTGCCACAACATGCTATATTATACACTATTTCATGCGTTGAATGTTAGTTCTTTAGTTGCAAGCTGATAGTGTTGTACCATGGCATGAAATAAGTTGGGCTACAACACATATAGAACTTTAGAAAACTCAAGTTGGATTCGAAAGGCTTATGTCGCGGCATGGATATTGTTGAGTTACAATGCGCATAGCAATCATAGAATATCCAATTTGAGCTAAGAGTACCTGCATCGTGGTATGAAATATTTATGAGCCTAGAGGCATATAGAATTTCTAGTCTTTGACATTTTGGTTGGTTTCGACTTATGTAAGTTGCCATTAATTTCCCTTTTTTACTATTTTTATTCATGTTTGTCCAAGATTTTTCTAAAAAATACTTTAATCTACAAGACATCAAAATACCCTCCAAAAAAAATAAAAAAATAAACGATTAAAAAAATATAAAATAATAAGTCAAAATAATATTCATCAAATACCCCCAAATTTACATTTTGCTAATCTTCAAGCAAAACTAAAACTAAAAAGACTAAAAACAAAATTAAAAATAAAACTGCAAACTTAAATAAAAAATATTATCATGCTATAGTTTCTTTTCAGTTCATAATTAAAAACTCGAGCACAAGTTCATCAAACATCTCAAATGATCAAAGTTCATCGCATAATTCAATTATGCATCACAAATTCATACCCCATTAGTAGAATTATATCAACATTAATTTCTCCAAACCTAGTATTAAGAATATGAATTTACTTCAACTCTATTCCTTACAAGATACACTATTAATATCATGTTGATCCTAAAGGTTCAAACACTCAATAAAGTATATACGAAGAGAATTTATGTAAAGAAAAAAAAACAAATTGGTTCACATATGTTTATTAACAAGAAAGACTCAAATGTGCATAACATGGATCTCATGCAAGATGCAAGGAATCAAATGTTAGGATTAAAAAGATATCATATTGCTTATATCATACTTCAATCAAAATTATTAAGCAAGATATATCAAATATGTGCCTATTCAAGAATGAAAATACATTTGATTTCAAGAGGTTATTTTTACTATTTTGCAATAACTCCATCACTACTTTCAAGATTTAGGTGTAGTATTTAGTTATACTTTTTTCTCTCTTTTTTATTATTTTTTTCTCTCCTTTTTTTAAGATAATATATATATATATATATATATATATATATATATATATATATATATATATATATACATATATATATATATATATATATATATTATTTGATTGTTTAAAATCCTAACATTCAATGTAAAACCTATAAAGATCATCTTGTACTTTAGAATAATAGAAAAAGTGTTTAAAAGAGTAGAAGAAATATTATCACTCAGAACAAAACATGGTTAGCTCAATAATCATCTCATAAGGTGGTCTCCACTATTTGATTCCTATATACCAATTTAGATTTATCTCAATTTCAATATCCAAGCATGAAACATAAACTATGAATAGAATTAATGTTTCAATGTTCGTTGAACATGTTCAAGAAATCAAACAAAAAGTACATAAATTCAATTACTCGCCTAAAATTAACTAATAGCATGATAATTTTGTATAAAAAATATTATTGGACCTAAGTGTCCCTAATCGATTAAACAAAAGAAAAAAAAATATTTATGTTATTTGGAATTCATAATTTGATAAAGAAATTTTCCCTTATCCCCAATCTAGAATCTATATTGTCCCCAATGTTCAAATGTAAACTAAAGAAAAAGAAGAAAATGAAATAAAAATTATCCTTCTTGTAATAGCACAATGTTATTAAGCATGGTGATGTGGTTACTACTTGTGTTTCATTCATCATCTAATTCAAGTTTTGTTACACAGAGAGAATCACTATACTTAAGGCTTGTATTACATCATTATAATCCACAATTTTTCATATAATCCTCTAATCCCCTTAGCCTACATCCTTCGTACCATAGAAAGCATTTATATTAGAAAGACCAAATAGGATGACCACACCTCTTACCATTGCTTGATTGTTATCAGTAATAGGAACATTAGCATAAAATTCTCTTACTATGGACATAATAGTAGCCTTTGGGCTCTTAATGAATAATCTCCAACCAAGAGCCACTATTTTATCACTTACACTAGAAAATACATGTATATTCCTCAAAATCTAATCCCTTTTTCAAAATTTTTGTTAATCTCATCAGGTTTATCAAACTTAATTTGCTTCAAGACTAAAAACTCTAGCTCTATTAAATTCTTGTCGAACCTCTTTCTCCTTACTCATCTCAATATTCTTTCTTTTGGGTGCCATTACTTTCAAGTTCTAAAAGTAAGTACCTACAAAAATTTCAAAAAATATATCCAATAAATTATACTTCACCATCTCTAAACCAAATTAGGATTTGTTCACTTAAATCTAAAAAATAATCATTTCAAATAATAGGAAATTAAAAACCTAGCAATTATTTTGAGAATATGGATCATGTACTCTTGATTTTGCAAATCCCATTTTGAAGAAGATGAAGATGATATGGATACCCAAATTTGAAAGCTTGACGAAGATTGAAGACACCCTACAAAAATGGTTCATAACATGCTAAGGGATGAAAAAATGAGAAGAAATTTGGGAGATTTGAAGAAGAATGATGAAATTTAGTGAGAATATAGTGTTTAGAGTGAGAGAAAACTAGGGATCGAAGAAGAAGAGAGAAAATTTTGTGTGTTTTCTAATCTGAAACACCTGACTAGGGCTTCTAGAGTGAAATTTGATAGCGGGTTGCGATGCACATTTTTTTCATGACACAGTGCACATTGAAAAATATACAATTTAGATTATCCAAGATCAGTGTGCTACAACGCGTAATAGGATCATGCCACAATACGATACTAATTTCTAGCCAAAACAAATATTTGGAAGCCCAATACCATAGCGCAAAGAAAACAAAACATAACTTAGTTCCATTTATTTTTATTTTTTTTATAAATCAAAACAAAAATAATGCTAAACATAAATTAACATAGAATAAAAATACTAGACAAAAATAACATGAGATAAAAATAAAAATAAACTATAGCTAACAAATACAAAAATGATAAAAAAAAATGTTTAATAGGTTACTTCATATCTAGAGCTTAGTTTAATGTCTAGTAAAACACTACTTGGGGGATGGTTTGTAGACTTTAATTTACTCAATGTTCCTTTTTCATTGAGTCATTGTCTAAATGTGCCTTAAAATATATAATCTTTCCCAAGATTGTCATTGTTAGACTCTTATTATGGACATTAACAATTGTCTTGGTTGAAGCCATAAATGGCCTACCAAAAATGTACATTGTGATCCATGTCTAGTTTTAGGGTCTCTTGCACATATGAGATAACAAAATATATAGGTATGATAAGCTTATATACCTACACAAATATGTTCTCTACGACATCCTTTGGATTTATGATAAATTTATCAGCTAAATGTTAAGACATGGATATGGGTTTCAACTCACCCATTCCTAACTGCAAGTATAATAAAAAAATATTAATTTAATATTTGTACCTAGATCAAACATACCTTTTACCTCATTTTTATCACTAATGGTGAGATTGACATTGAAGCTTCCAAGATCTTTGGAGGCATTTGAATTATATCTGTATTTCCTATATCATTAGGTAAATAATTGGAAAATTCAAGAAACTCGGTATCTAGAAACTTACCATTGTGAAGGGTTGTAATAGCCTTCACTTGTTCATTTTGACTTGGTAACTTTTCTCTTGCATGTTTTTGCACATGCGTAGCTAGTTGCCCAACTTGTACTTCAACTATTTTCATTGATGCCTACAAAAAATCCACCCTTTGATTGGTTTTCACTTGGTTGTCTTTGCTCATTTAAATTAAAGCATGCAAGTTGTCCTCTATGGTTGGTTTATTTGACCACTCACTAAAATTCTACAAATATGTATATGGGTTTATATCTCTTAAAATGAGAAAAAGAAGAGAAAAAAATAAAATAATATAAACTATATATTATGATCTAAAAAGTTAGAAATTATTCCCTGTCAAGTCTCTAAGACATATATTTGATATTTTACTTGATGATTTTAATTGATGCAAGAAAATGTTATTTGATTTTTATATATCTTAATATCTGATTACTTTTATGAGATCAATTATAACACACTAGTTTGAGTATTTTATTCTTTAAATATATGCGAATCTATTAGTTCATTTTTTTATATAAATTATATTCACATATAACTTTGACTGAGTACGTATAGTTGAACCCATAGTATAAGTATGATATTGAGAGTATGAATTATAAGTATTGGAGTAAAAAAGAATTGGGATTCCAAACAGTGAAATTTAGTAAATCATTATGGATGTATTTTTCATGTGGGATATGAATATGATTTTTAACTAAATGTTATAATAAACTATGACTGTTCAAGATGATAAAATAAATTGGGCTTTGAAATTTAATGAACTTAAAAGATATTGGAAGCATGAGATATTTGGTATTTTTATTTTTTATTTTAAATTTTAGTCTTTTGTTTTGAGTCTTACTTTATTTTAGTTTATGTTTTGTTGTTTTTTTTTATTTCTTTCACGTTTTTTCATTTAGTTTGATGTTTGTGAATATCATCATTGAAAGTTCTTACGAGACTTAAACTCATCCATTATAGCAACTTAGGGGTTTAAAGCTTGTTGCATACACTAAATGTAACCATGTCAATCTACGAAAATGATTTAGGATAATTTAATTTATTTAGTTTTTCACTTTCCTTACTAAATACTAGCAAGAAGTTGGATGGAGGTTGTAATTAGTGCTTAAAAAACACTAAATATTACATGATTTTATGCACTTTAAATGAAAAAATAGATTTGATTGCATAATTTTATCATCATTTTAAGAAATATATGTTTTAAGAATCACATATATGTTTTGTTGTTTTCTGCTGTTTTTAGCTTCAAAATAATTTAATTGATAAATATGTGAAAAATCATACCTAAAAGCACTCAATTGTAAACAAGAAGAATACAAAGGATAACATATGTAAATCCTTACATATTAACCAATCAAGCTTGTAAAAGGGTGAAACAAAAAGAATTTTTAGAAGCATAGTTTAATGCATGCAACTGTAGTGGAATTTGTGTGCCATGACACAAGACAATGCTATCATAATTGAAACGCGTTATGAATCAACGCATACCATGAAAATGGAAATTGTGTTCTCAACACGTGACCTATTGATCCACATTTCTCTCCTTTTTGTATCATTTTTCTAAGCTATATAAACCTCATTCCTTTTTCTTATTTAAAATCCCAGCAACTCTCTGCTCTCTCTTTTCTCTTAAGTTTTTCTTTTCTTAGTTTTAAAGTTATTTTCTTAGTTTTAAATTTCTTCTCTCAATTTTAAGAGTTGAACAAATTTTAATTTATGTAGTAGTAATTTTCAATTTAATAAAAGTTTAGGAAAATTTGTTTGGAGATTTTGTAGCTATAGATCATTACTAAAATTATGTATTTTGAAGATACAATTGATGTATTAATTTTATTTATATTTTATTATTTTCATAATTAATTTTATATACTATTTTAATGATATGTTTAATTTACTGATAATTTATTATATAGCATATTTGACTAAAAACACTATGAGATATTAATGATGCTGTTATGCTTATGAAATATTGAAGTATATAAACATTTTTTTATATAATAAATTAAGCTTTAATTCTTCATTCAAAATTTAGCAAACTTTGTTATAGAAAAAATATATTAGCGAAGTATTCTTTGTAATAAACTTAATACATGAAAGTTAAATTTTAGGATTTGATTATCTAGATCTGATTTAAGACATTGTCTAGATTTTGGATTTAATTATTTAGATCTAAGTTATACTTTATTTCAAATATTTTTATAAGAATTAATATTACAAAATACATTGTCAAAATATTTCTTTTAGTAAATTTTATGATCTGAAAGTTAGTCCTCACATAGATATATCTTCAATCTAAATTTGACACAATGAATGAGAGCTTAAAATTATCAATCCCACCAAAAGTGGTAATTAAATGATTTAATAATTTTTTAAAAAATAAACACAATATAATTAAATAATTAATTATCGGCCCAACCAAAGGTGGCCCGTGATTTTTGATTAATAAAGAATAATTGTTCCACCTACGGTGTTATTTATACATATAAGAAAGAATTAATAATCTTAATTCATATTTTTAATAACCTATTTAATATTAAACAACACAATTAACAAATTAAAATATCTCATAAATTTTTCATTGATTGATTAAATGCTTATATGTTTGATGCTTGTTGAATCAAATTTATTTATTTTTATTTTATTTTTATTTTATTTTATATTATTAGAATATATATTTTAAACCCAAATGTTATGACAGAATGTTTAAGTTTAGTTTTTTGTTTTTAAGAATTTTGTTGAATTATTTAAAAATCACGTAATTCCTCGTTAGACCGACCTTAGAAGTATATATTCGTCACTTTTTATAAAGTGATTTGTGCACTTGTGAACTATTCTATAAATAAAAAACTTGAGCATTAAAGAACCATAAGCCAAACTTTAATCCTATATTTGAGCATGTATGGGAAAGACCTCATTTTAAGTTGGTCCTTATTAACCCCTTGCAAATGGAATGTCTTTATAAATGAATAGAAGTCCCTAATGAAAGTCAAAGGATAATCATTAAGAATTTCATAGAAAGAAGTCAAAATTTAATAATGAATATTTTTCAATTCATAATTCTTAGCTGTTGTGACAACTATATAGAGGCAGTAACAATGGCAATGATTGACCTTACATACTATTTCATTGCTATCCCCGTAAAACATATCCCATGTTTAAAAACTCTTGTAGTGGCTCTTGTAAAAACTATTGGATTTTAGTATCTTTCTAATTAAGTACTCTTCTGATCTATTAATGTTGCCTATGAATAAACGAAAGGAATTTCCAACCTTGCATATACTAACAACAACAACAAAAAATTTTAAAGCATCAAAAAGTATACTACAAATAAAATAAATAATGATAGAAATAAAAATAAAATAAATAACTAAAAGCATTTTCGTAGTCATTTGGGTCCTATAACTATACTTTTCATTTGATTTAGTCTTATACTTATTGAGATGAGCTCATTTAGTCATGTAATTTAAAATTATGATCAATTAATTCGAAAGTTTCAAAAATTAAGATTTTTAATGGATAAAATGGAAATTATATATTGTATTAATAAAAAAATGAGAAAAAAGTCCTAGTTCCCTCCCCTCCCCTTCTCTCTACTATTTCTCCCTCTCTTTCTCACTCTACCTTTCTCTCTCCCTTCTCACTCTCTCCCTCATCTCTTATCATTATTTTATTAATAAAAAATAAAAATTATGGGAGAGAGAGAACAAGTAGGAGATAAGGAGAATGACGGAGAGAGAAGGAACATAAATAGGGAGAAAGAGTGAATGAGGGAGAGAAAGAGTAGAGAAAGCTAGCGCCTTTTTTAATTTTTTTAATAAATAGAATATCTAATTCTCTTTTTGTCTCTAAAACAATCCAAGTTTTTAATGTTTTTTATTTAATTGATCATATTTTAAATGACAGGACTAAATAAACTTATCTAAATAGTTACAGGACTAAAATGTATAAAAACTATAGCTACAAACCTAAAGAACTCGATACTTACTAACACCAAATAAATCAATGAAAATAAATAAAATTGATAAGAAACAAAAATAGCTTATCAAAACATAAATATTAACCAAATCACAAAAAAATATTATGAAAACTAATTAAAAATAAAACAAATAAACAATTTAAAACACCAAATCGTCAACAACGGCGACAAAATCTTGATGCACAAATTTTAATACATATATGTATAAATCACTAGCAGACTAATGATAAGCTATCTCGAGGTTGGTCTCTAAAAGAATTGGCTTGTAGTTTTAAAAAGTCAAATTATTTCCTAAATTAATTAAAAAAAAATAATCCTAAACATTCTATCACGTATTAGTTGAGAAAAAAGAGATGTAAACTCCAAATCACTTTAATAACTAAAATATTGGAAGTAAACTAAATTATAGCCAAAACAACGATGATGAATGAATATAGAAAATTAATTTACATGTCCATTTATGGTAAGAACAAATTAAACGATTTAAGTAAAAAAGTTAGATTTATTTATTTTGCCTTTTAAATAAACGAACTCCCTATAATCATCGTGAGTTCCCACAATTCTCAATTAATCAATAAATTCTTACATCGGGTTTGAAATTTATTAATTTACAAACTAAGGAAAATATATAAACCATGATCCTCAATTAATTGATTTTTTGATCGGGCTTGAAATTAATTAATTAGTAAACCTAAGGTAAATATATTTTTTAAATATAAATCAAGATTAGGCCCATCATCAATTTATAATTAATTATAGTTTTTAAACATATAATTTAATATAAATCAATGAAATTAAATTAGACTCTTATTCATTCATGCTTAACCAAGCACATATGATGTGTCTAATGCTTAGTCCTAGAATATTTTCTTTAATTATAAATCAAGACTTGATCCATCATGAATTTATAATTAAATAATTGAAAAATATGAACAATAAATAAATCTAAATTTTTTTATTTATTTAAATTGCAAAAAGTTTCTTCCAAAAGTAATACTAACATCCAATGTTACAAAAATTAGCCAATCATAATTAAATTAACAAAAGTTAATTCAATCATAAAAGTTATCGGATTACAAAGAAATAATAATATAAAATAAAGTACCCCTTCTTGAGAAGTGAATCCAAATCTTTGAATAAGTTGTCACTACTTTTTTTAAATCTTTGGATTTTTCTCATTATTGGGAAGTTTTCTCTCTATATCTATACTATGGACGATGTAGAATGACTATGGAAGCTAGGAAGTTTATATGTGGCTTGATATATGTTTAAAAGAGGTTAGGGTTGTATTTATAGGCTAAGTAAAATACATTTAGAACGCATACTAGGATTTTTGAAAAACAATTACACTAAGGCCATGGCATGCTATATTTTGCACCACGACACGAGTTGAATATTAATTCTTCAATTACAACCTCAGAGTGTTGTGTTACGACATGAAATAGTTGGGTTGAGGTGGGCTTAGAACTTTAGAAAAAAAAAAGTTGGATCCGAGAGAGTTGTGCCACGGCATGGATATTGTTGAGTTGCGTTGCGCACATAAATCCTAGAATCACCAATTGGTATCGATAGTACCTCTTCACGACATGAAATATGATTGTGTTATTGCATGCATAGAATTTCCTATCTTTAATATTCTAGTTTGTTTTAACTTGTGTTAGTTTCCATTAACTTTCCTATATTGTTTTGATTTTATACGTGTTTGTCCAAGATCTTCTAAAAGAATTTTAACCTACAAAACACTAAAATACCTTCCAAAATAATATAATAATAAAATAAACATAAAATAAAGGTTTTAAATCATAGAAAATAATAGGCCAAAATAATGTTCATTAAATTCCTTCAAACCTACATTTTGTTCTCAAGTAAAACTTAAACTAAAAAGACTAATAACAAAACTAAAAAATCAACTCAAAACAAATTCTCATCACTACATATATAGCTATGAAATATATTTCATAGCTATTTTGCCTCAAAAACTTGTGACAAAAAGCCAAACCATATATCCAAATATTATGGCTCAAACATCAAGTATTCTTATAAATTTTCATAACAACTAATCATAAAACTTTGTAGCAATTTTTAGGTCATAGTTAAATTTAAAGCCAATATTGTTTTTTCAATTTGGTGGAAAAAATTTGGATACAACTCTTCATATTTCATAACAAATTGTCACGAAAAATAGTGAAACACTTTGAAAATAATTAACTACGAAATGTTGTAATAATTTAGCTATAATTATTTATATTTTCGTAATAAATTTGTGCAAAAAATTGTAAAAAACTTTGAAAAATATTTAACTATTAAATGTTGTTGCAATTTAGCTATGACTATTCATATTTTTGTAACAAATTGTCACAAAAAATCTTTAAAATCATTGGAAATATTGAATTACTAAATGTTGTAGCAAATTGGGATGGCTTGTTGTAGAAAAACTTTATACTTAATATGAATATTATAAAAGACTTCTCAAACTATTAAAAAAAGAAAATATAATTTTTTTTAACATTTTATTAATTTACACCAAAATTTTAAAAAACAATATATTAGAATTTAACTTATGCAATGATAATGAGTTTAGCTACAAATTTTTATAGTATTTTTCTATTAAATTTTGTATCAAAATTTTGAACCTAAATGAATAAAATGATGCCAATTATTTTTCTATAAATATTAAAATTTTGTAACCATTTTGACAATAATATTTTTAACAAAACATTTGTTAAAAAAGTTGTTACTTTAGCTTAAAAACCATAATTTCAATTTAAATAACCAAAAAATAATAATAGTTAAAATTAGTAATTTTTAAAAAAGTTATTTAGAATTTCTTAGTTATTAGTTACCCTCTAGTGCAGAAATGACTTAGTTATTCAACATGGTTTTATTTTTAATCCTAATTAAAAAAATAAATGTTCATTTTTGTATAACGTTAAAGAATATATATTTATTTACGTTGTAAGAAAAACGAACATATGTTTTTTCAAGGGAGTTAAAAATAAAAATTCATATATGAATAGGGTTATATCATACAATTAAACCTATTAATTGATGTTTAGAACATAAGTCTAAGTTGACTCATCTAAGAGTATATAGCCTATAGTAGCCTTGGCCAACATTCAAAGTTATTCATATATGTTAAGAATAATTATGTTTTATGCATACTAACTTATGAAAAATAAGTAAAAATGTTCAAAACATTACTTTGTTGTAATTATATCTACAATACGTGGGTAATGATAAAAACATATTAAACTTTAGACATAATTGCATCATTACTCATACATTATGGGTATAACTATAATTTTAAAAAATGAGTATTATTGGACATATTTTTATCATTATCTTGGACACGATTGCAACAAAAGTAAACACATTTGCAAGAAAATAAATGTTATACTACAAAAAAATTTATTCATAGTAAATTTGTTACGAAAATAATAAAAAAGGTGTAATGTTAGAGGTACATGTCAGCTACGTTGGGACGAAATTTCGTAATAAATTTAGTTATAAAAATATCATATTCGTAGCAAAGTTCAATTAGCTATGGGGCTATAGCTATGAATTTACTACAAATGTGTTTTATAGCTATAGACAATTTGCTATAAGATTGTCATTTATTGTTAAGAAATGTTTAACCTGCCTTCTTATAGTGATTAAATTTCCCTATGTCAACCTAATAAAAATCTAGATATTTTGTGTAAAGAAAAAATTATATGTAAACATAATAAGATATCTTTTTAAAAATTTATACCAAAATTTGAGTATCTCAAATGTTGTTTAACCTAATATTTTGTATGGTATTTTTCATAATTATTTTTTCTTTTTCATGTGTTGAATAAATTAAACTAAATTTTGTAAGATAACAAGATACTCTATAGTTTAAAATTTAAAACTATCTCTTTTTTTAAATTATACATCTTTTCTTAGATGATCTCGAAACCAAACTATATATATTATCATAATATAAGGTAAAATATATAGATAGTCTCTATCTTTTATATATATGTTTTCGAATCAATAAAAAAAATCGTAAAAATTAGAAAAATGTGAGTTTTGAATGTAATCATCCATTATCAAAAGTCTTACGTTTATTTATGATTTCTTCTACATCGCCTGGGTTGTAGCGTAATGATTGTTCCTTCAACATAAAAGGCAATCATGAGGGTGTTTCATGATTGTCTGTTATAATTTTTACATGTGTATGTAATCCACTCAAGAGTCTTTTTCTTTTTTCTTCTTCTTCTTCTTTACAAATAAAAAAAAAAAAGAAAAACCGCCCGGCCTTTTTTTTTTCTTTCTTTCTTTTCCACTATTGTTTTTCTTTAGGTAAAGGAGATGCCTTGAAGTAAGTGAACGCATTTGCATTAGTTTACCTTTACCTTGAAGTAAGTGAACGCATTTACATTAGTTTTAGTTTGACCGTTGATAGTAACATACAAAATGACAAGGACAAAATTATAATACCAATTTTTTGAAACAAAAATAAAATAAAATAAAAAGTCAAATATTGTCTCCTCCATCCATTTTATTTGTCAGCATCTCTTCACCTCGTCAAAGTCTCACACAGAATGAAATCTTTCAATATAAACAAAAATCGCATGTTAATAATCTGTTATGTTTTTAGTCAACTTCCTTGCTATGTTTTAAGTAAGGAAAAATTGATAGATATTTACTTATCTTGGTTAACCATATTATAATTCATAAATTTTAGATTTATTATGATCTTATGGTTAACGTTCAATCTTTTATTCTAAATTATCTTAATATATTGTAATGATCTTTTAAAAAGACACAATTATTGGTGATTATCGTAATCTTTTAGATATCTAAGTAATTCCTCTCAAGTCCGATAGAGATAACAAGAGAAGAGATTATAATAACATTCTATTTTGTACAATAAAAGATACTCAAATTGCAAGTTTTTAACCGAAAACTCTTTCCCTTTTGTTTTAATTCTTCTCTTTATTTCTCTATTTTCTATATATTTAATATATATAGAGAGAGCCGAACTATATTAAGAGAGAGAGACGAAGAGATGTTAGTAGAGGAAAAAACGCATCTAAATTTCAAGAGGTTATCTGTAATCTATTTTCTCATTAGATATTTTCTTATTGAATCCTAAGCGGATTCAAATTCTGAATTCAAAACTTGCTTTATTAAAAATTTCCTTATTGAATCTTACGTGGATTCAAATTCTGAATTCAAAACTTTTCTTATTGGAAATTTCCATATTGAATTCTACGCAGATTCAAATTCTGAATTCAAAATTTGCCTTATTGGAAATCTCCTTATTGAATCCTACACGGATTCAAATTCTGAATTCAAAACTTGCCTTATTGGAAATTTCGTTATTGAATCCTACACGGATTCAAATTCTAAATTCAAAACTTGTCTTATTGGATATTTTCTTATTTAAAGAACATCGCCATATTTAATTGTATTCTTCAGGGACCAATAGCACAATTGTATTATTTCCAAACTTTATATAATTTAGACCATCATTATATCATAAAGTTATTAATACACATTCTACACATTAAAGGCCTCACTTCTCATGACACATTAAACCTGATAAATAATATTTAATTTAATCACGTTATAAGAGGTCTAATTAAATATTTGACAGTCCATTATTCAATATATATTTATATCACATATATATCCATATATGTTGTAATTAATTGAAATTAATTTCAACAATCTCCCACTTGGGCTATACATATATACATATATTGATAAAATTGAATTGAGTACTTAAATTGTGTTGTCATAGCCTTTTGTGTCATCAACCAATTCCGTCCATCAATCATATTCACAAGGACTTAAGTAGTATTCGTCTCATAAAGTGAAACTAAACCAACATAAATCATTGTGTAAACATAACTGAATGACATGAATCATGAAGGGGATGTGTAGTTTGGAAATTACATGTAATGTGATCCACATGCCTATTTCCAATTTGGTCACTTTAACTTAACTTGATTTTGAGGTCAATCAAAAATCAAAGTGCATAATAAACTGAATAACTGAAAGTTAATACATGAAGTCTGAATAACTGCATGATACATACAAATAACATAATATCATATAAAAGTTAACTGTATGATATCTATAAAAGTATATCATATAAAACATAAAACTTGATACATAAAATATAAACTCCCACTAAATCTGACAATCCTCTGTGGCATAGATACCCATGTGATTGACATGCTCATGAAACTGTTTGGGTATCAATCCCTTAGTTAGTGGATTTGCTAGCATGGAAGCTGTACCGATATACTTAATACTTATTAGTCCATTCTGAACTCTTTCCTTCGTAGCAAGGAACTTAATGTCGATATGTTTGGATTTTGATGAGCTCCTATTGTTGTTGGAATATAGTATTGCTGAATTATTGTCACAATATATCTTGAGTTGTAACTTAACAGTATCAACAATACATAGCCCAGTGACAAAATTCCTTAATCATATTCCATGGTTTGATGCCTTGAAACACGCAATAAATTCGACTGCCATGGTGGAAGAAGCAATCATGGTCTAATTTGCACTCATCCATGAAATAGCTCCTACAGCCTATATAAAAATATAATTGGATGTTGACTTCATGCTATCCACACAGCCTGCAAAATCAGAATCAGTATATCCAATAACCTCAAGCTTATCTGATCTCTAATATGTTAGCATATGATCCTTCGTTCTTTGCAAGTACCTAAGTACCCTCTTGGTTGCTCTCCAGTGATCTATATCGGGATTAATGAGATACCAACCTAACATTCCTATGATGTACGCAATATCCAGATGCATACACACTTGAGCATACATCAGACTTCCTACTACTGAAGCATATGGAATCTAGTGCATTTTTTATTTCTCGAGTTCTGTTTTTGGACACTGATTGATACTAAATTTGTCTCCTTTTGCAACAAGGGTATTTCCTGGTTTATAGTGTTCCATGCCATATCGCTTAAGAATTTTATCAATATATGCTTGTTGTGAAAGCCCCAAAATACCCTTATTTCAATCTCTTTGTATTTTATGGCCTAACACATATGATGCTTTGCCAAGATCTTTCATATCAAAATGTCTGAAAAGAAATCTCTTAGTTTCATGCATCATGTTTATATCGTTACTGGCAAGCAATATTTCATCACCATAAAAAACCAGGAACATAAACTTACTCCCACTCAGATAATTACTTGATGAAATTTAAAATACCACTCTCGAGACGCTTGCTTGAGTCCATAGATGGATTTCTTTAATTTGCAAACCATTTTCTTTGAGTCATCAAACTCAAAGTTAGGTGGTTGTACCATATAAATGGATTCATCAATGTCGCCATTGAGAAATGCAGTCTTAACATCCATCTGATGTAACTCAAGATAAAAATGTGCCACTAAAGCCATGATAATTCTAAAGGAATCTTTCATGGACACTGGTGAGAAAGTTTTTGTAAAGTCAATGCCTTCTTTCTATGTAAACCCCTTAGCAATAAGTCGTGCTTTGTATCTTTCCACATTACCATTTGAATCCCTCTTGGTCTTAAATATCCATTTGCAACCAATAGGTTTCACACCTTCAAGTAATGGGACGATATCCCAAACTTTGTTGTCATACATTCACTTTATTTCCTCATTCATGGCCTCGATCCATTTATAAGATTTCATACTTTCCAAAGCCTGATGAAGACTAAGAGGGTCATCCTCCATCATACCAATGTCGAATTCATGTTCTTAAAGGAACACAGTATAATCTTTAGATATTACGCTTCTTTTCTCTCTTGTGGATCGCCTCAAAGGCATTTGTTCTTGAAGTTCTTGAGGTGGTATCGGTTCCTCTTCAACATTAACATTGTCTTGTACCAGATTCTCTTCCATTTCTAGAGGTTCATTCACTGTAGGTTCATTCACTATACGGTCTTGAACTAATGAGTCTCCAAATATTATTATTACAACTGGTACCATTTTTGGCGCCCCTTGTATAAAAGAATCCTGTTTCTCTTCAAAGATAATTTGATTTTTATTTCCCCCTTGAACCATAATATCCTCAAAGAACTTAACTATATTTGTCTTGAAAATTGTTTTATTAGTAGGATCATAAAATTTATACCCTCGGGACCTTTCTGCATATCCGACAAAATAACAGCTAATTGTCCTTTTGTCTAGCTTTTTCTCTTGTGGCCTATAAGGTTGAGCTTTAGTTAGATAACCCAAAATTCTAAAGTGTTGGAGACTGGGCTTCCGCCCAGTCCATAATTCATATGGAGTTTTGATCGTTGCTTTAGTCGGTACCCAATTCAGAATATATGGTGTTGTCTTAAGTGCTTCTCCAGAGGTTCAATGGAAATAAGGTATGAGAAATCATACTCCACACCATTTCCATTAATGTTTGATTACGCCTTTCAGCCACATCGTTCATTATGGGCAAACCCTGCATTATATACTGTGGTACAATTCCATTTTCCTCTAGAAATTTGGAAAAAAGGCCCTGGACGTTGATCTCTTGAGTCATCATACTGACCATAGTATTCACCACCACGATCCGATCTGACAATTTTAATCCTTTTGTTGAGCTATAACTCAACTTCAACCTTGAAGGATTTAAATATGTCCAAAGCTTGAGCCTTTTCTTCAATTAAAAATATATAACCATAACTAGAATAGTCATCATTGAATTTGATAAAATATACATGCCCATTCCTAGTAGTTGTAGGGAATGGTCACCATATGTCTGTATGTATCAGCTTAAGGACATCCGTCATATGATTGGCTCTATATTTACACATGCTTGTTTTTTTCCTTTGCATACTCAATGCATGGATTGAGATCCGACATGTCTAAAGGCTGTAGAATATCACTATGAATAAGACGTGTAATTCTCTCTTGACAAATATGACCTAAATGCTTATGCCAAAGTGCAGCTGAATCCTGATGTGTTAATTTTTGTCTAACGTTTTGAGTTTCATAGTTCAAGGTCTCATTATAGGAAGCAACAATATCTAAAACATAAAGATTATCTAAAATAGATAGAAAACCAGAAGCAACCTGATTGGAGTTTTGATACAAACCAAACTTTCTATCTCTAAATGAACAAGTAAAACCTAATTTGTCCAATGTAGAAATAGAAATTAAGTTCCGCCTAAAAGATGGTACAACAAAAGTATCAAACAAATCCAAATACAATCTAGTTTTCAAAATTAATCTAAAATGCCCTATAGCTTCAACTTCTGCCTTATTTCCATCACCCACATAGATGTAACTTTCACCATCACTTGGCTTCTGGTGACTTCGGTAACCCTGCATAGACACAGAGATGTGAGTAGTTGCACCGGAATCTACCCACCATATGCCTACTGAAATTGAAACTACATTAACTTCTTCACAAACAAATGAAAAATTAATACCTTTCTTGATATGCCATGCGTGATAGTTGGTACAATTCTTCTTCACATGCCCTTCAGATCCACAGAAGAAACAACCTATCTTCTTTTCTTTATTTGGCTCCGATCTTGTAACCAATTTCTTGTCCTTAATGGGCTTCTTCTGTGAACTTGTAGTTGCAGCACTTGAATTGGCCTTATGTTTCTATTTCACTTTTCCCTTAGAGGTAGAAGTAATGTTTATGCTTTCGCTCTTATCCAACTTCAATATCTTTTCCTCCTGAACACAATGCGATATGAGTTCATTAACTGTCCATGTTTCCTTCTGACATAGCTCACCTTGAAATGTCCAAATAAGGCAGGAAGAGAGGTAAGGGCTAAATAGACTAGCATATCATCCTATATAACTAGCTTATGTCCCTTAAGTTTTGAAGTGGTATGCATCATTTCAAGAATGTGCTCCCTAGCTAGAAGACCTATTTTAGCCTTCTCATTCCTGACAAACCTTTGCTCAAGTTCCTTAAGATACTCTTTAGCAAGGGTGGAATCATAAACCGGTCCTCTAAAACTTTTAGGATTGGTCTACTGCATGACCCAGAGACACAAGCGATTTGACCTCATACACCGTTCATGTGCATTTGTTCCTTTTCAGAACTAGTTTCAATAGGCACAGGTGGTTTAGCCTTTTGAAATGCTATGTCCAAGTCAAGGTACCCAAGGATAATCTTTAGATTATCTTTCCAATCCTTGTAATTAGAACATGTCAACATTGGAATGTTATTGATGCCAGCTGTAAGATCAGTAAATTTTGCTGAAAATATTCACAAAGAACTAATCAAATGATCGAATAATTATAATAAAAAATAAAAATAAGGCATATTCCATCTACTAAGTATTTTTGAACAATAAGTGCTCTTTGGAGTCATTCATTATTCTAAGATAATTAGGTGTAGCAATTGAATGTAACAGTATATTTGATGTCAATTAGTCAACCTTCCTTTGGGCTGATTAACTAATTACATCCAAAACATAATGAATATTACCCGATCATTACCACAAGTATACACATATAATACTTGACTATTGTCTTTCCTTTGGGCCAGTCCAATAACCAAACATTATATGTATATCTTCTGTGTATATTTTCGCAAATGATCAATGCTTGTATGAGAGCTTACTTTGGTAAGATGATACCTTGGTAAATCATTTTCCAAAATATATCTTAATCTGAAGCCTTCATAATGACTTGATATTATCCCTAGCAAAAAACAATTATTTAAAAACATGACTTATTACAAACTTATTAATTCTTCAAACAATCAATTGATGAAATAATTATTTGAACAAATTCGAAAGTCAAGTTTGGTTTAATCAAATTATTGTATACTATATTATGATTCAGAAATAATTGCACCGGAATACCAAATAATGGATATTCAAAAATACAGATCAGAATAGAGTAGTGTTTAATTTGAATAATTTGACTATTGACCATAAATAATTTGAATAAGGAAAAATTATGCTATTACCAAAATATTCATTTTAAAATTTTCCAAATAGCAGGACCCTTTTGTTTAGAAAAATTATTCAAAAATTTATACTTACTAATTTTCTTAAAAACAATTTAAACCATAAAAATACAAACCAAAATCAAAATTTAACAGTTCAACTAGAGTAAGCTCTAATACCAATTGATATAGATTTATGTGTCTTGCATAACCATATTACAATTCATAAATCTTAGATTTACCATGATCCTCTAATGAACATTCAATCTTTGATTCTAAATTACCTTGGTTTATTATCATGATCTTCCAGAGAGACATCATTACCGGTGATCACTGGAATCCTTTAGATCTCCAAGTAATCCCTCTCAAGTCCGATGGAGAGAGCAAAAGAGGCGGTAGTAACAACCTTCTGTTCTGTATAATAAAAGATACCCAAATTGCAAGTTCTTAACCGAAAACCCTTTCCCTTTTATTTTAATTCTTTTCTCTATTTCTCTATTTTCTATATATTTAATATATATAGAGAGAGATGAAGAGACGTTAGTAGAGGAAAAGACAGCTCTAAATTTCAAAAGGTGATTTGTAATCTATTTTCTCATTAGATATTTTCTTATTTAATATTTTCTTATTGAATCCTAAGCAGATTCAAATTCTGAATTCAAAACTTGCTTTAGTAGAAATTTCCTTATTGTTTTATAGGTCTAATTAAATATTTAACAGTCCATTATTCAATATATATTTATATCACATATATGCCCATATATGTTGTAATTAATTGAAATTAATTTCAACAAAAATGACATCAGCTTGACTGTATCTACTATGTTGTTGATAAAAAACAACAATTTCTTTTCACCTTTGTAAGTCAAAATTGGAGTCTTGAAGTTTCATTTTGAGATCATATGATGCTTATGATATTCCATGTAGTTACTAAGATCTAAAGCAACCATCACATAAACCCTAGAGTTTTCCAATTCCATTTATACCTCTTCAAAGTTGAGGCCTTGACATGTTTTGATTTACTAATCAATGAACCGCACTCTTATAATTTGCCAATATAAGCCTCAAATATGCAGAAGATTTAACTTTGTTGCCCTTTTTCAAGCTCCCACATCTAACCAAAGCAAAAATGTCGATCTCCATCTGTCTTATTTTTTTATAAATTGTTTGATTCTCAAGAAAATTCCTTGAATTCCAAAAAATTAAATATCAAGTTTAAGCATGGCAAGGAATTAGGCTTCAAAGGAAAACAAGTCATTTGCAACCAAGTCGAATATGCTTTCTTAAGGCTTTATATATTTGTACACATTCCCAACTACTTATGTATATCTTCTATGTCATCTAAGTAGTAATTAGAACACATTGAAATACATGTCATGGAGAGAATCTAATCGTGTATTATTTTAATGAAAAGTATATCACACAATTGCATGGAGGATTGTTTATTTAGAGCTAGTTACAATAAAGTGAATTGCTTAACAAGTAATATAGCAAATAAACTACAAACAATGACGGCTAGCATAACTAACTAACTCACTAACTACCTACCTCACTAAGTCACTAATATAACTCAATACCCTCCCCTCTCTAAACATTATGCAGATGGAAGAACCATGAGTTTTGGGCACAAAGAGCAAAAACGTGGCTTTAGTAGGGGCTTTGTCAAAGCATCTGCAAGCTCATAGACATAAGATATAAACTGAACATCCAAAGCACCTGCAGTCATTCTATCATGCAAAAAATGCAAGTCAAGTTCAACATGTTTCATCTTAGCATGTTGAATGAGATTAGTTGCTAAGTGCTTAGCACTTATGTTGTCACAAAACAAGATTGGGGCAACTAGAAGTGAAATGTTCAATTCTGTAAGAATCGATTGAAACCAGAGAAGCTTAGCATATGAATTAGCCAATTCATGATACTCTACCTCTATGGAGGAATAAATAACTACCTTCTGCTTGTTGGAGAATGATGACACCAAGTTATCCCTAAAAAAAATGTCATATGCATTCGTACTATTTCTATCATCAGGATATGTTGCCCGGTCAAAATTAGAGAAACTAGTGAGAGTGAAATCCATAGCATTGTGCAAACTAGCACCATGATACACTGTTCTCTTTAGGTACCTTAGTATGTACTTGGCTGTGAGCCAATGAACATTAGTAGGCTCATTGATAACTGTATTTTATACAGTTATTTGCATCATTTTTAGTAATGATAATTGCTATGTTCGTTTAATATTTATTAATTTTTGTTAAATAAATTAATATTTTCCTTTTATTTGCTAAAAATACATTTTTAATAAAATTAAATAATTTGTATCGAAAATGTACTTAATTTCATATTTTTGTCCACAAATATAATTTATGATAATATAGTTTCTTAATTACAATTTATATAAATCAAAAATATAATTTAAATTAAATTTGGGCTTAATTATAATTATTAAAAGTTAAAAATTTAATTTAAAATTAGTAAAGGGCTAAACCGAATTTAAGAAAAGTTTAAAATGTAATTTGAAATATATTTCAGGTAAAAATATAATTTATAAAAGTTTGAATATTCTCAAGCAGTGGGAGATGAAGTCCACGCGCAACATCACACTCGCCTAAACGTGGATCGTCCGATCATGCGGATCAACGGCTCGATTCGCGCGTGTCCATCAAGCCCCACCAAGGAGATCGGGGACAGAGATATTCGTTTTTGCGCAGGTCGGCGTGCCGGGGGCCCCACGTGTCGTGCGTGCCGCCGTCGTGGGCTCCCACATGTCTGGCCGCAGAGATTCCCCGAGGCGATCGCCGACCGTTGGATCATATCGACGGTCCAGACAAAGTGCCGCGTCCATCCAAGCCGCCGCGCACCGAGCCGCTAATGTGACAATCCCGTGTGACGCTGGCCCATACAAAGCGTGCATCTTCTGCGTGTTTGCTGCACAAGAATCTACCACGTGTCCCACGAAGATGTGTAGCCACCAGACGTCGACACGTGGCTATTTACAATGCGCGCGCGACCGCGCCGGGATCACGACCCGTTTCCACCGTTGTTCGCTTTCGCGCGCCAATCCTACGCGCCGTCGTTCCTACGCGCACCTGCCAGGTACCCACGACGGCCGCCACGTGGCCTTTGGAAATCTTTCGTCGAATCGTACGCCGACACGTGGCATGCGCTTTGAATTTAAAAATCGTAACTACGTCCCCGTTTCACGCCAGTAAATTAAATAAGATTTTCGATAAAAAATCGATACGCGTGATTTTATTTTTTCGATAAAAATTATTACGCTGCTTTCGATAAAAAATAAAATAAAAAATGTAATATTTTAGATGTATTTTTAGCTATAAATGGGAGATAGTTTTTAGTTGTAAAAGAGTTTTTTTTTGGTCGAGAAGAGTTTTTGGAGTTTAGAAATTTTGTAGTGTTCTGGTTTTGATCGCAGACACGCAGTGCCATTTTTTGGCTTTTGTTGTGTTCTACGCAAGTGCCAAATATTTTCGTTTCGATGTTTTAATTTTCCTTATTATTCATCTTATTTTTCTCAATCAAGTTGTAATTTTAATTTTAGTTTTAAGCGAAGTAATTTAATTTTTCTAGTGGTTGCATTTGGATCTAAATTCTATGAAGTTTTAATTTTAATTATTTTTGTTTATAGATTTATAAGACGTTTGATTTTCGCTCTATTTTGTGCTTAATGCTTTTTGATTATTTACTTAATTTTATCAAAACGATTTCAGGGGTATAAAAATAAACTTGAGAAATGAATTTTTGTGTATATTGCTCATAAATAGAATGACATAATGTGATTTAAGGATACGAATATACCCTAATTGTAATGTAGTGCCATTTGAGAACTTAGAACTTAATTTAATCTTATTAAATTTAATTCTCATAGAGATATAGTGAATTAATTTAACGAGGTGTGTTTGTACCTGAGCTCGGAAGAGATGTATGAATAAAAAAGAAGTTTTCGCTGACAAATTAAATGTACTAAAAAATATAAATCCAAAGAAAATAATATGATTGGTAGGATTAGTTTGGCGAAGAATTGCAATCCTAGAGTTCTTTTATTTTCTTTTTTACCTTTTTTCCATATCAATGATTATTTTGGATAAAATCGTAGAGAAATAATTTTAGTACTCAACAAACTATAGTAACAAATCTCCGTGATCGATCTTTACTTATAAATGTTATTACTATGCATCATAGATATAGACGAAGTTCGGTGTTGAAAAACACGCAACACTCATGCATAAACTGGAAAAAAAAAATTCACAGCAAAAGCAATGTTAGGTTTAGTAAAATGCAATACTATAAATGCACTCATAGCATGCTTGTACTGAATGCCATCATCCAAAACATAGCCATCAAGCTAGGAAAATGGAGCACCATATGTCATTAGAGTATAAACATGTTTAGTAGACAAGCCCATCTTTTAAGAACCAATTGGAAATATACTTATATTGATTCATGTATAAAATAACATTATCTTTTTGAATTTCAATGCCAAGAAAGAAACTCAAGTCACTAAGCTCCTTTAGTGCAAAGGAATTGTTTATTAAAATAGTTACGTCTTTGAATAGGCATTATCACTCCTAGTGAGTATAATGTTATCAACATAAATGAGAACAATGGTCATATGTGTGCCTAGCCTCTTAAAAAACATAGAACTGTTAGATTTTGAATGCTCAATACCAAAAGTAACAAGAGTGAAAGAAAGATTTTGAAACCATGCTCTAAGAGCTTGTTTATGCCCATAAAGAGCTTTGTTGAGCTCGCAAACCAAATCAAGTGAAGACTTGTCTTTAAAGTCTTGTGGTTGGTTCAAGTTCCCCAGCATTATTGACATGTAGTTGTTTAATATCCTATTCAAGAGTTAATGAAATTTTAAGCACCACTCGAATGGTTTGTGGTTTAATAACATAAAGTCTTTGAATAATCCATCAAATATTTTTGTTTATATCCCCTTCCCACTACACATGGTTTGTATTTGTCCAAAGAGCTATCACACTTAAGATTAACTCGATACACCCATTTACAAATGATAGGCTTGTAACCTTTTGGTATTGGAACAAAAGTACATGTGTGGTTTTTAACCAAATCATTGAACTCAATCTGCATTGCTTCCTTCCACTAAGGAATGCCTTTAGCCTTCACTAGTAGAAACAGAAGCAAAAATCTAGCTCTTTACTATACCATTCAATCTTGATGAATTCATATAATCAAGCCTTATGGGTAGCAAAATTGGAGAAGAAGCATTTATGATCTTTTATAAACCATACACATAAATTAGAGACATTAATTGCTCTCACCATAATAGAAAATTAGGTTGATCTAATTTGGTCAAAAACTTCATTTTCACTGGTGGAATTACACAATGTGAAAAACTTATGCTTGAATCAACATTTCGAGATGTCTAATGAGCAATCTCAGTAGCTAATTTTTCTTGTTAACCTAAGTTTCTTGATAATGTAACCATGAGATCTTGAATGTAAGAGTTTATCAAAGGTGGCTCTAGTACCATACCAAGGGTAGATATCCAAGAGAGAATCTATTCTTATATTGAATGTTGAATTGTATTAATGAAAAGTATATTACACAATTGTATAAATGATTTTTTTATAAAACTAGGTACAATGAAGTGAAGTATTTGACAATTAATATAACAAATTAACTAACAATAGCAGCAAGCATAGCTAACTCACTAATTCATTAACTACTATAGCTCAATAATGAGAAGACAGAGTGTGATACTTAGTGCACCAATAACAAAAGTTTGGCTAAAGATGTTGATGGATGAAGTTGGAGAAAATGTCAGACATTTACGGTTGGTTATTGTGGCTAGACCACAATTACATTGAAAAGGGGTGCACAACTTGCGACATTGTATCGTGTTTGGAATGTGGAGGATGATTTCATTTTGTTTTCTTTTATTTTAATTAATTTTATTTTTTATTTCAAAAAGTTTGAATTTTTATTTTTTTATTTTTTTGTGGTCAACGGAGAAACTTAGGCTAATGGGAAACTCATGTGAACCCTTTAGGCCAATAACCTAGGAACCCATGAACTCAAAGGAATAAAAACGATTGATTTGCTAAGAATGTGTTGAAGATGATCAGATTAAAACCCTAAGGAAACAAAGTCTTTAAAACCCAAACCTTGAGACGCCATAAAGGATGATCACTCTCTTTCATAAATCGGATTCAAGTATTCAATCAAGAATACAAGAAGCTTTCTGAAATTTTCTTTTCATTAATGAATATTCATTCTTTCCCCAAATATAATACTTCCTAAATCAATCTTTGCTCCCTACTTGATCTTCCAAATCCATCCCTTGCATAAAATGGTAATAGACCACCCTTGGTGAAGATTTATAATCTTCAAACTTAGTTTTTTATTCTTCTAGCAAGCCTCTTTGTATTACACTTTCATGATCAAGCCTTGCAAAGCTTCCTTCATCCTCTTAGTCTTTGTCCTAGTCATTGGACCGCCAATTACTTACAAATGATCTTGAAAATATTTGAGAACATCAACTTGATTAGCACCTTGATCTTCTTTAGATATTTAAATAAAAATTATAGGCTTATATGATTAGTTAAAAATTTTGAAACTAATCCATTTTTTTACTTATAAAGGTATAAGATTGTAAGCGCTTTTCACCCTTCTTTTACTAGCCATGATGGATCACTTGTCATATCTAATAATATGCATTTAACTAAACTTTTTGAAGGAAGCAATATGAAAATGAATTCAATTAATATTTATGTAATTTATGTTTACTATGATATTTCACAATATTTCTCGAAATATTGATAGGTAGATAACCAATACCAAAGATCATGTCGATGACAACGAAGTCGGCTACCAATTGTTGGCCTCCTCCTTTCACATCACATGCTTTTAACCTCTCTTTTTCCTTCTCATATACAAAGGTCCAAGGTATTTCCCACATCAAGAGATACCTCAAGATAATAATCATTATGATCAAATCTACCAAGTTGCAATCATCTCAACTTAGCACATCAAAATCATTTCTTATAAGTACTCTGATCATGTTTTTTCTCCTCCAAGAACTCTGAAATACAATACTACAAGATATAGAGATATTCTATCCAAGACATAAAATCATCAATAGCTCGATCATATTATTCTCAATTGTTAATCAAAAATTTATAAGACCAAAGAGAAACTGTAATAATACCTAACAAATATCACTAATATAATAAAGGGTATTTAAGTTAGAATTTAAAGTCGATTCTATGTAAAAATTGAATTATAATGAATTTTAAGTCAATTTGTTTATAAACTGGTTTAAAACCAAAAACCAATTTTAGTAAAAAATTGACTTTAAATGGACTTAATAATAAAAATTATTTAAAAAAATACTACGTAACGTCGGTTGTACATGTCGATTAGAGCAAAGTCAAATTCAGCTTCGATTGACACGTAAGTAGCGTCGATCCTACATGTCAACCGATGCTAAACATGACTTGTGTCGGTTGACATAATTAACGCATAATCACGTTTAGTTTCGATTGACACATAGGATCAATGCATCACATATATCATTACTAACACCATATCAATTTACTTGACTTATTAGGTCAACGCTTTGAGAGCTTAATAACAATTTGAAATACATGCATTTTTAATGATCTATTCCACTATGTTACTAAAATCATAAATAAATATAGGTAAAAGTATTTGGAAATTACTATGCTTAAAAAAGAAATTGGTTATATGTCATCATGAAACATAGTCCTAAATTATTTTTATGACTCACTTTTTAAAAAATAAAAAAGAAATAGTAAAATACTTTGAAACTATCTTTAGCAAACTTATTTTAACACTAAAAAGGAATAAACAATATACGATTTAAACAAAAAATTACTTGTAAATATATAGTATCTTTTTTCGAACCGGTAAAATTAAATATAGTATTTTATTTTTATTTTTTTACAAGAAAATACTTAGAAATATTCCATCATTTTCACTATCAAACTCTTCAATTATATAAACACTCTTATTTACGATATTAATAAGTTTCAAGCTCAATATATTTTATAATAGAAAGAAGAACATATATATTTTTCTTTATGTGCAAGCTTAAAATATATTTTTAAAGTTTTATAAGAAGAAAATAAAAATTTTGTTTTTTCTTTTCTCATTGATAAACACGAGAAAAACATTCATACTCTTTTTTTTAATTGGTAGTATTTTTTATAAGATGTTCAAAAATCTATATATCAAAACAAAAATCACCGCCACATGAAGATATTAAAAAGATAGCAAAATGACTTTAAGAAATTTATATTATTTCATTGTTAAAAAATATTACATATTAAATAAAATAAAACGTGCACATTTCTTAGATGAAATTTTTGTACCACATATAACAAACATATCCACGTACACACAAATTATTGTTAAGGACTATGTTAGCACCTTCATCTCCATGGATCAACTGAAATAATACACCAGCTGTAATAATACCTTGCATGTACCAATGTGCTGCCAGTACCTCCATAGACCAAACTATAATGATACCATGTATATGTCAATACAAGCTTTGTTGTATATGAATTGCCATTCCCTCTTACTTCTTGAACTCTATATATCTGTATGTATTTTCATTTGTAAGACAAGCATTAGAAAATGCATAAACTAAATATAGAAATGTCCAGTTTTCATTTATTCTCAAATCCTTTCATGGTATCAGAGCGTACATGTCGACCATCGCTTATTTGTTTTCTCTCTTGGCCCATGTTTCTATTTCTTTACTTTCTAATTAAAGCTAAATTAATAAGCTCGGAGAATTTAAATAAAATAGCTACCTGAAATTACTCACTACCAGTTCGTCAGTTTTCCATACCCAAAGTTACCACTAGTGCCGCTATCTCTCCTAGTTCTGCTTTCGTCTCTCCGCGTTTGGATTTCTGTTCCGTTCCAATTCGCGACAGCTCTTGGAGGGGTTTTTTTTGACATCGTGACATCAAATAGAGAAGGTTGAATCACAAAGATGAACAAATATGGATGGACGCAATAGCTCTCGGATTTCAAGTCTCTCTTGGATGAACAACGCTAGCACCAACACTAGCTTTTCCTCTCTTGGAGAAGGTTGAATCATAGAGATGAACGGTGCATGTTCCAACTCTTCCTCTCTCGTCTCGGAGAAGGATGAATCACAGAAATGAACGGTGCAATTTTTCCTTTGATAAGAGGTTACATTTCATGTTTGAATATATATTTGGATGGTAGAAGCTAAAACAAAATTGACCTATCAATGCCATACTTTCTAAAACACTCAGAAAAGAATTTGACCTAAATCTAATATCTCCTCTTTCCTTTTTTGCACAATGAGCATTAGTGAGTCCACCACATCCGGGATTCCTTTAAAATCCTTAAATAGTGTAGGAGTTGTGGTTCAACCACAAAATCAACTCATTTCTCTCAAATTAAATGATTCCAACTACCTTCTTTGGAAACACCAAGTGCTCACTATTGTCAAAGGGTATGGATAGAGCATTTTCTTTTCATACCAACAAGGCTCCAACAAAGTTCAAAGAGAACATAAAAACAGGAGAAAAATAGATTAATCTAGATTTTCTAAGCTGAACAAGGCAAGATCAGCTCCTTGCCTTATGGCTTATATCCTCTCTATTTGAGAATATTTTAGTGATAATGGTCGATCTAGAATCATCTTTTCAAATCTCGGAAGCCCTTGAGATAAATTTCTCATCTCAATCTGTAGCAAGGAAGATGTAGTACAAGCTTCAACTCTCATCTATCAAAAAGGGTTCTTTAAGTATGATAGACTATCTGAACAAGGTAAAGTCTTGTTGTGATTTGCTAGCATCGGCTGGTTAACCAATCTCAGATGATGATCAAGTAATGCAAGCTCTTTCTAGACTAGGAAGTGAATTTGATCCTATTGTTGTTGCAGCCACCTCAAGGATAGAGAACCATGTAAACTCAAAGAAGTTTATGCTATGCTCCTAAGCTATGAAACCAGGCTTGAAAATACTGGACATCATTTTGTCAACACTGAAGGCTCAAATCCCTCTGTGAATGCTGTCACTCAATCCAACTTTCAAAGAATATTCAATAATGGTGGAAATGACTATTAAAGAGGTAGATGGAGAAGCAACTTTCAGAATTCAAGAGGAAGAGGCAAGTCTTCTTATATAGGAAGAGGAGGAAAGAGTTTCAAAAGCTCAAACAGGAATAGATGTCAGATCTTTAACTACAAAAATCACACTGCTAATAAGTGTTATTATAGATTTGATGCCAACTATGGCTCACCTTCAAATACTTAGACTATGGCTTATAGAGCTCTCATAAAGAATCATACATGGACCTTGTATGACCTACTTTCTAGTAAGAAGTTTATTGGTTGTAAGTGGGTATTCAAGGTCAAGAGACACTCAGATGGGAGTATAGCTAGGTATAAAGCTAGATTGGTAGCTAAAGGCTATGATCAAGTACCTGGCTTTAATTTTTCAGAGAATTTCAGCCCTGTTGTAAAGCCAACTACCATAAGAACAATGCTTTCTATCTCTGTAAATCAAGGATGGACAGTAAGAAAACTCGATGTAAACAATGCATTTCTAAATGGAGATTTGGACAAGGAAGTGTTTATGAGTCAACCACCAGGATTTGAATACAGGAATGATGGTGATAGTGAAAATTCCTTAAAAGTATGCAGATTGGTCAAAGTATTATATGGGCTTAAGCAAGCTCCTAGAGCTTGGTTTGATAAACTTAAACATACTCTCCTCAATCATGGTTTTTCTTGCTCAAGAATAGATAACTCTCTTTTTCAAAAATACCTCTTTTGGTTGCATCTAGCTTCTTGTTTATGTTGATGATATATTGGTCACACGAAGTGACATTAAAGGCATTCATTCTATCATAACTCACCTTGATAAGCAATTTTCTTTGAAAGATTTAGGTGAAATCCATTAGTTTCTTGGATTGGAGCTTACTCATACCAACTTTGGTCTTCATCTCAGTCAAGGGAAATATATTAAAGATCTTCTCATTTGAGCTGCAATGTCTCAAGCTAAGAGTCTACCCACACCAATGGTTTCTTCACTGACATTATCTAAATTGCAGGGTATGCCTACAGTTGATCCTACCTTCTATAGGAGTATAGTTGGTGCTCTCCAATATGTTACTCTCACTAGACCATAAATTTCCTATAGTGTTAATAGAGTATGCCAGTTCATGCATTGTCCTTTAGATGAACACTGGAAGGCAGTGAAAAGGATTATTAGGTACTTGGCTAGCAAAATCAATCATGGGATTCATTTTACTAAGGGAAATAGTCTTGATCTAGTAGGATTCTCAAATGCTGATTAGGGAGCTGATGTTGATGATAGAAAATCCATCACTGGTTTTTATATCTTTCTTGGTAAAACTCTTGTCTCATGATCTTCAAAGAAGAAATCCTCAGACGGTGTAAGTGAGAGCTTAGCCATATATGATAATGTTTGTGTAGAGCTACGAGATAGTGATGCTACTAACCAATCACTTATCAAAAAGTTACTGTCGAGGAGATTTGAGCTTCTATCGTTGATATCCATCCTTTTAAAGCCCTAGGACTTGAAGGTATGCATTCTTTATTCTTCCAAAAAATTTGATCCATTATTTAAGGAGATATAAATCAATCGATTATGAGTTTTTAAAAATTTTCAAACATGTCAACTACTACCAATTTTAAACACATTAGTTTGGAAATCAACTACAAAAAAAATTATAATAATTATTAAGAATTCTTAATTATGAAAAAAAATTATAAAGAATTTATCTCAAAAAAAATTCTTCCAATTAATAAGTTAAAGAAAGATACTAAATTATCATGGAAAGAAAAGGACAAACAAGTCCTAAAATAAATATAATTAGAGATAAATATTTTTCAAAAATATATTTTATTAAATCAAGTCATAAATTAGTCTTAAAAATAGATCAGATTTTTGTTGGGATTATGTGCTAAAAGCTATTCCAATAGAGAAATGAGAGGAGAAAGATCTGTTAAGTTTTATAAATGTTATCGAAGATAAAAAAAAACTTTTATACCTAAAAAACTTCAAAAAGAAGAATTAATTTGTAGATGTAATTTTGGTAAATTTAAACCAAATGAAATTAATTATATTATATTTGAAAAAGAACTATTAGTAATAAAACTTGCTATTAAACGTTTTCCAATTTATTTAGCTCCAGAGAATTTTATTGTTAGATCTAAAAATCAAATAATTAAAGATTTCTTATGTAACAAAAGAAATAATCTTGAAAGAAGAAGATTCAAATGGTTTAACCAAATTACAATATATAATTTTGAAGTATAACATTTAAAAGGCACTAACAACTTTATTGTAAATTATTTAAGCATAAATGTTTGTGAAGACCATTAACCAAATGAGAATTTAGTTTTGTAGATAAAAAACCTCCATGAAATTGGATTACATCCCTAGGAAGGAAAAAATGATCAAACAAACATATGTTCAAAAAAGAAAATATTAAGTCGTTTTCAGAGATCATCATCCTAAAATATATACTTCTTGGAGTGCTTGTCACTGTCAAGTAAATAAGGCCAAAAATGTTTGTTATAAAGCATACGATTCTCTTGAAGAAGCTAAATAAGATTTTGATGTATATCAAATAGAGTATAATTTGCTCATCTTATGTCTAAATAAGACATCAAAATTTTTTATAATCCTAGTATTCCACACAACATTTTTGATGAACTTAATGGAGTGTGAAAACCCATATTCTAGGTGAATCACACAAAAAATAGATTAGGCAATACATGACTCAATTAGTAGAAATATAGTTGAAAAAACATCTACACTATCAAATCTTAAAGAACTCAGTTTTCAAATTATAAAATAGACGAATTGGGATGACATTAATTTTGAGAAAATAGAATATTCTTCAATTATCATATATACTCAAAAGTGAATTTCTTGTTTCAAAAGGATATGTTTATTTGAAAAAGCTATAACATTATTAGAATCTGGATAAGAAATATACCGGAATATCAAAAATAGAATTGAAGATGATAAACCTAAATAAAATAAATGTTTCAAAGAAGTAGTTCATCAATTAATCTTATTGATGAATTTCCTAAATTAACTATACTTGTTAATCACGATTTATGACATATTGAAGATATTGAATGAGAAATTACTAATCAAGTAATTTTTTAAAGTCCTAATATGATGAAATTAATACAATTTCAAATAATGGTCAAATTCATGGTCTATCATTATACAAAAAATTATAAATAGTCCAAATATTTAACATTCTAGATTGGTAGTACGATTGGATGACGTGAAAGAGAAAAAATATTTTAGCTTTATCAAATATGGTGGTTTGTAACAATTGAAGAAAAATAATTTAAAGTAGAACCCCTTAATAATTCAAATGATTTAATTCAAACCATGAGTACAAAATAGTATTGGATGCAAAATTTCATTCATACATCTCAAATTGCTAAAGAAATCTATTCTAAACTAGAAGATAAAAGATCATTCATGGTAACATATGACAAACGGAAATTTGTTACAGAATTTCTCATCAGTTATGATAGATTTGAAGAGAAAACAAGGAACTTAGAAAAGATATTAGAGAATCTTGTTAGAATAAATTATTTAGATGTGCTATGTGAGTTGTCGCTATATGCTAAAGATATGGAATCTTTTTGTTAAGATACTTAGAGTTCACTAAGCCCTACTGACGAAGAACTTCATAATATAATAATATTATCGAAGCATAGTGGGCCTAACAAAAAAATGATAGATAACCTTTAAACGATTGCACCTTTATCCAGCATACACAAAGAATCTATTAGAATTAGAGAATTCGAATGGATTTGAAACCCATTGAAATTTAAAATTTTCACTCTATAAAATAGGAGTCTCTAGCAATGCACTAGAGGCATAAGCAATAATAGAATCCTTTGTAATAGTTTTATATAAAAATAAAAGTCTCTCTTTGTAAAATATTACTCTATTGTAATAGTAACTTTATCTTCATAATGATAAGGTTAGTTTATTTATCTTTATGCAAGTTCATTATTCTTATAATATTAGAGTTATATCGTCTAATTCTCGTAGTATCACATTAGATATATATGTTTATTATTCTTATTGTAAGGACTATGAGTGTTGGCTATTTTCGTGGAAAAAATATTTACTTGTAAATTTGTTTTTAGGCCTGCTATCAAGTTTATCAAGAACAGCCGAACAAATTTTCAAGTTCTAGATATTCGTACTTCATGTATGTCTTTTATACCTACGATACATAGAATTGTATTTATACATTTAATAGTACATGTTCATAAATCTAAAATTATTTTTGGTGCTTAAATATTTTTTTATGTGTCTATTATTTTTTAGATGTGTTTTAAAAAAATATATTTTTATAATATTAAGTTTTTTTAATAGGATTTGAAAAATTAAGCCCAAAATATATTTTAACCCTAATACTACTAGGTCATTATAATTATCTATATATATAGACATATTAGGGTTGAATCAAGTGTTGTGCTGAGAAAAAAAGGGCTGCCGATTGAAAAAAAGAAAAAAAGAAAAACATTCAAAATCTAGTGAAGAACAAAAACAACGGCACAACGAAGAAATCATTCAGAAAAGGCACAATGTAAAAGTGAGATCAAAGCTAATTGATATTTGTAGTAGTGAAGGTGAGATCAAAGCTAATTAATATATATGATAGTTGCGATAGTAAAGTCAAAAATATAATTGATATATATAGATATATATTTGTGCGTGATGATAACATAGAAAATAATTAAAGTACAAAAAATTAGAGAGATTGATTAATATCAAATTGATATCATATTAGAAGTATTTATTAATGAATTATTTGATATGTTTTATCTTTATATGACTTCTTTTTTATTAGAATTATACATGTTTAGATCAGATAATTTTATGTGATCATAATTATTTGATTAGGTTATTAAATTTCAAAGAAGTTATTTTTATGAAACCTATACTTAATTTTATTGCTCTAAAATTTACTATTTGATTTGATTTAAGTGATATATATTTTGAATCATCCAGTTAAGATTATTCATTGTTAAATCCATCCTAGAACACACACGGGCATTTGTGTTTTTTGTGCTAATCTTTTTGCAGTTGATTTGTGAATGATCTGATTAGTGAGGACCTTATTGGAACGTTGGTCTGGAAACCGCTCACGCTAATTTTAGAAATTGTGAAAACAGAAGAGGAGCTCTTAAGTAAAGTACATTGGGGCAGTATCCTAGGAAAGGTAGCATAAGACCGAGTTTGTACTTGAATATTTGTTTTCATAGTGGAAAGTTAGGTGGTCCGGTGGACCGGTGGTTTTCCTCTTTGGTCATGGTTGTGGCCTAGGTTGTTTCCACCTAAAAAATATCATGTGTTATTATTTTATTTCTGCACTTATTTTTACACACGATTGCATGTTTGGCCGCTTTGTTTAGGTTAATAAATTATAAATTGGTAAAAATTAAAAATAACCTATTCATCCCCCTCTAGGTTAATTAGGTCCATATTTTATAAACTTTCAATTAGTATTAGAGCCAACACTAGACACACTTAGTGAGATTGATCCTTAGGGACACACACACTTACTTATGAACCAAATGAAAGAAGGTGGTTCATCTATTAGACCCCCACTCTTTGATGGGTTTAATTACCCTTACTGGAAGGCTCACATACAAGCCTTTCTCAGACAAGATGAAAAAGCCTGGGATGCTATTCTTGACGGTTGGAATCACCTTCAGTAACGAAAGATGGTGTAACAATCACAAAGCTAAGAAGAGACTAGACCACTGAAGAATGCACCCTTAGTGAGGCAAACCAAAAAGGTCTAAGCTCAATATTTGATGAAGTGTCAATGGATGAGTTCCGTCGCATCTCCGACTGTGAGACTGCTATAGATGCATGGAATTCACTTGCTCTTGCTCATGAGGGAACCTCCCAAGTGAAACAAACAAAATTGAGATTGTTAACATCTCAGTTTGATTCTATTAAAATGAGCAACATAGAAACTTTTGGTCAGTTCTATGCTCGCTTCTGTGATATCACTAATGCTTGTTCTAACCTTGGTGAGAAAATTCCACAACCTATACAAGTACGCAAACTCCTAAGCTCTTTAACAGCAGACTACAAGATAAAAGTTACATCGATAGAGGAAAGCAAGAATGTAGACACACTAAAAATTGATGAATTGTCGGGTCAATCCAAACCTATGAGCTTTCTCTTGATCCACCCAAGAAAAATAAGGATGTGGCATTCAAAAGCTCCAAAAAGGACATCTCTGATGATGATGATGATATGAATGATGAGTCACTAGTCTTGTTAGCATGAAAATTTAAGAAGTTCATGAAGAAGAAGGCTCAACAGAATAATCATTCCAACAAGGGACAATCTAGTCGTTTGAATGATCGAAAATCAAGGGAAATCAAATCTCCTAGCCTTGATGGTAAGAAAAGTAAGCCCACTAGTCCTCAATGCTTTACTTGTGAGGGATTTGGTCATATTTCTACAGATTGTGCTAACAATAAAAAGAAATTTGGAAAATCCTTTAATGCTACACTTAGTGACACAGAAAGTGAACAAGATAATGCTAGTAACTCAGAGGATGATGACACTAATTATTGTGCCTTCACCACAATATCCAATGCATATCACAATGACTCCAACCTTAGCTCGGATGAAGAAAATGAGGAAGTAAACTCTTCTCTCTTACTGTCTAAGTTTAATGTATCGAATTATAAGGAACTATTCATATATTGTCTAGTTGCCAGGGAAGAGAAAGATAAATTGCTTGTGGAAGTAACTAAACGTAATGATATCATCAATGTTCATAAAACAAATTCCTCTAACTAGAGAAAGATAAAAAGGAATTGTCTGATCATATTAATGTTTTGAATTTAGACTTGCAGAAACCATTGAGGAAAACAAAAATCTTAGGCAAGAACTTAGTATTGCTAAAGAAATGATGAAGAATTTGACCATTGGTGCTGAAACATTAACCAAAGTCCTAGACTATGGAAAGCCACATGGAGATAAGAGAGGTCTTGGATACATAGATGAATAATCAACACCTTCATCATCCAAAACTCAATTTGTAAAACCCATTATTGCTCAGGCAGGAAAGGTAGTTTTTACACCTTATCATTCTAAGAAAATTTAGTTTGTTCCCATCTGTCATCATTGTGGTAGGAAATGACATATTAGACCTAAGTGTAGATTTCTTTATACTTATGATTCTATCACGAATACAAATGTTTCTAAAACACCTCAAAAAATTTCAAAACAAAAAGTTTTTACTACAAGAACTACACAAAAAGAGGAATATAAGAAATCGGTAACTCAAATGTCCAAAATTAAAAAAAGGATGGGTTAAGAAATCTGAGTTGCACTGCTTGATGTCCCATATAGAATTTAAAGTTAAATCAAATACCGCTTGGTATTTTGATAGTGGATGCTCTAGACACATGACGGGGAATCACTCTTTGTTTAAAACCTTTAAGGAATACAATGAAAGGAGAGTTACCTTTGGTGATGGTAAAACATCTAAAATTATTGGAAAAGGCTCTGTTCAAATAGAGGGTATCCCTAAACTTGATGAATTTTTATATGTGGAAGGACTTAAGGCAAACTTGATTAGCATAAGTCAAATATATGATACTGATTTTAATGTGCAATTTACAAAAAATCATTGTATTGTAACAGATCAAAAGGGTGAATGTATGATTAAGGGAATCAGATCACATGACAATTGTTATTGTATTGATACATTACTCACAGTAACATGTAACCTAGCTAGCAATGACTCAACTACCTTGTGACGTGAAAAGCTAGGTCATATGAATTTTAAAGATTTGGTTAGATTAAGTAAAATTGAGACTGTGCGTGGTTTACCTATTCTTTCAAAAATTGAAACACTTGTATGTGGACCATGTTAATTGGGTAAAAAACTAGGATTGCTCATAAGAAGATCAAGAGTATAAATACAAACAGAGTATTGGAATTGATACATATTGACCTTATGGGTCCTATGAGAATAGAAAGTATTGGAGGTAAGAAATATATCATAGTTGTAGTAGATGACTTTTCTCGCTACACGTGGGTAGACTTTCTTAGAGACAAGTCAGATGCTTCTGATTTCTTCATCTCATATTGTACAAGGGTGCAGGTTGAAGTAGGTGACAAAATAGTAACGATCAAGAGACTGAGAACAGACCATGGAAATGAGTTTGAAAATACCAAGTATGTTGATTTCTGCAAAGAACATGGTATCTTTCATGAATTCTCTGCTCTTATCACACCTTAAAAAAATGGAGTAGTTGAAAGGAAAAATAGGATACTTCAAGAGATGGCAAGAGTAATGATGCATGCCAAGGGAGTCTCCAAAAGGTTTTGGGCTGAAGCTATAAACACTACATGTCACATTATAAATCTTGTATATTTTCTCCTAGGTACAAACCAAACTCCCTATGAGATATAGAGAGGTAAAAAACCCAATCTGAAATTTATGCATGTTTTTGGAAGTAAATGCTACATACTTAGAGATCGAGAAAATTTGGGTAAGTTTGATTCAAGAAGTGATGAAGGTATATTTCTTGGTTATTCCCTAAATAGTAGAGCTTATAAAGTCTTCAACTATATAACTAATGTAGTTATGAAATCCATAAATGTCATTATAGATGATGGAGGTAAGAAGATTACAAGTGAAGAAGTTGGAAATGAAGAAAATTTCACAACACCTCAATTAACAATGACCAATGACACAATTGGAATAAAAGAAGAAGAGTTAGAGGAAAGAGAAGAAAAGAAGGAAGAAGCATCAACCTCATCAATGATAAATCCAACTCAAACTTCAAAAAATCATCCAATTAAGAATATCAATGGAGATCCTAATGCAAGCATGGTAACAAGAAGAAGACAAATAAGTAAGGTAACCCATTTATGCTATATTTCGCAATTTGAATAAAAAAATGTGAATGAAGCCCTTACGGATGAATTTTGGATAAATATCATGCAAGATGAGCTAGCTCAATTTGAAAGAAATCATGATTGGGTATTAGTACTTAAGCCTAAAAACAAAAAATGTTATTGGAACAAAATGGGTGTTCAAAAATAAATCTAATAAGCATGACATTGTTGTTAGAAATAAGACTAGGTTAGTAGCTCAAGGCTACACGCAAGTAGAAAGAGTTGACTTTGATGAAACATTTGCACTTGTAGCTAGACTAGAGTCAATTATGATTTTACTTGCCATTTCCTGTCATATGAAGTTCAAATTATATCAAATGGATGTTAAGTCTACCTTTTTGAATGGTTTTTTGAATGAGGAGTACGTGGAACAACCAAAAGGATTTGTTGATCCAAAATTTCCAAATCATGTTTACAAACTCAAAAAGGCTCTTTATGGTTTGAAACAAGCTCCACGAGCATGGTATGAGAGACTTACCAACTATCTTTTGAACAAGGGATTTATTCAAGAGGGAGTTGATAAGACTTTATTCATTAAAAGGAGTAGTGACGAGATCTTTATTGCTCAAATTTATATGGATGACATAGCTTTTGGATCCACATCTAATACAATAGTGGATGATTTTGTGCATGTTATGGCAAATGAATTTGAAATTTCCATGGTAGGTGAAATGACTTTCTTCCTTGGTTTTCATATCAAACAATCTCGTGATAATATATTTATTTCTCAAACCAAGTATGCATGTAACCTTGTTAAAAGTTTTGGTCTTGAAACTAGCAAGCCATTACGAACTCATTTAGGTACCAGCACAAAAATTACAAAGGACACTCAAGGTAAAAGTGTTGATCAAACCCTTTATAGAAGTATGATAGGTAGTTTACTTTACCTCACTACAAGTAGACCTGACATATGTTTTAGTATTGGTGTGTGTGCCCGTTATCAAGCTGACCCTAAAGAATCACACTTAGAGAATGTAAAGAGAATCATCAAGTATATCTCAGGAACAAGTAATTATGGTTTATAATTTACTACTGACACTACTTGTGAATTAGGTGGTTTTACAGATGCCAACTAGACAGGCAACCAGGATGATAGGAAGAGCACATCAGGTGGTTGTTTATATGTTGGAAACAACTTAGTATCATGGCACAGTAAAAAGCAAAACTCTATCTCACTCTCTATAGTTGAAGCAGAATACATTGCTGTAGGAAGCTCTAGCACACAAATGCTTTGGATGAAAAACATGCTCAAGGACTACTATCAACCACAAGGTATGATGCCCTTATATTTTGATAACTCTAGTGCTATATGTATTTCTAAGAACCCGGTTCAACATTCTAGAACTAAGTACATTGACATTAGGCATCACTTTATTCGAGAATTAGTTAAAGAGAAAATAGTGACACTTGAGTTTGTACCTACTGAGAGACAATTAGCTGATATATTCACTAAAGCCATAGATACTCAAAGATTTGAGTATCTCAGAAGTGCCTTGGGAATTTCTCCCTCAAATTGAATTTCAAATTTTATTACAAAATATATATATAGCATCCTTGTTTGGCCAACACAATATTCGACTTATTTAATACTTCCATACACATAATCTCATTTTTAGTGACTCAACTCATTTTGATATTTATTGTATAAATTATTCTACAATTTTAGCTTATGCACACACACATATATTCTTATACATGTGATGATCGATGTTGACATAAACTTCTTCACATACTCACAAACACACATATATGTTATGCTTGAAGTTTATGAATTTTCTTGAAAGACTCTAGGACTTCAACTAATCTTGACTGTAAAATTGTGTTGAGTTATATTTCTTACTTGCTAAAACTTTATCATATTGAGGCACCTAGTATTGAGAGGGCTACCTACTGTGATGTGTGAAGCTACCGCAGTGAGCGGAGAGGGCTACCTCACAACTAGTGTGAAAGTCATCATGCTAGGTTTATGGCTCGTGCAAAAAAAATGAAAGATTATGCAAAAAGCGATTACATATAAATCTTGTACATTGAATGCACAAAAAGAAAGAGCCAATAGAGGTTATAAAAAAAATATCATTTACCTCATATATAATAATAAAAAATTATTAAGTCCTCTTTTCGTAGATATATTTTATATTTGTGAGATTGAGGACTCGATTATGGTTTTACATGATAGGTGATATTTTTTTATTTTGAGTCTTTCTTGATAGATAATAAATGAATTAATTGACATATTTGTGGAGTTTAAACATGTATACTACTTTAAGTAAATGTCAATATGTCATTATATGTGTGAAGTGTGCGTGTGCACCTCTTCTATTCTACTTATTTATTTATATGATAAATAATCAAAATTGGAGTTAAAAAAATGATGAGTTCTCAATTGGTTGTGTGCTTGTTTGTAATTAAATGAGTTTAATACCTAATATCTCTAGTTATGAAAATTACAAAAAAAATCATAAGATTTTTATTTATTACCTTTTTAATTCGTTTCTAAGTTAGAGAATCATAGAACTTAGGGGGAGTTTAAAGCATATTACTTTGTCTAATACTTTGTCCTTCTCGTATGTCAAAAAGGGGGAGAGAAATAATGTGTTTTACTTCCATGTGTTTATTATGTTATGGATATAAGGGGAGAACATATTTAATTAAGCTTAATTGATATGAATGCATACTACATGATTATTCTTTACAATTCACTTATTTCTATGTAAACTAAACTAATATACAATGAGACTTTCATGCCAAGTTGTCTTATTCTCTGTCAATGTCATTTCATTACTTACAAGCTTGTCAAGTTGCAGTGAAGATGGATCTACCAGACCATAGGATAGTTCCACTATGGAGTCTGGGACACCATTGTATTTTTATCTTATTTTTATAAGTGTCATGTAGTAAGTGAGAGGTTTTGCCACACGAAAATGCCAAAGGGGAAGTTTGTAAGGACTATGAGTATTGGCTATTTTCGTGGACAAATATTTACTTGTAAATTTGTTTTTAGGCCTGCTATCAAGTTTATCAAGAATAGCCGAACAAATGTTCAAGTTCCAGATATTCATACTTCATGTATGTCTTTTATAACTACGACACATAGGATTGCATTTATACATTTAATAGTACATGTTCATAAATCTAAAATTATTTTTGGTGCTTAAATATTTTTTTATGTGTCTTATTATTTTTTAGATGTGTTTTAAAAAATATTATTTTTATAATATTAAGTTTTTTTAATAGGCTTTGAAATATTAAGCACAAAATATATTTTAACCCTAATACTACTAGGTCATTATAATTATCTATATATATAGACATATTAGGATTGAATCAAGTGTTGTGTTGAGAAAAAAAAAGGGTTGCCGATTGAAACAAAGAAAAAGAAAAACATTCAAAATCTAGTGAAGAACAAAAACAACATCACAACGAAGAAAGCATTCAGAAAAGGCACAGTGTGAAGGTGAGATCAAAGGTAATTGATATTTGCAGCAGTGAAGGTGAGATCAAAGCTAATTAATATATATATATGATAGTTGCAATAGTGAAGTCAAAAATATAATTGATATATATAGATATATATTTTTGCGTGATGATAACATAGAAAATAATTAAAGTACAAAAAATTAGAGAGATTGATTAATATCAAATTGATATCGTATTAGAAGTATTTATTAATAAATTATTTGATATGTTTTATCTTTATATGACTTCTTTTTTTATTAGATTTATACATGTTCAGATCAGATAATTTTATGTGATCATAATTATTTGATTAGGTTATTAAATTTCAAAGAAGTTATTTTTATGAAACTTATGCTTAATTTTATTGCTCTAGAATTTACTATTTGATTTGATTTGATTTAAGTGATATATATTTTGAATCATCTAGTTAGGATTATTCATTGTTAAATCCATCCTAGAACACACACGGGCACTTGTGTTTTTTTGTGCTAATCTTTTTGCAGTTGATTTGTGAACGATCTTATTAGTGAGGAGCTTATTGGAACGTTGGTCTGGAAAACGCTCACGCTAATTTTAGAAATTGTGAAAACAGAACAGGGGCTCGTGAGTAAAGTACATTGGGGCAGTATCCTAGAGAAGGTAGCATAAGATCGAGTTTGTACTTGAACATTTGATTTTCATAGTGGAAAGTTAGGTGGTCCGGTGGACCGGTGGTTTTCCTTTTAGGTCATGGTTGTGGCCTAGGTTGTTTCCACCTAAAAAATATCGTGTGTTATTATTTTATTTCCGCACTTATTTTTACACACGATTTCATGTCTGGCCACTTTGTTTAGGTTAATAAATTATAAATTGTTAAAAATTAAAAATAACCTATTCACTCCCCCTCTAGGTTAATTAGGTCCATATTTTATAAACTTTCACTTATACTTTGTCAAAAGTTACAATTCATACCCGTTTAGGTAATTCTGTATTGGTATCAGAGCCTATGATTAGCTAGTTATACCATAAATGAACTAATGAATTATATACATTATTGTTGTTCTTATTTTAAGGTTTTTGAAAAGATCTATTACTGTTTCAAAGCCCATAATTTCCCATTTTAGAACTTTGTTCATTTAATAAGGTTGGTATAAGGAAAAACTTTTAATTTTAAGCAGGAAAAATATTAAGTGACTGGAAGTTTTAGGTACCATCAAAAACTTCATGAATAATAAACACAAATCTAAAATAGAATGTATTAGTTCATGGATAGAAAAAAAACCATTTGAATTTAGGCATGTATTTCATATAGATAAAAAATTGGAAAATAATTTAAGTAATATTAGTAGAAGTATAAACTCTATAATAGACATATTAAGAAGTTGGTTATTAAGACTTGAAAAATATAAAGTGATTAATCAAAAATAGTTAGGAAAGAAACTAAATGCTCTAGAATTTAATATAGCAAAATTTGAAAACTAATAAACTCATAAGAAAAATTGAAAATCTTGATCTTAAATTAGAAACCGAAAATAAGATTGAATACTTATTAGAAAAAAAAAGATGAAAATATATATTATGAATATGGTATATGAATAGTCTTGGAAGTAACGCATCTATGAGATTATTTTAGGGGACTAAACTCATAAATTTAATAAAACATAATATAATAACATTGTCAAAATTATTAATTATCGAATACATCTTTATAAAGATCCGACATTATGAATAGAAGAAAGATAACGATTACTAAAACAAATTCAAGAAACTTATATTGAATATGAATCCTTATTATCACATTTTAATTATGAAATAAACGTATTATCCTTTGATGATGAATCCATATTTGAATCTGAGTGAAAATCTGACACTTTATACATAGCCAACGTGGTGAGTGATCGAGAAGCTAAATCTAAAAAATCTTCAAATACTCATAAAAAGAGAAAACCTGAAGAATTATTAAAAGAATTTTTAAACCAAGAAGAATTTGAAGAATAATTAGAAAGAATTCCAGATAAAGACTTTATTGATATAAATGAAGCTTCATCTAATGGAACAAAATAAGAAGAAGAACCAAACCCTTATACTAGGAGAGATTATTTAAGTAAACAATCAATAGCTCAACAAAATACTTATTTAGATCTTTCTAGTGTACCTTTTAAAGATCAAGAACAAACTATAGAAGAATGGGCATAATCTATGTCCTTTATATACTTAATTATAGAACACTTGGACAAAGGAAAAGTGATACTCTGTAATGGTTAAAACAATGAAAAAAAATCCAAAGAGGTAGAGAATAAAAATTATTCTTATTGTAAAATATTTTAAAGCATGATGATATATTAAGAGAATTAACAGTTCAAGAAGTTGTTGAATATGCTATATCAAAACAAAAATGATGTAATATTTGTCAATTCGAAGATTATGAAAAATTATTTAAAAATATTATTTATTGTGAAACCTCTCCAAGATAGATATTGGTTGAATCAATTTTTTCATAAACTACCAAATCTTTGGGATAAATTACCTATTAAAAGATACCTAAATTGGTTAAAAAAGCTTAATAAAGTAGACCGTACAAGTTTTAGGATAAACTGTGTCCTTAGACTTGTAAATTCTGTAATATTTGTCAATTCAAAGATTATGAAAAATTATTTAAAAATATTATTTATTGTGAAACCTCTCCAAGACATATATTTGTTGGATCAATTTTTTCATAAACTACCAAATCTTTGGGATAAATTAGCTATTAAAAGATACCTTAATTGGTTAAAAAAAAGCTTAATAAAGTAGACCGTACAAGTTTTAGGATAAACTGTGTCCTTAGACTAGTAAATTATGTAATATTTGTCAATTCAAAGATTATGAAAAATTATTTAAAAATATTATTTATTGTGAAACCTCTCCAAGACATATATTTGTTGGATCAATTTTTTCATAAACTACCAAATCTTTGGGATAAATTAGCTATTAAAAGATACCTAAATTGGTTAAAAAAAAGCTTAATAAAGTAGTCCGTACAAGTTTTAGGATAAACTGTGTCCTTAGACTTGTAAATTTTGTAATATTTGTCAATTCAAAGATTATGAAAAATTATTTAAAAAGATTATTTATTGTGAAACCTCTCCAAGACATATATTTGTTGGATCAATTTTTTCATAAACTACCAAATCTTTGGGATAAATTAGCTATTAAAAGATACCTAAATTGGTTAAAAAAAGCTTAATAAAGTAGACCGTACAAGTTTTAGGATAAACTGTGTCCTTAGACTTATAAATGAACAATGCTTATTAGTTAAAGCAAAAAAAAACAAGTTAAAAACCAAATCAATAATAAAAAATATGATCGACAATATTGTGATAAAATATTAAAAGAAAATTAAAATAGGATGTCTTACACCAGTAAATAGAAAATCCTATAAGAAAAGAAAATTTAAGTGGAAATTGTGGAAGAAAAGAACAAACTTTTCAAAAAGGAAAAAATATATTAGAAAATAAAAAATTAAATTAGAAATTATTTGAAAGAAAAAATGTATATATTATATTTGTAACGAAGAAGGTTATTATGCACTCGAGTGTTTTAAAAAAGGAAAAAAGTGTAAAAAAGAATATCAAAACTTTGGAAACAAATGAATTAGAGATTCTATATAGGGAAGAAATCTTGGATATAGAAGAAATAATATATGAATTAGAAAGTGAAGTTGAGTTATGTGAAGAAGAAAATGAAATGATATTTATGATGTAAGAACAGTCAAATTGTCCGATAAAAATAAATAAAACTCCTATTGAAGAACTATAAAATATAAAATTAAAAGATGTGATGGGAGAATAACTAATTTATACCCAAGAACAACTTGAAGAAATATAACAAACCAAAAACGAAGACATATATAAAAGATTAAAATTTAAAATTTTCTTAGCAAGTTTTTAAATAATTTGTTGGAAACTCTCATGCTAAATATACAAAAGATGGAACAGTTGAAATATAACTAGTTGATAAAAAGAAAGTAGAAATATGGTAAAAAAATATTCATAAATAAAATATGTTCACATAGGTCTAATATATATCTCAATTGCAGGTTTATTTAGACAATGAATAAACACTCTTTCACTTTAAGTAATTTTATATTGAAGATCTATTACAATCAATAATTGATAGTGTTCAGTTAAACTTAATAAATGGAATTGTTTAGCTTAACATAAAACCAAATTTCTTTATATCTATATGAAATCATAATATAAATAATTTAATAAAAATGAAGATTTAACTTAAAAATTTAAGTATGGATCATTACTCTCAAAGTTTAGCTATTCAACGGAAAACCATCTATGAATTGAAAAAATTTCCTAAAACTTAAACAAAAGAAATTGATAAATTTTTTATAGAATTATTTGAACCAAGAACTTATTCAACCCCAATTTATTAAATAAAGAGACTTAAAAATACCAAAATAATGATTATTTACAAATCTCATAAATAATCATAGGCACAAAAATCTTTCAACGGTGGAAATGCAAGTCTCACGAAATTAGGTGTATTTTAGAAACAAAAATTCAATTAATAAAGATTGACAAACTTCATATTCTGAACAAGATTGAGAAAACTTTAAACAAAGGAAAAAATTAATGAATCATCTTCTAAACCTAAAGATAATCATGATAAAATTATTATTGTCAAAAATGTTGAAGTTCCTATATTACCCTGAACTAACCAAAAAAAAAATCTTTCAAGCACAAATCTATCATATCTAAGTAGGTAAAAAAGAAATAATCTTCTCACTAAGTTATGATAAAAAATGTTATAATTATGTGTTAAGATATTTTAACTTTGTAGGCTATAAACCATATTGCTTATGTACTTTAATTGATACAGGAGTAATAGTATGTTCTTGTAGATCTAATGCAATTCTATAAAAAAAATGGATACTTATGAAAAATCGTATTCTAGAGAGAGGAATAGATAGAAAAGAAATCATCATTCAATACAAAACTAAAAATATAGCTATTTGGTTCAATGATAAAAAATTCATTATTCCCAAAATATTATGTTTTCCTAATATGCATGGATATTTTTTCTAAGAAATAATTTTATGACAAATTATTATCCAATGAAATAAATAATTATTTCATATATTATTTTATTTTATTTTAGATAAATAATTTATAGAAATTTCACTTTTACAATAACATAAGTATAAGTGTGATAAAGAACTCGTGTTAATCAAGCCTGATGATCGTATACTATCTATCAACCAATTACAAGAAACCCATTGGTTATATTAAATTTTGGAAGAAAATTTAGTGAAGATCTACTTAAAATTTGGTCAAGAAGTCATAAATATTATAATTTAAAATTATGTGATCTTAATGTTATTATTCGAATTAAACCAATTATTTATACTAGATAAGATAAAGATGAATTTGATATTCAAATAAATGAATTATTAAATAAAAAATTAATCGAAGAAACTAAAAGTCCACACTCTAATCCAGCTTTCATAGTAAGAAACCATAATGAATTAAAAGGGAAAAGCCCGAATGATGATTAATTACAAAAGATTAAATGAGTATTTAGAGTTTGATGGTTGTATTAGTTAATCAAACTAAAGAAGCCAATTTTTTTAATAAATTTAATTATAAATCTGGATTTTGACAAATTAAATTAACAAAGGAATTAAAACCATTGACAATCTTTAGTATAGTAAGAGAACATTATCAGTGAAATGTAATGCCTTTTGGATTAAATATAGCCCTACAAATCTATAAAATATAGAAGGATAGTATTTTTAAAGATCTTAAAGAATTTTGGCTGATATATATAGATGACATTTGTTTTCTATAAAATCGTAGAAGAACACAAGAAACACCTAAAAATATTATGTGAAAATTTTCAAAAATAAAGAATAATTCTATCTCTAAAGAAAATAAAAATATGAAAAATATTTATTGAATTTTTAGAAATAATTTTAAATCTACCACGAATAAAACTTCAAAAATATATTATATCAAAAGTAAGAATTTTCAAAAGAAATGAGTAACAAAAAAAAATACAAGGAATGTAAGGAATTCTTAATTATGGAAAGAATTAATCTCAAAATGAGATTATTCTTATCAATAAATTAAAGAAAGATACTAAATTCTCTCATAAGTCTATTTTCCTAAATCAGGTGATAAATTAATCTTAGAAATAAATGCTTCAAATTTTTGCTGGGATAGTGTGGTAAAATCTATTCCAACACAGAAATAGGAGGAAAAAGATCTTCCAAATTTTGTAAATATGTGACATTTTCCTAAATTTGATAGTTCTAGGAACATGTCACGTATTTGGCCTTGGAATGTCTCTTACATGATAATTGCAAATATATTAATCAATCAAATGCATGATATCATTCCATCTATTATTTTTGAAAGCCAAAGTACTTTTTTCCCTCATTGGTCCATATCTAATAATATATTAGTGGCATATGAGCCTTTTCACACCTTGAAAATAAAGAGGAAGGGTAGAGCTTATAATGTGGCCTTAAAACTTTCCATAAGTAAGGCTTATGATAAAGTTGAATGGAGCTCTCTACGAGCTATTATGGGCAAGTTGTGATTTCATCCCATGTGGATTCAATGGGTAATGGTGTGTGCCACATATGTCTCATATTAAAGTATTGTCAATGGTGATACTACATGGAACTTTAAACCTAAAAGATGACTGTGAAAAGGTGATCCCGAGTCTCCATTTTTGTTCTTGTTATGTACTAAAGGGCTCTCATGCCTTTTAAAGGAATAGATGAGATGACAATGAATCCATGGCTCAAAGTGTGCCATAATGCACCCCTAGTTTCACATCTTTTCTTTGTAGATGATTCCTTAATCTTCTATAAAGATACAATTGAGGAAGTAACACATATTAAGCAAGTTTTGGCATTGTACGAAAAGACTTAGGACAAATGATAAATTTTACTAAGTCTTCTTTGTTCTACAGTTTCAATATGAATGAAGATGTTAGACATAACATTCGATTGTGGGAGTTACAAATGCTTTTGATAAATACTTCGGTCTTCTAGCTCTTATAGGTGGATCAAAAAAGAAAAAACTTAATTATCTTATGGAACGGGTTTAAAAAAAAGACTGTTCGGTAGGCAAAGAAGTAGTTGTCCTTGGTATTGGCGTGTGCAGTGAAAGTGGCAGACAACAATGTTAGTGGAGTAGGGAAATGGTACACAACAATGTTTAGTGAAGCAGAAAGTATGGATGTACAACAGCTGTTAGGGTTAGGGTTTTATATTTGGTTTCTTAGTATACATAAGAGTCTCTTGTACAGGAAAATATAGAATAGAGAAATACAGAAATACAGAAATAATTAATGGTAACCATAATAATTTTGACATGGTATCAGAGCAGGTTACCTAAAGAAATAAAATAGTTACGCTACTACCTGTTACGACGTATTTTCTGTTCTCACGAAACTATTTTTGGCCAATCTGGTTTGGTAGATAAGTTTCTAATCTAGGATCAAGGGTGGTTTTTTTGTTTTCTTTTTTGGCCGATCTGGTTGACTTTACTCAGTTCGTCTCCTTGTCAACGGTGTTTTTGTGTGCTGGTGTCCCTGTGTTTTGTCTCGGCAACGTGGAGCCGTCGTAGTCTTAACCTAACTCCCAGTTACCTGGTACTTTGGTAAACAAACAGTAACTCGTTGAACCTCCAACAGCGTGTCGAACCTCTAGCAGCTTGTCGAACCTCCACTATTTTACCCTCAACACCGAGCATTGGTTTGAGTTCATCTTCAATGATTAAGCTCTTGTAGCCGTTTCACTCTGCCTATTTGTCTTTAGTCCTATTTGTATAGCTCAGTCTAGAATCCTAGATCAAGAGCGTGTGAGAATGAAAGCAAGATAGTTATTTCACATCAAGAAACTGGCAAGCTCGCTGAAGTTCTTGCTCCAGTTGTGAAAGCCTTAGTCGACTATTTTCCAACTGTCAAACATATATTGAAGTTGCTGCCTGATGAGCAGAATCGTGATCGCCAAATACTTTGATGAACGAAAACCGGCATCGCCGATCCTCCCAATACTTTGGTTTTATATTTATAAAACTCTCGCAAGTGCACGAATCATTTCGTAGAAAATGATAAGTATACTCCCAAGGTCGATCTAAGGAAGGAATGTATGTGGTTTTTAATTTATTATTCAAACTTTTAAAAACGAAATTAAATCCTAAACATCCTGTCACGATATTTTGGGTTTTGTGTTTTTAATCTAATTACAGAAAATTAAACATAGATTCAATAAACATTCATGCAAATTTTATCTTTTATAAATAGTGGAGTATTTATGGATATAATAACTAAGTTAATTATGCTTGCTCGTATTATTTAGGTTATTAAAGATATGAATTGATATTTATTGATTCTCCCTTTTTTGTATGAATACCACCTTTGGTGAGGTTAGATATTCTTTGTTAACTAAACAAATCAATTAACACCTATGGGTGGGGTTGATAACTAATTTGGTTAATTAAATTAATTCCTTTTTCTAAGAGATTGAAAATGAACCATTTAAATGCCACCTTTGGTGAGTTAGACGATTTAAACTTTATTCAAGTTGTGCAAATTAGACCTAAGAATTTAGTTATCCGAGTACTAACTTTCAAGTTTTAAAACCACTACCGAAAACATATCGTCAATACATTTTCAGATAATAATTCTTATAAAAACTTTTGAAATAGAGCTTCACTCTAACTAAGGCGATTGTACCATCAAATAAAAGAAACCTACTCTAAATCGATCGATAACTAAACCTTAAAATCTAATTTTCGGGTTTAAGTTTATAATGAAAACTAATATATTTCTCTCTAACATTCTTAATATAAAATCATGAATAAAAATAAAATCAATTCATTTTAGAGATTTTTACCTATTTAATATTTCGCAAGCATAACAACGTCATTATTACATCATGTTTACTAAACAATGACACAGTTAAATTTAACCACAGACAAATTAAATATAACATGTAAGAATAAAGCATAAAAATAACGTAAAGAAAATAAAATCCTTACGAACTTGACGCTATTCCCGTTCTTTGGAAAAACTCCAAGCGGAATTTGCACTCCCATTTATTGAATCAAAAAGCTAAAATATTACAAAAACATAACTAGTTCTTCCCTAAAAAGGGAAGAACTCTAAAACTAAGAGAAACTAGCTAAAACATAAGAAAAACTAAAAAAAACTAAAAACTAAGAAATGGAGAGAAAGAAAGAAGAGAGAAGTGAGTTTTGAAGGTGTGTTGAAGGTATATGGAAGGGGGGTATTTATAGGTGAGGATGGAGAGAAAAAATGAGTAAAAAAATGTTAAAAAAAATATTAAAAAATTAAAAAAACGTGTAGTGGACATGCTGAGGTCATCAATGACGTCAGCATGACGTCATAGGGACTGCTCCACTTGAAAAATGGGGTGAAAACGTTGGGCGCTGAAATTTGTGTCCGATTTTTTTCCCATTTTTGACCTTTTCGACCCATTTTGTCCAATTTTTCCATGTTTGTTGACCTTTTCCCATTTATTTATTAATATATTTGTGATGTATTGCTTCAAGTATTCTTCTTTGAGTCTTTACATTACGTTTTTAGGCCAAAATTCCTGAAAAAAAATAAAAATACCCGTGATTCCGAAAAAGACAAATTTATATAAATATATGATAAAACATATAAATATATATATTTTTAATCAATTAATGTGCATAAAATCATGGTTATTTTAGTGCTTTTTGAGCACTCATCACTGCCAAATCTAAGACTTATCAATAGAAGAAGGTGAAACCTGCTTCTCCAACAAGCCGCAGATCTTTGGGTACCCTAAGGAACGTAAATGTACTTGTTTGGCTAGAGAAAGAAAATTAGGGTTTTTTTTTGTATATATATTTGCCTGGGTACGAAAGCCTAAAAAAAGGAAAAAAATAGAATCTATAGACTTCATGGTAGAATCTAGAGATTTAACTACAAATTCTATATTGAATGATCTGGCTACAAAAATGAATGAGGTTCTGACTAGAGCTCAGACAGCATCACAACCACCGCAAATTGAAACATCGACTACCCCTATTGGCATTAAGTTGGGAGGATCCAACTATGCCTTATGGTCCCAAGTGGTGGAGATGTATATCTTTGATAAAGACAAATTCGGATATATTAATGGGGATTTTCCTCAACCTGATTAAAATCCACCCCTCATTCAGGAGATGGTGCACTTAAAATGTCATTGTCAAATGATGGTTGATCAATTCGATGGACCCCTCCTTGATTGCAAATTTTATCTGATTCCCAACTATGAGATGGGTTTGGGATTCTACTGCTACAACCTACTATGATGGGACATACACGTCTCAAGTGTATGAAATCCGCCGTCGAGTTACTCGTATGAAGCAGGCGGGTGGATCCATCGAAAAATACTACAATGACCTTCAAGGGTTGTGGTGAGAAATTGATTTCCGTCATCCTAACCCAATGGAGTGTGCGACTGACATATAAAAATACAACTCCATCATACAGAAAGATCGAGTGTATACCTTCCTTGATGGACTTGATGACAAACTAGATAAAACTCAAAGTGATGTACTTCAAATCAAACCATTCCCTACGGTGAAACAAGCCTATGGATTCATCCGTAGGGAAGAGGTCAGGCAGATCGTGATGATCATGGGTGCAGATATGACACCCGGAGCAGTTATGGCTTTCAAAGGGATTAAGGGACACCATAATCCGCTGTCACCAAAACCAGGAACTTTTTCGAGTAGCAAGAAATCCACGGGAAATCCATCATCTATTGACATGAAATGTGGCCATTGCGGAAACTCTAAACACACCAATGAAAACTACTTCAAACTACATAGGTATCCAGAATGGTGGAATGATCTTCAAGCACGGAAGAAACAGGAAACCATTGGGAGAGCCGTTGTGGCTACCAATAATGCATCACTATCCCTTATTCCTCAAGCCTAATCTTCCCAAGATCTAGGTGTTTCAAGTAAAGCATTTCACATCTCTACTCCTAGTGATAATAAGGATTGGATTCTAAACTCTGGAGCTACAGATCAAATGACATTTGACCCAAAAGATCTCTCCAATACAACCTAGCCAAGACAGAGTCGTGTTACCAATGCCAATAGGGTCACTTATCCAGTTACAGGGGCTGGGACAGTGACTTTATCTCCTTCATTATCATTATCTAATACATTACTTGTACCCTCTCTTTCAAACATACTAATGTATGTAAATAAAGTCACTTTAGATCTTAACTGTGTAGTATTAATGTATTCTACCTTTTGTCTTCTACAGGATATTCTCACCAAGGAGATCATTGAGTGTGGTATTAAGAGAGGAGGTTTATATTATGTGGATGACTTCAGTTCAGGAAGAGTCAATCACATGCAACACACGGTTAGTAACCAGGAACGACATATTTGGTTATGTCATCGTCGATTTGGGCATCCATCATTTAGGTATTTAAGGCATTTACTACCTAGTTTATTTTCAAATGTTACACACTCATATTTAAAATGTGATGCCTGTATCTTAGAAAAAATTCATAGGGCATCTTATCCTATGAGCATGCATAAAAGTATGATTCCTTTTGCTTTAGTACATTTTGATGTTTAGGGACCTTCCTCGGTAACTACATCGCCGGGTCATCGTTGGTTTGTAATTTTTATTGATGATTGTACACGAATGACATGACTTTACCTTCTCAAACATAAAGATGAAGTATTTTCTACCTTTCACTTGTTTCATACCATGATTCAGACACAATTTTCTAAAAAAATTTAGATCCTTCGGTCTGATAATGGGGGGGAGTATGTTAATCAACAATTTTGAACATACTTGGAAAACCATGGTATTCTCCATGAATCCTTGTGTTCACGAACTCCACAACAAAATGGGACTACAGAGAGGAAGAATAGGCATATTTTAGAAATTGCTCGGGCCTTACTAATTAGTGCACATATGCCTAGTAGATACTAGAGTGATGCTATTACTACAGCGATGTATCAACTGAATCATGATGAGTGATCAAAAAACCCTAAAATTACCATGATTTTATGCACATTAATTGATTAAATATATATATTTATATGTTTTATCATATATTTATATAAATTTGTCTTTTTCGGAATCACGGGTAATTTTATTGTTTTTCAAGTATTTTTGCTTAAAAATGTAACTTAAAGACTCAAAAAGGAATAATGGAAGCAATACATCACAAATATATTAATAAATAAGTGAAAAGGTCAACAAATATGAAAATATTGGACAAAATGGGTAAAAAAAGTCAAAAAGGAGGAAATCGCACCACCGCACCGCACAGCTGCTCAGTCCCATTAGTGCCCGCGCCCACGCCGCACCGAACCCAGTGCGCCCCAACTGCCCTCCGCATGCACCGCTGCCATTTTGCCCCATTTTCGTGCACAGCCACCCCCATGATGTCATCAATGACGTCATCAATCACCACTCCGCGTTTTCACCATTTTTTCACCCATTTTTTTTCTCCATCCTCACTTATAAATACCCTCCCTTCTATTCACTTCTAAACACACCTCAAAACACATTCTCTTCTCTCTTTCTTTATCTCATTTCTTAGTTTTTATGTTTTTTTTCTTAGTTTCTTTCTTAGTTTTTAGTTTTTCTTAGTTAATTTCTCTTAGTTTTAGAGTTCTTCGCTTTTTGAGAAGAACTTGTTGTGTTTTTCTAATTTATTAGCTTTTGATTCAATAAATGGGAGTGCAAATTTCGTTTGGAGGTTTTTCCAGCAATGGGAATAGGATCGAAGTTCTGTAAGGATTTTATTTTCTTTGCAGTTATTTTTTATGCTTTATTTTTACATGTTATATTTAATTTGTTTGTGTTTAAATTTAACTGTGCTGGCTGTTTGTAAACATGATATAATAATAACGTTGTTATGATTGCGAAATATTAAATAGGTGAAAATCTCTAAAATGAATTGATTTTATTTTTATTCAAGATTTTATATTAAGAATATTAGAGAGAAATATATTATTTTTTATTACAAACTTAAATCTGAAAAATTAGATTTTAAGGTTTAGTTATCCGGTCTAATTTAGAGTAGTGCTCTTTTATTTGTTGGTACAATCGCCCGATAGTTAGAGTGAAGCTCTATTTCAAAAATTTTGATAAGAATTATTATCTGAAAATGTATTGACAACATGTTTTCAGTAGTGGTTTTAAAAATTGAAAGTTAGTACTCGGATAATTAAATTCTTAAGTTTAATTTGGACACCTTTAATAAAGTTTAAACTGTCTAACCCCACCAAAGGTGGCATTTAAATGGTTCATTATCAATCTCTTAGAATAAAAAGAATTAATTTAATTAACCAAATTAGTTATCAATCCCACCCATAGGTGTTAATTGATTTGTTTAGTTAACAAAGAATATCTAACCACACCAAATGTGTTATTCATATAAAAAAAGAGAGAATCAATAAAACATCAATTTATATCTTTAATAACCAAGATAATATGAGCAAGCATAATTAACTTAGTTATTATATCCATAAATACTCCACTATTATAAATGATAAAATTTGCATAAATATTTATTGAATGTGTATCTATGTTTATTTTTATGTTATTAGATTATATTTATTTAATCTGTATATATGTTTATTTTTATGTTATTATATTAGAAACACAAAAACAAAACTATCGTGACAGGATGTTTAGGATTTAATTTCGTTTTTAAAAGTTTGAATAATAAATTAAAAACCACATATATTCCTTCCTTAGATCGACTTTGTGAGTATACTAATCATTTTCTACGAAATGATTCGTACACTTGCGAGAGTTTTCAAAATATAAAACCAAAGTATTGGCAAAAATCGGTGATGTCGGTTTTCACTTATCAAGTTTTTGGCGCCATTGCCGGGAAAGGAAAAAAAATTTTAAATTATTTATCAAAATTTAATAAAAAAACATTTTGTATTGTAAATAATTATGATTTTTTTATTTAAAAATAATAATAATAAAATAAAAAAAAATTCACTAAAATAAAAAAATAACTTCAAATTTCATAAGAAATTAAAAATAAAAATTAAATTAAAAAATTAAAAAAATAAAAAAAAATAATAAATAATATAGAGTGAATAGTAAAATAATTTTGAAATTTAAAATTTGAATTAAAAAAAGTTTACCGTTCATTAATAGTAAAAAAAATTAAGATTTTAAAAATTTTAAGTTAAAAAAATAAATAAATAAAAATTATAGTGTGAATAGTAAAATAAATAAATAATTTAATTTTAAAAATCATAACTTAAAAAAAATATTAAAAAAATTTAAGATTTTAAAAATTTTAAGTTAAAAAAATAAATAAATAAAAATTATAGCGTGAATAGTAAAAAAAAACTTACCTTTCATAAAAAAAAATAAAAACAATATATTAAAAACAATTTAAAATTTTAAAAATTTTAAGTTAAAAAAAAATAAATAAAAATTATAGCATGAATAGTAAAAAAAATAAAAAAAACTTATCGTTCATGTATAGTAAAAAAGTAAAACAAATAACTTAGATTTTGATTAACTTATATAACATACATTTTTTTAATTAACTTAAATTTTTACTTAACTAACTCAATTAACTTAATAGCATGAAAAGTAAAGATCTAAGGGAGTTATGTCTAAGAGACTAATTCTTAGAAGCCTTTGTGACACTAGTCTTTCGTGTGAACATTGTTCTGTCTAGGAGGATGGTTTTTAAGGAGCATTTGCACCATCATTCTTTCCTGAGAGCACTCTTGGTTAATACTGATTATGTTATTTTATCTTAAAAAAAAGCAAAACAAAACAAAACAAAATAAAAGAGAAAAAAAACATGAAATAAATAAAATTTAAACTTTGTTTTATTTAAATAAATAAAAATAATAATAATATTTTAAAAAAATAATAATAATAATAAAAATTTGACTTAGGGTTTAACTAGTTTTGTTTAGTGTTTTGTATTAAATACCATGTAAATTTTCTCTAAATTTTTGTGTGATTATTATTTTTTTTACAAGAGTTTTAAATTTACATTTTCAATAGTCTATGCATAGTAGAAGATCCTTAGGAAACCCCTTTACACCATATGTAAATAATATTCATAAATTTAAACAAGTGTCAATAGACTCGATTCCAACCATCAAACTGTTTTTGAGCTAAAGATAGAACCAACCCTTAATCCTTTATTGGAACTGAAAGAAATGGAAGAAAACGAACATATTAGGGAAACCACCATGAAGGAGTTTGCAAGACCAGTGATTGGCACGGCAACTGCCGCTATCCAGCTGGGTGAGGCTGCTCGGAATTATGACCTAAAAAATATTCATTTTTCTATGCTTCCTTCCTTTTATGGGCTGCCTAATGAAGATTCTCTTTCCTTCATGAGAGACTTCTATGCTACGGTCCAAACCTTCCCCCTCGGTATTCTAAACGAGGATCAACTTAGAATGAGATGTTTCCCCTACACCTTAAAGGATAAGGCCAAAGCTTGGTTAATGTCACTTCCCCTAGGTTCTCTGATGACATGGGAGAACATTTATAATAAATTCATGGGAAAATTCTATTCCCACCAAAAAACATCAGAGTTGAGAGGAAAGATTGCTACTTTCTCTCAGATGGAAGGAGAACCATTCCATGAAGCTTGGGATAGGTTCAAAATGTTTCTCACTCAATGTCCCCATCACAGCTTTCCCTTGCAGTTGTAGAACCAATTCTTTTACGATGGACTTACACAACAATGTCAGTTCATTGTCGACAACGCTGCAGGAGGAGCAATGGGAGAAAAGACTGCCTCAGAGACGTACAACCTCTTTGAGATGTTGGGTGCTAATTCCCAACAGAAAAGCTCACGAGTGAGAAAAGCTGGAGTTCATGAAATCGATTCCAGCAATGAAGTTCAACAACAACTTGTTCAACTGACCAAGCAAGTTGCCCTTCTCACTACACAAACCAACACCAATAATGAACAGTATGGTTTGTATAGCAACATGGGACATGGTACTGAAGCCTATCCATATCAAGGAGAAACAATAGCTAGACCTGAACAGGTTAATGTATTGGGAGCATATCAACAAGACCAAGGTTCGACCCAATTCTAATACCTATAATCCTGGGTGGAGAAATCATCCAAATTTCTCCTGGAGGCAAAACAACCCTCATTTCGTTCAAAGCTCAAACCAGCCAAGCCAGCAATTCCACCCGCCTATTCCAAGAAGCATTCCCAATAAATCAACCCTAGAGGACAACTGAATTCTTTTATTCAAGTTTGTAGAGATAACCAATCTAAAACCAATCAACGGTTGTACTCTGTGGAAGCTTCTATCAAAAAGGTGGAAGTTCAAATAGAACAGTTAGTTTAACATTTGCAAAAACAAAGCAAAGACTAATTTGATGGTCAAATGGGGTAAAATAAATTCAATGAAGAGGAGACATTGAGTTTGTCATTATGTAATCTCCAAGCAACGTCTTAATAGAAAACGATAAATTTTAGTCCTACATGAGAGGTCACCCATTATTGTATTTTCCTTTGTTTTAGTTTTAGTTTGTGTGTAATAAAATTCAAATGAAATAAATTCGTTTGTTTCAAAAATTGTGTCCATTCTTTAAATTTAGCATAAAAAACATATTTAAAATAAAAACATTTTAGGTTCCCTGCATCTTTTTGCTTTAAAGCCTATACATTTTATTAAGTTATAAATCTTTTTTAGAGATATCTACTATTTTTAAGAGCTAAATGTTGATACACAATAGGAGGAGGATCAATTTCAACTACAAATAACCATGGGAGATGTTGAAGATAGGCAAAAAATGATGAAAGACTATACAATGCCAATCATTGGCAATGTAACTTCTGGCATACATTTACAAGAGGCTGCAAGGAATTATGAATTGAAAAAGATTCATTATTCTTTGTTGCCTTCCTTTTACGGTGTCCCTAATGAAGACCCTTTGCATTTCATTCGAGAATTCTATGCTATTGTCCAAACCTTTCCACTACATACAATTAATGAAGATCAACTTAGGATGAGGTGTTTTCCTTAAACCGTCAAGGATAAAGCTTGGTCATGGTTCATTACTCTACAGTCGGGTTCTCTAAAACTTGGGAGGCAATATATGAAATTTTTATGGGTAGGTTCTATTCCCATCAAAAGACTGTAGATCTAAGGACGAAGATAGCAACATTTTCTCAAATGTATGAAGAGCCCTTTCATGAAGCTTGGGAACGATTCAAACTCATTTTCATTCAATTTCATAATCGTAGCTTTCCATTACAACTACAAAGCCAATTCTTTTATGATGGATTGACACTGCAGAGTTAATACATGGTTGATAATGCTACAGGAGGTGCTGTGGGAGAAAAAACTGCAAAGGAAGCCTATAATCTTTATGAGCTGTTGGGTTCTAATTCCCAAAAAAGAGGTGCTAGAAGGAGAGCAAGAGTTAATGAAGTTGGCTCCGACAATGAGATAACCTTGCAACTTGCTGAATTGACTAAACAAGTGCAACTTCTCACTACCCACCAAATGTCAAATCAAGAGGTGTGTGAAGTGTGTTGTTCAATTGGGCATGGTACTCATAATTGTTCAAATACTTGTGATTCTAGTGTCGATGCAAGAGAGGAAGTCAAATCCTTTCAAAGGTATCATCCAAACACCTATAATCACCCAACCTATACCCAATGTCCAACACTAAGGTCGAATAACAACCACCCTTACCCACCAAGCCAATCTTTTAAGCCAACCTTAGGGGATACCTTGAATGCTTTTATTCAAGTTAGTCGTGACAACCAATTGATGACTAATCAAAGGTTGAACACCATGGAGGCTTCGGTTAAAAGGATTGAATCTAAAGTTGGGCAACTGGCTGAACAAATGCAAAAGAAAGAACCAGGGAAGTTACCCAGTCAACCAGAACAAGCAAAGGATGTAAGAACCCTTCGAAGTGGTAAGGTAGTCAATACTAGTTTACCTGAAATCTCTAACAATCTACCTTGTAGTTCAGGTAACAAAGAAGGTGATATTCTAAACTCGCAAAAAGGAGAAACAAGTGTTAAACTTAACAAGCCTTCTAAAAAACTTATTTGGGGGTCATCTGACATCCCCAAAATTCAAAAGACAATAGAACCATATCAACTACAAGTACCTTTTCCACACCGGTTAAAAGAATCCAAACAAGATAAGCAATTCAATGATCTTTTTAATATGCTCTCTAAAGTAAATATCAATTTACCATTATTAGAAGTGATTATGAATGTGCCCTCATATGCTAAGTTTTGAAAAGAGTTGAACACTAAGAAAATGAGGTATGAACTGAATGAACGAGAAGTAGTATCAGAAATTTCTAGCGCTGTACTTCAACACAAACTACCCCCTAAGTTGAAAGACCTTGGAATTTTTATTATAAACATAACTATGAGGGATAGGAAGGTTGCTAAAGCAATGCTTGATTTAGGTGCTAGTATAAATTTGATGCCCTACTCTATATTCTTACAGCTCAATCTAGGAGATTTAAAACCCACAACTATGTCCCTTCAACTTGCAGATAGATCTCTTAAGTATCCAAAGGGAATAGTTGAGGATGTGTTGGTACAAGTAGACAAACTGATAATACCTGTTGACTTTGTGGTTCTGGATATGCAAGAAAATCCAGCATTGGACAGAGAGCACACAATATTGCTTGGTAGACCATTTATGGAAACTACTAAAACTATTATTGATGTCCAAGATGGAAATTTGACAATGACAGTCTTAGGAGAGACTGTTCATTTTAAAGTTTTTGATTCTTTACCTTTTCCTTCTATTTCTACCATCGATGAAATATTTGATGTTGACCCTTTGGATAATCTTGTACAAAGCACCTTTTTCCAAACCAGAATTGAAGACAAGCTTGAAACTGTTCTTACAACTGAAGATGTCGAAGAAGATTTAGATGAGGAAATTAAGGGATACCTTGAACAACTAGACAATGATGAAGTAATGACAAAATCTAGTACACTTTTAAATCTACCCAGTTCTTCATCTAGTAAAGAGGCCAATCCACCTGAACTTGAACTCAAAGACTTACCTGAGCACTTAAAATATGTGTTTTTGGGAGAAGAAGAAACTTATCCAGTGATAATTTCTTCAACCTTGACCAAACCACAAGAAAAGGAACTCATCAAAGTGCTTAAACAGTTTAAGAAATCTATAGGTTGGAGTATCAGGGATATAAGAGGCATTAGTCCTATAATGTGTATGCACAAGATCAACTTGGAGGATGGTGCTAAACCTGTACGAGAGGCCCAAAGAAGACTAAACCCAAATATTCAAGAGGTAGTTAAGAAAGAAATTCTTAAATTGTTTGAAGAATAAATTATCTATCCTATTGCGGATAGTAAATGGGTTAGTCCAGTGCATGTGGTACCAAATAAATCTGGGATAACAGTTGTTAAAAATGATAAAAGTGAATTAGTGCCCACTAGAATAATCACTGGATGGAGAATATGTATAGATTTTAGGAAACTAAATTTATATACTAAAAAGGATCACTTTCCTCTTCCATTCATTGATCAAATGTTGGAAAGATTAGCTGGCCGGGCACAAATTTTACTGTTTTTTAGATGGATTTTCTGGATATTATCAAGTACCCATAGCACCAGAAGATCAGGAAAATACCACATTTACATGTCCTTTTGGGACATTTTCTTTTCAAAGAATGCCATTTGGGTTATGCAATGCCCCTGCCACTTTCCAGAGATGCATGATATCTATTTTCTTGGACATGGTGCAAAAATTTATTGAGATTTTCATGGACGATTTCTCTGTCTTTGGGAACTCATTTGATGATTGCTTACATAAATTGACTTTGGTTTTAGAAAGATGCATTGAATGCAATCTCACCCTTAGTTGGGAGAAAAGTCATTTTATGGTTCAACAAGGGATAGTTTTAGGACATATAATTTCAAACAAGGGTATTGAAGTTGATAAGGAAAAATTTGAATTAATATCCAAACTACCTCCCCCTACATTTGTGAAGGGGATAAGAAGCTTCTTAGGACATGTAGGATTTTACAGACAATTTATTAAAAATTTCTCTAAAATAAGTCGTCCCTTATGTAACTTGCTATCAAAAGATGTTTATTTTGATTTCAATAATGATTGCCTTATTGCCTTTAATTCCTTGAAAGAGAAACTAACATCTACCCTTGTTATTATGGCACCATATTGGTCTTTACCTTTTGAATTAATGTGTGACGCTTCTGATTATGCTATAGGAGCAGTCTTGGGACAAAGAGTGGATAAGCGTTTGCATGTCATCTACTTTGCTAGCAAAACACTCAATGATGCCCAAATGAATTTTACCACCACTGAAAAGGAATTCTTGACTATAGTTTATTCTTTAGACAAATTTCAGTCTTATTTAGTAGGATCTAAAGTGATTGTGCATTCTGATCATGCTACTTTAAGATGCCTATTAAGTAAACCAAATACCAAGCCAAGATTAATCAGGTGGGTCTTACTCTTACAAGAATTTGACTTAGAAATCAAGGATAAGAAAGGCAGTGAAAACTTAGTAGCTGACCATTTGTCTAGGTTGATTTCTGATTTCAATTTTCTTAAAGATGAAGGTAATGAAGATATAGTTGAAACCTTTCTTGATGAACAGTTATTTTCGATAGGTCCGAACCCATGGTATGCTGATATTGTAAACTATCTTGCCACTAGTGTTTTGCGACCTAACACTTCATATTAGGACAAGAAAAGGTTCTTTAAAACTATTAAGGACTATTTCTGGGATGACCGTTATTTATACAAGATTGGTCAAGATCATATCATCCAGAGATGTGTACATGAAGAAGAACATAAGAGCATTCTAACTTTTTGTCATGAACTTCATTGTAGAGGCCATTTTGGTGGTGAAAAGACAGTCCGTAAGGTATTACAATCTGGATTCTTTTGGCCCACTCTTTTTAAAGATGCTCATATGTTTTGTGCATAATGTGATAGATGTCAAAGAACAGGAAACATAAGCAAAAGAGATGAAATGCCTTTGACATCTAATTTAGTTGTTGAACTCTTTGATGTATGGGGAATTGACTTTATGGGTCCTTTTCCCCCATTTAATGGTTTTCAATATATTTTGGTTGCTGTGGATTATGTATCCAAGTGGGTAGAAGCTATCCCTACTAAAACCAATGATGCTAATGTTGTTGTGAAATTCTTAAAAGATTTAATATTCAACAGGTTCGGAATGCCTAGAGCTATAATAAGTGATGGAGGTAGCCATTTTTGTAACAAAATCTTTGATGGAGTACTAAACAAGTACAACATCACACATAAAGTAGCTACTCCATATCATCCTCAAACTTCTCGTTTAGTGGAAGTAAGTAATAGGCAAATTAAAGGAATATTGGAATGCACTATGCGTCCTTCAAGGAAGGATTGGGCATTTAAGTTAAATGATGCCTTATGGGCATACCGTACCGCTTACAAACACCTATTGGGATGATTCCTTATCGGTTAATCTTTGGAAAAGCGTGCCACCTTCCAGTTGAACTTGAACACAAGGCTTATTGGGCAATTAAAGAGTTAAACATGGATTTAGATAAAGCTGAAGAAAAACGATTACTCCAGCTTAATGAGTTGGAAGAAATTAGGAATGAAGTCTATAAGAATGCCAAATTATACAAAGAGCGTACTAAATGCTATCAGGACAAGAGGCTAGTTCCTAAGATTCTTCACCCTGGAATGAAAGTTCTTTTATTTAACTCTCATTTGAGATTGTTTCCAGGAAATTTGAGATCAAGATGGGATGTACCATTGATAACTGTATTTTATACAGTTATTTGCATCAATTTTAGTAGTGATAATTGCTATGTTCGTTTAATATTTATTAATTTTTGTTATATAAATTAATATTTTCCTTTTATTTGCTAAAAATACATTTTTAATAAAATTAAATAATTTGTATCGAAAATGTACTTAATTTCGTATTTTTGTCCACAAATATAATTTATGATAATATAGTTTCTTAATTACAATTTATATAAATCGAAAATATAATTTAAATTAAATTTGGGCTTAATTATAATTATTAAAAGTTAAAAATTTAATATAAAATTAATAAAGGGCTAAATCAGAATTTAAGAAAGTTTAAAATGTAATTTGAAATATATACGTGGGTGAAAATATAATTAATAAAAGTTTAGTTTTCGCTGCTAGAAAGAAGAATAGGCCACGCGCAATATTACGCCGCTAAACGTGGACCGTCCGATCAACGATTCTACTCGGGCCGATTCGTGCGTGCTCATCAAACCCGACCAAGGAGAGAGGGTGCAGAGACAACTTCTTTCGCGGCTCGGGCGTGCCGATGGGCCCCACGTGTCGCACAGGGCCGGCGTGAATTGGCCCCACATGTCGGTGCGCAGATTCCCCCGAGAGCGATCGGCCGACCGTTGGATCGATCGACGGTCCCAGATTGAGCCGCATCCATCCAAGCCGTCGCGCACCGAGCCGCCCGTGTTAACAATCCTGTGTGCCGCGGTCCATACAAGCGGCGTGCCCCCTCACTCTTCAAACGGAAAATGGCCAGCCACGTGTCTCATAAATATTCCAGCGAATAACATGGTGACACGTGGCAGGCATTTGGTGAAATAAAAACGCAGAATCGGGCCGCCCCTTCCACTACACATTTCTCGGATTCCTGAGAAATCGCTCGCGACGCGTTCTTCATGCACCCGGACATCGTCCAATGAAAAGCTGCCACGTGTCCCACGACCGTGTCCGCGAATCGTAGCGCGACACGTGGCATGCGGAAAAAGAAAAAAATTCAAAAAATTGGCAGAGTGTTTGTTACGCGTGCTAGCTTGTCCCCCACTAATGATATAAAAAAATAAAAAAAAATTAAAAATAAAATAAAAATAAAATAATATAAAAAAAAATAATAAAAAAAAAGAGATGATATATATTTTGGGGGATACGCATTCAGCGGCTCTTCCGAATTTTTTTTCTTTCAGTTCAGTTTTGTCATTTTTTTCTTTTCAACAGATTGTATTTTTTTTCTTTCTTTCTTCTTTTTCTCTCAACAAGTTTGGAGAAAGACTTGCAACATTTTAATTTTTCTGTTAGTCTGGTTTGCGTGTTACACAGTCACGCGGAGTGTTGATTTAACGTTTTATGTTGTATTTTCTTAGGGAAATTACAGAGAAAGAAGACAACAAAGAAGAAGAAATGAAATTTATTTTTCATTGAGGAATCGTGAAAGAGTTTTTTTTCTTATCTATTTTCTTTTAATTTTCTTTCTCTGCAATGTTTTATTTTTTGTCAGGTTGTAATTTTAAATTCTACTATGAACTAATACATTTGTTCTAGGATTGCGCAGTAGCGTAAATTATGAAATGTGACTTAAATATTTTTGAATGATTTCATGGACCTGTTTTAAGTTGTTTATTTTATCTCGTGTTTAATGCTTTTAATTATCTAAGATTAATTAACCGATCCGTGACACTTAAATAAACTTGAAAAAGGCATTTTTGTGTCTTTGCTCGTGATGAAATAACGTATATACATAAGAGATAGAAATATACTTTTATTGTATGTGTAACTGCGAGAATTCGTAACTTAATAAATCTGGTTGAATTTAATTCCCATAGGAATATAAAGTGAATCATTTTAACTAGATGTTTCGTATTGAGTTCTCGGAAGAGATATATGGATAGATTAGGAGTTCTTGGTTAACAACTTAAAACACGATAACATAAATCAAGATAAAATATAATGATTCAAGTGGATTAATTTGGTGAAACTGCAATCCTAGAATTTTCTTGCAATCTGTTATAAAATTTAGTTGGTAAATCTGCATCAAATTATCGACTGTTTGGATAAAATTAGTTTGAAATAATTTTAATAATTAATGAATACTAGTAACTAATCTCTATGGGAACGATATTTTACTTATCATATTATTACTTGTGACCGTGTATACTTGCACGAGTTCGTGTGTTGAAAAACACGCAACAACCATTCAAAATAGTTCAGGTATTTGAACATGGAGTAGTAGAACTATTGGACTCCAAGACACAAAAAACATTCAAAGTCAATGGGCATCATGTGAAGCCTTATTTAGAAGAAAAAAACAACATTGCTGAAATGGATTGCATTTGGCTGAGTAACCCTTAGCACCATAAAGTTATGTCTTGCTAAGATGTTAAACTAAGCGCTGGATAGGAGATAACCCATCATTTTAGGTAATTTTATGTTATTTGTTTTATTTACTTAATTTTATTGTTTATTTTAGTTGAATTGTATGTGAATAATTTTTAAATTGTTAAAACTAAAAATATTTGTTGAGATGTTAGAAGTTCACAAGGATATGTTTTTATACACTTTAATGATGAATATGATGGATGCACCAGCATTTCTTCATTACTACTTACACATTCTCAGGAAATAGGTAATATTTCTTCTCTTTTCTCTTTATCTTTAATTTACAGTTGTTACGTTGGGGATAATGTAAGTTCTAGGTTGGGTGTGGTGAAAAGTTACCATGCTTAATTAAAAAATAAAAAATAAATTTTTTTTAACAATTTAAAAATAAAACGATAAAAAAAATAATTTTTATTTTTATTTTTTATGTTCACGTTTTCATTTTTTTGTGTTTAGTTTTATTTTTGTTTTGTGTGATTTAGTAATTTTTGAAAAAAAAATTAAATATATATATATATAAATAAAAATAAAAATAAAATATATTTTCTCACAAAAATTTATCATTTCTTTAAATCAAATTTAAGTAAATAGTTAAGTCTTTTGTACTGTTAGATTAATTTTTGAAAACATATCGTGAAATATTTTGTAATTATTTTTGATAATTAGTTAGTTTTTGTCATAACTAGTATTTCTTGATAAAATGTGGAAATTATATTAAACCCAAAATCGGTGTTTATGAATTTTTTTTAGTGGAGATTACCCTTGCGAGATATAATTTGAGCCTAATTTCTTTTATTCATAGTGAAATATATATTTTTTCTACTCCAAACACATTTCTTATTTCTTCAATTTTTTTTAGATGATCTCTATAGGTATTAGCATTGAATGTATAAATTTTTTCATCTTAATAGAGTATCATATATTTTTTATTATTATTTTTGCTTAGATTAAATGATTTGAGTAGAAATTGATAGTATATGCTTATATCTCATTCATGCATGATTGCTACAAAAAAAAAGAGACATATCTGGCGTTACCTAATCCAAGATCAAACAGAAAAGCCACAAAATTAACCACTCACCAAAATCCAAAGAATGTTCAATCTGTACATGGGTTGACTCTTTAAAATATATATTGAGAAATATCTTCAGAAAAAATAGAGAGGTAAAGAATATATAGTATAATCTACATACTATGACCCAAATTGCTGATGAGCGAAAACCGGCATCGCCGATTCTCGCAAATACTTTGGTTTTAATATTTGTAAAACTCTCGCAAGTGCACGAATCATTTCATAGAAAATGATAAGTATACTCCCAAGGTCGATCTAAGGAAGGAATGTATGTGGTTTTTAATTTATTATTCAAACTTTTAAAAACGAAATTAAATCCTAAACATCCTGTCACGATATTTTGGGGTTTTGTGTTTTTAATCTAATAACAGAAAATTAAACATAGATTCAATAAACATTCATGCAAATTTTATCTTTTATAAATAGTAGAGTATTTATGGATATAATAACTAAGTTAATTATGCTTGCTCATATTATCTAGGTTATTAAAGATATGAATTGATATTTATTGATTCTCCCTTTTTGTATGAATACCACCTTTGGTGGGGTTAGATATTCTTTGTTAACTAAACAAATCAATTAACACCTATGGGTGGGGTTGATAACTAATTTGGTTAATTAAATTAATTCCTTTTTCTAAGAGATTGAAAATGAACCATTTAAATGCCACCTTTGGTGGGGTTAGACAGTTTAAACTTTATTCAAGGTGTCCAAATTAAACCTAAGAATTTAGTTATCCGAGTACTAACTTTCAAGTTTTAAAACCACTACCGAAAACATGTCGTCAATACATTTTCAGATAATAATTCTTATAAAAACTTTTGAAATAGAGCTTCACTCTAACTACCAAGGCGATTGTACCATCAAATAAAAGAGCACTACTCTAAATCGAATAGGATAACTAAACCTTAAAATCTAATTTTCAGATTTAAGTTTGTAATGAAAAATAATATATTTCTCTCTAACATTCTTAATATAAAATCTTGAATAAAAATAAAATCAATTCATTTTAGAGATTTTTACCTATTTAATATTTCGCAAGCATAACAACGTTATTATTATATCATGTTTACAAACTAATACGCTAAATTTAATCACGACAAATTAAATATAACATGTAAGAATAAAGCATAAAAATAATCAGAATAAAATAAAATCCTTACAGAACTTCGACGCTATTCCCGTTGCTAGAAAACCTCCAAGCGGAATTTGCACTTCCATTTATTGAATCAAAAATCTAAAATATTACAAAAACATAACTAGTTCTTCCCAAAAAGGGAAGAACTCTAAATCTAAGAGAAACTAGCTAAAACATAAGAAAAACTAGCTAAAACATAAGAAAAACTAAAAAAAAAACTAAAAACTAAGAAATGAGAGAAAGAAAGAAGAGAGAAGTGTGGTTTTTGAGGTGTTTGAAGGTGTGTTTTGAAGTGAATGGAAGGGGGGTATTTATAGGTGAGGATGGAGAGAAAAAATGAATAAAAAAATGTTAAAAAAAATATTAAAAAATTAAAAAACGTGTAATGGACATGCTGAGGTCATCAATGATGTCGCATGACGTCACAGGGTCAGCCGCACTTGAAAAATGGGGTGAAAACGCGTTGGGCGCGGAGGCGCTGCTGGCGCCACGCTGCGCGTCTTGCTGGCGCGCGCGTGAACGAACCGCGCTCAGTGCGCGTACTGAACAGTAACCTCGCGCGCATCTTGCGCGCATGAACGAACCCGCGTGCAGTTTGGGGCGAGTCTTTGGCGCCGGCGCGTTTTTCTCCGTTCTGACCTTTTTGACCAATTTTGTCCAATTTTTCCATATTTTTCGACCTTTACGCATTTATTTATTAATATTTTTGTGATGTATTGCTTCCAGTATTCCTCTTTGAGTCTTTAAGTTGCATTTTTAAGCCAAAATACCTGAAAAACAATAAAAATACCCGTGATTCCGAAAAAGACAAATTTATATAAATATATGATAAAACATATAAATATATATATTTTTAATCAATTAATGTGCATAAAATCATGGTTATTTTAGTGCTTTTTGAGCACTCATCAATTGCCTATAAAGTTGTCAGTACAGGCTAATTACAAAAGAAAGATATAGAAAGTAATTCCCTAAAAAGTCATTGCAATTTCTTCATTTGTAAAAAATATATCTTGAAATTCTTTCTTAATGAGTTTGATTTATGCATGAAAATAATTTTTATATATGATATCTTTATAATTTATACATTTGATTCCTTTTATGAGATCAATGTTAAAATAACACTTTGAGCCTTTATTCTTTATACATATGCGAACATATTAGTTCATTTCTATACATCAACTCTTTCGCATATAAAGTAGTATGAGTGTTTGAACCCATAGGATTCAGTGTTTTGAGAGTATTGACTTGTGAGGAATAGAGTCGAAGCGAATTCTGATTCATGACACTGAAATTGGGTGAAATTAAATTGATACATTTTTGATATGAAATATGAAAATGATTTTCTACTAATTATTATAATAAATCGCGATTCTTTAAAGAGATTAAAATAACTTATACTTCATATTTTAATTATGATCTTAAAGGAGATTAAAAAGTATGAGACATTTTTGTGATATGTTGTTTTCTTTTATTCTTAAAAATTAATTTTTGATTTTGTTGTAATTTTAGTTTTTGAGTTGATTGCTTTTATTATTATCATTTTTATATATTTAGTTTAATGTTTGTGGGTATCATTACTGAAAACCCTCACGAGACTCAAACTCGTCCACTAGGCCAACCTAGGGGTTTAAAGGCTTGTTGCATATGCTAAATGCAACCGTGTCAATCCACGGAAGTGATTTAAGATAGTTTAATTTTTAGTTTTTATCACTTCTCTTGCTAAGGGACTAGCAAGAAGCTGGTTGGGGGTTGTAATGAGTGCTCAAAAAGAAATAAAATTACCATGATTTTATGCACATTAATTGATTAAAAATATATATATTTATATGTTTTATCATATATTTATATAAATTTGTCTTTTTCGGAATCACGGGTATTTTTATTGTTTTTCAGGTATTTTTGCTTAAAAATGTAACTTAAAGACTCAAATAGGAATACTAGAAGCAATACATCACAAATATATTAATAAATAAATGAGAAAAGGTCAACAAATATGGAAAAATTGGACAAAATGGGTCAAAAATGTCAAAAAAGAGTAAATCGCGCGACCGCGCCGCCCACCTACCCAGTCCCCCGCACGCCCGCTCACACGCCGCGCCGAGCCCCGCACACGCCGCTGTCATTTCGCCCCATTTTCACCCGGCTGACGTCATCAATGACGTCAGCAATCACCACTCCACGTTTTCACCATTTTTTAACATTTTTTCACCCACTTTTTCTCTCCATCCTCACCTATAAATACCCCCCTTCTCTTCACTTCTAAACACACCTCAAAACACATTCTCTTCTCTCTTTCTTTCTCTCATTTCTTAGTTTTTATGTTTTTTTTCTTAGTTTCTTAGTTTTTAGTTTTTCTTAGTTAATTTCTCTTAGTTTTAGAGTTCTTCGCTTTTTGAGAAGAACTTGTTGTGTTTTTCTAATTTATTAGCTTTTTGATTCAATAAATGGGAGTGCAAATTTCGTTTGGAGGTTTTCCAGCAACGGGAATAGCATCGAAGTTCTGTAAGGATTTTATTTTCTTTGCAGTTATTTTTTATTTTTTATGCTTTATTCTTACATGTTATATTAAATTTGTCTGTGATTAAATTTAACTGTGCTGGCTGTTTGTAAACATGATATAATAATAACGTTGTGAAGCTTTCGAAATATTAAATAGGTGAAAATCTCTAAAATGAATTGATTTTATTTTTATTCAATATTTTATATTAAGAATGTTAGAGAGAAATATATTATTTTTCATTACAAACTTAAATCTAAAAATTAGATTTTAAGGTTTAGTTATCCGGTCTAATTTAGAGTAGTGCTCTTTTATTTGTTGGTACAATCGCCCGGTAGTTAGAGTGAAGCTCTATTTCAAAAGTTTTTATAAGAATTATTATCTGAAAATGTATTGACAACATGTTTTCAGTAGTGGTTTTAAAACTTGAAAGTTAGTACTCGGATAATTAAATTCTTAAGTTTAATTTGGACACCTTTAATAAAGTTTAAACCGTCTAACCCCACCAAAGGTGGCATTTAAATGGTTCATTTTCAATCTCTTAGAATAAAAGGAATTAATTTAATTAACTAAATTAGTTATCAACCCCACCCATAGGTGTTAATTGATTTGTTTAGTTAACAAAGAATATCTAACCACACCAAAGGTATTATTCATATATAAAAGAGAGAATCAATAAAATATCAATTTATATCTTTAATAACCTAGATAATATGAGCAAGCATAATTAACTTAGTTATTATATCCATAAATACTCCACTATTATAAATGATAAAATTTGCATAAATATTTATTGAATCTCTATCTATGTTTATTTTTATGTTATTAGATTATATTTATTTAATCTATATCTATGTTTATTTTTATGTTATTAGATTAGAAACACAAAAACCAAACTATCGTGACAGGATATTTAGGATTTAATTTCATTTTTAAAAGTTTGAATAATAAATTAAAAACCACATATATTCCTTCCTTAGATCGACCTTGGGAGTATACTCATCATTTTCTACGAAATGATTCATGCACTTGTGAGAGTTTTATAAATATAAAACCAAAGTATTGGTAAGAATCGGCGATGCTGGTTTTCGCTCATCAAATCGCATGCCCACAAAGACCTTATAATTTCAAACTCCATTAAAGGTATTATCCGATCATGTTCCCCTGCCTACTATTTTGATGCTTCTGCCCTGAATTTTTGGATGTGTTGCTTTTGTCCACCTCCACAAAAATCAACGAACTAAGTTGGATCCATGTGCTGTCCGATTTGTATTCTTGGGGTATGGCATACAAAAAAAGGGCTACCAATGCTACGATCCGATTACTAAAATAACCTATATTACTGTGGATGTCACTTTCCTAGAATCTGAATGGTTTTTCCCATCACTGGTATCCAATTACCCTTTTCAGGGGGAGAGTTATGGTGAAGAACGAAATTGGCTTGATGTTGAAATATTAGACACTAGTAACAATCCAACATACTCGGATCATGCCAACAATATGGAAGAGCCAGTACTTAGATCCGAACTTGAACTTCCAAGAATTGAAGCTGAAGTAGTAACTGAATCTCCAGAAGATGAAGTGGTTGATACACCCCTCCACTCTCTAGTACCCAATGATCCTCCTGTTGAGAATACTCCTGAGGTAAGATATCCTATCACACCTTTACAAACAAATGCTATACATACATATGTTGGTTATGTTCTACCTTTCAGACACAATCGAGGCAAACCTCCAAATCAATACTCCCCAGAAAGAGAAGAACAACAATCTAAGTATCCAATAGCCAATTATGTCTCTACTCAAGGGTTATCAGAACCTATCAAGGCGTTTGCACAAAAACTCTCCTCGTGTCAAATTCCAAGTAGCATTGAAGAAGCTTTATCTGATCCAAAATGGGCTCAAGCTATAAAATAAGAATTTGAGGCATTGTAGAAGAATAACACATGGGTGTTAAGCAAGTTGACTCAAGGGAGGAAGATTGTAGGATGCAAGTAGATTTTCTCCATTAAGTATAAAGCAGATAGATTAGTTGATCGATACAAGGTGAGGCTAGTAGCAAAAGGATATACACAGAAACATGGGATATATTATCAAGAAACCTTCTCACCTGTGGCTAAACTAAAAACTTTTAGAGTTTTGTTATCTCTTGCAGCAAATTTAAATTGGCCATTGTACCAACTTGACATAAAAAATTCCTTCCTTCATGGTCATCTTGAAGAAGAGATTTACATGGATATCCCCCCAGGATATACTGTTACATCAGGAAAAGAAACTGCATATAGATTACAACGAGCATTGTATGGACTAAAACAATCACCTTAAGCATGGTTTGGTAGGTTGAGTTCAACAATGAAGAAATATGGGTTTCAACAAAGCAAATCAGACCACACTTTTTTCCTAAAATATTGATTGGGGAAGATAACAGCCCTTATAGTCTATGTGGAAGACATGATCATTACATGGGATGATAAAGAAGAAATCTCTAAGCTTCAAGAACAACTGTCAAATGAGTTTGAAATGAAGAACTTGGGAGGGCTCAAATACTTCTTAGGTATTAAGGTAATAAGATCGAAACAAGGCATATGTCTTTCCCAAAGAAAATATACTCTAGACCTACTGGCAGAGACAAGACTACTAGATTGTAAACATATTGATATTCCAATGGTTCAAAATCATAAACTTGGAGAATATATGGACCAAGTACCAGCAGATAAACAGAGATATCAACGGTTAGTGGGTAAACTCATATATTTATCTCATACTCGACCTGATATTGCTTATACTGTGAGTGTCGTGAGTCAGTTCATGCACTACCCAAGTGAAGACCATATGGATGCCTTCATGTGAATACTTCATTATTTAAAATCCTCCCCTGGGAAAGGACTTATATTTTTAAGAAATGGTCAATTGGAAGTCGTTGGATATACAAATTCAGACTCGGTATGGAATATCAAGGATAGGAAATCTACTACTGGGTACTTTACTTTTGTGGGGGTAATATTGTCACATGGAGGAGCAAGAAGCAAAAGGTATTTGCCTTATCTAGCGCCAAAGTTGTATTTTGAGGAATGGTCAAGGGAATATGTGAGCTCCTTTGGTTGAAAAAACTTCTAACTGAGATTGGTGTTGCTCCTAACTCTGAAATGAACTTATTTTGTGATGACAAAACAACCATTTCCATCTCTTACAATCCAATTCAACATGATCGCACGAAGCATGTTGAAGTGGATCAGAACTTCATCAAACAAAATCTTGAAGAAAAGATTATTCAGTTTCCATTCGTTAAACTAGACGATCAATTGGCTGATATACTCACAAAATCTGTGTTTGCAAAGAATTTCTACAACTCACTTGACAATTTGAGCATAAGAGACATATATGCACCAACTTGAGGGGAAGTGTTGGCATGTGCAGTGAAAGTGGCAGACAATAATGTTTAGTGGAGCAGAAAGTATGGATGTGCAGTAGCTGTTAGGGTTAGGGTTTTATATTCGGTTTCTTAGTATACATAAGAGTCTCTCATACAAGAAAATATAGAACAGAGAAATACAGAAATAATTAAGGGTAACCACAATAATTTTGACACTTGGTAGGTAAAGAAGTTCTTCTAAAAGTAGTTGCATGTGTTTTGCTAAATTAAACCATGTAATTTTTTGTATTATCCTTGTGATTTTGTGAGGAGTTTGAGAAGAGTTGTTAGAATTTCTAATAGGGTTCAATATAGGAGAAGATGAATATTTATTGGTTAGCTTAGAATAGACTCACTAAGCGTCTTACTGAAGGTGAGTTAGAATTGAAAGATATCCATACTTTTAATCTTGCCATGGTGGAAAAACGGTGTCGGAGAATTTTTTTTAAATCCAAGTTGTCTATTGTCATAGGTATTTAAGAGTAGATACTCTCACTGTAATTCTTTTTTCAATGTTGGCCTTGGTTGCTCACCATCATAGGCTTGGCGAGGATTTATTGTAGCTTGAAAGCCTACTTGAGAAAGGGGTTCGATGGGCCATCAACCCCAGATCTCCCTTAAGTATTTAGGAATAGTCATGCCTAGCTAACACTATTAGGTTTAGGCCGACAATACAACGTTATGATAAAGTACAAGTAGTGAAAGAGTTGATTGTACCTTCCATTAGATCTTGGAATGCCAATATGAAATGGGAATGCTTTAATAATATCAATGCCCAAATTATTCTTTCAACTAAGCTTAACATCTCAAGTGAGGGAGATAAGTTGATTTGACATCCTACACCACACGGGTACTATATTATCAAAATAGGATATCAAGTGGAACTTACTAATCTTAAAGTTGATAGAGTGGTTATTTCCTTGACTAGGAATAGTCATGCATAGGCTGATACAGGTTTGTGGATGGTTATTTGGAAGTTGAGTGTCCTACCAAAGGGTAAGTATTTATTATGACGGTGTATGCATGATATGGTGGCAACTCAAGATGCTATAGAGAGACAAATCTAATGGTCCATAAGGGAAACTAGTTGCCAATTATGTGATGTTTGTAGGGAGACTATCGTACACTTATTATTTGAGTGTTCAATTTCTTTAAAAGTTTTATGTGCATTATGTCCTATTGTTTCGTTGCGAAATATTGTCTGAAGCCTTTAAATGGAGCTTTTAGTGCTTAATACATCTTACTAATAGATTACATAACCCTTATGAGGTTTTAATTAAGATTGTGTTTGGTCTATAGCAAGTGAGGAAGGTAAGGAATGAAATGGTGTTTAGAGCATAACATATTGATGTTGGTAGGATTATTCTCTTAGTAAATAAAGAGTTTAAGAGTTTATTTATACTTTGGACTAATGCTCTTATAATTTTGTATACACTAGTGATAGAGGCTCTATAGCTTTTTATGAGTTGTTTACCTCTCATTTTGAGAAGATTGTACCGGTTTATTATCAGAGCTATCAATATTTTATGAATAAAATCAAGTATTTAGAGTTTGAATAGAAAAACAATGATAATTTATTAAAATACGAGGTGTCACAGAAGTTCTTAAGATTATGTTATTTGTGTCGTTTAGTCTTTTGTAGTATAAATGATGTCATTTAATCACTTAACTTTATAAAAAAAGCTAATTGAAGACAAATTTTATTATTTTAATAATTTTTCATCTAAAATATTATTATTTACTATCAAGTAATTAAAAAGTGATTAAAATACTAGTCTTTAACAAAGATAAAAGTGAAATTTAATGTAAAATAGTTATAAGAAAAATAAACAATAATAAAATTCAAAGAAAAAATTATTTGAATATATATTTTAATTTTTAATAAAAACTAAAAATTATTAAAAAAATTAAAATAAAATAGTGGTAATTAAAAGATATTAAAAAGATTTTTTTGTGAATTTTTTATATTAATTATGACGTTTTTATTGTTGAAAACTCGTATTTCAATCGCGTTTAATCACTTTATTTTAATAAAAAATAAAAAAAATTTAATAAAAAAATTTAAAATAATATAATTTATCTTTAATTAATTATTTTTATAAAATTAAAAGATTAAATAATAACATTTTCATTCTAAATGATTAAACGACGATATGAAAATGATATTTGTAATATTTTTATATTTATTAAATAAATATATAAATATTAGTGTAACAAAATTATTGGTTTCAAAAAATTTCTAATATTAAAAGTACATTACACTTACTATGTGTAACTAACAAAATTTAATTGTAATTTTTAAGTTGAAAATAAAAACCTAACTCGAATAGAAATTTGCCACACACTGAGTGAGTACATTATATATCGAGTTATAGTTGCAAGTCTAAAAACCTTGTTACAACTGTCGCCTAATCGAACTCCAATTACTTTCTTTTTTCAGTATCGTACGGTACTGTCCGTCGTATCTTACTTTGATTATAAAAAACCTACATCCATTCCCAATCACGTTAGAAATCATAATAACTATTTACCGTAAAATATCTTTTATAATATAAATTAATATATATTTTTTATGTTTTAAAAAAAATAATATATTTTTTTTATTAATTAAAATTAAAAATAAAATTAATTGGAGAATATTACTTTACCTGGCTTTTTCAAAAATAATTAGTTGGGTTAGTTCAAGTTCGAAAAATAGTTTTTATAATATGCCAGTTTGGGTGGATGTACCGACTCAACAGACTTCGATTAAAAAGTTTTAATAGGTCCCAGTTGGAGTTGGTGCAGCTCATCATATTAATTCAAAAGTTTGAAATAATATTTCCACGTAAGATTAATCCACATTTGATTTCTGTATACGTACGAATAAAATTTTTAATTAAAATTAAATAATGATTTTTTCATAACGATATTATTATTTTTCAATATTATAAATAAAAAATAAGTAAAAATAATAAATTATTTTCACCTATAAATTAAGACATAGGTTATTTTATAGTAAGTAAGTAAATTTTAAATCTTATTATTTTAACTTCATACAAATTTCATAAAGTTTTAAATTTAACAATTATAAGATATTATATAATTTTTTACTACATATCTCAACGGTGTAGATTTAAAAATTAATTTTTCCTCTCCCACACAAATATATATATATATATATATATATAACAAATTATATTAATAAATCATTTTAATAGTATAATAATTTAAATTATTGATTTACATGTTATCATATTTTAAAATTTAAATTTAATGAATAATTATTAAAATAAAATAAAAATCAAATCAAATACAAAAAATATATTAACAGTTAAATAGGTTGTTAAACACATGATTAAGCAAAATCATAATAAAAATGCTATTTAGTACTACTAATTGAATAATACTATATATCATTAATTACTTATAATATGGAAGAAATTTATTAAATTTTTTGATATATTTAGTGATTAATTTATGATTTGATCTACAATTTTAAACATAAATAATGATAAATATCATTGATTATTTATATATTAATGTTACCATTACTCAAATCACAATATAGAGTATTCAATAACTAACCGAAACAGCCACCAACATATTCCTACCAATCACCCAGACTTCTTTGCCACGACATGCGGAAAAGAAAGAGAAGAAGAAAAAAAAAATCCAAAATCACCGAGAGAAAGTCGAGTAGATGCATCAAAACTCAAAAAGGCTTTTGCTCAATGACCGTCATTTCTTCACAAACGTGCCAAAAACCCAAATATCAAATAAGGATATATAATATATTAATTACAAAATTATGATTAATGTTGAAAATTATAAAAATTTAGTTTCTAAATAATATGAATTAAAGATATAAGGATTTATGTCTAAATTTCTCGGGTCATTTATACGTACACAGATAAAATGATTAAAAATATGAATTCTTATTACATAAATTATTAAATTTTTATTCACGTATTTAATAATAATAATAATAATTCGTGACACATATAAATTAAAAATACTTTAGGTGAGTTATTTCTTTTATTTTAACAAATTAAATATATTTTAAATTTTATTATTTTAATTATCCTATTGTTATATTTTTAAACATTTTAATTAATATAAATTAAATTCTATAATTTTAATCAATTTATTTTTTAATATTTTAATTTTAGAGGCATTTTTCACTTAGACTAACAGCATACATACGAATAAGTTTAAATTGTATCCAACTCTATTTTTTTTACACAAAATTATCTAAAATATTAAAAAGGGATTAAATTTTTTAAAATTGAAATATTAAAATAATTAAATTATCTAAATTAAAAAAAATGATTAATAAATTTAATTTTTAAAAATAAAATAATAAAAATATCATTTTACTATGTCCATATACAGTAATATGATAATACAAGTTCAATGATGCGACGTGGCAACTAACAGAATTGAGGGAAAAAATATGGGATATGCGAAGCTTGCGTCTTTTTATACCTTATAAATTCCTTATTCTATAAAAATATATACATAAATTTAATTTCTTAATTATATTTTTTTAAGTGTATATTTTATAAGATATATGTGTTACTATTTAATAAAATAATACATAAGTTTACGAGTTTGATATAAGGAATTAGTACTGATTTTGTCGTATATTATTAAAAGAATCTGTTTTAAGAAATAAAAATCACCATCGATAAAATAATATTAAAACTGGAGAGATTAATGATATATTAATATAAAAGGTGGAGATTAACGCGCGGAGCCACGTGTAACTGGGAGATGTACAAGTGATTCTTAACATTTTTATAATTTTTTTATTATATTTATTTTACAAAGATATATAATAGTATTTTCTTTCAAATTTATTATCTAAATATTTTTTTATTTTGTTATATTACATATTTATTTATATTTTTCATATATTTTTTTTATTCGACTATTATACAATTTTTATTAGATGAACTCTAAAGGGATAAATGTTTTGTATTTTTCATAAATTTTTAAAAAATTATATCAAATAATATCTAAAATTTATATATAATAATAAAAATAACAACTAATAATAACGAAAGAGTTAAATTTAATGGAGTTTAACATTTAACGAATTTAAATGAACATATTTTAACTTAAACGGTTCCAATTAGACTACGTATAATGTGAAATGATGATTTAGATTTTTTTTAATAATAAAAATATATTAATTATATATAATTAGTGTTATTTTTGTTGTTATAAGTTTTAAAAGTATAATTTCATTATTTTTTTAAAATTTTACTAATTTATTTTTCCTAATATTTTATTAAAAAATAATTTATTTTTCTAATATTTACATCACATATAATTATATAAATATTCATTGCTATTTATACTATATATTATTATTGATCATATCTATTTTTCTTTTACATATTTAAATTCTATTTATATGTTTATTACAATTTATGTTATTTTTTATTTTTATTTTTGTCCTCTATGTGTATATTAAGTAATATTATTTAATATTGTTACAATTTAATTTATATAATTTTAAATTTTTATTTTAATCAGATAAAAATATACATTTGACATATAACATATGTATAATATTCAAAAACTTTAAAATTATAAATTTTTGAAACATCAACTATAACATTTTTTTCATATTATTTTATAATAACTAATTTGAAAAATTAATAAATTTTAGTATAATTATAAGTGGTGTCAAAATTATTTATTTATATTATTTAAGACTTTTTCAAAACATTAATAGTGATTACTAACTTGTTAATGTATATCTTTTAAATGAAATATAAGATATTTCAATATAAATACAGAGAAATAATAATACAAATATTTTATATTATTATAAAGTTTTAGATATTATTTGAAATAATTGTTTTTTAAAATTAATGAATTTACATGTTAAAATAATATTTGAATTGTAATTTTGAATAAAAAGTTTAAATATCATTCCAGAAGGATAAACTAAACAGTACTTTTTTTCTGGACGCAGGATTCCAATTAGTCAAAAAGACAAAGGTCGGGGTAGTCCAGCTTGCCCGCAAATCAAGTGGAAAGAAGAAAAGCAAAAAAGAAAAAGAAAAAGAAAATAAAAATAAAAATAAAGAAATAAGGAAAGTCAGGTCAATCCGTCAATCACGGAGAATAAAGAACTAAATGAAACTCATAAATACGTTAACAGCTTATGGAAATTGGAATAGAAATTATAGGGAGAAAATAATCTGATATTTAAAAGAATATATTTTACAACAATAATAAATAGCCGATGAAAAAAAAACACAATTTTTTAACTATTATTATTCTAATATCTTTCATGAATAGATAGATGATTGATGTCGTTCTTAATCGTCCTTAAGCTTTCTTTAGATAACCTTAAAGTTTTTTAAAGACATTATCTAACATTAAATTTGTAAAGTAAATTATATTACTTTATTTCATTTTATTTAATATATTATTTATATATATCATCTTATTTTATTTAATTTTATTTAAATTTTAGTTTCAATGAACATAATTTTAAATATTTATTATATCATTTTTTATTAAATTTATATTATAATTAATTATTTATTATATTTTTTATTTCTTATATATCTTATTTAAATTAATTAGAGATAAATAAAATATATTAATTAATAACGTCTTATTATCATCTTATCTTATTAAAAATTAAGATAAAATAAAATAAAATTTTAAAATTAATAAATTATATTATGAATTTTTTTAATATTTTATCTCAATTAATAGATTTATATAACCTTTGTAGTAGGGTTGTCCATAAACCGGTCCGGACCGGACCAAACCATAAAATCGGATCGAATCGGATCAAATTGAACGGTTTTGCTAATCAAATGGTCCGGTCCGGTTTGTATTAATTTTAAACCGTTCAAACCGGACCGGACCGGTTTAATAATATATTAAAAATTTCACATTATTTTTCATTAAATTATAAAAAATCGAACCGGCAGAATTAACCAGGCCGAAACGGTTTATAAGTCAAACGATCTGCAGTGCGGTTTTTATTTCTTAAACCGTTTCAAAATGCTGATCCGTCGGTCATTCGAGTAATATTAATCGAGATCGATTAAATATTTTAAAAAAAAATCGGACCAGACCATAGACTTTGTAGGCTTAATTAAAAAAACAAAATTCTAGAAGGATAAAACTTAAATAGAGATGACTATTTTAACCACAAATAATTAAAATTTTGTAATCTAAAAAAAATTGATAATTTTCTTTAAAAATAACCATAACTAATAATACATAACGTATTAATTATCATTACAATACTCAAATTATATTTAACTAAAATTAACTATATATTAATATTAAATTTTTTATGTTCATATAAGTACGTCTAAAAATACAATGTTAATAAAAAAATATATAATATTTAGAATAATTAGATTAATTTTTATTTATTTTTAATTTATATTTTTTATTTTACTTTAAAAAAATATAATAAATAGTTAAAGCTAATGTTGATATTTTAAATAACTTTAACATTTATTTTTTTAAATTAAATATATTTTTAAATTAATGTTAAAAATTAAAAAAACATGATTAATGTTAATAAATCATTAAATGGTATATTAGTTGTATGCAATTAATATACTTTATAAGCTGTATATTAGTTGTATGCAACTAATATACTTTTCTTAAAAGCACTTTTAGGAAAAACAGATTCATTTTTTCCTATATTTATACATGTATTAATCTTCAGTGTTATGTACCTTGTAAATACATTCAGTGAATTTAATTTGGTATCAAAGTAGGAAAGAAAAAAAAATTATTTATCGGTTTCTGAATAGAAAGCATACTGCTGTGGCAGACTTTACCGCCTTTATTTAGCTCGCGGCTGCCGATTGCGGATCGTCGTCCGCCATGCATCCGATCTGTGTTTTCGGCCGTGTCATTCGCGCGCGGCCCCGCGTACCCGGCGTCGTTCGGCCTATGCGCGGCCGAGCGTAGTTCGGCCGCGCGCGGCTGCGCGCGGGTTCGATCCGTGCCCTGCACGGCGTTTAGGCTCGCGCCCAACGCGGGTTCCCGGCAGCGGTGTCGGCTTTAAGCAGATTCGGCTTCGCGACCTGGCCGTTGATCGCGCCCTGCGCGGCGTCGGTAATTCGGCGGGTCGGCGGCCTTGGTTCGACCTGGCGACCGAGCAGATTGACCTCGCGCCCACTGCGCATGTTATTCGGACCACTGACGTCCCGGCCGTGTTACTGCGCGCCCTGCGCCGTCGTCAGCCTTCGGCATCGCGCAGTCTTGGTATCGGTAGAAAACTTGTGTGTAGTTTCTTAAAATTATTTCTTATGTTTCTTACATTTTAATATTATTAAAACCCTAATTATCAGCGAAAAATCAACCCAACCACTGGCCCGTGACTCGAACCCGTATGCTTGCACCAATTATCGGTCTTAATTGAGCCCGTGACCCAGAACATTCAAAGCGACCCATTTATCATCCCAACCCGCAAAAAAAAATCCAAAATTTTTTCCGCTGCACAATATACTTTTTATTATTATTTCAATGGAAAATTTAAGACAATATCAAGTTTCTAGAAAGCATGAAGTTCCAAATTTTGAAGTTTACGGTAAGGATTCGAAAATTGGTTCTTTGAAGTCTTAAACTTAATGGTACGAGTTTTGAACATGGAAAAAAGTTATGTATGTTTATCTTCGTGGAATGCATAAGATGGGACTTGTATACGGATCAATCGGGGCTCAGTCGAGATGATATAGAAGCCTATACTCGGTGGGAAGATGATGATGGCTTTGTCATGTCAATCCTATTTAGAGCAATCACTGATGATATATTACAAATGATGGAAGAATGTGAAACTACTGAGGGTATATGGAATACCTTAAGCGATTTTTATACAAATGAGTCTGACTTTATTCAAGTTTATGAACTCATGTGCAAATCTGCTGGTATGCAGCAAAATGGGCAACCAGTATCTCTTTTTTACCAAAGGCGAAAAATGTATGGGTTGAAATTGACCAACGCCCATGCAAAATTAAAAATCGAGAAGATCTTACGTGGTACCCGAGAAGGAGAAGGAGCTTGAATGAGTATATGCTTTCTTAGAGAGGCCTTGATATAAAACGTAATAGTGCTAAAGGCGAGTAGCAGATGTCGGATCTATCCGAGGTTTGACTACGCGCTTTACATACATCAAGTAAAGACGAATCTCGTGAGAGTCTTCGCTCGGGCACGTGTTGAAGTATCGAGCCTAGCCATTCAAGCTAAATCAAAGGCACCTTTCTTAGGCGGCAAAATTTAATTCCATTTCATCGGTAGGACCTGCTTCGGGTTTTACCATCGCCGTTCTCTCTGCTCTTATTGCAATGAAGCAGGGCATCTTCGTGAGACTTGTTGGAAACTATATCAGCTTGGAAACCAAAACGACAACAAGTGCCTCGTTAAAGCAAAAGCGGTGCGGTGCGTGTCCGAGAACCGGACTCTTATGGAATGAGAATCGTCCTTTGGAATGTGGAGGTATCCTACGGCCCGATATTTGGTCGTGAAGTAAGATTGGTATGACCTTAAATGTTTCTCGCTCTGTTGGGTCTAATACTTGGATTATTGATTAAGTGCATCGATCATATGACTTATGATAAATCTTATTTTAATAAGTTATCTCCCCCTTGATGTCTTATGTTACAAATGCTAATGGTGAGGCCTTTCTGTCTTATGGCGAAGTCGGATTCATATCAACTCCCGTCTTTCTGACTCCAGCAATGTTTTATATGTACACGACTTATCTAATCGCTTAATATCGTCAGTTGAATATTGAGTCTAAATGCTTTGTAACCTTTTATCCTATGTATGTGATTTTTAGGATCTTAACACACGGAAATAATTGGTCGAGGGTATCTGAGGCGGATTGTTCCTTGGATCGGAAACTACGGAGGAGAAACCAGAACGCAGGGGCTCTTTACATTGACTTAGTTACGATAAGCTAAGTGAAATTTGGTTGTGGCGTCGCCATTTAGAGACATCCGATCTTTTAGTCTTATGAAAAAAACCATGCCTACTTTATTTATTGGTGTTAGTGAAATTTGTGTTGCATTGTGAGACTTGTGTTTTGGCGAGAGCCATCGTGTTACTTATTCTCGCAGTATTTCTAATAAAAGTATTATTCCTTTTTGAATTAATTCATTCGATGTTTGGAGACCATCTAAAGAGCCCGTTATATCGGGTATGAGATATTTTGTTTTGTTTATCGATGATTGTATAAGGTTATCGTGGATCTACTCTTTAGAACAAAAGATGAAGTTTTTGAGTTTTCAAAATTTTAGTAGCCTAGTTGAAACCTGATACAATGGCGTCGTTTGGATCCTCAGATTCTTCTGATATGGAGGGGAATATGTTAATCATGTTTTTCAAGATTTTTTCAAAACACGTAGGATTATTCACCAAACTACTTGTCATGAAACGAGAACAAAATGGAGTGTCTGAAAGAAAAAAATCGTCATTTGCTTGATATGGCTCGTGTGCCTTTCTTATTTAGTGCTTATATGCGAAAATATCTTTGGGATGATCTTTGTCTGAGGCTTCTTCCCGTCATCAATCATCTCTAGTCTAGTGTCCTTAAAGGAAAAATCCATTCGATTCTACGCATCTTACGTATCCTTTATCATCCTATTTCATAATCTTCACTACGGTATTTGGTTGTGTTGTTTTGTCTGTGTTCTAAAAATCAACGTTCTAAATTAGATCTTTTAGGCGATTAAATGTGTGTTTGTTGGTTATGGAAGTTATCAAAAAATTACAAGTGCTTTCATCCACCAACGGAAAGTATTATGTTACTATGGATGTTACCTTCTTTGAGGACATGAGTTATTTTTCCTCGCACGTCTTTGCTCGTCGGGGAGAATACATATTTAGAAAAAGCGTATCGTGGTGAGAGTCGTTAGGTGAGTCACTAAATGATGTTTCCCGATGAGACGAGATGAGACTTCTAATTCATTGAATCCGGTCATTGTAGAAAGCGGATCTTCAAGTATTCAAGCACCGAATTCACTTCTGACAAATGACATTGAAAGCTGTACCACTGGGAATTACTCTGCCGCCGATCAGCAGCTCACAGTGCTGAAGGTCACTCATCGAGAGTATGTACACTCTTGATACTAATAACATCAAGTCTAATGTTGGACGTTATGTGTTACCAAATAGGTACACTAGAAGTCGACCAAGCCCCAAAAGGTATGAACCAAATATTCATGCAAAATCAAAATACCAGTGGCAATTTCATGTCAGCATAAAGATTATCTAAGTCATACAAATCATTTGTGAATCAAATATACGGTGTATCGATTACCTAACAAAGTGCAAGATGCATTAGGGAGATCAATATGGAGAAGGCAATGGATGAAGAGATGGATCGTTAAAAAGAAGCGATACTTGGCTTGACTTGTGTCACTGCGCGAGAAAAAAGCGATTGGTTGTCGATGGGTGTTTACTATAAAACATAATGGTGATGGATCCTTAAATCGGTATAAAGCTCGTCTTGTAGCAAAAGGGTTTACTCGGCGTATGGTGTAGGCTACGATGAGACTTTTGCTCACTATTGCCAAAATAGAACACGATTGATTAACACAGCACTTTCTGCTAACCTAAAGCTAGCCCTTTGGCGGGTTGATGTCAGAATGCGTTTCTTCGTGGAGAGTTAGCAGGAGGTGTACGTAGTCTTCCACTGGGTATGTAGTTGATTCTCCGGTAATTTTGTATGCAAATTGAGGAAGTGTCTTTGTATGGCACTTAAGCAATCCCTGAACCTGGTTTGGAAGGTTTTCCTGATTCATGCAAAAGGTTGGTTATAGGCAAGTAATTGGACCACGCTCTGTTTCTCGAAAGCATCAACGAGGAAGGTATGACCGCAATCATTTATGTTGATGATATGGTAATCACTTGGTGATGATACTATTGAGATGGATAAATTACAAAGGCATTAGCCTACGGGATTGAAATGAAGGACTTAGGTGAACTAAAGTACTTCTTAGGAATTGAGGTAGCTGGGGAAGAGAAAGAATATATACTGTGTCAAAGGAAGTACATTATTGATATGCTTAGCAGAGACGAGGTATGTTGGATTGCAAACCTATTGACACTCTGTTGAACAAAACCATTGTTTAGCGAGTATCAGGATCGGATACCAAGTGATCGAGCATTATCGAGAGATTGGTTGGACGGTTGATTTACTTAGCTCATACTAGACCCGATGTTGCATATGTAGTAATTGTGGTAAGTCGAGTTCATTACCTGATCAGTGAGAACCATATGAATGTTGTTTTGAGAATTTTAAGGTATTTGAAATCGGCTCGAAAGGAGTAATGTTACTGCAAACACGACAAATCCTCTTGAAGTCTGTGGATTCCACGGCCTTGAAGCGGAAGTATTACGGATAGAAAGTCAACATCGGGTTATTTCACCTTTGTGGGAGGAAATTTGGTTACATGGAAAAGTAAAAGCGAGAAAATGGTGGCACGATCTAATCTTGAAGCGGGAATATAGAGGTATGGCTCATGGGGTTTGTGTGAATTCTTTGTGGATAAGAACTTTGTTATTAGATTTGGGTTTGAACTCAAAAATACTATGCGAGATGTATTGTGACAATGGGCGATCATTGATATATCACAAAATCGAGTCTGTATGTCGCCTTTAGCGTGTGAGGTTGATCGTCGCTTTATAAAAGAAGTTAGATCTGCAAACTTATTAGTTTTCCTTTTGTTCACGCAAAGAGCAACGGATATCTCTTATAAATGAGTCTCGAAAGTCATTATATGGCTACATTAGTTGGGCATGATTGATATCTACGCGCCAACTTGAGGGGGAGTGGTAATAAATCATTAAATGGTATATTAGTTGTATGCAACTAATATACTTTTCTTAAAAACACTTTTAGGAAAAACAGATTCCTTTTTTCCTATATTTATACATGTATTAATCTTCAGTGTTATGTACCTTGTAAATACATTCAGTGAATTTAATTATTAAATCGTAAAAAAATTATTATATGTTCATAATCAACCGTTATTATTTAAATGTATTTAAAATAATGCAATATAGATATAGTATAATCGTCACCGACTCTTAAACTTAAGTTCTGTATGCATTACATTAATATTATTTCTAAACAATTCATGACTATTTTTATAAACTCACGTTATGTTTTAAAGTGTGTTTTTGACTTAATATTTTTTATGTTAACCTATTTGAGGGAGGTTAGAATATAAGAGGAGTTATGAATGTTGTACAAAATTGAAATAACGAATTGGCAGAGCAAATTACAAAGGAAAAAAAAAACACGATAAAGATATATATCATGTCTTTGTCGAGGCAAGCACAAGCAGTGGCTCACTTATTACTTATAAATCATGATCATCCATGGTGGATGACTTTTAGTAAGTGCATGTCCATCCTGCCCAATTCTTATTGGCCATGAAAGAAAAATGATTTGCCGAAGGCATTCAAAGCCAAGCGTGGTGACTATTGGGGTCGAATCGGAAATGCATGGGGTTTTAATTTAGGAGGAAATACCATATAAATAATAAAAATAATAATTTTTGTTTTTTCAGTTATTAATTTTTTATAAAAAAAAATATTATTTATATTTAATTTCAATATAAATATCTTTAAATTATTTATTATTTTTTTAATGTAATTTTAAATAATAAAATCTTTTAAAAGAAATTGAAAAAATATAGTTATATCGTTGACGGAAAGTGAAACATAAATTTAACCCCACAAAAAAACATTGCGCCCAACAAACTTGTAAAAACACACTAATCTAATCTACAAAACATCTTGTAATTAAAATTATGATATCTTTAGTAACGAGTTCGTAATCCATGAACGATTTATATATAATTATTTTTTTTTTTATTTATAAATATTCATAATAAACGATCAAAATTTTACAAATTAATTTGTATTAATCATATCGTTAATACAAAACTCCGTTATGTACATAAATATATTTATATATATACACTTTAAATAAAGAGAATAGCATACGAATATTCAATGAATATCATTTTTTCCTTTTTATTAAAAAATATTTAAATCATATATTTAAATTTAACATATTTATTCGATATTATATAATTTATATATAACTTTATTATAAATATATTATTAAAATTTTAGCCATAACCCGATATAATTCCGCCACTGGACTGTGGTCCAGCACCTTACAAATCTATCGTGCACGCTGTTCCTTCTCATAATATTAATAAATCATTATCTAACTAGTAATTGTTACTTCTCTCAGAAGTGTTATTTCTTACTACATATATAAAAAAAATTATTTTATTTTTATTTACTTACTACATATATATTTTTTACTATTATAAAAAATATATATTTTTTACATATAATACACATTATTTTTATAAAAAAAATTATTTTTATTTTTTCACTTTTATTAGAGGTTAATCAGATCTTATGATCTTTTAGAAACGATTAATTTTACTTATTTTCTTTTTCCTATTTTCATCACTACTACTGTCTGGCCGCAAAATCGATAAAGTTAATATTCATTTCACATATTAAAAAAAATATTGATTCAATGTTTTTTTTATTTTTACTGAGCAATTTCAATTCTACGTTTAGTAATTATATTTTAGTAAAAAAGTGAAATATGTATTGTCACTCGTATCATTATTATTTGGAACCCCACCATAAAGGAAACAATTACTACTATATGCTTTTCTTCACTATGACCTTCGCTTACCCGTATTCAAGTATTATATATAAATGCATTCTTCAATTTCCTTCATTTGGAAAACATACATAAAATTAACATATAATAAAAACATGACTCTTCGGTAGTTGGATATGATTATATTATATACACAGCAAGAGAAATTATATTAAATAATCCACCTAAAGTTAATAATATTAAAAGTTATTATCAATTATGATTTTTCAAAAATTTAGAAAAAATAATAAAAATAACACTTAAAATTTATAATTATAAAATTATTATATTTTATATCAATTTATATATCTTTATCATTAAAGAAAAATATTTAAAATCATTTTATTTATTTATTGATTAATTAGATTGAATCAAATGAAATTAAATATTAATAATATTGAATGATATCTGTTGATTGTGTGATACACGTTTTTGAGTGATGTTAAATTTAAAAATAAAATTAAGGTGGATATTATGATTATACATGTGGAGATTTTTTTTTAAATTATATATATATATATATATATACATATTTACTAATTAAGTAAGCATTAATTAAAATATTATACTATATTACTTCTATTTTACTGTTTAAACAGATAATAAAATTTAAAAATAAAGTCTCATAAAATGCTCTAGCTTTTTCAAAGCAAAAGTAAGACACCTGCAAACCCATATATGAAATTAACACAGATAAACCATGGGAAAAGAAATAAAAGAAAAAATAATACAGGAGAAACATTCCATAATTTAATATCTATTCTTTTAAATTCTTTTTTTTTTTTGCTTAAAAAAACATAATGATCAACACAATTTACTTGACCATAATTCTTCAAGGCTCGAACTCTTGATCTTCATTCTCAGAGAAATCATCATTCTGAAATCCTTCAAATGAATCATGAGGCATATTCTGAGTGACATGGCTATTACCAAAATAACCTTTGTTGTTAGCCCAGTTGTTTCTTGATTCCACCACTCTAGAATTACCATACTGGTTTGGTTGAAAGTTCTTCTCACTGTTAATGTCATAATAGAACTTTCCACCTTCCACAAACCTTGTGTCACTCATGCCTTGTCTTTCATCATTATTAACATACTTGTTAGCAACATTGTCGTTGTTGTAAAAGCTATTCTCATGAGTACTACTCATAGTAGAGTAACCTCTAACTCCATTTTTGGTGTTCTCTGGATTATTTTTGTTGTTGCTGTTTGTTGTTGTGGTCGGAAGATTGTAACGGCCGGAGTTGAAGTTCTGGCGATATCGGTTAATGGCTTCTTGATCAGGTCTGTAAAATTCTTCAGGGTGAGTTATGGGAGTGACATAAGGGGCATAAGTTGTGTGGCCAAAGTTGCTTGTGGTTGTGGGTTCTTCACCATTAGTTGTGGTGGAGGGTAGCTCACTAGATTCGTGCCCATAAAGGCCATAACCATTTTGGGTTTGTGGAATGAAGGTTGGTTCTTGTTCTGGCCTGGTCACTACAGTGGAAGTTTCTTGTTTATTTGGAAGTCGTTGTGTTTCTTTTTCATTGTTGTTGACATTGGTGAATTTGCTGAAGAATTGGCTGTCTCTGGCTTGGATTTGGTTGGAAAGAAGAGTAAGCAAGAAGAAGAAAGATAGAAACTTTGTGGGGAGAGCCATTTGGTCTAATGGCAAATTAATAATGAGAGTGATGATATTAGCTGTGTATGGTATAGATAGACTGAGGAGAGTGTATAGCGAGTTAGGGTTAGTGAGAGTTTATTTGCTTTATATAGAGGGACTTCGTTTCCTTTTTCTTTTTGGTATCCAAGAAATTTCCGCTAATTAGGTAAAAATGGGGCAGGAGATCTCAATGGGTGAGAAATTATTGTGGTCCCTTCTTTAGAAGAAACTAGCTCAACAAATAACACTCGGACAAAACAAATAAAAATTTGGAAAAACAACAAAACTATTATTATTAAAATTTATAAACATAAATAACATTTTTTTTAAATTACAAAAATAACACTATTACAAGTTATAATAATAAAAATAACATCCAATAACATTGAACGGATTTAATTGAAAAATGTTTAACATTGAATGAGTTTAAATGATAATAGTTCGATTTAAACTGTCTTTAATTAAATAGCTTTCAAAATAAAATGATTTAACAATTTTTTTAATAGTAAAAATATATAAGTTAAATATAATGAATTATATTTTTTTTATCTTTCAAAAAACTTACACATCATTTTATTTTAAACACTATTAAATTAAATTACGATTATTTAAATCAGTTTAATATTAAAAAAATTTAATTAGATAATTTTTGATATCATTGAGATATTATTTTTATTATTATAAATTTTAAGAATATTATTTTTTTTTAATTTTACTAAAAACTTATATATATATTCTCTTTCTAAAATGTAGTTTAATTAATAATTATTTTTTTTCTTTTTTGAAAGAGATTGTAATATTTAACTCTTTATGTAAGTGAATGTACGAATACAACATAAGTACAGCCATTGTGTGAGATAAAAAAAAAGGGCTTGATGTCTGGCTTTCAACGTGGTCTGAAAGGGCAAAGTAATACAATAAACTAGTGGTATATGTTTACATGTATTAAATATTATATTAATTAATGATTAAATATAAAAATAATAAAATTATTATAAATTATTTACTGGTAAATTGCTAATAAAATTGTGGTTTAATTATTTATATACATGATAAAAATATTATTCATTATAATAAAATAAAATCATTATATTGCAATGCTAGCTACCATCCACGCCAAAACGAATGTACTAAAGAAAATGGAAAACTCTTGCTTTTTTATCAAACGTGGTCTGGATTGACGAGATAATGCTCATGATAGTCATGGAAACTAATTAATTGATATTTATTTAATAAAATTAATATAGTCCACTTAAATATAAATTTAATTGATTGAAATTAGAGGTACATCAAGACATTCCAACTAGGTTGTCATTTTTGTAAAACTTTTTTTTTCTTTTAGTCCATTAATTATAAGTATTATTAAAATGATAAAAATAAATACAAATCACTTCTCAACAAAATTTATATTTAAACCTATTATTAATATCCAAAAATATAAAAACATTAGCTAATGATGAGAATTCCTACCATCATGTTGCCGTGCAGATACTAGGTGCTCTAGAGGCTATACAATTGACTACAATATTACCTTTTTAAAAATACGAGAACAATGAAAATTCATATGAGAGGTTAAATTGTGTAATCCTACTTACTTAAGGTAGATGTATCATTTTGATAGATACATGCAAGTCCTTAAAATATATGTAAATAATATAAATCAACTTGAAAGATGCATGGTGGAACGTTCACTACTACAAAAGGGGCATTAAAGTCGATTTAATCGACTTTAAACCAATTTAAAATCGGTTCGCTGAACCGACTTTAAATGAAATGACTTAAAAATTAAAGTGGGTTCATCGGGTGAACTGACTTTACATTTAAAGTCGGTTCACCGTGTGAACGGACTTTAATTTTTTTTTAAATTTACTCATTTTCTATTATACTCAAATAAAAACCTGTATTCGAGCAGAAAAAAACCAAAATTAATTTAGTAAATAGTTTAAATAATACAAATAATTGAAAAATCAAATATTAATTAATAGCACAAAAAATACCATGGTGTATTCTTCTCCTGATGTTTATAATACAAACCTACATATATAATACAAAAATTTATACACATAAATAACAACACATAATAACAGAAAAAATATGAATAATAAAAATACTTATAAGAGTAAAATGAAATGACAAAATGAAGAAAAATGATGTTTTGTAAGTGAGAAATGGGTGTAAATTTTTTTGAGTATTTCGCTTAAAAAATAGGGGATATAAAAGATTAGTTAGAGAGGAAGAAAACCCACTAACCGGCGCCGGAAATGGTGGTCGTAGGTGGCCAGAAAATTTGAAAGAGTGGAGGATAAGTGGATGAGGTTTTGGGTTTTTGAGAGTTATGCAACGCTTGGAATAGTTTCTGACTGAAGAAGAAAGAAAAGAAAAGAATTTATCCACGTGTGTAGCGTCGGTTCTATGTGTTAACCGACGCTACGTCCAAGTGTAGCGTCGACTATATATTCATTATAAGTCAGTTTTTTCCAAAAACTGACTTTACATATCGACTTGTATACCTCTTTTTGTAGTAGTGGTTACATTACTAAAGAGGCTATTGAGTTTTGTTTTGAATACCTTAGTGGTTGCATTGAAATTGAGAATCATGCGCATAAGATGACAAGTATTTTTGATATAATGATTAAAACATAACTATTTTGAATACTTTAGTGGTTGCATTGAAATTGGGAATCCTACGCATAAAATACTATTTTCGATATAATGATTCACACATTAACAGTATTTTGTGTGATTGGGTTGAAGATGTTATCAATGTTGGATATAAAATAGATGATTTTGGATTTATCCTTGTAAACTTATCCAAGATAATTTACACCGATGATCTTTTCAGGTTATCACTTTATATAAAACAAGTATTTTACTTGAGTGATCAAATTGACATAAGATGGTCAGTTGTGTTAATGTTTTCATAAAGAAATTTATACCATTATGATGCTTTAGAAGATGATGACATGCTTTATATATTATCTAATATTAGTCATTTCTCAAACAAATTTTCTAAAGTAAGAATATAACAAAATTAATGACAAAAGATACGTTATCACTTTATTTATATTTTAAGTTAAATATACATATGTATTATATATAAATTATTTTTTGTAATAAATTTAATTCTTAAATAATTAGTTAATATTTAATTTTTTAATTATTTGTAGTACTTAAAAACTCTTTCAAACATATTTTGATTTTTTCTGTTATTACGTGATCAAAAACAGGTAGTAAGGATAATAAAAAATGAGCAAAATATGTTAAAAAATATAAAATTTAAAGTCGATTCACGGTTTAAACAGACTTTAAGAACGGATCGACTTTAAATTTTAAATTTTAAATTCACTCTTTTTAAGTGGATTCAACTAATCGACTTACAAGATCCTTTCATTGGTAATGCAACGTAGAAACCTTAAAAAAAACCTTCTTTTTATAGCCCGCCTAGTCGTCTACAGGGGTATACCCATGTCGATTTTCTTATGCTAATTCGAACCAAAATTACCCAAAAGTATAACATACTGTTTCAAAGGAACGTGAACCAGAGGTTAGCTGAGATGATCAGTGTGTGAGGTTATAGAGACTTCATATAAGATTTTATTTATTCATCAATTAATATTCTTTATGAAAGATATTTATTTTATAACAAATGTTTTAATAACTCTCAATTCTACATTTTGATCTTACTGTCGTGAAAAAATAGTTAATGATTCGCACAAAAGAACAAGGAGAAATTGATTAATTACCAACCCACGTTTCTAGGTGTAAGACTATAACTAAATTGAAGTTAAATCCCAACATCACACTCTTTTTTTTTTTCTCTTTGTTACTTTTTCAATGTAAAGTTGTATCAGAGCAATTAAACCAAGATTAATGGAACTAGATTAGCAAAAAGTTTTAGTTGTGCCTCTACCACTATTTGGGGTTGACTAAAAAAATAAGAATATATATAATTTTTTTCCTAATAGTTTTTTAAAATTCACATTTTTAAGTTTCCAATTAATAGATTTTTACTTTATAATATCAATGTCACATATACAGTTAATTTACATATTATTTTACAAATAACAATATAACCTAACTTATATACATTAGGCATGCTGGCTTATATGTTTGTTACATTAATTTTGTGTTTTTTTAAAGTAATAATTTGGGGTATTAGGAAAAGTTATAAATAAATAAATAGAGTAATATTTTTTTGGGGAGGGGTGGTGGTGGCAGGTAGCTAGTTGTTTATGTTTTGTCTTAATTTGCTCACTTTTTCCTGCTTTTCTACTCATCCCGTTGATTTCGCCATATACTAGTATGACTAATTTTGCTCTTCAGAACACAAAAAAGTATTCATTAGCACAGAATTAAGTTTTTGAATGAAGTTTGTACCAGATGAAGCATGACATTTCAAATAGGTAGATATTATCATTTTTGATACGTTACATCAACTACGAGTATTATTAAATTAAAAAATCAATACAAATTAAAATTCACAAAATCAATAATTAAATATGTTGTTATCATACAATAAGATATTCAAATATTATATTGTTATATATTTATTAGATATCTTAAAAGTTATACCATCAAATTCTGTCTTTTTATACATATACATATAGATTGAAACAATGAAAATTTATTTAAACAATATTTTTTAAGCATTAAACCATATAAATTACTATTAAAAAGGAGGAAAAATATGTATATTTTATCTTTTATTATACTCTTTTTTCTTATTATTAGTATGAACCATGTAAATTTAATTCTGGACTAATAAATATAATTTATATTTCTAAACATTGGAGAAGGGGGTATAACAATTGTATTGTTTATGTGATGTAATGTTTGTATTTGTGTGTTATTTGAAAGAAAAAATTAGACAACTTTTTGTTAAATAATTTATTTATAATAGGAAAATAATAATCATCAAATATATAAAATAATTATTAATAAATTTTAAATATTTGTGTTTTGAACTTAAATAATGTGTTATATATTTATATTATTTATTTTATTATTTTAATAATATTCATAATTGATATCAACTTACTCTTGTTAATTAGTAGTTATTTTTGGTTTTGTTGTTAGAGTAGGTCGTCCATTTTTCTTTTTGGTAAATTTTATTGTTATTTATTTATTTTTATTTTTTTGGGTGATCAGCAGTTAGTTGTTGACTAGTTTAGTTTGTACTTTGTATATAATAATTGGTTCGTAACATAAATAACTTAAAAATTATTATTTTTAACAGCCTTAATTTACAAAGTTAAAAGTAGTTATTAGAGTTCTTATTTTTTTAAGGTGTATTTGTGTCCCTAAATGACAGTAAATTTATTACTTATTTTTAATATACGTAGAAATTTATTATAAGTTATATTATTTCAATTTCACTGCCATTGATATCTATAAAAGTTATTTGACATTGCAAGTGAGGTTAATTTGCCATCCAATAAGGAAGAGTTGCTAACTTTTCTTAATTAAGAAGAATTAATATTTTGGTATTGATAAATTTATCTTTATACTAATAAATAATATTTAAATTAAAATAATTTGTATGAAATAAATTTTTGTACATCAAAATAAGTAATAGATTCAAAGCACACTTTTTAAAAAAAATTAAGGACTAAATTACTTAATTTTAAAAATGTACTTGACACTTTAGAAAGAAATATATACTCAATATTTTTATAATTTTGAATATATATTTAACACATGTTTTAGATTAATTTTTTTATGTAAATATATTTTCATAAATATACAAGATTAAAAAATATTATAATTATACAATAAATATATATTTAAAATGACGCATAAATTGAAGTTATGTTTAACATATTTATAAAAATGATTTGAATAAATGTTGTTAAGTTGGGCGTATTTTTAGGTTTGAATTATGCTTAAAAAATGATAATATTTATAAAAATGAATTATGTTGTGCACGAGGTATACCACTTATATATATATGCCCCGTTGGTACTTGTTGATTCCATGTTCATTCTTGTATTTTTTTCTATTTTTATAAAAATAAAGAAATATGATAAATATATTCCATCGTATGTTAATTAGTAAGATTGTCATCTACTTGTTTAATACTTTATATTTTTAAGATAGTTAATTACTAATGCTCTTTTAAATCAAGTTGATTTATTTGAATTTTCCCCGCATAAAATATTCACTGGCATAGATTTACGTTAAATCTAGTGACCAATGAAAATATCTACTTTTTTCTACTAATAAAATATCCATATATATATATATATTTTGTTTATTCAATTTTATAAAAATATCAAAAATATTGCATATCAACTAAAACTTTTATATATATTCAATTTTATAAAAATATCAAAAATATTGTAGATATCAACTAAAACTTATATATATAATGGAAGCAAATTTTTATTAGATCAAATTCTCTTGATACTGGACACTAGACTTATAAATCATTAAAAAATCACGTCTAAAATGACAAGATTGATGGGTATTATATCTATTACAATGCTTAAGTCATTATTGGAAGAAAAAAATAATATTAGAAGAAGTTTGAGAGGTGAGCTAAGGTGCCTATGAGTACCTTTTCTACTTGTGATGACTTATTTAAAAGTTTTAATGGATGTAATAATCATAAATAACTAATAATAATTAATTAATATTTAAATTTTAATATTGAATGAATTAATATATAATTATTTAGATTTAAAATGACCTTCCATACATGAATTATGTCATTAATATTCATTTCGAATTTAAATAATAAAAGATATATCTGATTGTGGGTTGAATATACCCATTTCGATTTTTTAAAATTAACGTCGATTGATACCGTATCTACATAGTGATTTTTCTATCCAATGCAAGCTCCTTATGCTATCTCGGTCACTTCTAGTAGAGGTGGTAGTCTAGTTATCTCACTTAGGTATGATAACTTAGTGACAATTGGCTTTAGAGTGTCTTAGTTGTGTTGCATAGATGATACCCTAAGTATCTTTATGTTATCATAATCTTAAGGTCACAAGCTTTACAAAGGTTGTTATCATGCTTCAATCAAAGTCTCAGTTGGAAAGTTATGGTCGATTGATGTTTTGGGAAAAAGCCAATTATGGACTCGTGGGTTTGACTTCCCAAATATGATATCTTTTGAGCTTGATCTTGCCTGATCTTCCCCATATCTATGCCCTTAAATAACACACGATATTTTTAGGTGGGAACAACTTTGGACACAACAATGACCTAAGAGGAAAACAACCGGTCCACCGAACCACCTAACTTTCTACTATGAAAAACAAAATTTCAAGTACAAACTCGGTCTTATGCTACCCTCTCTAAGATATTGCCCCAACGTACCTTACTTACGAGCCCCTGCTCTGTTTTCATAGTTTCCAATATTAGTGTGAACGGTTTCCAAACCAATGTTCCATTAAGCTTCCCTTCAATTAGATACATTCCCGAAATAACTACAAAATGATTAACACAAAAACACAAGTGTCTGTGTGTGTTCTAAAACGGATTTAATAATGAATAATCTTAACTAGATGATTCAAAACATATGTCGCTTAATTCAAATCAACTAGCAAATCCTAGAGCAAAAAAACCAAGCACAAGTTCAATAAAAACAACTTCTTTAAAGATTAATAATCAAATCAAGTAACTATGATATGACAAATACAATTATTTGATCGAACAATTCAAGAACAAAAACAAATAAGAAGTTATAAGAACATATGATCAAAATATCAAAAACTAATTAGGCTTATTAATCAATCAAACATAACCACCAATATTTGATAGGTTAACTAAATAAAAAGGCCTAAATAATTATGATATTATATTTGTAAAACAAGAGAGAAAAGTTAAGAAGAATAGAGTAATGTTCTTGTGTGGTTTGTTAAAACAATGAGCAATGAGTTTTATTTATAGGAAAAATTAAAACCCTTAATCCTATGTAATTGATAAATATCTTTTCTATTACAAATAGGATTAATAATACTCATTAATTAAGAACACTCCTATATGATTGATAAATATATTTTCTATTACAAATATAATTAGTAATACTCACTAATTAAGAAGACTCATATTTAAAGAAGAGTTCTTATAAAGTATACTCATTAATCATGAAGATTCCTATTTAAAAAAGAGTTTTTTAATGTATATTTTATGCTATCTTTTAGGCTAAAGATTTCAGCTATAATTTAGAGTATATCTTATCTAATATTTTAGCATATCTTATTCCATATTTTAGAACTAAAAATAATTTCAGATTTATAAGCATGCGCTATTAAATGCATAAATATAATCCTATGTGTTGTAGTTATCAAAGATATACCTGAAGTATAATTATCTTGAACTCGAGCATTTATTTGGTTTTTTTTGATAGACTTTATAGTAGGCCTAAAAACAAGTTTATAGGTAAATATTTTATCCACGAAAATAACCAACACTTATAATCCTTACAAACTACCCCTTTGACATTTTCGTGTGGCAAAACCTTTCACTCACTACATGACACTTATAAAAATAAGATAAAAATACAATGATATTCCAGACTCCATAGTAGAACTATTTTATGGTCCAGTGGATCCATCTTCGTTACAACTTGACAAACTTGTAAGTAATTGAAATGACATAAACAAAGCATACGACAAATTTGGCTTGAAAGCCTCATTGTACGTTAGTTCAATTTACATAGAAATAAACGAAGTGTAAAGAATAATCATGTAGTATGCATTCATACCAATCAAGCTTAATTAAATATGTTCTCCCCCTATATGCATAACAAGATAAAAACATGGAAGTAAAACAAATTATTCTCTCCCCCTTTTTGACATACGAGAAGGACAAAACATTAGACAAAACAATGAAGCGAAACACCTCCTAAAGATATAGCAATGTAAAATTAGAGTAATGCAAAAATGAAATGTGCTTTAAACTCCCCCTAAGTTCTATGACTTTCTAACTTAGAAACCAATTGAAAAGGTAATAAAGAAAAAGAAGATTTAAATAAAAAAAATCTGATTTTTTTTAAATTTGCAAAAATAGCCATATAAGATATTAAACTCATTTAATTACAAACGAGCACACAACCAATTGAGAACTTATTATTTTTAACGGAAATTTTGATTATTTATCATATAAATAAATAAGTAGAGTAGAAGAGGTACACAGACATACTTCGCACATATAATGACATATTGACATTTACTTAAAGTAGTATGTTTAAACTCCACAAATATGTCAATTAATTCATTTATGACCTATCAAGAAAGACTCAAAAGAAAAAAAATTCACTTTAAAATTATAATCAAGTCTTCAATCTCACAAAATAAAATATATATGCTAAAAGAGGACTTAATTTTCTCTTTATTTTATATATAAGGTAAATGATATTTTTTAAAAACCACTATTGGCTCTTTCTTTTTGTGCATTCAATGTACAAGATATATAAGTAGTCGCTTTTTGCATAATCTTTCCTTTTCTTTGCACGAGCCATAAACCTAGCATGATGATTTTCATACTAATTGTGAGGTAGCCCTTTCATTTCGTTGTGGTAGCTTCACACATCACAATATGTATCCCTTTCAATACTAGGTGCCTCCATACGGTAAAGTTTTAGAAAGTAAGAAATATAACTCAACACCATTTTACAGTAAAGATTAGTTAAAGTCCTAGAGTCTTTCAAGAAAATTCATATACTTCAAGCATAACATATATGTGTGTTCGTGAGTGTGTGAATAAGTTCATGTCAACATCGATCATCACATGTACAAGAATATATGTGTGTGCATAAGCCAAAATTGTAGAATAATTTATACAATAAATATCAAAATTGGTTAAGTTATTAAAAATAAGGTTATATGTCTGTAAGTGTTGAATAAGTTCAATACCATGTTGGCCAAATAAAGATTTTGCTTCTTTTTTTTGTAAGTTTAACTAATAAATAAAATAAAGACAATAAAGATTTCTCACCTAGGGTCATTTAAGCACTTTAACAAAATACCTAGATGAAGGAATAGAAGATGGTCAAGTGATCAGGACAAAACAACCTTTCCTAACCCATATTTTCTTACATTTTGGTTTCTTTATATCATTGGGTTGGGACTCAATAAAATTAGGTTTTATAGTTGTGTTTTTGGATTTAGCTGCACTTTTCTCATTCATCCCAAATAAAAATGTAGTATGCATAGTAGGATGATGATAATGAGTCCTAGCATTAAAAGTATTGAATTTTACTTGCCTCTTTAAACCTAAGACTTCATGCTTCCTAGTAGAATTTTTGAACACATTATTATAATTTCCATTCATCCTTGAATATGATGTAGCATGCATAGATGGATAATGCTTATGGGTAATACTATATGAAATATGGAAAGAATGATTAAGTTCAAGAGAATTTCTCAAAAATCTACATTTTGGTCTTATATGACCTTTAATTTCCTACCACAATAATGATAGACAGACATAAACTTAACAACTTTTCTTGCCATAGGCACAATAGTTCTTTGTGCATAAGTAGTAATAGTAGGAGTAAAGTTTAAGGGTCTTACAAATGTGGTCTTTGATGTTGAAGGTGTGTAACTTTCATTCTTATAACCAAAGCCATGTGTATCACCATGTGACTTACTAATGCTCAATATTGTATCTAAGTTTTGAGCTCCAATAGTAAGTCTCTTCACTATTTCACATGATTCTTTGAGTTCTTGCACTTTTTTTATTATCTTCAACAAGCTTATTATTTTCTTCTTTCAAACCTACAAGACTTAAATTCAAAGCATTATTTTGTTCTTGCAAAATATTATTCGCTTCCTTTAATTTATTAGAAAAAGTTTTATGTACCTCAAGTTGTTCATTTAATTTTTCTATTTTTGTATTTAAACAATTATTCTCTTCTATGGCTCTAAGACATTTACATAATAATTCTTTAGAACATTTAACATTATATTTAGAGAGAAAAGAAGATTCAAGATCCTCATCATCTCAGCTACAATCCTCAATAAAATGATCCATAATAAAAATCTGTAGGACTAACACTATGTGTATCTAGTGTTGACTCTGATACCAATTGAAAGTTTATAAGATATGAACGTAATTAACTTAGAGAGGGTGAATACATTATTTTTAATTTTTATCAATTTATAACTTAATAACCTACACAAAGCAGTTAAGGATGCAATCGCGTGTAAGAATAAAGTACAAAAATAAAATAATAATACACAATATTTTTAGGTGGAAACAACCTAGGCCATAACAATGACCTAAGAGAAAAACCATGAGTCCAACGAATTACCTAACTTTCCACTATGAAAAAAAATGTGTACAAACTCGGTTTTATGCTACCCTTCCTAGGATACTGCCCTAATATACCTTACTTACAAGCCCCTGCAAGGTTTTCACAGTTTACAATATTAGCATGACCGGTTTTCAGACTAATGTTTCATTAAGCTTCCCGCCAAACAGATACATTCTTGAAATAACTGCAAAATGGTTAGCACAAAAACACAAGTGCATGTGTGTGTTCTAGAATAGATTTAATAATGAATAATCTTAACTAGATGATTCAAAATATATGTCGCTTAAATAAAATCAACTAGCAAATCCTAGAGCAAAAAGACCAAACATAAGTTCAATAAAAATAACTTCTTTAAAGATTAATAATCAAATCAAATAACTATGATATAAAAAATACAATTATTTGATCTAACAATTCAAGAAAAAAAAGAAGAAGAAGCTATAAGAACATATGATCAAAATATCATAAACTAATTAGGCTTATTAATCAATCAAATATAACCACCAATATTTGATAGATTAGCTAAAAAAATAAGCCTAAAGAATTATGCTATTATATTTGTAAAACAAGAGAGAGAAATTAAGAAGAATAGAATAATTCTCTTGTGTAGTTTGTTGAAACAATGAGCAATGAGTTTTATTTATAAGAGAAATTAAAACCCTTAATCCTATGTAATTGATAAATATATTTTCTATTAAAAATAGGATTAGTAATACTCATTATTAAAAAAAAATCCTATATGATTCATAAATATCTTTTCTATTACAAATAGGATTAGTAATATTCACTAATTAAGAAGACTCATATTTAAGGCACGCAAACATTATCACAAAAAGAGATCCAAGAAGAAGAATTATGATGCAAGAACTTTTAGAACTGGGAGTGGATAGCTTGATAAAAGTTACTCACATTGAGTAAGGTAGGCCAAGGTGGGACAATATGACATAACCATTAGGAGAAGGGACAATAATCCAAGCACATAACTGACCAATAAGTAAAGAGATTGGCCACTTATGGCTTGATCCAATCGACTATCAGAACATCTGATCGATTAACTGACCAACAGAACAATTGTGTAGGTGGTGTACAGCCAATTTTTGCTTCCATTTTTGGTGATGATAGTGACTCTAGTGATGTTACGGTTGGCAACGATGGTCCTAGTTTCAAACTTCGATTTGACTCCTTTCTTTGTTGTGACCCTATTGTCTTTATTGACAATTTTGGATCTGTTTGTGTTGAGGTCTTTCTTGAAAATTTACCAGACTTTGAACCTGACTGTAGACCTAAGTATGAGTTTGATTCCATGGTAGAAGTCACTACAAAACTAATTGTAGATAAGTTGAGGGAGATGTTTGAGACTCCTGATGACATTGGAATCATTCTTCCTGGGCGTGATGTTATTCCTTGTAGTTCCCTTTGTAAAGAGATCACAATCTTTGTGGATAACTCTTTATGGGTTTAAATTTCCCATTCCCACCATTAGTTTGAGAATTTCATTCTAGTGTGGGAGCTCATCTAGGATAATTTCCTCTTAACTTTTCAAGAATTTTTTTTATTCTGCTACATCTTGTGGAAGGAATATGGTAAAGAGATGAGAAGATAACCTTGGTTAAGTTTTGATCATTGTACTACTTATATTCTGGGAATGGAGGCTGGTTTAACATCAAGCCATATGACAATCGTAGATTCATTAAAGATTTTCCCAAGTCTAGAAATGGTTGGCATCTTTAATGGTTTATTATGATTGGAGCTTATGATGTGGTGTGTCCTATGCTTGGCAATTCATCCACTGATTTTGTGCATAGTAGTGATCTATTTGTATAGATCTAGCTTACGCTTATTGAAAAGTTAACATGCTTAATTAAAAAAAAAGTTTTAACAATTTAAAAATAAAAAAATAAAATAAAAATAAAATTAATTATAGCATAAATAGTAAAATAATTTAGAAATTTGAAATTTGAAGTAAAAATTTTTTACCGTTCATGAATAGTAAAAAAAAATTAACAAAAAAAAAGAACATTTTAAAATAAAAATACCCGTGATTCCGAAAAAGACAAATTTATATAAATATATGATAAAACATATATATATATATATATTTTTAATCAATTAATGTACATAAAATCATGGTTATTTTAGTGCTTTTTGAGCCCTCATCACAACCCCAACCAGCTTCTTGCTAGTCCCTTAGCAAGAGAAGCGATAAAAACTAAAAATTAAAATATCCTAAATCACTTCCGTGGATTGACACGGTTGCATTTAGCCTATGCAACAAGCCTTTAAACCCCTAGGTTGTCCCAGTGGACGAGTTTGAGTCTCGTGAGGGTTTTCAGTAATGATACCCACAAACATTGAACTAAATGTAAAAATCAAAAGAAACAATAAAAACAATCAACTCAAAAACTAAAATTACAACAAAATCAAAATTTAATTTTTAAGAATAAGAGTAAACAACATATCAAAGAAAAAGTGTCATACTTATTAATCTCCGTTAAGATCATAATTAAAATCTCAAGCATAAGTTATTTTAATCTCTTTAAACAATCATGATTTATTATAATAATTAGTCGAAAATCATTTTCATATTTCATGTCAAAAATGTATCAATTTAATTTCACCCAATTTCGATTGTCATGAATCGACTGCTTGACTATTCCTCACAAGTCAAGTACTCTCGAACCACTGAATCCTATGGGTTCAAACACTAAATACTAATTTATATGCGAAAGAGTTGATGTATAGAAATGAATTAATATGTTCGCATATGTATAAAGAATAAAGGCTCAAAGTGTTATTTTAACATTGATCTCATGAAAGGAATCAAATGTATAAATTATAAAGATATCATATATAAAAATTATTTTCATGCATAAATCAAAATCATTAAGAAAGAATTTCAAGATATATGCCTTTTACAAATGAAGAGAATGCAATGACTTTTTAGGGAATTATTTCCTATATCTTTCTTTTGTAATTAACTTTTACTCACAACTTTGTAGGCAATGTGGGTTATAGTATGTAGATTATACTATATATTCTTTATCTCTCTATTTTTTTCTGAAGATATTTCTCAATATTTGGATTTTAGAAAGTCAACCCATTGTACAAATTGTACATTTTTGGATTTTGGTGAGTGGTTAATTTTGTGGCTTTTCTGTTTGATCTTGGTTTAGGTAACCCGGATATGTCTTTTTTTGTAGCGATCATGCATGAGCGAGATATAAGCATATCTTTATCAATTTCTACTCAAATCATTTAATCTAAGCAAAAATAATAAAAAAATATATGATACTCTATTAAGATGAGAAAAAAAATTCATACATTCAATGCTAATACCTATAGAGATCATCTAAAAATTTGAAGAAATAAGAAATGTGTTTGGAGTAGAAAAAATATATATTTCACTCTGAATAAAGGAAATTAGGCTCAAATTATATCTCACAAAGGTAGTCTCCACTAAAAAAAAATTCATAAACACCGATTTTAGGTTTAATATAATTTCTACATCTTATCAAGAAATACTAGTTATGACAAAAACTAACTAATTATCAAAAAATAATTACAAAATATTTCATGATATGTTTTCAAAAATTAATCTAACAGTACAAGAGACTTAACTATTTACTTAAATTTGATTTAAAGAAATGATAATTTTTGTGAGAATTTTTTGATAATTAGTTAGTTTTTGTCATCACTTATATGGCCCCTTTATTGTTTTATTCTCTTTTCCTAAACTTTTCTTTCTTAGTTACAATTCATTGGAAATGAGTCAAATTAGTATACAAGAGTATGAATTCATTGATAGACTATTCACTTTGCCTTTAGAGAGAGAGTAGATTGATTATTGTTGAGAAGATTGTGTTCTAGGGTCAATAATTTTTCTCATCTATTCCTGAGACTGTAAACAACCCTTCCCCTAATGGTAAGTACTTTTTACTTATTGTATTTGGTAGATGAATTGATGTTACTTAACCATTTTTTTTGCAAAGATAACTTCACAAAATGTTTCTTCATAGAAAGGCTCAGGATCTAGTGCTTTCCAATTCATAAACTGGCACCTAGTAGAGGAGTCAAAAAGTGGGTGTACGCATACTTGGGAATAAAAGAGCATATCAAGAATTATCTCGTCAAGGCTGGATGACCATAAAAGATGAGGTACTCGACCAGGCTCCAATTGAGGACTTTATTATGGAAGATGAGGCTCCACATATAAGCCTTTTTCATGCACCTTTTCTATCTATTTTCCTTAAGTACCTAAGAGCCAGGATGGTTGAATCGATCAGACATAGTGCTATGAGGTTAACTAAGAAGTCTAGAAAGGTCAAAATTGCTTTTTCAATAATATATTTCTGAGGCCTAGGCTTGCCTTAACCCTATGGTAGATATTGTCCATACTGTTATATTTTAGAGAGATTGAGCCTTAGCTTCATTTAAGTGAGCTCAAGAAGACAAGGCCAAAAAGGTGTAGACAAAGCTCTTGTTGCTATAGAGAAGGCTCTTAAGGTTGCCAAGGGTCAATTCTAAGCAAAGTCAGCCATAAAGAACTCTAAAACGTAGGATCTAGGTCAATTCTAAGCAAATCCAACCAGAAAGAACTCTAAAATGTAGGATTTAGTTATCAAGACCCATTCATTGATTACCCAACTTAAAGTTGCAGCTAAATAGGAGGTAAATGATTATCTTGACTTAGAAGACTTCTGAGCTAGTACAAGGGTTACTTGGCCACATAATTTTGAGTTTGTTGAAAGTAGATTCAAAAAGGTCTATATATATTTGGTTCTCCCCCATGAAACTTTCCAAACTACACTAGAATTATAGTTAAGTATGGTGAGTATGACTATAACTCAAATGTTGAGAGGAATGAGACCCCATCTAGAGTGACAGTTCAAACTTTTGTTGGTAATAGGAGTGAGGCCTAACCTAAGTTAACTACTTGGACTTTGGGAATAGTAGAGGTGATATCCATTATTATTGTTCCATCAAAAGGCACCAATAGGGATGACCATCACATAAGTTAGGTATTAGGCCATATATTTTGTTTCATATTTTTATTTTCTGCTTTTAGTGAAAGTATTGATACTTGGCTTTTACTTTGTAGCTCTAGAAGCATTTGATTTTTGAAATAAATGATAAATTTGAATTTTTTTTGTATTTTACACCTTACATGGAGTATGGACATACCCTTTGTGCTTCTGTAATCCTTATAGGATGTACTTAGCACTTTAGTGACCTTAGGGGCCACATTTTTTTATTTTTATGGCCTTGGAATATCACACTTGATCTTTATTAGTGCAGGGCACATAAATCTTGGCGGTACTAGGCATGCAACTCTTGGTTGGCACATGCCATATAACTCTTACATCAGGATGACACTGAGTCATTTTTTGTAAAACATTTTGTAAGTTACAAATGGAACTGAAATGATTTTTCCTATCTAGGATGATGTTTCCGTTAACACCTAGCGTGGGTTTAGGAGAGCCTTATATGACGCTTGGCGAGATGAAAAATGGAAGATGTAAGACCAAACATGTGTGGTGTAGGATATACCATGGACCAACATGCAATCAGTTGTAACCGATTGGAAGGGCACCTGAATGATGCAAGCTGATCAATGAGGTGGGGCAATGGCACGCACATAGGGGTACAAATTTGTGGGTCAGACGCAATGTGATTGGTGACCGATTAGGCAACTGGGTGGTCCAATAGTGTTCTAAATTCCATCAAGTAGTCCTTTGTGCTTAGACAATCAATGTGACCCATTGGCTACGATTATGGCAAGTGGTTTCCTATCATTTGTGAATCACAATGTAGGATTTATGGAGTGATGGTCATTTATTGTTTGTGTTGCAACCCTAACATGACCTATCCAAACTCCCAAGTCTTAACACTTTGTTACTGACTAACTTTTTCCCTGATTCCAAAGTTTTTTGAATGTTTTTTTCTTTGAAACCATTTTTGTGTGAATTCATTATTTATCTAAATCCATCTTTTTTCTCTAAATCCATTTTTTCCTAGTCTTCCTAAGTTTTTAAGAAGTTTTATATTCTTCCTAAGATCCTTAAGAATTTTCTAGACTTCCTAAGTTCCTGGGAATTTTTCTTGTCTTCCCAAGTGCATTAACAATTTTGTTTTGAAAATTAGTCGTCTAGACTATGAATCTCCTAGCCTTCTTTCTTGGCAGGTTTCTTGAGTGCAGGAAGCAATGACCATTCTGTAGACTCCTATTCTTGTAGAGATCTTGCCTCCACCTTTTTGTTGGAAATTTTGTGAAAATTGTTAATATTTGGGAAGTTGGTCATGCCCCACTTTATTACCTATTTTACCTTTCCTAACCCTAATGTTTGCATCCTAGACCATTATCATTATGGGTACCAAAAGGGTTGTGTCCCAATTTCATTTTCTATATAAGTCTAGGTCCATTGTGATAATGGTGTTCTGATTCTAAGTTGATTAATGTTATGATTCTAGATTGTAGTTAGTGAGGATGCTAGAGGGGTTGAGCCCTAAATCTATTTTTCATATTACACTTAGTCCATTAAGATATTTGTTTTATGATTTTGGTTTGTCGTGATCTTAGATCGCAATCACTATGGGTGCTAAAAAGGTATTTATCTTACTTCTTTTATCGTACATGGCTTGGTTTATTAAGACAATGGTTGGTAGCGTCATCACCTTGATCCTAATTCACAGTCATTATGGGTGTTGAAAGGGTGTTTATTCTACTTTGTTTTCACACAAGAAGTGATCCATGGAGATGATGGAAGGCATTTTTTTGATCCTAGGTCACAATCACTATGGGTGTTGGAAGGGTGTTCATCCATATTCTATTTTCGCACTGGAAGTGATCCATTGGGACAATGGTGTACACTATCTTGATCATGGGTCACAATCACTATAGGTTCTAGAGGAGTTTTTATCTCACTTATGTTTTCACACAAGAAGTGATCCATTGAACCAATTGTTTAATGCTAAAATACCATGATCTTGGATCACAATTGTTGTGGATGTTGGAAGAGTGTTTATCATGCTTCCATTTCTACACAGCGAGTGACCTATTGAGACAATGATCTAACAAAGCCAATTGATCCAATCTATATCCTAAACAAAGGTCGATATGGGTGCAGAAAGAGTTCAAGACCTACTTCTTTTTGAACACAAGACTTTCTACATAAAGACGATAGCTGAATGATGCCGTATGTCAATCCCTCATAGGGTGGTGTCACTAAATAGTTTTGAAAAATGAGTAGCCTTCATAATCTAGTGTAGGACAACTCTGGTTCCTAACTTTGGCTGGGTTTTGCGCCTAGGTTCAGGGGAGGAGTGTACTCACTCCCAACCCATAGTAGTTTATGAGGGTGATCATGCCTTAGTACAAAGCTAGGGTTAATGTGGATGAGTGGCTAATTCTCATATGATGTTATAACCTTTTTGGATACCATGGTTGTCTTAGGTTCTTATAGAGTTGAGTTATAGATGATTACATGAATGCCAAGTTGGATAAAATGTTTATTTATGTTCAATATTGTTGTTGGTGTTGACATTGACTTGCCACGTAGAACCTCACCTAGTATGTTCAATTGAAAAATAAATTACAAGAATTAAATAAACACAAAAATATGTATGAACTCAACTTTTTATAGTTGCACCACTCACATCTTCTATCCTTGGTAAATCCCAATGTTGTAGTAGTCCTGTGTTACCCTTTTTCTCTCCATGGACGATTCCAACTCCCGATCCTATTAGGAACTTTATTGCTAGGTGATTTTGCAAGATAAGGCCCTAGAATCATACAAAAATGATGGTTCTAGTAGCACAACCTTCCCTAATTGTGACCAGGAGCTCAACACTTCCAAATGTGGTGAGAGGTTTTCTATAGAAGCCATACAAAAGGCATCATTAGCTTGAGAGGATGTTGTAGCTTCACTTACTTCCAAGCCTTCTTGAATAATATTATACTTCCAAACCTCATTGAATAAGATGCTCACTAAACTTATAGTATCTATCAACACTCTATAAATTCTATTGTTGGAAATCTGTAGGGTTATGATAAGAGCACCATAATGTGGATGCACTAATCATAATACTTCCTTCTTAATGAAAACCAACTCCTTTCTAACCATCATCAACTTCTTACCCTTTCCATGGTTATGGTTAATATGGAACACTTCTTGGTTGGCTCAAATCCTTTAGCATATGCCTTCTTGGTATGGTTGGTGTCAACACCTATTGGGCTTGCCCAGATATTGCGGATTTCATTCAAGATTGAAGGCTTGCACTCCTCTACTAAGTTTCTAGGGGCTATGACAAATGTGTTATGTTTAGCTGACATAAAGTTCTTCAGATAACCTTTCTATATCTAGTCTTTGATTTCCCTTTAGACCTTCTAATAGTCACTTGTTTAGTTACCGAATTTATGGTGGAACTTGCAATAAAAATTTTGCTTCTTACTACAAGGGAAACCTCTTAACTTCTTAAGATACTTGAAGAGTCTTGAGTCCTCGACATTAATCAGTATATGTTCCTAGGTAATATTTAGAGGAAAATTTTTTTTGAAGCTATTCTCAGGCTGTGAGGTATCAATCTTCTTTTGGGCCTATTCTTTCCTATCCCCATTTTTTAAATTTTTGTCTTACAAGTTTCTGAGCTCTTCCTCACTCTTCCTCTTTTGAGGGTAGTTCTTTGTCTCTCTTTTGTGGTAACTAGCCATATCTTGAATGTTGATCATTGTAGCCACAATCTTGGTCATCTCTATGTAAGAAAACCGTAGATTTTTTTATGCCAGGTTTCCCACAACAGTCTTATATGAAGATTGCAGAGGATTACATTGATTACCAATGAGTCTGAAAAGTCTTTAACTTGAATGTTATCATTGTTGAAACCATCAAAGTAATATTTTAGTGACTTATTTTCTTTTCAAAGTCAACCCCATCAAATGTATTGAGGCCTATGGTAGTCTTCTATTTGTGTTGAGGCCTAAGATGATCACCCACTCTCTATACCACTTTTTTATTGTGATTATAGTCTGCGCATCACCATATAAGCTTTCCTGACTAGAGTGGGCACAACACTTGGCCTTGAGGTGGTTCCTTAAGTATGTGCAATCGATGTGTAAGCACTCCAGATCTAGTTGGATTCAACTAGCTTGATTATCAGTGGCTAAGTGTACCGAGGGTGAAGCATCATTGCCATTTCTATTATTTGCACCCAGGTATTATAGATTCTAGATGTGAGGATCCAATCTACCATAGACTGGGCCTTTTAAGTTGTTGCTGACTCTGGGAAGTTGGTATTATTCTTTTAAGGCACCACACCATACTGATCCAAGAGATCATTATTGGTTCATTGAGGCACTAGGGTGCCCTTGTGAATTCATTTATAGCTATATCAATTTCTTCATCATGAGTTCCACCTTTTGTAACCTTTGATCCATGGTTGGTTTCTTGGGCTTAGTGTCCTTCTTGTTTCTCTTAGTTTTTCTTTGTTTTGATTGACTGTTCATCTAGACCTTCACCCGCTCTTCATTTAGTAGGAGTAGTGGAGAGTTTTAAGAATTTTCTTGGGAGCTCATTCAGTGAATCAATGGATCAAACACATTGCTAAGAGAGAAATAAATGAAGAACACCACGAACAAAGTAAAGAACGTGAAGAATACTATGAATGTTTTTGATTTTTCAATAATTTAGTCTATTGAAGACTAAATTTCTTTCCATATGCAAAATTTTGAATTTGATTACTTTTAGGTAGCATTCTCTAGATACATAGACATGCAAATCACTAGAAAACCACTTTATAAGGGATGACACCAATGGGTGTCGTATCCTCTCTGATACTTAAGTCAGTTTTTGAGACAAAAATTAATATCAGAGAGAGTTTGAGTAGGGAGCTCAGGTGCTTATATATACTTTTCCTATTTATGAGGACTTATTTAAAAATTTTGACAGATGATATAATTGTAAATAAATAATAACAATTAATTAATATTTAAATTTATAATATATAAATATTAAATTAATTAATATATAATTATTTAAATATTATTAACCTTTCATAACTATGGATTCTGTCATTAAGATTCATTTTAAATTTAAATAATAAAAGATGTATATGATTGTGCACTGATTATACTTATTTTACTTTTCAAAGTTGACGTGGACCAATCAAATGGTCCATGTGTACCTGACGATTATCCTATCCAACAATAATTATATCAAAAAATGATTTTTTTAAGGAGTCATAGTATATGCTATCTTGATTAAAGCAAAATTGGTACCATGGAATGTACTTCGAGGCTATTTAAATATAATAATTAAGTGCTATGAGTATATTGCTTGATATGTTTTTATTGTTTCTCTATGAATAAGAAATTATGGATTAACACAATAATTTGTAAATTGTTATAAATTATTGTGAAAGGTTTACAAAGGTTCCGTTCCATAAACATTATGTATAACCATGCTACTTGAGAAATCACTCTCATTCTTATTGAAGATGAATTTGTTACCATAATTTGTTATCTAATTCTTACATATCATCGTATCTTTTTTGATGTGTCATTGTTTATTCTTTTTTCATAGCACTTATGTTTGGATTGGTCGCTCTATGCTTAGAGGTATCAAAGACATGTTATGTCTGCCTATGGCTCATTTGCTAGCAGGCCATGTCGACTTGTGGCCCGTACATAGGATCTTTCGTATCTCTACTTTTGATAGTAGGCTTTACCATGCAATGCTTGGGCCATTCCTAATAGGTGAGTACATCCCACGGTGTGTTTAGCCCATTATTTTGGAAAAAAATGTTATTAGTAGGAGTCTAACTCCCTATCTCCTATGTATTAATATTAATTCTATCCACTCAATTATGTACACATTTAATAACATACATATATATTTAATATTAATTTATCAATTAATTAAACAATTAATCGATAATTTAGGTTTAATTTAAAGGATAAAGGTTCAATATAGTTCGGTAATTTTGACAAAAAAAAAATATATTAAATATTTTATTACTTTTAAGTCATCTAAATAAGTTAATATTTTTTTAAAAAATAGCATAAAAATTCTGCATTAATCGTTGACTACAGTTTTGTAACTTGTAAGGGTAATTTTATGATTTAAAAAAAAAAGTGAAACATCAATTTTTCAAGAGCAATTTTGAATTTAAAAAAATTAGAACAAATACTAATTCTTTCCTTCTACAATATTCAGCTGCATCCCACACTGAATTAAGATCCTAATTATTTATTAATTAATAAATAACTAATTAATTGATTAAGTAATATATGTGGGAGGAGTAGTGCAAGGACAGGTTTGTTGTAGAAGATGAACATAGAAAGGGCTGAGAAACTCCTTACGCTTGTCCAAGATCTCATAGACCTTGGGACTTGTGCATGGAAATGGATATTAATTGAATGAGTGCAATTTTAGAACATTTATGACGGCTCCATTATTGGCTTACATCTCTTAAGACTTTCATTATATAAAATGCAATCAAAAAAGTTATTCCAACTTACAAATATTTTTATTCTGAAATTACCCTTGAAAAATTGATATTGTAGATTTTTTAAAAATCCAAAATTGGCCTCACAAGAAGTGATCAACGGTCAATGCTTGACCTTTGTGTTTTGTCTTTTTTTAAATTATAGTACTTATCTAAACCACTTAAAATTTATAAGATTTTTGTGTTCTTTCATTAAAACACCACCTGTATCCTAATTCAAAATACTGGTGAATGGATACTTTTCTCTTAATATGGCACTTTTTTTTTTTTTAGTTCTTAGTTTGATCCATTTTCTTTTATTTTATGTACACAAGACTATCTATATAAATGACATTTAAAATAATGAATAATTATTGGAGCAATTATTTATTATTTTTATAGCATATATTTATTAATCAAATTAATTAATTATTTTTATGATTAATTATTCAATATTTTTATTTTTTTTAAAATTTATTATATCATTAATTTTAAAATTTATCAATATAAAATAACATATTATTGTATATAAACAGAAATTTCTAGAAGTTGTTAAACTTTTGGTGGAATCATGCTGGGGCTCCATCAGTGGCATTGACATCGCCATACAAGAGAGTTGGAAGTAGTTGTCAAGGGGATTGACATAAAAGCAAGTGTCATTGACAACAACGTAAACCGAAAACGCTTACTTTTCAACTTTCAAGTAGACCAAACCAAAAACTTTATTTTTTCTATTTTTTATTTTGAGAATAAAAGAAAATTTTGTTTTTATTTAAGAAATTTCTCAAAAACATCATCTTTTCCTTTAAGAAAATAATTGTTTTTTGGAAATAGTCATTCGAATTATTCTACAATTTGCAACATTTTTCAAAAGAAAAAAAAGAAAAAAAAAACAGAAGATAATTATAATGTTTGGATGAAAAGTTACAATATTTTAATTTCTGTTCAGTAAAAATACATTAAATAATTTTTTTTTTGAAAATTAAATGCTATGATTTATGTTGAAATTTAGATAGATTATAATTATTTATGAATAATTACATTGGTTTTAAAGAGACATAACTTTTAATAATATTCTAATTTACTAAAGAATTATAACCTTTGAATGCGTACATAACATTTTATAAATATGTTAATCTTTCTTTCCTTTTTATTTTTTTTTTCTATTACCAAGAGAAAACTTTCATTGTCAAACAAAAAGGATGACACAAAACAATTAATTACATCCAAAGAAATCAAATCCCACACAATGATGGGTACATCCCTAACCCATACATGCCTTCCCACACCCTTAAGGGCCAAAGCAACCACACAATGTGCTACTTTGTTAGCCTCCTTATGCCTAAAAGACACTACACTTTTCCAGCCAAAACTGAGACTCCTTCACCAACATCCTTCCACTGCCTAGCATCCCCACAACAACAAAGGAATTATACTCCACATCATCAGCCAACTGCAAAGAAAAACTAATGGCATGCAATTTAGTAGCCACCATAGATAGACAACCAATTTTACATTCCATACCAGTAAAGAGAGCACATCCATTTCCATCCCTAAACATACATACCAACCTCATCTTGTTACAACAAATTGAAGCATCTGTGTTTGACTTGATAGTGCCATCACACGGCCTTGTCCAACCCATCTTAACAGCCTCAATCCTAGCCACCACCACCTATTTCTTGTTTGCCATAAAGAAGCCAGGCACCAATAAATTATACCAGTCTAACAACTCCTCCACATTCCTCCCCCTTTTGCCATGTAAAACCTCATTCGTGTTTCGCCTAACATTAGATAGTAAAAGTGATTCATCTCATCCCCAGTGTAGAATTTCACATTGTATTGAAAATCTTGGCAAACTTGCCACAACCTAACTCATAAATCCTTGGCTAAAAAGAGGACTATTTCCACACCCTTTTAGCCATGCCACAAAGCCACAAACAATAAGCTACATCGTCATAAGGCCCATTGCATAGGGTATACCAAGTAGCACCAATAATTTCCTTTTTTAAAAGATTAGCTATAATAGGAAAAATATTGTTGCAGGTCATCCAAATAAACCCCAAACCGAGACCACCAGGCCTGATCCTCAGTATTGCTAGCCCCAACGCTGTGGTTTACTTTAACACCCAACAATCTATGCTCCTCATCCCAATCACCATTAAAATCCACAAGCTCAACAATCTTCTGTTCGAGTAAATTGTGTGTTATACAACCATGGTATGGTATTAATCCACTAAATATGATTGTGCAATTCAGTGTTTAATGGGTCACTTTATGGTCATGTGGTAATGAGAAAGAATTCTATTATAATTTTTTTTTGTTTTGATTTGTTAGTATGAAATGTAATGAAATTCATTCGAGGACTAACACGAACGTTTATTCCTTTAATCTTCTAACACTCCTCGGGAATACTTTAGAATGTTTTGTTTTCTTCACTTGTTTGTGATTTCATATATTTTTCCTCATTTTGAATGTTATAAATTTTATTTTCAATTTTACCCTTATATTGATCCACTTTTTAAAATTTACCCTTATATTGATTCACTTTTAATACAAATATGGTAATAATAATATTGTTTTTATTAAATTCAATTCTTATTACAATTGTCATGCACAATAAGTTTTCATTGTGGAATCAAACACGACCTATGAAATTTTCCATCCGAGGTTGAAAGTTTATATTATCAGAAAACCTTAGTTCTGGTTTTGTGGCCCTGAATATCTCCACAGAAGTTGATTGATTTCCTTTGCACAATCCTTCTGTTGATAATGGATAACCTTGAGAGCTTCTTGAGCCAGACTCCATTATTTGATAATTGTATATGGTTGTTTTTCAGCAATTTTGTCTCTGACAGTCTGTTAATTTCTTTTTCTATCTAGGCCTTTGATTCATCAAAAACTTTTGCCATAAAATGTGGGAAAAAGCATTCCACACAGCTACTTGATATTTGTGATATTTATTACTCTGAAGACTCTCATTGTTCCTGCCATCGCACTTTTAATACTACTGATGATGATTTTCAGTTTTCACAATGTGCAATTCAATGCAAAGAGAAAAGGAAGTTAGATTCTAGGGAGATCTGTGAGAAATGGTTTTATTGATGATGAATAAACGAATGTTTACAACCTATTTATACAAAAGAAAAGCAAAATTGTAATAATTAAAAATAAACACAATTATGGAGAGGCATGTTCTTGGACAGCCTATCCTTCCCCACCAAACTGTTGGTGGCTGCTTCCAATTGGTGTGTTGGTTGTCACCAGCTGGATCTTAAGTTCTTTAAGTTTTTCAACATTCTCCCTCAAGTTAGAATATATGTTAATTATTCCTAACTTGCTAAGTAAGCTTGAGAACTATGGAAAACTCAGGGATTTGGTAAATATATCTGTTGGTTGCTCTAATGTAGAGATATGATAAGTTTTGATCATTCCAGCTTGAATATTTTCTCTTACTAGATGGCAATCGATCTCTATGTGTTTGGTTCGCTCATGAAACACTGGATTTGATGCAATGTGAAGAGCTGCTTGATTGTCACAATATAACTTGGTTAGTTGGGAGTGTTTGATACCCAAATCATCCAAAATATATCGTAACTAGGTTACTTCGCAACATGTTGATGCCATAGAGCGGTATTCTGCTTCTACACTTGATCGTGAGACCATATTTTGTTTCTTAGTTTTCCAAGAAATTAGTGAGTTTCCAAGACACATACAATATCCTGTGGTTGATTGTCGTGTATCTGTGCATTTTTCCAATCTACGTCACAAAAAGCATTTAGTTGTAATGAACTAGTTGCTGAGAAAAAGAGACCTTGCCTTGGTGTGTTCTTGACATATCGTGGCACTCCTTGAGCTGCTTCCAAATGTGGTTGACATGGTTTATCCATATATTGACTGAGAATGTGCAATGCATATACTAAGTCTAGCCTTGTGATGATCAAGTATATTAATCTCCTAACAATTCTTCGATAGGATGTGGGATTACTGATGAATTTCCCTTCAACTTTGCTGAGGGATAAATTTTGTTCCATAGGTGAATTGGCAGATTTTGCATCAAGATAACCCATGTCCTCTAATATTTCAAGTGCGTACTTGCGTTGTAACATAACAATTCCCTTCTTGGAACATGAAACTTCTATGCCCAAAAAATACTTTAATTCACCGAGATCTTTAAGCTTGAATTGTTTCATGAGATGATTCCTAGTTTCTTCAATGTCTTGTACATTGTTTCCTGTTATGATTATATCATCTACATAGACAAGAATAGAAGAGAAGGAATTACCATGGGTTTGGAAGAACAGTGAGTGATCATACTTGGATTGGTTAAAACCAGCTAGCTTAAGTGTTGTTGATAACTTGATGAACCATTGTCGTGAGGCTTGTTTGAGTCCATACAAAGATTTATGTAGCTTACATACTCGTGTTTCCCTCTTTCGTCTGAATCCAGGTGGAAGGGACATGTAGACATCTTTATGAAGATTACCATAGAGAAAAGCATTGTTGACATCGAGTTGTCGAAGATGCCAATTTTGAATAGCAGCAACAGCAAGGAGAAGCCGAACAGTGACAAGTTTGGCTACTGGTGCCAAAGTTTCTTGGTAGTCAAAACCTTCAATCTGACTGTATCCTTTGGCCACTAACCGAGCCTTGTATCGTTCCATAGAGCCATCCGGATTATACTTGATTTTGTAGACACATTTACAACCAACTGGTTTCTTGTTTGGAGGAAGCTGTTGAAGCGTCCAAGTGTCATTAGTTTCAAGAGCATCCAGTTCTTGTTTCATGGTAAGCCGCCATTTTGGATCATTGAAAGCTTCAACAAATGTGGTTGGTTCCCTGAGAATGGAAATAGAAGTAGCAAAGACACGATTTGCAGGTGATAGTTGGTCATAGGTAAGTACATGAGATAAAGAATGGGAATTACCTTTGTCTTTGGATGATGCTGAGTGAGACGAAGGGAAGGACCGAGAAGGCAAGGAAGCTTCTACATGATATTTTTGAAGGTAGCTAGGAATATTGGTGGATCGACAAAGTCTATGTGTGACTGGTGTTGGAGGAGTTATGTGTGGTGGAGAAGTTGATGATGATGTTTCTGGAGATGAATTTTGAAGATGAAGAGTGTCTGAGTTGATTATTGGAAGGACAGATGGTGTATGATCAAGTGATGTATTTGGATTGGTTAATTGACGAATGTTAGGTATGTCATCATAAATAGTATCTTTTGATGCAAGAAATAGAGTTGCAGTGTTGACAGCGGAAGTGAAATAAGGAAATACATGCTCATGAAAGATAACATCACGAGACACTAAAGTCTTGCTTGTTTCCAGATTGTAGACATGATAACCTTTTATCCCATATGGATACCCAATGAATACGCATTTATGTGATCTAGCATCAAACTTGGTGAGTCGATCATGATGTGCAGAAACAAAACAAAGGGAACCAAAAACACGAATATGTTCATACCTAGGAATTTTGTGAAAAAGAACTTCAAATGGTGTTTTACCCTTGAGAACAGGTGTTGGAGTACGATTTATGAGGTATGTGGCTGTAAGAATGGAATCTCCCCAGAATTGTTTAGGAAGATTGGCTTGGAAGAGCAATGAACGAGCGGCATTGAGAAGATGACGGTGTTTGCATTCAACAACACCATTTTGTTGAGGCGTAGAGACACAACTGGTTTGATGAAGGATTCCTTTGGTAGAAAACAACCGGGTCATAGAGAATTCTGGTCTATTGTCACTACGAATGATTTTAACTCTGGATGAAAATTGTGTTTCAACAAGATTGATGAAGGTGGTAAGAAATGTACGTGTATTAGATTTAGCATGTAAGAGATAGACCCATATACATCTTGAGTAGTCATCAACAATAGTGAGAAAATAACGTGCTCCATTAAGTGCTGGAATGTGATAGCCACCCTAAATATCGACATGAATCATTTCAAAAGGTGCTTTTGTATTGATCGAACTTAAAGGAAATGGATTACGTGTTTGATTAGCTAATAGACAAATAGAACAATCACTAATGGAAAAAAAGGTGTGTTGATGGAAAGAGAAATTACACGCAAACTGTTATTAGATAAATGACCAAGTCGTTGATGCCATAGATGAGAGTTGATGGAAGCAGTATTTGAAACGGAGAAACATCCAGCCTTTTCAGAAATAGTCAGGTAGTAGAGTCCTGCTTTCTCAGTTCCCATCCCAATCGTCTTCCCTGAGCATTTGTCCTGAACAAAGCACATACTATTAGTGAAGGTGACATGGCAAAATGAGGTTTGAGTTAGTTTGGCTACTGAAACTAAGTTTAATTTGAAGGAGGGAACACACAAGACATTATGGAGTATGAAATTATTTGAGAAATGTACAGTGCCAATATGTGTGACACGGGCAAGAGAATGATCAGGTAAATGCACATGCCGATTAGTGACTGGAATGCTGGAGCTCATAAGGTTTTGGGAACAGACCATGTGATCAGTTGCCCCTGTATCAAAAATCCAACGAGTTTCTGAATGGAAAACAGTTGCACATAATGTGTTACCTGAAGAAGTAGTCACTTGACTTGCCATGCTACCTGATTTGGATTGATTGAGAAGTGTAAGGAGCTCTTGATATTGGGCAGATGTAAGGTTGTGGGATGGTGTCTTTGTGTCGGAGCAGCTTTCCTGAAAGTCAGTATGATGAGCTTTGGAAAGGAAGCCATAACTTTCATTTCTCTTATCTTGAATTGCTCCTTTCTTTCGACACATGTTGATGTCATGTCCATTCAAACCACATAAATTAAATTTGAGACGCTTTCGACAGTTTTCAAAATTGTGTCCATTGAGATCACAAAAATCACATTTGAGGTGACTTCAGAAATTCTCATAATTATGGCCTATATTTTTGCATCGATTGCACTTGAGATGTGGATTCCTTGGTGGGTAATTTTTGTGAGGATATTGTGGACGACTATCTCTGGCACCAAGTGCGGCAGCTTCTGGCATCCTTCCCATGCTTTGCGTGGAGATAGCTCTTTGCTTTTCATCTTGAACAATAAGTGAATATACCTTATTTACTGTAGGTAATGGTTCCATGAGCAAGATTTGTCCACGTGTTGATGTGTAAACAATGTTAAACCCCATGAGAAACTTTATGGTTCATTGCTTTTGTTGATATTCTTGTAGTTCCCTTCCAGCATTTCCTCCACAATGTGGAAGAGGACATAGTGCATCACGACTATCCCATGAGCTTTTCAATTTGGTATAGTATTCTCCAATGCTTACACCTTCTTGTATGCAATCATTGATCTCTTGCTCAATGTGGAATAAGTGCACGTTATTGGTGTGAGAAAAGCGTTCCTTTAATTCTTCCCATAACTCATATGCAGTATCATTATACATGACACTTTCTGTAATTTTTGGCGATATGGTGTTGAGGATCCATCCTTTGAAAAGAATGTTGCAGCGAGTCCATTGTTTGATTTCTGCTTCAAGGTTTGTTGATGGCCTTTTGATTGTGCCATCAATGAATCCTTCTTTGTTTTTGGTTATTAGAGCCATGAGCATTGCATGACTCCAAATGTGATAATTTTCTTGATTTAAGGATTGAGCTACGAGAACCATACCTATTTGGTTTGAGTGGTGTAGATATAATGAATGGCTAGGGTCATCATACCATTTTGGTAAAGTAGGATTGGTATTGGTAGTTATAGACATTATTATTGAGTAAAATAAATTCAAAAGAATGGGATAGGTTTAAGTATGTTTTAGATAATAATGACTATTTATGAAATAAATAATGGACTAAAATATGCTTTATCTTATAGAAAATGAGTCAAGGATTACAGAACCAGAAATTTCAGTCGCAGAACCGGTCGGAAAGTGGGTGAACCGGCGGTTGGAGTGGCTGGAATGGCGGCTGCAACTAGGGTTGTCCAAAAACTGGGTCGGACCGGTATAAACCGAAAAACTGGACCGAACCGAGCAGTTTTGTAAATGAAATGGTCCGGTCCGGTCCGTATTAAATAAAACTGATTTTAAAACGGTCCGATCCGGTTATAAAATATTATAAATCGGTCGGACCGGACCGGACCGAACCGGTTTTATTAAATAAATATTTTTTTTATTTAAAATATTATAAAATGGGGTATATATATATATATATTGTTTTCGAGTTAAGGCATTCAGCCGTAACTCGCTAACGCTTAACTTTAACCCTAGAAATTGAAATCTCATTTCCTCTACGCTCTGCGACTTTGCGTTTGCTTTTGGCACTTCGCCGTCTACGCTCTACTTTCGCCATTTCTCTGTCTACGCTTTGGGTCTGGCCGTCGTCGCTTCCACTAGCAACTAGCCACTGTTCCTCGTGTTGATTCTACCAGTAGCTAACCACTGTTCCTCGCGTTGCTTTCACCAACAGCTAGCCATTGTTCCACGCGTTGCTTCAACCAAAAAATAGCCACCTCTCCTCGCATCGCTTCCACCAGCAAATAACCACCTCTCCTCGCGTCGCGTCGTGTCATGACAACAATGGACGAAAATCACAAAATAGGTATATGGTCTACTACTACTGGAGTACTGGTAGTCTGGTAGTAGTTTTTTCCTGAATAAACTGAATGGTAAGTCTAAAGTCTGAACTTTGAAATCTGAATGGTATGTCATTTTTTTATTAGTCAGAACTCTGAAATCTGAATGGTATGTCATTTTTTTGTTAGTCTGAACTCTAAAATCTGAATGGTATGTCGTTTTTTTGTTAGTCTGAACTCTAAACTATGAAGTTTGAACAATTTTTTCTCACAGAGTTCATTTTTTTAAATGGTGGAAGTTAATTAATACTGTTAGAACTTATAACTTCAGTTAAATTGTTCGTACGTTGCCCCTCTTTGAAAGCTTAATTATTTTGATTAAGTTCTCTTTATAGATTAAATATATATAGTTCATTTTATTAATGTTTGATCATTATGAATTTCAAGAGGTACAAGTCTACCCCAGAGAATAAAAAATCTATGTCATCAAGAATATGTACATCTACATAGCTCATTTTTCAGTTTAAGCTAATTATAATCATCAGGATGCATTCCACCTTTCTTATACCCATCATGATCTTCTATTAGAAGGTAGATTTATTTTTTGCATGTTGGATATGATTCCAATTCCCATCAAATTGTTATCAATATTTGTTTGATCTAGAAAGTTAATTAAACTTGGAGCTCAAATTCAAAACTTGTTGATGGTTTGGACTTTGGACTCTGGACTCTGGAGAGTGTTCTCAGGGTTGGTTCTGAGTGAACAACAATCGTTGTGGAGTGTGGACTCGTTTAGATAATAATTTTCTCTTAAAAAAAGTCAGAGATTTAAGTGCATTTGTATCCAATATGTATTTATTTATTTATATGACTATTCCCCTACATTTAAAAAGTGTTTAAACAAATTGCCTTAGTATAATCATAGTTCACAGAATACATTGATCTTTACAATTAAATGTGTTTTTTTATTAACATGATTTGTTAATAATTTAATATAAATTTTTATATATGATTTATATATAATCTGTATTTTTATCATAAAATGTACATAAATTGTGGTGTTTTTGTTTTATAGGTTCTTATTAAATCATATTAGTTCTTAATTTTTAAAATGTACATAAACAATGTTTAAATTAATATTGTTATAGATTGCATAAAGTTTCTAAATATCAAACTGTATTATTAATTCATTAACGCCTGGCGCCTGCTATCATATATGCAGGTAATGAAGCTATAAACTAAATATTTATGCAGATAATTATATTTTAAATGTAACTAATCCACAAAGTTAATAAATAATAATAAAAAAAGTTTTTATTAGCATTCAATTGTACAAAATTACCATCTTTGTAATGTTAATGTAGTGGCACCAAACATTTTGTGAAGCCCTCAAATTCAAGGTAATGTCCTGGATTGTTGTTGAGTGGGACTGTGAGACTGTGAGTCGTGTAAATGCTATTTAAAAAAAATTCACAAAATGTCCTTCACTATAGGTTTATTTTATAATTAAGCTTAGCTGAAAATAAAAATAAATTCTTTAAACTTTCTATAATCTATTAATTATGTAAACTTCAAAATTTCAAATGTTCTCGCATATATGTGAAATATCAGTCTTAAAATATTATTTGTTACACTTTGGTGACTTATATTATGTTAGTTTTGAAATGATTTTTGATTAAGTACAAAAAGTAATATTTTAATATATTAAGAATATGTACTAATCTATATTCTATATATAGGTGATATAGGTGATGATGTACATGAGTTTATTGGACCAAGTCAATTTACAGACTTTACTATGTCTATGATTGATGACATTGAACCTGAAATTCATCCGAATGAAATGGAAAATCCACCACAGAATTTAAATGACTCATCTTCAAAAAGGGGAATAAAAGTAAGTAATGTTCACCTCGATAACGAATCTGATATGAAGAAACCAAAAAATTTTAGGTCAGAAATATGGAATCATTTTTCATATATTTTACCCTATGATGTGGAAAATCCTAGAGCTACATGTCATTATTGTAAAAAAGGTTATGCTGCTCATCCCACAAGGAATGGAACTACTTCAATGATACATCACTTCAAAAATTTATGTAAGAAGATTCCTAAAGAAGTAGATAAAGGACAAAAGATGTTAAGTTTTCAAACACATAAAAGAGAGGATGATAGGACAACTCATAAATTAGTTGTTGTATCATTTGATGCAGAAGGTGCTAGAGTTGCTTTGGGAAAAATGATTATTATTGATGAATTGTCTTTTAGGTTTGTTGAGGGTGAGGGATTTAAAGATTTTATAGCTGAAATTTGTCCTAAGTTTCATGTGCCATCTCGGCAAACAATTTCTAGAGATGTGTTTCAACTTTATTTAGATGAGAAAAAAAGTTTGAAGAACTTTTTCATAAGTGAAAAGCAAAGAGTTTGTCTTACTAGTGATTGTTGGACTTCAATTCAAAATATTAATTATATTTGTCTAACCACTCATTATATTGACAAAGATTGGAAATTACAAAAGAGAATTATAAAATTTTGTCAAGTTGAGAATCATAACGGTGATACAATTGGGAGAGTGATAGAACCAAGTTTGCATGATTGGGGTATATGTAAGGTATTCACCATAACACTTGATAATGCTTCCTCAAATGATACTATTGTGTCATACTTGAAAAGGAAGCTAAAAAATTAGAATGATGGACTTGTTATGAGTGGAGAGTTCTTTCATGTGCGATGTTGTGCTCACATTTTGAATTTGATTGTAAGAGAAGGACTTAAAGATCTTCATAGTACTATTATGAGTATTCGTTGCGCTGTGAGATATGTTAAATCCTCCCCTTTGAGATTACAAAAGTTTAAAATGTGTTCTATTAAAGAAAATATTGAGTCCAAAGGAAGTGTCGTGTTAGACGTGCCTACAAGATGGAACTCCACATATCTAATGTTAAAATCTTCTTTAGATTTTCAAAAAGCATTTGATCATCTTGAAGAAGAGGAAGGAACAAACTTTATTTCTTATTTTCATGAGGAGCGATCGAACGTTGGTGTTTTTGTCAAGTTTTTGAAGACTTTTTATGACTCTACTTTAGCATTCAGTGCATCTTTATGTACCACATCCAATTTATATTTTACAGAACTACATAACATTCAATCTCAAATACTTACATGGTGTGGTTCTGATGACTTGTTGTTGAAAAATATGGCTATTAGCATGAAAACAAAATTTGAGAAGTATTGGGGAAATGTAGACAAGACTAATAAGATGTTGTATGTTGCATTTGTACTTGATCCAAGGTACAAATTAGAGTATTTAGAATTCTTATTTGAAGAGATTTATGATTTAGAAATTGTTCAAAAATTGAGAGATAATATCAAAAATATTTTTATGGATCTGTTCAAAGCTTACTATATGTTAGTACATGGAAAAGATTTTCAATCTAATGTGACTCAATCACAAGATGTAATAGGAAGGATTCCTTCATCTGAAGAAGCAAGAAAGTTGAAATTTCTTAAACGCTTAGAGGAGAAAAATAGTTTGGAATTGAAAACCGAGGTTGACAAATATTTGAACACCCCATGTGAAAATGTCATGTTGGATAAGTTTGATATATTAAAATGGTAGAGGGAAAATTCTTTTAGGTTTCCTATCATCTCTCTCATTGCACGTGATGTGTTAGCAATTCAAGTTTCAACTGTTGCATCAGAATCAGCTTTTAGCACAGGAGGGCGCATTCTTGATCCATTTAGGAGTTCTTTGAATCCTAAAATGGTAGAGACATTAGTATGTAGTCAAAATTGGTTTCGTTCTTCCATTAATAATGACAATGTCCTCTTACCAGAATACAATGATGACCTAGAGATTTATGAAGATGTTGATTTTGTTTGATTGTAAAGTTTATTAAAGACATTACAATGATCGTTGATGATTAATAATGGGTAAGTTTTAAATATTATTATCTAATGATGTATTGTTGTTGATTGTGAGTTTTGATGTTTGTAAATGTTTAAGAATTCTTTGTAAACGAGATATTTGGAATTAATTTCTTCATGTCTAATCTTTTTTTTATTTTAGATTTTGATAACATCTTATTTATGTATTTATGTATTTAACAATAATATCTATCTGTGTATGATTATAAATGAGCATTACAATTGATTGCATCCTATTAAATTATATCATATTAAACTGAATCATATTTATTTATTATTAATCATTCAAACTGTTAACCAAACCGGACAAAACCGTTCACTTATAACATTTTAGATAGCCGAATGGTCCGGTCCGGTCCAATTTCAACTATATGAACGGTCCGATTTGGATAAATTTTTTTTAAGTAAAATCGGACCGGACCGGACCATGGACACCCCTAGCTGCAACGGTGGAGCCCTGAACCGGATGAAGATCGAATTGGTTGAATGACATGTCGTTTGCTTCAGCGGCGCTCGAACGACGTGTCGTTGGATGGATCATGCTAAATCATTAGTTTAGCAAGATTGAATATGAAACTAGTAAACAATCGACACCTACCTAAATCATTAGTTTAGTTTGAATTAAAATATCCAACCACAAAATATTTAATATATGCCACATAATGAATTTCATAGAATTCCAATGTTTGTTGCATGGATCATGCTTAAACTAGCTCATAACTCTAACTACTTATGAAATATCATGCTTTATTCACACTATAATATAAATCAAACTACCAACTACATTTGAATGCAGAAATTACAACATATACTCCTATTCCACATCATTCATGGGAGACATAGATGCCCTGAGCTTGAAACGAGGAGTAGGTGGGGTACTAACATGTTTTGAGTTTTCAATCTTGCCAGAAAATTGTAGCATCTTCTTCAAATATTTACTATGAGTGAGACCAACCTTACTCTTAATTCAATATCTATTTATCTCCATGATAGAAATCTTCTTAATTAAGTTTTCCAAAATATTTCTTCTCAAATTCTTGATTCAACTTAGTATTCAATTTTTCAATCTCAACTTTTTTCTTTGAGGCAATCAACATACAAGAGAATATATATGAAAGAACCATCTTATAGCTTGCGAAAATATACACAATGACCAAATTTTCTTGTGTACTTTTTCTCTATGATCAACTGAATAAATCCATTATATCACTAACTTAGTGATTGCTTCAATCCATACATTGACTCTTTTAGTTTGCAAGCCCAATTCTCTTTACCAAAAACCTTGAATCCATTGGCTAAGTTAAATTATTTTTCTCTTCCAAATCAATGTGTTATAATGCATTTCTTACATATGAATAAACTACTTAATATTCAATATGTGATACCAAAGCCAATAAATTTATAATGGAAGAATGTTTCTGTAAGGTTTATGAGTGTTGACGATACTCGTGAACAAAATATTTAAATGTAATTTAGTTTCTATGTGAGTATTTTAAGAACAATTTTCAAGTTAAAGAAACTATTAAGCCCTAAACAAACACATCTTAACTATATCTCTATTCTTATGCACGTTAGATTTCATATTAGATATATATGAATATTTTGTACTTAGGTTACTCGATCGATTGAGATATGTCTAGTTCGATCGAGGTGAGTAGATCGATTGAGAATTGATCTACCTTGTTTAAAAAGTCCTTGATTTAATTTTTAATTAAGATAGATTAACCGAGGTTTAATATTCGATCGAGAATCGATCTATCTATCTAAGGATTTATTTTTAATACCTTAGATCGATCACAGATTGGTTAGATCGATCGATCTTTTTGGCTTGATCGATCGAACTCAACCTAGATCAATCAACTGGCCAAGGTCTCAACTTTAACCTAATTGTTTACTCGAGTAAATCATTATAATTACCATTTTCTCCCTATTATTTATTGCTCTATGAATTGTTTAATGGACAATATTGTAATTGGATTTTAAGCTAGTAGTAGGGCTTCTATATGAATTGTTTAATGGACAATATTGTAATTGAACTTTTACATGTCATTACCACATGTGTTTTTTTGTTGTTTTTGGTTGGAGAGAATGAAAAGGAATGATAATTGATTCCTTCCATTTGTGTGTTTGGTTGGGCTGAAAAATTAGTCAATAATGAAATAGATTCTTAAGGAATAAGGAATCACAATTCCTTCTCCCCCCTTTAGGAATCTTGATTTCATTCTCATCTCATGTTTTTTCCAATTTTACCCCCATCCCAAATATAACCCTAAACACAAATCCCAAATCCCAAGACCCTAAATCCTAAAACCTAAACCCCAAATCCTAAATCCCTAAACCCTAAAAACTAAATCCCAAAATCTTAAATCCTAAACCTTAAACCCCAAATCCCAAAATCCTAAACCCTAAACTCTAAATCTTAAACCCCAAAACCCTAAAACCTAAACCCCAAAATCCTAAACCGTAAACCCCAAATCCCTAATCCCAAATCCTAAAACCCTAAATCCTAAAACCCTAAACCCTAAATCCTAAAACCTTAAACCCTAAACCCTAAATCCTAAATCCCAAATCCCAAAACCCTAAACCTTATTTAGAAAAATAATAATTTTAAACCTAAAATTTAACCCACTAATATAACCCTAAACCTTAAACCCTAAATCCCTAAACCCTAAACCCTAAATCCCTAAATCATAAATCCCAAACCTCAAAACCTTAAACCCTATTTAGAAAAATAATAATTTTAATAATATATTTTCTTTTTAAGTAATAATTACTTAGAAAAATAATGATTTTAGTAATATATTTTGTCTTGAGATTATTACAAACACTGTAATACTGATTCCTTCTTTGATTCCAGTGGTCAAACCAAACAACATTATTTCCTTTCCATTACATTCGCATTCTCATTCTGAATTCAATTCCATTCTGTGAACCAAACGTCACCTTAATGAAGTGTATTTCTGAAATGTTAGCTCTTTTCAACCCATGACTACTAATAACTATTTTTCTATCCATTTTGATCTCCTAAAATGCACACTATATAGCTTCTTCAATTTTTCATAATCTTTAATATTATACAAGTTACTAATCACTATGAAAACAAAACAATCCCACTTTAATTTCTTCAATATACAGTTTATGCTTAACCTGTTTAACTTTATAAAAATAACAAAAAACTGTTTGAAATGTTTAAAAAATAGAAATTTCATATATTTAAAATTAATACATATAATTTATAAAAATAGAATCATAGTACTACTAAGTTAACGAATTCACATATTAACCTTATAAAATGACTATAGGGAGGCTGAAGTAATTTTTCTTTCGAAGAAGCTAATGAACTTGTAAGGTTACGTGCTTTACTTTTGAAATTGATCATCGTCTTGAGATATATCCCATTGAAAACTCAAAATTTGTAATTTTATTCTTTGTAAAATGTTGATCTCTAATACCGTTCACATCACATTAGTTTTGAAAGTTGCTTCAAGTTTAACCCAATTATGATCATCATTGGAGAGATTGCAATGTTCGTATATTAATCTTTTAAAATTATGTCTTTTTGTTTAAAAAAAATGATTACACGCTAATATGCTCTTGCAAGGCCATGCGGCTCAAACAAACATGACTCAAGAAAGAACAAAGGGGTCACAATGGTGTCAATTAAAACTCAATATCCTTAAACAAAATTTCCCTAGATAGGAAGTACTCACAATAAAATTCCAATGCAAAAATGTGACTCAATATTGAGTCTAACAATTATAATAAAATTTTAAATCTAAACCTAGAATGTTATTGTAACATAATTGAAAAGACTAAGGTATAAATATAAATGCCCAAAAATAAAAACACTAGATTTTACAAGATTTGGTAAGAAATGTCACTTTTGTTTCTAAACACTGTTGACCACTCTCACTATCTTAAAAAGAGGAATTGTACCTTTTTTTCAACCATTTGGGCTATTTTTGAATTACATAGAAATTGGAATTCTTAACTAAGAGATCTAAACAAATATTTACACTCAAAATTTATTGAAAGGGCTATGTAAGGAAATTGGTTGGTGTGTTATTTATTAAAGGGGTTGGTTAAGTTTATATCATAACTTGAGGTATTTGTAGTTATACATAGCCAATGTAAGGCAGATGCTATGAGTCAAATTTCAATAAATCTCCACCTTAGTAAAATATTTGATTGCAGAAATCTTTTCATTCCATTTATCTTCTAATGAGAGTGTTCAAACTTGTAAGATATTGATTAAATTGTCACCGTCTTGTTCAACATATATGTGACATTATTTATAGTAAAAATTTTGTTAATTAATATCTTTCTTCATAAATAATACAAGGTGATACCTAACGTCCATGGGCTTCACATGTGAATGAAAACTTTATTTATTTATTTTTTTGCTAAGTGAATAAAAATATTGCTATCGCATTAGATATTAATGTTCTAGTGCCCAACTACAAAATCTTCAAGAAACTCTTATAATCAAATAACCTCATTTACGAGTGTCCATAGTTTTTTTAAATTTAAATTGTTTAATCAGATTGGACCGATTGTAAGTAAAACAACCAAACTAGATAGTTTATAAAAGTATGGTATGACCATTTAGCTATTGTAATAGATCATGTGTCTTTTTAAACACATTTGTAATTAATATATTAGTCTTTACAAGTTTAAACAAATATGTCACTTTACCAGGGCAGTAGTACAAAGTTTGGACATTTGATGTGTAATGGATTGACTTCTAATTCTCCCCTTTTTTATGTTTTTTGTTTTTGTTTTTGTTTTTGTTTTTTTTTCTTTTTCTGTTACTGTTAGAAGGATTTTCAATAATTCTTATAAATTAGTATTTGTAGAAGCGAAGTTCGTGTCTAATTTTGGTTGAACAAATACAAATTATGTATAACAGAAAAATAATAAGCAGTGAGAAAATAAATGGCACACAATGATTTAAGTGGTTCAACTTTTCAATGTAAAAAGTGTACTCCACTGACGATGACACACCGAGGAAAATCCACTAATAATCAAATGGAGATACAAATACCAATATTTAGAGAGCTTCACAAAATATACCAAAATTAAATACACCCAGAAAATATCTTCCTCTAATTTATTGGTAATATATAGCAAGATAAATTAGAAAAACTTGTTATTAAATCAAATATTACCATAACTCCACCAATGGCACCAAAATCTGCTCTTCTTCTATCGGTAGCTTCTACAATTTGTTTTCTGCTTTTACAGTAGTCAAATAATGTAAATGGGTTTTATTAGCCAATGCTCAAAAGGCTTGAAATTGGCAGGCGAGTTAACCAATGTAGATAGCATGATGAATAAACGATGGTAGTTGGTGCAACGAGGTGTTGGTTGGTTGTTTCGTGGCTGGTTGCGCGAGGATTGTTAAGTACGAATGAGGAATTTTTTTTTCTTCAGCTGCTACTTTCCATGTTCTCTACTTTTTTGTTCTTCTCCAGCAGCTACAAATTGAGAAGGCAAAAGGTAATATATATATATGTGTGGCTAATAAAAGATAGGGTTTAGTAGATATTGGTTTGGGTTGAAAATGTTTTTTTGGTTGGGGCCAATATTTGAAAAATCTTTACCTTGGCTCAAAACAAAAATAAGTTCTTCAAATATGAAATTTTTCTGATTATCAAATAACCATCGTCCAAAACCCCAAAGGGTAATCATATATTGCAAATACCAATCAAGTCCAAGCAATGCTTGAACTTGTTAAATGGAACTGGTTTGGTTAACATATCAGTTGGATTCTCTATAGTGACTATTTTATTAACAACAATAGAACCCTAAGAGACAATGTCATGAACGAAGTGATATTTGACATCAATATGTTTGATTCTTTCATGATACTTAGTATTCTTGGTCAAGTGTATTGCACTCTAACTATCAAAAAATACAATAGAAGTATCCTACTATAAACCCAAATCATAAACCAAACCTTTAAGCCAAATGGTTTCTTTCACTACTTTTGTTGTTGTTATATATTCTACCTCTATTGTAGACAAAGCAACTGTAGACTGTAAGGTAGCCTTCCAATTAATGGCGCAATGTGAAAGAGTGAAGACATAACCTATCAGAGATATTCTTTTATCCAAATCACCAACATAATTGGAATCCACATAACTAATAACACTACAACTAGTATTAGAATTTTTATCATATACCAAACTAAAATTAGATGTGCCTCTCAAATACCAAAGTATCCATTTCACCGCTTGCCAATGACCCTTACCAGGATTACCCATATATCTACTGACAACACTAACTGTATATGAAATGTTGAGACAAGTACAAACCATAGCGTACATCAAAATACCAACAACATTAGCATATGGAACTTGAGACATGTACCACTCTTCTTCTTCTGATTGTGGTGACAAATCTATAAAAAGCCTGAAATGCACAACTAATGGTGTACTCACAGGTTTAGACTCTTTCATAGCAAAGCGTTCAAGAACTTTTTCAATATAACTTTTTCGAGTCAAATAAAGCTTGCTCGCTTATCTATCCCTGTAAATTTCTATGCCTAAAATTTTCTTCACTGCACCCAAATCTTTCATCTCAAACTCACCACTAAGTTGAGACTTTAATTTCTAAATCTCAAACTTAATCTTAGAAGCAATAATCATGTCATCAACATAAAATAACAAATAGATAGATGAACCATCATGGAATATTTTATGATAAGCACAACTATCATAATCACTCCTAGAGTAACAATGATCAATCATAAAAGAATCAAACCTCTTATACCACTGCCTAAGGGATTACTTCAACCCATACAAAAACTTTTTCAATAAACAAACATGATCTTCCTTACCTAGAACAAAAAACCCCTATCATTGATGCATATATATTTGTTCTTCAAGATCACCATGTAAGAAGATTGTCTTGACATCAAGTTTTTCTAATTCTATGTCAAACAATGCTACCATAGCAAGTAACACACAAATAGAGCTATGTTTCACAACAGGTGAAAATACTTCATTGAAGTCAATACCCCTATTCTAACAATAACCCTTTACAACAACACATGTCTTGAACCTAGCTCCTTTAACCTCAGGCATACCTTCATTTTTCTTGAAGACCCTTTTGTTTCCAACAATATTTTGGCCCTTAGGTGGTTTCACCAATTCCCAAGTATGATTTTTATGAAGTGATTCAATTTTTTCATTCATACCAACTAGCCATTGAATAGACTCATCACAAGTGACAACTTCTTGATAACTAGAAGGTTCATGCACCTCAATAGACTATACAACAGACAATGCAAAAGAAACTAGGTCTACATCTGTGTACCTCTGAAGGCGTTAAATCTCTCTTATTCTTTTACCCTTAGCGATACTATATGGTTTCTCATGTTTCTCTTCTGGTACATCATGAGTAGAATCATCTATCTCATCCACAAATGGCTAATCTGAAGTGCCTTCTTGCACTTGACTAGAAGTACCACTTTCAAGCTCCACCTACTCACTAACACCATGGTCTTTACCTGCAACAATAATCTCATTTTTCTTTTCCAACATGGAAAACTCATCAAACTTAACATCTCTACTAATAAAAAATTTAGGTGACTTGGGTTCAACACACCATAATCTTTAACCCTTCACCCAGAAGGATACCCTAAAAATATGTATTTCAATGCCTTAGGCTCAAGTTTACCATCATTAACACGAGCATAAGTAGGACAACCAAAAACTTTCAAATCAGAATAATTAGCATGAGTACCAAAGAATACCTCAAACAGAGTCTTCAACTCAATTGCAGTTGATGGATACCGATTCACTAAATAGCATGCATGGTTGCAAGATTCAGCCTAAAAATATTTATCCAAGTCAGCTTGAAAAGGCATACAACGAGCTCTTTCTAAGAGAGTCATATTCATACGTTCTACAACTTTATTTTTCTATGGTGTATGACGCATAATGCAATGCCTCACTATGCCATTTCTTTCACAAAACTCATTAAACTGACTTTGACAAAATTCCAAACCATTATCAGTTTTCAAATGCTTGATTTTCTTGCATGTTTGATTTTCTATACAAGCCTTAAATTTTAGAAATTTTGATAATGCATCATTCTTGTTCTTTAGAAAATACACCCAAACATGAGAGGAGAAGTCATCAATAAAAGTCAACATATATCGGGAACCACCCTTAGACAAACCACGAGAAGGACCCTAAAGATTTGAATGAATATAATCAATAGTACCTTTCATTTTATGGATGTTTGTATTGAACTTGACCCTGCGATGCTTTCCATAGACATAGTGCTCACAGAAATCAAGCTTCCTAGTTTTTTGACCACCAAGCAAATCCGTTTGCTCAAATTAGATATCCCTACATCACTCATAAACCCTAGCCGCATATGCCATAATTGAGTAGTATCTGAATCTTGATATGACGAGGACGAAACTGAAACAATGCTAATAACATTGCTACCTTGAAGCATATAGAGGCCATGTGACAATTTCCCTTTAATAACAACGAGAGCACCCTTACTAACTCTTAAAACTCCTCCTTCAGCTACATACTTATAACATTATGAATCAAGAGTACCCAAAGATATCAAGTTCTTTTTCAAATCTGAAACATGGCGAACATATTTCAAAGTCCTAACAATACCATCATGTATCTTAATTTGGAAAATACCAATACCAACAACCTTGCAGGATATATTGTTTCCCATCAAGACAACACCCACATCAATAGTCTGATAAGAAGCAAACCAATCTCTACTAGGGCACATATGGTAAATGCAACTCGAGTCAAGAATCCAAACATCTCCAGGAGAATTAATAGATACTAATAGAACATTTTCACCATCGGAACAAGAATTATCTTCTACACCAGCAATATCATTAGTAACAAAAGACGTTGTGGCAAATTTTCCTTTACCTTTGATTTTGTGCCTTTATCTTGATTTCTACCTCTAACAAATAATCCACTGCTATTTTCATTGTTTCTAGTAGACACCTTTTTTCTTTAATTCTTTGGAATTCAAAGCTGCTTTGACATCCTCCAAAGAAAGAGTTTCTTACCCATATAACATGGAATTAATAAAATATTCAAATGAATGAGGTAAAAAACCTAATAGAACAAGGCCTAATCCTCATCATCAATCTTAACACCACCATTTTTTAGATCATGAATAATTTTAGTAAATTCATCAAGGTGATCGTGTAAAGGTGTACCTTATGACATTCTGAATGTATACAAACGTTACTTCAAATATAACTGACTTGTTAAAGACTTGGTCATATACAAATTCTTCAATTTAAGCCATAACCTAGCAGGAGATTCCTCATCACTAGCCTTCTGTAGTACCTCATCAACAAGGATAATTGAATTAAACTAAGAGCATTTTCCATCAATGTATTGTTTTCTTCATCATTCAATTTTTCTGAAAATTTATCCTTACCTTCAAGTGTCTTAACAACCCCTTCTTTAACTAATATGGTCTGCATCTTCATTCTCCATAGATTGAAATCATTCCTACCATTGAATTTCTCAATTTCGTATTTTGACGTCATGACAGAAAACCCAATATTAAATAAACAGAAGCACAACCTAGTAAATATGAAATCAATCAGATAACCAAAAACTAAAAATAAATCCAAAAGAGAAAACTTGATCAGTTCCAATAAATAATAAAATAACTCAATGCTCTAATATCAATTCGTTATAAATTAGCACTTGTGGAAGTGAAATTCGAGTCCAATTTTGGTTGCACAAATATAAATTATAGGTAACAACAAAATAATAAGTAGTGAGAAAATAAATTACACACAATGATTTAAGTGGTTCAATTTTTCAATGTTATAAATTGCACACTGAGAAAAAATTCATTAATAATCAAATGGAGATACAAACACCAATATTTAGAGGGTTTCACAAAATATACCAAAATCAAATACACCTAGAAATTATCTCCCTCTAAATTACTGGTAATATATAGCAAGATAAATTAGATAAACTTTCTATAAAATCAAATATTACCATAAACTCCACAAATGGCACCAAAATATGCTTTTCTTCTAGCGATAGCTTATGCAATATGTTTTGTTGCTTTTATAGTAGCCAAATAATGTAAATGGGTTTTATTACCCACTTCTCAAAAAGTCTTGAAATTGGCAGGCTAGTTAACCAACATAGACAGCGTGATGAACAGACGATGGTGGTTAGTGCAACGATGACACTGGTTGGTTATGTCATGGCTGGTTGTGCGAAGACTAGTCTATATGAATGAGGAATTTTTTTTCTTTCAGCTGCTACGTTCCCTATTCTCTACTCTTTTGTTCTTCTTTACCTACAACAAATCTGAGAAGGAAAAGGATAATTTATATATATATGGAAAATGAAAGATTGGGTTTAGTAGATATTGGTTTGGGCTAAAAATTGTTTTGGGTTTAGGCTAATATTTAACAATAATAAATATAAAACACTACATGTGGTAAGGGGATTAATGCACCTTGATAAAAGGGAGGTTCAAGATTGGAATCTTTTTGTGGGCAATATTTATGAAATGTTTTTTAGTCAAATTAAAGATAGTCTAGAACGGTCTTATCCAAATAAAAATAGTGTTACATATTTCTAATTGGATTAAATATAAAACATACGATCCAGTTTGATCTAATGTATTTGATTTTATGGAAACCCTTAGGTTCATTCCTAACTTATTCCAATGCTATATAATCTTCCATAGTAGACAAAGAAATCATAGATTCCAAGGTGGCCTTTCAATTGATTAGTGCTTTAGCAAGAATGAATATGTAACTAGTAAACAATCAACACATACCTAAATAACCAGTGTAGTCAGAATTAATATATCCAATGAAAAAATATTTAATATATTCCATATAATGAATTTCATAGCATTCTAATGTTTGTTGCATGGATCATGCTTAAACTAGCTCATAACTCTAACTACTTGTGAAATATCGTGCCTTATACACACTATAACATAAATCAAGCTACCAACTACATTTGAACGCAGAACTTACAACATATGCTTACGTTCCGCATCATTCATGGGAGACATAGATGCACTTAGCTTGAAATGAGGAGTAAGGGGGTACTATTATGTTTTGAGTTTTCAATCTTGCCAAAACATTGTAGCATCTTCTTCAAATATTGACTATAAGTCACACCAACCTTACTCTTAACTCTATATCTATTTATCTCCGTGATAGAAATCTTCTTAATTAAGTTTTCCAAAATATTTCTTCTCAAACTCTTGATTCAACTTAGTATTCAATTTTTCAATCTCAACTTTTTTCTTTGAGGCAATCAACATACAAGAGAATATATATGCAAGAACAATCTTATAGCTTGTGAAAATACAGTGATTGCTTCAATCCATATATTGACTATTTTAGTTTGCAAGCCCAATTCTCTTTACCAAAAACCTTGAATCCATTTGGCTAAGTTAAATTGATATTCTCTTCCAAATCAATGTGTTAGAATGTAGTTCTTACATCTGACTACGCTACTTAATATTCAATATGTGATACCAAAGCCAATAAATTTATAATGGAAGAATTTTTCTGTAAGGTTTATGAGTGTTGGTGATATTCGTGAACAAAATATTTAAATGTAATTTAGTTTCTATGTGAGTCTTTTAAGAACACTTTTCAAGCTGAAAAAACTATTGAGCTCTAAACAAACACATCTCAAGTATATCTCTATTATTATGCACATTAGATTTCATATTAGATATATATATGATTATTTTGTACTTGGTTACTCAATCGATTGAAATATGTCTAAGGGTGGTTCCCGGTATATGTTGACTTTTATTGATGACTTCTCCTCTCATGTTTGGGTGTATTTTCTAAAGAACAAGAATGATGCATTATCAAAATTTCTAAAATTCAAGGCTTGTATAGAAAATCAAACATGCAAGAAAATCAAGCATTTGAAAACTGATAATGGTTTGGAATTTTGTCAAAGTCAGTTTAATGAGTTTTGTGAAAGAAATGGCATAGTGAGGCATTGCATTATGCGTCATACACCATAGAAAAATAAAGTTGTAGAATGTATGAATATGACTCTCTTAGAAAGAGCTCATTGTATGCCTTTTCAAGCTGACTTGGATAAATATTTTCAGGCTGAATCTTGCAACCATGCATGCTATTTAGTGAATCGGTATCCATCAACTGCAATTGAGTTGAAGACTCTGTTTGAGGTATTCTTTGGTACTCATGCTAATTATTCTGATTTGAAAGTTTTTGGTTGTCCTACTTATGCTCGTGTTAATGATGGTAAACTTGAGCCTAAGGCATTGAAATACATATTTTTAGGGTATCCTTCTGGGTGAAGGGTTAAAGATTATGGTGTGTTGAACCCAAGTCACCTAGATTAACTGAGGTTTAATATTCGATCAATCGAGTACTATATTGATCGAGAATCAACCTATCTATCTAGGGATTTATTTTTAATACCTTAGATCTATCGAGGATTAGTTAGATCGATCGACCTTTTTGGCTTGATTAATCAAACTCAACCTAGATTAATCAAGCGGCTAAGGCCTTAACTTTATCCTAATTGTTTACTAGAGAAAATCATTATAATTACCATTTTCCCACTATTATTTATTGCTCTATGAATTATTTAATGGATAATATTGTAATTGGACAATATTGTAATTGGACAATATTGTAATTGGACATTAAACTAGTTGTAGGGCTTCAATATGAATTGTTTAATAGAAATTATTGTAATTGAACTTTAACCTAGCAATACGTCTTCAATTATTCCCATATAAAGAGCCTAATGCTAAATATTTTAATTAATTATAAGGGCATCAATATTTTCATCTTAAGTTCTCTCTTTCAAATTTCTTTGCAAATAAAAAAAATCATATTTCTTTAGGCTTTTTTCTTTAATTAATTTGTTAAACATTGGTAGTTGTGTTTGATTGATTAATAAGCCTTTTTTAGTTTATGATATTTTGATTAAATGTCATATAGCTTCTTTTTTATTTTAATCTTGAATTATTGGATCAAATAATTATGTGTGTAATATCATAATTATTCAGTTTGATTATTTATCTTTAAAGAAGCTATCTTTATTAAACTTGTGCTTAATCTGCTTGTTCTAGGGTAGCTAGATGATTTAATATTATTTGTTATATTCCTTAATCTTCTATTTAGAGTTATTTATTATTAAATCTACTTTAGTACACACTTTTCAATTGTGTTATTATGCTAACTTTTCATGTGCCAATTTAAAGGGTTTGATAACTCGTGTGACTTGAGTTTATCAAAACATAGGTCTGGATTCAAGCACCTTTCTTGTAAAGATTGTAAAATAAAGTAGAAATTTATAAGTATATTACTTAGGGGAATTATCTTGGAGGGTATTTTAAGTCCTGGCCTTATAATTAAACCTTATTTTGATAGTAGATAGTTAGGTGGTCCGATGGATCGATGATTTTTTCTCTTAATTCATTGGTGTGAACTGGGTTGCTTTCACCCAAAATATCATGTATACATATTTATTTATTTTTTCTTTATCTTATTTACATAAGATTGTTTGTCTGGTCATCTTTGAAATTTTAATTTAAAAAATTTCTATTAATTATCTATTCACCCATTTAGCTAATTAGATCTGTAACTTAAAATTTTTCAGTTTCACAACTAGATAAATTTATTCATAATAACATCCCTATTGAAATTTTTTTCTCGACATGGACACAAAAGACAATACTCCTTCACATCAATTGAATTTCTCGTGTGATGCGCACATAATTTCAGCGTGATGTGCACGCGATTGGGCAATTTTGTCCATGTTTCCATTTTTCCATTTTTTTAACTTTTCTTCATTTTTTTATCAACATACTTGTGATGCATTACCTCTAGTATTATTATTCAAGTCTTTAAATTATTTTTGAAGCAAAAATACCTAAAAAAAACAATAAAAATACTCGTGATTTTGAACAAAAAAATTTATATAAAAATATGATAAAATCATATAAATATAAATCTTTTTAATCAATTAAATTACATCAAATCATGGTAATTTTATTATTTTTTAAGCACTTATCACAACCCTCAACCTATTTCTTGCTAATCCCTTAGAAAAAGAAGCGATAAAAACTAAAAATTAAACTATCCTAAATCACTTCTGTGAATTCACACGATTGCATTTAGCGTATGCAACAAGCCTTTAAACCCTTAGGTTGCCCTAGTGGACGAGTTTTAGTCTCGTGAGGGTTTTCAGTAATGATACGCACAAACATTGAACTAAATGTAAAAATTAAAAGAAATAACAAAAAAACAACTCTAAAACTAAAATTGCAACAACATAAAAAATAAAATCAAAAATTAACTTAAGAATAAAACAAAACAAAATGAAATGAAACAGAACATAAAAATGTCTCGTACTTTTAAATCTCCTTTAAGATAATAATGAAAATCTAAAGAATAAGTTATTTTCATCTTCTTAAACTATCATGATTTATTATAATAATTAGATTAAAATCATTTTCATATTTCATATAAAAAATGTATCAATTTAATTTCACCCAAATTCAGTGACAAGAATCCGAATTCACTTCAATTCTATTCCTCACAAGTTATTACTCTCAAAAACATTGAATCTTATGGGTTCAAACACATACTAATTTATATGCGAAAGAGTTTATGTATAGAAATGAACTAATATATGCGCATATGTATAAAGAATAAAGACTCAAAGTGTCATTTTAACGTTGATCTAATGAAAGGAATCGAATGTATAAATTATAAAGATATCATATATAAAAATTATTTTCATGCATCAATCACACTCATTAAACAAAATTTTTAAGATATATGACTTTTAGAAGTGTAGGAAAAATAAATGCAATGACATCTAGGGATTTACTTCCTATAACTTTCTTTTGTAATTAGCCTTTATACACAACTTTGTAGCCTATATGGGTCATAGTATATAGATTACACTATATATTATTTATCTCTCTATTTTTTAAAGAGATTTTTCAATATATATTTTTTTAGAGAGTGAACCCATGTACAAAATGTACATTTTTGTAGGATTTTGGTGAGTGATTAATTTTGTGGCTTTTTTGTTTGATTTTGGTTTATGTAACCCTAGATATCTCTCTTTCTTTTTTTATTAGAAGTCATGCATGAATGATATAAAGGTATATACTATCAATTTCTACTTAAATCATTTAATTTAAGCAAATGAAAAACAAAACAAAAATATACGACACTCTATTAAGATGAGAACAAAAATTCATACATTCAATACTAGTACCTATATAGATCATTTAAAAATTTTCAGAAATAAAAAATGTGTTTGGAGTAGAAAAATATATTGCACTCAAAATAAAGGAAATTAGGCTTAAATTATATCTAACAAGGATAGTCTACACTATTTGATTCCTAAACGCTAAAGAATTTGGGTTCATTATAATTTTCACACTTTATCTTGAAATACTACTTATAACAAAAACTAACTAATTAACATATACTCCATGATATGTTTCCAAAAATTAATCTTACAATGTAAAAGACTTAACTATTTACTTAAATTTGATTTATAAAAATGATAAATTTTTGTGAGAAAACGTTTTTAAAAACTAATCCTAAAATTCTAAAAATTAATAAACCACACAAAGAAAATAAAATCAAACACAATAAAAATGAAAATGTGAACATAAAAAATTTTAAAATTGTTAAAAATTTTGAAATTAAGCACGGTAACTTTTCACCACCACTAACCTAGAACTTATATTGTCATCAATGTAACAATTTTAAATTAAAGACAAAAAGGAAAGAGAAGAAAAATTACTTATTTCTTAAGAATGTGCAAGTAGTGATGGAGAAATGCAGGTGCATCCATTATGTTCATCATTAAAGTTCACACAGATAGATCGCTGTGAACTTCTAATATCTCAACAAATATTTTTAGTTTTAATAATTCTAAAATTATTCACATGCAATTAAACTAAAAAAATAAAATAAATAAATAAAAGAAAATTACCTAAAATGATGGGTTGCCTCCCATCTATTACTTAGTTTAAGTAGACTCAATGTCTCCATACCATTAAGTTAATCAAACCTACAGTAGGACAAGTTTGTCTACCTATAGTTTTTAAGTCATGTCCTATAGATTTTCAAAATTTTATTTTCTTAAAACTATGGATATGATTGTAGGTTTTAGATAACCTACTTCTAGGTGCAAGTCAAATAACTAAGGCACCAAAACACAGTTGTAGCTAGATCTAACAAAGCAACTACCTTCTTCTATCATAGATTTTGATTAAAAACTTTGAAATTTTGGAGATAGCTTCATATTGTTTTTCAATTTTATTATAATCTCTAAGTTAAATAACATAATCAAGGCTCCCAGGAATGAATGTTAGGGTAAAGCCTCCTTAAAAACCATTATCCTAGACAGAGCAATGTTTACAAGAAAGAGTAATGGCACAAAGGCTTCCAAGAAATAGTCTTCTAGACAGATCTTCCTTAGATCTTTACTTTTCATACTATTAAAATCTAAGTTAATTAAGTTAATAAATTAAGTTAAGTAAAAATATAATTTAATTAAGTTAAGTCAAAATCTAAGTTAATTAAGTTAATAAATTAAATGAAGTAAAAATCTAAGTTAATTAAGTTAATAAATTAAGTAAAAATCTAAGTTAAGTAAAAATCTACGTTAATTAGGTTAATAAATTAAGTTAAGTAAAAATATAATTTAATTATTTTTATTATTTTTTTTTAAATTTTTTTGAACTCAAAATAAATAAACAAAATCACAATTATTTACAACATAAAATATTTTTAAAATTTTGAAAAATAATTTAAAAAACGCTATTCCTTCCCCAACAATGGCGCCAAAAACTTGATTAAAAAAAATCAAAAATATTGATCTTGTAAATACTTTGGTTTTATATTTGTAAAACTCTCGCAAGTGCATAAAGGAATATATATAGTTTTTAATTTATTATTCAAACTTTTAAAAATTAAATTAAATCATAAACATATTGTCACGATATTTTGATTTTTGTTTCCTAATCTAATGACATAAAAAAAATAAACATATATATGGATTCAATAAACAATAATGTAAATTTTTATCATTTATAACAGTAGAGTATTTATGAATATAATAATTACGTTAATTATATTTGCTCATATTATTTGGGTTATTAAAGATATAAATTGATATTTATTGATTCTCTCTTTTTATATGAATACCACCTTTGGTGGGGTTAGATATTCTTTGTTAATTAAAACAATTAATCAAGACCTGTGGGTAGGGTCGATAATTAATTTGGTTAATTAAATTAATTTCTTTTTTCTAAGAGATTGAAAATGAACCATTTAAATGCCACATTTGGTGGGGTTAGATATTTTAAACTTTATTCAAGGCGTCCAAATTAAATCTAAAAATTTAATTATTCGAATACTAATTTTCAAGTTTCAAAATCACTACTGAAAATAATAGTTCTTATAATTTTTTTTTGAAATAGAGCTTCTTTCTTACTACCAGGCGATTATACCAACAAATAAAAGAGCACTACTCTAATTTTCAAGTTTTATGACCTTTGGGGAATAGTTGCCACTTTGGTGAAAAACTCATTTAAGAGTGAAAGAAGATTTCAATGTCTTGAAAATAATATAGAGGAAAGATATGAATTCCTTAATTTAAATGCATAACTGAAGAAAGAAATCAAGTTCATATTGTGGGTGAGACATGTTATGGGATCCCTATAAAAGCAAGCTTGTATATGCATGCTGATAAATGAATCGCAAGACCGACATTACAAATACCGATCTTATGAAATACCTTTTTTGGTTTTATTATTTGTAAAACTCTCCCAAGTGCATGAATCATTTTATTGCAATTGATAAGTATACTCACAAGGTTGATCTAAGGAAGAAATATATGTGATTTTTAATTTATTATTCAAAATCTTAAAAATGAAATTAAATCCTAAAAATCTTGTAACGATATTTTTCGAATAATAAATCTTATAAAAAAAACTTTTAAAATAGAGTTTCACTTTAACTACTAGATGATTGTACCAACAAATAAAAGAGCATTACTCTAAATCAGACTGGATAATTAAACCTTAAAATCTAATTTTCATATTTAAGTTTGTAATGAAAAATAATGTAATTCTCTCTAACATCCTTAATATAAAATCTTGAATAAAAACCAAATCAATTTATTTTATGGAAATGTTTTACCTATTTAATATTTCGCAAGCATAACAACATTATAATTATATCATATTTACAATCAGCCAGCCATATTAAATTTAATCACAAAAAATTAAATATAACATATAAGAATAAAACATAAAAAAAAGATAACTGTAAAAAATCTATTAAAATAACACCTTAAAAGAATCCTTACAACAGTTTAATGTTAATTTTGTTACTAGAGAACCTCCAAATGGATTTTCATATCTACTTATTGAATCAAAAACTAAAAATTTATAAAAACATAACTAGTTGCTCTCAAAAGAAGAACTTTAAAAATAAAAACTAAAAAAATGAAAACTTTCTAGGGAGAGAAAGCAAAGAGAGAAAGTGTTCAAAAAATTGTGTGTTTTGGAATGGGGAAAATGGTCCTTTTATAGGTGAGGAAGAGGCCAAAAATGGGGGGGGGGTGAAATATTTCAAAATTTGAATTTGGAAGTATTTGGACAAGTTGGTGTGCGTGGGGGGTGCGAGAATCTTGGCAGATGGATGGTTGGCACTGCAGACAAGCGGTGGGCACCACGGGCACGTGCGGGATACATCAAGAAGTGTGTAGACGAGCACATGACATGAAGTAGCTGTGTGCTTGCCCGTACAGTAATTGGTGTAGTGTATGTCGGGCGTGTGTCAGGTGTATTGTGGGTGTGCACCGACCACGTGCGGGCGTGTGTCGGCATATATTGAACGTGTGAACGTTGCTGCATACGGGACTTGGCACAGTTGGGCTACTGAATGCACTACTACGGGTAGGACTCGAGGCGGATGGGCTACTGTGTGTGCCGGTGGGCACGGGTACGCGCACTCATCTCGACAAGAATGGGAGGCTGTGCACAGGCGCACTCTGGTCAACAACTGAGCTTGCGATTCCAACCTGTTTAACATATTTGACCCATTTTGTCCAATATTTCCATTTTTTAACTTTTCCTCATTTCTTTTCTCAATATATTTGTGATGTATTGCCTCTACTATTTTTCTTCGAATATTTAAGTTATTTTTGAACTAAAATACTTGAAAAACAATAAAAATACCTTAATTTTAAAAAGACAAATTTATATAAAAATATGATAAAATTATGCAAATATAAATTCATTTAATCAATTAAAGTACATTAAATAATGCTAATTTTATGGTTTTTTAAGCCCTCATCATAACCTCCAACCAGCTTCTTACTAGTCTATTAGCAAGAGAAGTGATAAAAACTAAAAATTAAACTATCCTAAGTCACTTCTGTGGATTGACATGGTTGCATTTAGCGTATACAACAAGCCTTTAACCCCTAGGTTGCCCTAGTAGACGAGTTTAAGTCTCGTGAGGATTTTCAGTAATACCCATAACAAAAAATGAAAACAAAATAAAAAAATAAAATAAGAAGTTAATTAAAATTTAATATAAAATAAAATAAAGAAATGAAATAGAAAAAATATATCAGCTTATAATCTCTTTTAAATTTCATAATTAAAATCTTAAGCATAGATTATTTCAACTTCCTAAACATAGTAAATGTAATGCAATGAGTAAGATAAGCTACTTAACTTTTAATAAACTTACAACATAATTATCTATGGGATACTTTAGTTACGTATGTATCCTTGATAAGTTCACCACTATGAGTGTGAGTTTCGTCTCCTATATAGCTTGGCTTTCTACTATAACACTCATGAAAAAGCCAAGATATAAGACACAAGGAAAATCTATATGTCAACGAATAAAATAATGTGCACTTAACATGAAATGGGCTTATGTGTGAGACATGATCAGCTAACTAAATAAGATCACTGGTTCAAAAGCTTATCTACCAAACCACCATGGTTAACTTTGATGTGTTTTTACTAAGTAAATTTTTAAGTTCAAAAGGCACATTTATATATGCATAAGTCTTTAGAGCATACTCAAGATAAAAGTTTCCAAAATTGTATTTCATTTTTGAAAATAGTAGGGGATCATTAGAACATTTTCAAATTGTAATTTTTGGAAATTAAATGCTCTGATTTATGTTTAAAGTTGTGGCCATTTGTAAAGGGACATGACTTTTGGATGGTTTGTAATTATTTATGAACAATTAAATTGATTTCAAGGAGACAGCTTTTGAGAAAGTCACAACTTATTGAAGAATTATAACGTTTTATGAATGGATACATAAAATTTTGGAAATAGAACATTTGCAAGAAATGTTTCAAAAGAACAATGGATGTTCTCAAATAGTTCCCACCACAATTATTTATAAATATAGTTAATCTTCTAAATCTTTCAGTTTAGAATATTAATTATCTTGAGTGTTATTGAAATGGTGGTGTTCTTGTGTTGTCTTTATGAATGCATACCACATATAATAATAGGTTTTATTGTATCCGAAAGGCATATTTATTAAACCATAGTGCATTTGATGAGAGCAAATATCGTTTTAAGGATAATGATTTAAAATCGTGCCTTGAAATCGAGTTTAAATGACACATGTTTAGTGTATATTTATAGTATCACAACTGAAGACTTTGAAGAATGAAGTTAAAAAACATAAAGATCAACCATAAAAAAAATTGTATAATTTTTCCAACGGACGGCAGGTACTGTGAATAATATTAGTCAATAGATTTATATCAATAGATATAAGAAATCTGAACCATTAATATTTAATAAATAGTAACTGGTAACCTGCAAGAAAACCTGTAGTCTATAACTAGTCATTTATTAAAAACAACTCATATATTACACCTCAAAGAAAAAGACCAAAAATGTTACTCTTTATATTCTTGTTTTTAAAATAATTTACATCTTTGTCCTTACTAGAATTTTTCTCATTTTCAATATCAAATGCTAATTTTAATGAAACATATGAAGGTTGGGATGAGACAATTACCGCTATAATCATACAACTCTTCTATGATTAATGAGCACTTTAATGTCATATCAATTTTTTAAATACTGTAGTCCTAAAATTATTAAAAAGTTTACATTTTAATGATATTTATTAACGGAGATAAAAAACACTAACTGAACTTTCTTTTAGGTTTACATAATCTACAAGAGAAAAGATTATGTGGATCATAGATAATTGACATTTACTCTTTGAAGTCCATGTTCATTACATATCTCTTTGACAAAGAAAAAAATTATTTCTTCATTGTGAGTGATACTAGGTTATTTATTCAATTAACAACTGGACTGGTAGCAAGTTTGACGTGTCCTGGTAAGATCTTGCATGATCTTTGCTTTTACAATATCTGGAGTTTAAAAAATTTCAGTCAAAATGTCACTCTAACATGCATATATCACATGTACTGTCCTGTTATAATTAACAAAAAAAGAAATAGATGCAAAGTTAATGTTTTCCTTCCTGATACATTTTTCAAAAAAGTAATGAATTAAAAATACATTATCTGATGTTACTACTTTAAATTCTTCTAAGGGTACTAAGATTAAGATTAAGATGGAGGTTGTTGCAGCCCCTTTTCAGGTCCTTGATATTGAGGAAGAGGTGAAGGTACCTACAGCCACTCAATCCGCTAATATAAACACTAATAAGATGGATGTTAGTAATGATGAAGCAATGACCATGAATAATTTAAATCCTCATCCCAGTTCCACTAAACTAAGTAATTATCAATTTGTTAGAGATAGAACCAAGAAAACCATATCTTCAAGTTGATTAGTCCACCTCGTTCATCCCATCTCTTATGTCAAGATGTAGTTATTGGGGTTTATTTGAGCATATTCAAGTAGGATTCATTATGCATATTTGGTTTAGCACGAAAAGAAACAAATCTTCTTCAAAAGTCCTCTTTGTCGTGTTTATATGGATTACTCGATACGATTTTTGAGAATTTTTTTTAAAAAATAAACCTTGAGTTTCATATACTCTACATGCTCACATGACACAAAGACTACCTCTTGATTTTGTTGCCCCTTACAAATTCTTTAAATAGAGGTTTATAGTTTGATCAATATATCTAGGTGATATGTATGGAGTATAGTAGTATATTTCTTCTCTTTTATGATTATACTCCTTTTGTACTTGCATTTTGTGTTTTTCTTTGTCTGTTTGATATTTCTTAGAGTTATTTTTCTCTCTTTATTGCTTTAAAAAATCAAAAATATTTGTGTTTGGTAGTTTGACACTCTCTTTCTCTCATTCTCTCTCTCACTGGGACATTTTGCACATTTTTCAATGCACATGCCTTATCTAAGGGTTCCCATACTTTTTTTACACTCACCGAGGTGGCACATAGAGCACTCTGGTGAGGAGGTCGACGAGGCATATGGTGGAGTGTGTTATTCCTATATAAACCTATCCCTAGTACCTATTTTTTTGTACTTCAAACACTTTGTCCCTTTTCTTTTTGCTATAACAGTACCTCTTACCCTCTCTTTAGTACTAAAAATGGCCCTAAAGCATACCATAAGTTCAAATAAGTCTAAGCAATCTAAGTCTACTGGCCCTTCGAGTCAAGTGCTCATTCTCTATGAGAGCTCTATTGATTTCCATGACTTTTCAGCTATTGACGAAAGGTATGCTTAATTTTCTTAGATTTCTCTATATTCCCTTACTTATTCTTATGATGAGAATTATTTTTAGGTATTTTAATGTTGCCCTACCTTCTATTGTCTTTGTTAACTTTTCTACCAATCTTGTTCTGAGGAGGCAAAGATTCACTTTTTCTTGAGATGATATTGTTAGTTTGTTACCTTTATAATGTTGAGGACCCTTCTTTCCCCATCATCTCCTTTGAATTCGAAAATATAGCTTCTACTTATCTTCCTAATGAGTATGATCTTATAAATGAATGCAACTTAGTTAAGATGGTGAACCAGATGGTTGGGCATGGTCACACTTATAATAGTGGATCTCTTATTATTAAAAAAGATACCCATCGTCATCATCTTAATGATGTTGTTAGTGGTTCCATTTATCCACATTCTCATCATCATACTATCACTTCATGTATAGTACACTTCCTTTACGCTATTCTAAATTGTAAGACTATAAATCTAGCTGGCATGATTTATTAGACCCTTGTTTTTCATCTGATTACTCTTTCTCAATCTGCGCTCCACTATCCCTCGTTGAATTCTAGGTGAGGTTCCATCTTTTTTGTAATCTCTTTTTCTTGTCTTAAAAAAAGTTTTTCTTTCACTCTTACTATTTCCTTCTAGTTATACCTCGCATCATTAATATACTACTCCTTCATCTTTTTCTTCTTAGAATGCTGCTCAGCCTGCTCATTGTAATTCCATTCTAATTTATTTTACTCCATCTACTTTTATTCCCCTTAATGATGAGTATCTGATGAATGCTTAAAAAGCACTAAAATTATCATGATTTTATTTATTTTAATTGATTAAAAAATATTTATATTTATATGATTTTATTATATTTTAATATAAATTTGTCTTTTCGGAATCACGGGTATTTTATTGTTTTTCAAGTATTTTTGCTTCAAAAAAATAACTTAAAGACTCGAATAAAAATACTGGAGCCAATACATCACAAATATATTGAGAAAATAAGTGAGGAAAAATCAAAAATATGGAAAAATTGGAGAAAATGGAGAAAATGGGTTAAAAAGTTCAAAAATGTCAAAAATGCCAAATTCGCGCACATAGTTGCCCAACCACATCGAGAAACGCACCCAGTCACAATATGCCCATTTGTGCGCATCACCTCAACAACATTGAACTCGCGCACGTGTCTATGCCCATATGCTCCCACCTGCGCCCCAACATGTCGAGTCCCACGCTCACCCGTGCACATCAACTGCCCATCTATCGTGCCAACCGCCCATCTATCAAGATTTTCACGCCCCATACGCTCGCCAATCTATCCAAACGTATCCAAAACACAATTTTCTAAGCATTCTTGAGAGAGAGAGAGAGAAAGAGAAAGTTTTCATTTTTTAGTTTTTAGTTTTATTTTTTTAAGTTCTCTTTTTGAGAAGAACTAACTATATTTTTATAAATTTTTAATTTTTCATTCAATAAATAGAAATGCAAATCCGTTTGGAGATTTTCGTGTAACAGAATTAGAATCAAAGTTCTGTAAGTATTCTTTTGAGGTATAATTTTAAAATGAATTCTGTACAATTATTTTTTATTTTTTATTCTTATATGTTATGTTTAATTGGTTTGTGATTAAACTTAACATGTCTGGATATTTGTAAATATGATATAATAATAATGTTTTATGCTTGTGAAATATTAAATAGGTAAAACATTTCAATAAAATAAATTGATTTTGTTTTTATTTAAGATTTTATATTAAGGATTTTGAGATAAATATATTATTTTTCATTATAAACTTAAATCTAAAAATTAGATTTTAAGGTTTAATTATCCAATTTGATTTAGAGTAGTGCTCTTTTATTTGTTGGTACAATCCCTCTATAGTTAGAGTGAAGTTCTATTTCAAAAGTTTTTTATCAGAACTATTATTCAAAAATGTATTAAAAACATATTTTCAATAATGGTTTTAAAACTTGAAATTTAGTACTCGGATAATTAAATTCTTAGGTTTAATTTGAACACCTTGAATAAAGTTTAAAATGTCCAACCTTATCAAATATGGCATTTAAATGGTTCATTTTAAATCTCTTAGAAAAAAAAAAGAAATGAATTAATTTAATTAACAAAATTAATTATCGACCCCACCCATAAGTGTTAATTGATTTGTTTAATTAACAAAGAATATTTAACCCCACCAAAGGTGGTATTCATATAAAAAAGAGAGAATCAATAAATATCAGTTTATATCTTTAATAACCTAAATAATATGATCAAACATAATTAACTTAATTATTATATCCTTCAATACTCCGCTGTTATAAATGATAAATATTTACATTATATTTTATTGAATCCATATCTATGTTTATTTATATTATGTCATTAGATTAGAACACAAAAAGCAAAATATTGTGACAGTATGTTTAGGATTTAATTTTGTTTTAAGATTTTGAATAATAAATTAAAAATCACATATATTTCTTCCATAGATCGACCTTGGGAGTATATTTATCATTTTCTATAAAATTATTCGTGCACTTGCGAGAGTTTTACAAATAATAAAACCACAAAGGGTATTTCGCAAGATCGGTATTTGTAATGCCAATCTTGTGACTCAGCATTAGTCTCTCAATGTAATGAATAATCTTCTTCGAGAGATATCCATATTCAACTAGAATTACATGGATATATAGAGGGTTTAGGCACTTTCTTAGGCTATTTAGACTTTTTAACACCTTGGTCCACCACTGAAAATTCATGGTTCAATTATTTCTCCTGCCTGAATCAGACTACTTGCTAGTTCCAAAGGCCATACTCTGATGACACAAAACCGGAATCGGGTTAGTGATGAGCGAAAACCAGCATCGCCGATCCTGCCAATACTTTGGTTTTATATTTATAAAACTCTCGCAAGTACACGAATCATTTCATAGAAAATGATAAGTATACTCCCAAGGTCGATCTAAGGAAGGAATGTATGTGGTTTTTAATTTATTATTCAAACTTTTAAAAATGAAATTAAATCCTAAACATCCTGTCACGATATTTTGGGTTTTGTGTTTTTAATCTACTAACATAAAAATAAACATAGATTCAATAAATATTTATGCAAATTTTTATAATAGTGTAGTGTTTATGGATATAATAACTAAATTAATTATGCTTGCTCATATTATTTAGGTTATTAAAGATATGAATTGATATTTATTGATTCTCCCTTTTTTGTATGAATACCACCTTTGGTGGGGTTAGATATTATTTGTTAACTAAACAAATCAATTAACACCTATGGGTGGGGTTGATAACTAATTTGGTTAATTAAATTAATTTCTTTTTCTAAGAGATTGAAAATGAACCATTTAAATGCCACATTTGGTGGGGTTAGACAGTTTAAACTTTATTCAAGGTGTCCAAATTAAACCTAAGAATTTAATTATCCGAGTACTAACTTTCAAGTTTTAAAACCACTACTGAAAACATGTTGTCAATACATTTTCAGATAATAATTCTTATAAAAACTTTTGAAATAGAGCTTCACTCTAACTACCGACGATTGTACCAACAAATAAAAGAGCACTACTCTAAATCAAAACGGATAACTAAACCTTAAAATCTAATTTTCATATTTAAGTTTGTAATGAAAAATAATATATTTCTCTCTAACATTCTTAATATAAAATCTTGAATAAAAATAAAATCAATTCATTTTAGAGATTTTTACCTATTTAATATTTCGCAAGCATAACAACGTTATTATTATATCATGTTTACAAACAGCCAGCACAGTTAAATTTAATCACAGACAAATTAAATATAACATGTAAGAATAAAGCCTAAAAAATAATTGTAAAGAAAATAAAATCCTTATAGAACTTCGATGATATTCCCGTTGCTAGAAAACCTCCAAGCGGAATTTGCACTCCCATTTATTGAATCGAAAAGTAAATAAATTACAAAAAACATAACTAGTTCTTCCCAAAAAGGGAAGAACTCTAAAACTAAGAGAAACTAACTAAGAAAAATAAAACTAAGAAAAAACTAAAAACTAAGAAATGAGAGAAAGAAAGAGAGAAGAGAATGTGTTTTTAGGTGTGTATTGAAGTGAAGAGAAGGGAGATATTTATAGGTGAGAATGGGTAGAAAAAGTGAGTGAAAAAAATGTTAAAAAATTGTGAAAACGCGTAGTGTAATTGTTGAGGTCATTGATGACGTCAGCATGACATCATGGGGGTGGCTGCGCGCAAAAATGGGGCGAAATGGCAGCGGCGCGTGCGGAGGAGGCCAGCGCGCACGAGCGCGCGGCAGCCGCACGGGGCTCGGCGCCGGATAAGCGCGGCGGCACGATTTTCTCCTCTTTGACCTTTTTGACCCATTTTGTCCAATTTTTTCATATTTGTTGACCTTTCCCTATTTATTTATTAATATATTTGTGATGTATTTCTTCCGGTATTCCTCTTTGAGTTTTTAAGCCAAAATACCTGAAAAACAATAAAAATACCCGTGATTTTGAAAAATACAAATTTATATAAATATATGATAAAACATATAAATATATATATATATTTAATCAATTAATGTGCATAAAATCATGATAATTTTAGTGCTTTTTGAGTACTCATCAGTTAGCAATACCAATCTTACAGATACTTTGGTTTTATATTTGTAAAACTCTCGCAAGTGCATGAATCATTTTATTGAAAATTACAAGTATACTTCCAAGGTCAATCTAAGGAAGGAATATATGTGATTTTTAATTCATTTTTATATAATAAATTGAGTCTTTCTTTATTCAATATTTCTACAAATTTTGTTATTGATTAAAACATTGACGACAGATGTTTTGTAATAAATTCAAAATATGAAAGTTAGATTTTAGAAACGCCATCTAGATATAATTTTGACACCTTGAATAAAATTATGAATTATGTCCTTCACGTAAAGTATTGACTTAAATGATATGATGTTTTCTTAGAACAAAATATAATTTAATCTATGAGTTGATGATCCCTACGTAAGGATATTAACTCATTTGATTAACAAAACTTGTGATCCCCACCTAAGGATATTTTCATACATAAAAGAGAAAATCAATAAATTGAATTTATATCTTTGATAACCTAGTTAATTCTAAGTAAGCATGGCTAACCAGCTAATTATTCTAATAAATTATCTACTAGTTGATAATTGCACATATGCCTTAAATTATTTGAATCAAATCTATTTCTATCTTTTACTATTTCATTATTTATTTTATTATATTAGAATTTCAAAAATAAAAATATTGTGATATAATACTTAGGTTTTATTTTCATGTTTGTTTTTAAGAAAAATAATGAATTATTTAAAACTACATAGTTTTTCTTTAGACTTACCTTGGGAGTATATTTATCGATCATTATAAGTGATTCATGAAATTGCGGGCTTTTTATAAATTTAAAAAATTTGACTATCAAGTTTTTGTGCATCAGTTCTTCAAAGTAGTGAGATGATTGATACAAAAGAAAAATAGGAGATAATCCCATCGAAGTCAATGCATTTTCATTCATCTTGAGGCACACATTTGAAATTTTTTCCTAATGATTTTAATTGATGCATGAGATTAATAATGTGATATATTCATAATCCTAGTATTTGATTCCTTTCATGAGATTAATTTTATGCGAACCTTTTTGTTTTATTCTTGACATAACTTATGTTTGCATATACCTTGTTGAGTAATTGAACCCATAAGATCAGTGTGAAATTAAAGTATATCTTGTGAGGATTAGAATTAAAGTGAATTTGGATTCCTAACACTTTGATTGGGTGAGTCAATATTGATATATTTTCTTAATGGAACATAAATTTCTTATTAGTACTAATTTGAACAATAAACTATGAACCTTTGGGATATTGAATTAACTTATGGTTGAGATTTTGATTATGAACTAAAAAGAAACTAAAGCATGAGAAGTTTTGTTTATTTGTAGGATATTTGTGAGTATCATCATTGAAAGCCTTACAAGACTTAAACTCATCGACTAGGACGACCTAAGAGTTTAAAAGCTTGTTACGTATGCTAAATGCAATCATGTTAATTTATAGAAATTATGTAGGTTAATTTATTTTTGTTTTTAGATTTTATATCACTTTACTTGCTAGAGGCTAGCAAGTAACTAGTCGAGGGTTCCTACGCACTAATATTTCATGATTTTTTTGTACTTAAATGAAGTAAATAGGTTTGATTATATCATACTTATGTGATAATTTATACAAATCTATATGTTTAAGGTGTTTATAGGTTCACAATGTATTAACTTGTCAATACATGAAGAACAATACTTGAAGCATTCAATTTGTATCCTATGATCTTAAAATAATATGGCATGTAAGCCTTACGTGAAGGACCAACCAGTTTGTAAGGTGTACACGGCACAAATTAAGGAAAAGTGAAGTGTGCCGCAACACACTCTATTTATTATGAATTTACTGGGCATGCTAATTATCATGTTCTTTAGCTTGGATTAAGTGGTGCCTGATGAGTGCTTAAAAAGCACTAAAATTTTCATGATTTAATGTACTTTAATTGATTAAAAAGATTTATATTTATATGATTTTATCAAATTTTTATGTAAATTTTTCTTTTTGGAATCACAAGTATTTTTATTGTTTTTTTAGATATTTTAGCTTCAAAAATGTTGAGAAATATGTTGAGAAAAATGAGGAAAAGTCAAAAATAGAAAAATGGACAAAATGGCCAAGCCACGCACATCACATCGAAGAACGTTGGCAATCGTGCCTAATCACATCGAAAGAAAGCATTCAGTCACGCCCATTCACATCAAAATTCTACGCAGGTTAGAGCCTACGTCAACACCTATTCACGCCACGAATCATGCACGTGTCAGCCCATTTTTGGCCATAAATCTCGCCTAGTTGCACACGTCAACACCCTATATGCATGCCAGCCTGTCCAATACGCATTTATCATCATTTTTTAAGATATTTTTCCACTTTTTTAGCCTTTTCTTCACCTATAAAAAACCCATTTTCCCCCATTGTAAAAAAACACACCTTAAAAAACAATTTTCTCAACTCTTTATCTTTCTCTCTCTAGAAATCTTTCTTCTTTCTTTTAGTTTTTAGTTTCAAAGTTCTTCTCTTTTTGAGAAGAACTATCTATACTTTTATAGACTTTTCGTTTTTGATTCAATAAACGGAAATGCAAATTCATTTGGAGGTTTTCTTGTAACAGAATTAGAATCAAAATTCTATAAGGATTCTTTTGAGGTATAATTTTAAAATGAATTCTTTACAATTATTTTTTTATTTTTTATTCTTATATGTTATGTTTAATTGGTTTGTGATTGAACTTAACATGTCTGGCTATTTGTAAATATGATATAATAATAACGTTGTTATGTTTGTGAAAATTAAATAGGTAAAACATTTCAATCAAATAAATTGATTTTTTTATTCAAGATTTTATATTAAGAATGTAGGAGAGAAATATATTATTTTTCATTAGAAACTTAAATCTAAAAATTTGATTTTAATATTTAATTATCAGGTTTGATTTAGAGGAGTGTTTTTTTATTTGTTGGTACAATCCCTCTGTAGTTAGAGTGAAGCTCTATTTCAAAATTTTTTATAAGAACTATTATTCAAAAATGTATTGACAACATATTTTCAATAATGGTTTTAAAACTTGAAAGTTAGTACTCGGATAATTAAATTCTTAGGTTTAATTTGGACACCTTGAATAAAGTTTAAAATGTCTAACCCTACCAAATGTGGCATTTAAATGGTTCATTTTCAATCTTTTAGAAGAAAAAAAGAATTAATTTAATTAACCAAATTAATTATCGACCCCACTTATAGGTGTTAATTGATTTGTTTAATTAACAAATAATATCTAACCCAACCAAAAGTGGTATTCATATAAAAAAGAAAGAATCAATAAATATTGATTTATATCTTTAATAACCTAAATAATATGAGCAAGCATAATTAACATAATTATCATATCCATAAATACTAAATTGTTATAAATGATAAAGAATTTACATACTTGTTTATTGAATCCATATTTATGTTTATTTTATGTTATTAGATTAGGAAACATAAAAACCAAAATATCATGTTAGGATGTTTAGGATTTAATTTCGTTTTTAAGATTTTAAATAATAAATTAAAAACCATATATATTTCTTCCTTAGATCAACCTTAAGAATATACTTGTCATTTTTTATAAAATTGTTCATGAACTTGCGAGAGTTTTACAAATATAAAACAAAACTATTTGCTAGATCGGTATTGCTAACCCAATGTCAGTCTTACTCATCAAATATTTGGCACTGTTGCGAAGGAAGGAATAGAATTTTTAAATTATTTATCAAAATTTTGAAAACATTTTATGTTGTAAATAATTATGATTTTTTTATTTATGTTGTGTTAAAAAAAATTAATTTAAAAAAATTAAACTTTATTTTATTTAGTTATTTTCTTTTAATTTTAACTTTTAATTTATTTATTTAATAATTTTTTTAAGTCTTAATTTCATTTAATTTTTAAATTTTTATTTTTATTTTTATTCTCTTTTAATTTTTAATTTTCTTTTAATTTTATAATTTTAACTTAACTTAATTAACTTAGATTTTATTAACATGAAAAGTAAATATCTAAAGAAGTTCTATCTAGAAGACTATTTCTTGGATGCATTTGTTTCACTAGTCTTTCATGGGAACATTGTTCTGTCTAGGAGGATGATTTTGAAGGAAGTTTTGCCCCACCATTCTTTCCTGGGAGCACTCTTGGTTAATAGTAATTATGTTATTTAACTTAGAGATTATAATAAAATAAAATAAAAGATAAAAAAATAATTTGTGAAGCTATCTCCAAAATTTCAAAATTTTTAATCACAATTTGTTAGAAAATGAGGTAGTTTCTTTGTTAGATCTAAGTACAACTGTGTTTTGATACCTTAGTTATTTGACTTGTACTTAGACGTGGGTTATCTAAAACCCACAATCATGTCCCTAGTTTTAAGTTTAAAAAAATTAAAAATCATAGGGCATGATTGGAAAAGTATAGGTAGACAACTTTATTTTACCTATAAGTTTTATTGACTCAATGATGTGGGGACATTGAGTTTACTTAAAATAAAATCCTCAAGTTACGCCTTGCTAAGATGTTAAACTAAGGGCTGGATGAGAGGCAACCCATCATGTTAGATAATTTTCTTTTGTTTATTTTATTTTAATTGAATGTGAATAATTTTAGAACTATTAAAACTAAAAATATGTGTTAAGATGTTAGAAGTTCATAGCAATCTGTCCATGTGAACTTTAATGATGAAGATGATGAATGCACGTACATTTCTCCATCACTACTTGCACATTCCCAAGAAATAGGTAACTTCTCTTCTCTTTTCTCTTTATCTTTAGTTTACAATTGTTACATTGAGAACAATATAAGTTCTAGGTTAGGGGTGGTGAAAAGTTACCATACTTAGTTTCAAAAAATTTAACAATTTAAAAAAAATTATATTCACAATTCCATTTTATTGTGTTTGATTTTATTTTCTTTGTGTAGTTTAGTAATTTTTAGAATTTTAGGATTAGTTTTTAAAAAACATTTCTCACAAAAATTTATCATTTCTTTAAATCAAATTTAAGTAAAAGTTAAGTCTTTTGCATTGTTAGATTAATTTTTGAAAACATATCATAGAGTATATGGTAATTAGTAAGTTTTTGTCATAAGTAGTATTTCATGATAAAGTGTGAAAATTATAATGAACCCAAACACTTTAGTGTTTAAGAATCAAATAGTGGATACTACCCTAGTGAGATATAATTTGAGCCTAATTTCCTTTATTCTAAGTGAAATATATTTTTCTACTCCAAACACATTTCTTATTTCTTCAAATTTTTAGATGATCTCTATTGATATTAGCATTGAATGTAAGAATTTTTTTTCTCATCTTAATAGAGTGTCATATATTGTTTTTAGTTTTATTTGCTTAGATTAAATTATTTAAGTGGAAATTGATAATATATGCCTTTATCTCATTCATACATAATTTCTAATAAAAAAAGAGACATATCTAGGGTTACCTAAACCAAAATCAAACAAAAAAACCACAAAATTAATCACTCACCAAAATCCTACAAAATGTACAATTTGTACATGGATTCACACTCTTTCGCATATAAATTAGTATGAGTGTTTAAACTCATAAAATTCAATATTTTCGAGACTATTGACTTGTGAGGAATAGAGTCGAAGCGAATTTGAATTCTTGACACTGAATTTAGGTGAAATTAAATTGATACATTTTTTACATAAAATATGAAAATGATTTTCAACTAATTATTATAATAAATCATGACTATTTAAGAAGATGAAAATAACCTATGCTTTAGCTTTTAATTATGATATTAAAGGAGATTAAAAAGTATAAGATATTTTTGTGTTTTGTTTCATTTTTTTTCTTTTATTTATTCTTAAGTTAATTTTTGATTTTGTTGCAATTTAGTTTTTTATTTGTTAATTTTTAATTTTTTAATTTTTTAATTTTTTAATTTTTTAATTTTTTAATTTTTTAATTTTTTAATTTTTTTTAATTTTTACATTTAGTTCAATGTTTGTGGGTATCATTACTGAAAACCCTCACGAGACTTAAAATCGTCCATTAAGGTAACCTAGGGGTTTAAAGGCTTCTCCATACACTAAATGAAATTGTGTCAATAGACGGAAGTAATTTAGGATAGTTTTATATTTGTATGATTTTATCATATTTTTATATAAAAAAAATTTCAGAATCACAGTTATTTTTATTATTTTTTTCAGGTATTTTCACTTCAAAAATAATTTAAAAACTTGAAGAATAATATTGGAGGAAATACATCACAAGTATGTTGAGAAACAAATGAGAAAAAGTAAAAAAATGGAAAAATGGCAAAAATGGAAAGAAAAAAAACTACCCAGTCGTGTGCATCATGCCAAAATAACACCCGTACCCATGTATTGACAACATATAAGAATAGTGCTCTTTTATTTGTTGGTACAATCGCTCTATTTCAAAAAACTTTATAAGAACTATTATTCAAAAATTTATTGACAACATATTTTTAGTAATAGTTTTAAAACTTGAAAGTTAGTACTCGGATAATTAAATTATTAGGTTTAATTTGGACACCTTAAATAAAGTTTAAAATATCTAATCCTACCAAATGTGGTATTTAAATGGTTCATTTTCAATCTCTTAGAAAAAAAGAATTAATTAAATTAATTATCGACCCCATTTATAGGTGTTAATTGATTTGTTTAATTAATAAATACTATCTAATCCCACCAAAGGTGGCATTCATATAAAAAAGTGAGAATCAATAACTATCAATTTATATCTTTAATAACCTAAATAATATGAGTAAGCATAATTAACTTAATTATTATATCCATAAATACTCAATTGTTATAAATGATCAAAAATTTGCATAATTGTTTATTGAATCTATATCTATATTTATTTTTATGTTATTAGATTAGGAAACACAAAAACCAAAATATCGTGATAAGATGCTTTGGATTAAATTTTGTTTTTAAGGTTTTTAATAATAAATTAAAAACCACATATATTTCTTCCCTAGATAGACCTTGTGAGTATACTTGTCATTTTCTATAAATGATTTGTGAACTTGCGAAGTTTTAATAATATAAAAAAAAACTATTTGCAAGATCGACATTGTCGGTCTTGTTTCATCAGTGCCACAGTGTGACCTGTTCAGGATGAATTTGATAAAGCCGATTGTAACATGTGTTGTGGAGGTGAAAATCTTAAGTCACTACGCATCTCTATTTAGATCACTCAAAGCCTTTGTACCCACATACTTTCTTATAAATACATTGCTTTAGCCTCTAGGTTAATATGTAATATATTGTTTAATTTATAGAATTTAACAGTAGCTATCACAACTATTTTATATTTTTAGTTTTTAGTTTTACTTTTTTTATAAATAATAGGTTAGATTCACAACAGACAGAGGCAAATCTTTAGGAGATTTTCCTTATCAAGGAAAAAACAATAGATATTTGTTTATTCAATAATACATTGATGAGCAAGATCACAATTACGAAATAGGATATGCCAATTGATATTGTTGATCTAATTTGTATTTATATATTTTATATACAAATTAATATTTTTGTATTTTCTAATTTTATATTTGAATGCTATTTTTAATCCACTAACCATAAAATTTAATCTGAGCATGCCTGGTTGATTTTAACTATGGGAATTTAGTTTTGTTGCCATGTTTGTGAAGATTAATTTAGGTGAACATTTTTATAAAATAAATTAATGTTATTTCTTTATTCAAGATTCGTTACAAAAATTTTCTTGATTAATGTATTGACAACATATTTTTCATAATAGATTTAAAATATGCTAATTAGGTTTTAGAAACGTTATCTAGATCTAATTTAGACACCTTGAAAATAAGTTTAAACTAATGAGTTAGTCAAAAGTATTAATTTAAATGGTTTGAATTTCCTTAAAAATAAAAGAATAATTTAATCTATCAGTTAATGATCTCCTCCAAAAGATATTAATTGATTTGATTAACAAAGAAACTCATCCTTGTCAAAAGAACTTTTCATGCATAAAAGGAAAAATCAATAATCTGAATTTATATTTTTATTTACCTATTTAATTCTAAGCAAACATGGTTAACTAGTTAAATATTATCATAAATTCTCCACTAACTATTTATTGTGTATTTGCCTTGATTTCTTTGAATCGAACATATCTTTAGTTATTTAATTATTTTGTCATTAGACTACTATTTTCAAAAACCAAATATTGTGATAGAATGTTTAGGTTTCATTTTCGTATTTATATTTAAGTAATTTAATGAATTATTTAAAACAACATAGTTTCTCTTTAAATCGACCTTAGGAGTATATTTATCACTTATTATAAGTAATTCGTGCACTTGCAAGTTTTTTTATAAAATACAAAATTTGAATATCAAGTTTTTGTGCATCAGTAATTATGATGGCTCAACTAGTATCTTGATAGATGTTTGGTATGTATCGAGTTTGAGGAAGAATATCAAAGCATTGAACTCTAAAGGCTTCACTATATTTCATAAGTATGCAAGATGGAGTTCTAAAAATTGTATTAGGCACATTAGTGGTGTTGAAGGGTATATTAGCTTGATCAAGTTATATTATTGTAAATATAGTATAGTTATTGGTATAGTTGTAGTCTCAGATGAGGATGTAAGCTTCAAAACTAATAGGTTGTGACATATGTATTTTGGACATGCAGGCAAAAAATCTTTGCAAAATTTGGTGAAGCAAGACTTCTTAAAATATGCAAAGACTTGCAAGTTGGATATTTTGAGATTTGTGTTATGAGAAAATTCAAACAAGGGGAAAATTTTATTACTATCTTTTAGACTATGCTGACTGATGTATACTGATGAGCAGCATCGTGATCGCCAAATACTTTGATGAACGAAAACTTGATGAGCGAAAACCAGCATCGCCGATCCTGCCAATACTTTGGTTTTATATTTATAAAACACTCGCAAGTGCACGAATCATTTCGTAGAAAATGATAAGTATACTCCCAAGGTCGATCTAAGGAAGGAATGTATGTGGTTTTTAATTTATTATTCAAACTTTTAAAAACGAAATTAAATCCTAAACATCCTGTCACGATATTTTGGGTTTTGTGTTTTTAATCTACTAACATAAAAATAAACATAGATTCAATAAATATTCATGCAAATTATTTTCATTTATAATGGCAGAGTATTTATGGATATAATAACTAAGTTAATTATGCTTGCTCGTATTATTTAGGTTATTAAAGATATGAATTGATATTTATTGATTCTCCCTTTTTTGTATGAATACCACCTTTGGTGGGGTTAGATATTCTTTGTTAACTAAACAAATCAATTAACACCTATGGGTGGGGTTGATAACTAATATGCTTAATTAAATTAATTCCTTTTTCTAAGAGATTGAAAATGAACCATTTAAATGCCACCTTTGGTGGGGTTAGACAGTTTAAACTTTATTCAAGGTGTCCAAATTAAACCTAAGAATTTAGTTATCCGAGTACTAACTTTCAAGTTTTAAAATCACTACCGAAAACATGTCGTCAATACATTTTCAGATAATAATTCTTATAAAAACTTTTGAAATAGAGCTTCACTCTAACTACCGGGTGATTGTACCATCAAATAAAAGAGCACTACTCTAAATCAGACCAGATAACTAAACCTTAAAATCTAATTTTCAGGTTTAAGTTTGTAATGAAAAATAATATATTTCTCTCTAACATCCTTAATATAAAATCATGAATAAAAATAAAATCAATTCATTTTAGAAATTTTTACCTATTTAATATTTTGCAAGCATAACAACGTCATTATTACATCATGTTTACTAAATGCCAAAGACGCTTAAACTTAACCACACACAAATTAAATATAACATGTAAGAATAAAGCATAAAAATAACTATAAAGAAAATAAAATCCTTACAGAACTTCGACGCTATTCCCGTTGCTGGAAAAACTCCAAGCGGAATTTGCACTCCCATTTATTGAATCAAAAAGCTAAAATATTACAAAAACATAACTAGTTCTTCCCTAAAAAGGGAAGAACTCTAAAACTAAGAGAAATTAACTAAGAAAAGCTAAAAACTAAGAAAACATAAGAAAAACTAAAAATTTAAGAAAAGAGAGAAAGAGAGAGAGAAAAGAATGTATTTGGAGGTTTTGAAGGTGTGATTTGAAGTGAAGGGAAGGGGGGTATTTATAGGTGAGGATGGAGAGAAAAAATGAGTAAAAAAATGTTAAAAAAAATATTAAAAAATTAAAAAACGTGTAATGGAAATGTTGAGGTCATCAATGACGTCAGCATGACGTCATAGGGGCTGCTGCACGTGAAAAATGGGGTTAAAACACGTTGGGCGCGCGGAGGGGCGGCTGCTGGGCGCTACGCACGCGCGCCCCAGCGCGCGTGGATGGGCATGTCAACGCGCACGGGCGCGCGCAGCATGGGGCGCTGGGGCGCGCGCGGCTGGGCTACGGCGCGCGATTTCCGTCTTTTTGACCTTTTCGACCCATTTTGTCCAATTTTTCCATGTTTGTTGACCTTTTCCCACTTATTTATTAATATATTTGTGATGTATTGCTTCAAGTATTCTTCTTTGAGTCTTTAAATTGCGTTTTTAAGCCAAAATACCTGAAAAACAATAAAAATACCCGTGATTCCGAAAAAGACAAATTTATATAAATATATGATAAAACATATAAATATATATATTTTTAATCAATTAATGTGCATAAAATCATGGTTATTTTAGTGCTTTTTGAGCACTCATCACATACGCAATTACCGAGATGGCTTAAAAGCGAGATATGCACTACTTTGTCACATTTGTTCATGAATTTTCCAGAAGAACTTGTGTCTATATAGAGGTGAAAATTGGATCAATTGTGTGAACCTACTTAATTAACGGGTCATATCAAGTCATTTTTAGGTTGTTCTTGGGTTAAGTATCATGTCATCAGCTCAAAAAAGTCAAGAAATGCATGTTACTTTAGTAAAAAATGACATTAAATTCATCAGATCATTATCATGTCATATTAGTGCTCTTGTCGGGTTTAATGATTAAAATAATATTAAATATTAATTTAATGAGTTAATTCGAGTTATCATGTCATGTTATGTTTGACACATTTAACAAATAAAATAAATGATTTGGGCCATTTTATGACCAGGTCATTATCATGTCATATTATTAGATGACGTTAGAAATTTCCACCCCTAGGTGTAAATCATAAAGACTAAGGATGGTGTGATGAGCTTTCCAAAAATAAAATAGAGACACATACATGTAGAAAGGTTAAGCGACTCAGGTCAAACAATGGCACTGAATATAAAATGACCCATTTTTTGAATTCTATAAGAATGATGGTATTGTTCGTCACTTCCAATTTAGAAAATACATCAAACTGAAAGGATGGCAGAGGTTTGAGCCAAAATTTACTGGAGATGGTTCGGTGTATGTTGTCAAATTTTGGGTTGGGAAACCAATTATGGATTAAGGAATTATCACATGCATGTCATGTAATTAACGATTTATCTTCCAATGTAATTGTGGGAAGGACTCTCAATGAGGTATGGTTTGGGAAACCTGTTACTGATTATGATTCCTTTCATGTCTTTTCATCCACTGCATATTATCAAGTAAAGGAATTTATGTTGGATCCAAGAGCTTAAAATGCTTTGTTCATGGGAATTAGCTATGATGTGAAGGAGTATTGTCTTTGGTGTCCACATCGAGAAAACAATTTCAATAGGGATGTTACTTTTGATTAGTCTACCATGTTCGAATAGTAACACACAAAGATTCTCAAGATATGAATAAGACCATTTGTACTCCAAAATATGTTGAGAGTACTTCACAATAGCTGGAGCTTGATAAGCCTATAGTTGAGTCATTGGTCTCATTAAGTCAACTAAAGATACTCTAGTGGCAAAGAAGGACACAAAATAAAAGGGTTATACCCTAAGAAGCTTCACAAAAATAAAGATCCATTACAATTGATATGAATAGTCAAGAGACTCACATACCATCTCAACTCGTCAATGCGGTGGTCCATGCACTTCCAATTGTAGATAATGAATGAAGAGATGCAATCCCTTCATAAGAATGAAATTTGGGAGACTATACAACTTCTAAAAGGCAATAAGACAATTGGGTGTAAATGAGTTTATGCAAAGTAAGAGGTATTTATTTTTTGAGTAATGTGTGCTTCAAGGTAAGACAAATTGTGAAAGGATATGCTTAGAAAGAAGTAATGCCTACAATGAATAAATTTATCTAGCTGTGAAACTAAAAAATTTTAAGTTACGAATTTAATTAGCTAAAGAGGTGAATAGATAATTAATAGAAATTTTTCAAATTAAAATTTCACAAATAGCCAGGCAAACAATCTCATGTAAATAAGATAAAGCAACAATAAATAAATATTTATACATGATATTTTAGGTGAAAGCAACCTAGGTCACACCAATGACTTAAGAGAAAAATCATTGATCCATCAGACCACCTAACTATCCACTATGAAAATTAAGATTTGATTATAAGGCCATAACTTAAAATACCCTCTAAGATAATGCTCCCAAGTAATATACTTACAAATTGCTACTTTCCTTTACAGTCTTCACAAGAAAGGTGTTCGGATCTAGACCTATGTTTTGATAAACTTAAGTCACACGAGTTATTGAACTTGTTCAGCTAGAACCTGAAAAGTTAGCGTAATAACACAAGTGAAAGGTGTATCATAAAGTAAGTTTAATAATGAATAACTCTAACTAGAAGATTAAAGACTATACCAGTTAATATTAAATCATCTAGCAACCCTAGAATAAGTAGATTAAGCACAAGTTCAATAAAGATAGCTTCATTAAAGATAAATAATCAAACCAAATAATTATGATATTATACACATAATTATTTGATCCAATAATTCAAGATTAAAATAAAGAAGTTATATAACATTTAATAAAAATATAATAAACTAATAAGGCTTATTAATCAATCAAATACAACCACCAATATTTGACACATCAATTAAAGAAAAAAGCCTAAAGAAATATGATTTTTTTTTTTTTTGCAAAGTAATTTGAAAGAGAGAACTTAAGATTAAAATATTGATGCCCTTATAATTAATTAAAATATTGAGCATTAGGCTCTTTATATAGGAATAATTGAAGACCTACTAGGTTAAAGTTCAATTACAATATTGTCCATTAAACAATTCATATAAAAGCCCTACTACTAGCTTAAAGTCCAATTACAATATTGTCCATTAAACAATTCATAGAGCAATAAATAATAGGGAGAAAATGGTAATTATAATGATTTACTCGAGTAAACACTTAGGTTAAAGTTGAGACCTTAGTCGCTTGATTGATCTAGGTTGAGTTCGATCGATCAAGCCAAAAAGATCGATCGATCTAAGGTATTAAAAATAAATCCTTAGATAGATAGATCGATTCTCGATCGATATAGTACTCGATCGATCGAATATTAAACCTCAGTTAATCTATCTCAATTAAAAATTAAATCAAGGACTTTTTAAACAAGGTAGATCAATTCTCAATCGATCTACTCACCTCGATCGATCTAGACATATCTCAATCGATCGAGTAACCTAAGTACAAAATATTCATATATATCTAATATGAAATCTAATGTGCATAAGAATAGAGATATAGTTAAGATGTTTTTTGTTTAGAGCTTAATAGTTTCTTCGACTTGAAAAGTGTTCTTAAAAAACTCACATAGAAACTAAATTACATTTAAATATTTTGTTCACGAATATCATCAACACTCATAAACCTTACAGAAACATTCTTCCATTATAAATTTATTGGCTTTGGTATCACATATTGAATATTAAGTAGTTTATTCAGATGTAAGAACTACATTATAGCACATTGATTTGGAAGAGAAAAATAATTTAACTTAGCCAATGGATTCAAGGTTTTTGGTAAAGAGAATTGGGCTTGCAAACTAAAAGAGTCAATGTATGGATTGAAGCAATCACTAAGTTAGTGATATAATGGATTTATTCAGTTGATGATAGAGAAAAAGTACACAAGAAAATTTGGTCATTGTGTGTATTTTCGCAAGCTATAAAATGGTTCTTGCATATATATTCTCTTGTATGTTTATTGCCTCAAAGAAAAAATTTGAGATTGAAAAATTGAATACTAAGTTGAATCAAGAATTTGAGAAGAAATATTTTGGAAAACTTAATTAAGAAGATTTCTATCACGAAGATAAATAGATATAGAATTAAGAGTAAGGTTGGTCTGACTCATAGTAAATATTTGAAGAAGATGCTACAATATTTTGGCAAGATTGAAAACTCAAAACATGTTAGTACCCCTCCTACTCCTCATTTCAAGCTCAGTGCATCTATGTCTCCCATGAATGATGTGCAACAAGAGTATATGTTGTAAGTTCTGCATTCAAATGTAGTTGGTAGCTTGATTTATATTATAGTGTGAATAAAGCATGATATTTCATAAGTAGTTAGAGTTATGAGCTAGTTTAAGCATGATCCATGCAACAAACATTGGAATGCTATGAAATTCATTATGTGGCATATAGTAAATATTTTTTGGTTGGATATTTTAATTCAGACTAAACTAATGATTTAGGTAGGTGTCGATTGTTTACTAGTTTCATATTCACTCTTGCTAAAGCACTAATCAATTGATAGGCCACCTTGGAATCTATGATTTCTTTGTCTAGTATAGAAGAGTGTATAGCATTGGCATAAGCTATGAATGAAGCTAAGGGTCTCCATAAAATCGAATACATTAGACCAAATTGGATCGTATGTTTTATATCTGATCCAATTAGAAATATGTAATACCATTTTTAGTTGGATCAGACCATTCTAGACTATCTTCAATTTTACTAAAAATTATTTCATAAATATTTCCCACAATAAGATTCCAACCTTGAACCTCCCTTTGATAGAGGTGAATTAATCCCCTTGTACCACATGTGGTGTTTTATATTTATTATTGAAAATCCATCTAATAGTAACAGAAAAAGAAAGAAATAAAAAACAAAAACAAAAAACATAACAAAAGGGGAAAATTAGAAGTCAATCCATTACACGACAAATGTCCAAACCTTATACTAGTGGGGAAAATTAGAAGTCAATCCATTACATAACAAAAAAGATGCATAATCGATTAAAATAGCTAAATGGTAGGACCAGACCTTTATAAACTATCTAGTTTGGTTGTTTTACTTATAATGGGTCCAATCTAATTAAAATATTTAAATTAAAAAAAACTATGAACACCCGTAAATGAGGCTATTTGATTACAAGGGTTTCTTTGAAGACTTTGTAGTTGGGCACTAGAACATTAATATCTAATGTGATAGCAATAGTTTTATTCACTTAGCAAAAAAATAAATAAATAAAGTTTTTCATTCACATATGAAACCCATGAACGTTACGTATCACCTTGTGTTATTTATGAAAGAAAGATATTGATTAAAAAAAATTGTACTATAAAAAATGTCACATACAAGACAGTGAAAATTTAATCAATATCTTACAAGTTTGAACACCTTCATTAGTAGATAAATGGAATGAAAAGATTTGTACAATCGAATATTTTACTAAGGTAGAGATTTTTTGAAATTTGACTCATAGCATTTGTCTCACATTGGCTATGTATAAGTGCAAATACCTAAGTTATGATATAAACTTAACCAACCCCTTTAATATATAACACACCAATTACATAGCACTTTCAATAAATTTTGAGTCTAAATATTTGTTTAGATCTCTTAGTTAATAACGTCAATTTCTATGTAATTCAAACATAGCCCAAATGGTTGAAAAAAAGTACAATTTCTCTTTTTTAGATAGTGAGAGTCGTCAACAGTGTTTAGAAACATAAGCAACATTTCTTACCAAATCTTGTAAAATCTAATGTTTTTATTTTTGGGAATTTATGTTTATACCTTAGTATTTTCAATTATGTTACAATAACATTCTAGGTTTAGATTTAACATTTTATTATAACTGTTAGACTCAACATTAAGTCACATTTATGCATTGGAATTTTATTGTGAGTACTTCCTATCTAGGAAAATTTTGTTTAAGGATGTTGAGTTTTAATTGACACCATTGTGATCCCTTCATCCTTTCTTCAGTCATGTTTGTTTGAGCCGTATCGCCTTGCAAGAGCATATTAGCGTGTAATTATTTTTTAAAAACATAAGGACATAATTTCAAAAAATTAATATACGAACATTGCAATCTCTCGAATAATGATCATAATTGGGTTAAACTTGAAGCAACTTTCAAAACTAATGTGATATGAACGGTATTAGAGATCAACTTTTTACAAAGAACAAAATTACAAAATTTTGAGTTTTAAATGGGATATATCTCAAGATTGTGATCAATTTCAAAAGTAAAGCATGTAGCCTTACAAGTTCATTAGCTTCTTCAAAAGAAAAATTACTCCAGTCTCCCTATAGTTATTTTATAAATTTAGTATGTGAATTCGTTAACTCAGTACTATGATTCTATTTTTATAAATTTTACGTAGTAATTTTAAATATATGAAATTTTTAAATTTTAAACATTTCAAACAATTTTTTTTATTTTTATAAAGTTAAACAGGTTAAACATATTAAAGAAATTAAAAGTGGGATTGTTTTGTTTTCATAATGATGATTAACTTGTATAATATTAAAGATTATGAAAAATTAAAGAAGCTATATAGTGTGCATTTAAGGAGAACAAAATGAATAGAAAAATAATTAATGGTAGTCATGGGTTGAAAAGGGCAAATATTTCAGAAATACACTTCATTAAAAACACATGTGGTAATGACATGTAAAAATTACACCAAATTGATTCATTTTTTTTAAAACGAGGATATCGATTATATATCACCTGAAAATATGTATAAAAAAATGTACCAATAATATATCACCCGAAAAATATGTATAAAAGAATGTACCAAAGAATAATGTTATGACACTAAAATAACGAAGCCCTAAAATGCTCCATCATTTCTTATAAAAAATAATGAAAAAATTGAGATGTATTAATGTTCATATTTTTTTCAAATTTATAAAATTTTCTATGTATGTATTCAATGTAAAAATTTAATTATATATCCATATAAATTTTCTAGTGTGTAAATTCCTTTATTTTCCCACGCGTCATAGTTACTTCTCACATCTATAAAAAAAAAGTTAAACCATTGGTCCTTAAATTAACTATTTGATCACTTTAACTTTTTTTATGTAATATTATATTTATTATCTTTTAAATTTAACAATTTTAATCTAAATTTAATCTAAATTTAAAAGTTAGATTAAATTATACTATAATAATCAAAATATGTTAAAAATATATTTTTTATATTATTTAGTCTAATATCTTTAGATTTAGACTAAAATTATTAAATTTAAAAAAAAATAATGTACATAATATTTTTTTTAAAATAGTTAAAAACAAAAATGTTAAATATGAAAAATTTTAATAACTAATGGCATAATCCAACCATAAATATTTGTTACAAAATTTACATAACTTAAATTAAGAATGTGTGCCCTACCAACAACTCCTTTCAAAATCATATATTAATTACTTTCCAATATTTTCTCTAAGAAATAAAAACTTAACATATCCGTTGATTATACAGTATAATTTCTCACCCTCTTAAAACTTCCTCTCCATGATAAAGACATGATATAAATACCATCTAATATCTACGTGCAGAAAGTAAATCCTGAATCAACAAAATTCTGCCAGCTGAAATATTGGGCCAACTAGACTAGCCCATATAGGTCATTACTTAGCATTTCTGCGTGAGAAGCGAATGACACCATATAATGGCAACCTTATTTTCATTGAGAAGTGCTGCAAGTTAACGTTTAATGAATATACCTATTACATGATTCGAATGCGTTTTTTTTCATTTATGAACCGAGAATTTGAAATCTATTTGAGTACTTCGAGCCCCTCTACCTACCACTGAATCATTAACTACAAGATTTTAACAGAAGTAACACAATAAGGGGGCTGTCGATTTGTAGGCCCCTATATGAGATTTAGCGAAACTGCACAGCAATAAGTCATTTACAACATACATTCGTAAAATACTAATGCCCCAGCAATCAATTGATGGTCACATCTTAATCACTGTAATCTTCAGAAACTGCGGACTCTGAGCTAGAACTTTCATCACCGTTTCTGACCATGTTTATCATTTCAACTGAACCAGCACTCATTTCCATGTCTTCTCCCACAGAATCACCATCTCGCTCGTCCCCCTCAATACCATTATCACCATCATCTGAAGCATTGACATCCTCCTCATCACTAACTTCCATTGAATTTCCATTCCACCTTTCCGAAACACCATTGAATTCAACCGCCCAGTTTCCTTGTCCGTACTCCCCCTCTGCTTGGGCATTGTCATCGGATTCCTCCGCTTCTAAAAAATTTTCATTATCATCCTCCATATGAATCACACTGATTTTCTCATCATCCCATTCATCGTCCAAATTTCTTGGTGATTCCCCAGCACTTTCAGGACTACAGTGAATTTCAGGTATTCGGTGCATCAGGGTCTCCTCAACAGTCCTGTTCTCTGCTCTCCTCTTTCTAACTGTACGACGGCCCCGTCCACTTCCTTGTCCAAGTGTCCTTTGTCCCAGCTGTCTCAATCCTTCATTTGTCCTCCCATTGCCTCCGGCATTTCTTCGGACACTGCCAGATTTGGAGTCATTGCCTTTCTTTTTCCACCTTTTGCCACGTCCTTGGTCACGACCCCCTTGTCCTCGTCTCTGACCATTGTGTACAATTTTTTGGTGAGCAAAGTTCTCTTCTTTTATGGGTTCATCCTGTTCTATTTGTGTTAGCTCTATCTCCTTATCATTCCTCATGGTAGTGAATTTTGTAGAAAGCTTCTGCAAAGGAAGAGGTTAAAAATAAATCAGTTATTCAAAAACATTAACAGATTACAAAGTTTATTAGTCAGGTTATTAGCAAAAGCAGAAGTATGGTCAAATACAATGTTAACTTATGGCCCACGATGATGGGAAACAACAGGTGCTACACGCAAGGAAAGCTTCTTTAATACTGGAGAAACAAGCCTAGTTGCATTCAGCAACAGGAGCAACACCTATTGATTTACGGACTTACAAGAATGTTTTCCTTTGTGTGCAAACATGCACATGTGTATAAGAGTTTGTATGTGTGTGCATGCATGTGTGAGAGAGTGAGAGACGAGGAGGAAACTCACTGTATATAGTCTGTCATCCTTCCCCTCATCAGCAGGCCCAGGTTTCTCATGCGGTATATATATAATGGAAGCATCAAGTTCAAATAGCCTCAGAGCCACAGCTGCTATGGTATGTGGTACCCATGGAAGAACAACAACTGATCTTGGGTCTGAGTAATCATGTGAAGCAGGTCCCGACTGATTGCAAGTACCCAACAACTCCCCCGTTGTAGTGAAGTTCGATGCAAGAAAAGCTCTCTTTACCACACTCTCAAACAGAGTTAGTATCTGCAACATAGTTGGTCTAGTTTAGCAACTTATTGTGCAAAATGTATCCTATACTGTGATCTTACAAATTTGACAATAATGACCGCAAGCTGGAATGATAACATACCGTTGCTAAAACGAATTGTAAGTGAAGATAAAATAAACGCACTAAGATTAGCAATTATGTTTGAAAAGCTTAAAAATCTAGAATAAGATTGTTTCCATGACAGCGATTTGAAATGCATGAAAGCATAATGCAAGAACCAAAGCAGTAGAAGCTAGGGTATGTGAAAGAAACTGCTATTGTCAATGAGTTGGCATCATAATCTGGCATATATGACACAAGCCTAAGCACAATTAGTATGAGGGTTAACACAAAGTAATATCTACAAAATAAATCAATGTACGAACTCCATCACTCTAGTCTAGGCCTTATTTTAAAGGGCCACTAATGCAGAAGCTTGAATATTCTCCCAATAAAACACAGATTCAAATAATGATCTCTAGGAAATTTATAAGGAATCCCATAAAAACTACAGAAGACAAAAATAGGAAAAAAAACCTTTAGAAGTTCCTCAACGGATGATGACACATTCAACTTCATACCCCACGTTCCTCTACAATCTTGTGTCCAGAAAGACTGAAGAGCTTCGGGTGGAACAGATACCTGTCCAAAACATGTGAATAATGTATAATCAAATGCTACTAACAGCCAACACTAGAAAGATTAGAGCTTGATAGAAACTATCGGTATGTCACCTCAATTAGAGCTAGCAAAGCCTTAAGCAGTCTTCTTCCAAGTGGAAGAGAAGTATCCCAAGCATGGATCTCCCTAGAATCTAACTTCCTTTTCTCTTTGCATTGAATTGCACGTTGTGAAAACTGAAAATCATCATCAGTAGTACTAAAAGTGCGATGGCAGGAACAATGAGAGTCTTCAGAGTAATAAGACCCACCAAGACAGATATCACAAATATCAAGTAGCTGTGTGGAACGCTTTTTCCCACATTTCATGGCAAAAAATTTTGATGAATTAAAGCATTCTTTCCACATCCACCTTTGAAAATCCTGATATCTTCTCAAGGCAGCTTTCTTTTCAGTTTCATTTTTTCCAAACTCTATTCTAAAAGAAGATGATGTTTCTATAGAATCAGAATTTGAACCACAAACAGAACTGCTAGGACTGTCAGATTCGGTAGTGCAATCAGGGAAACAATTCATTTTAACATCTTTTTGGTCAACGACATCACCTCTGCCTACAATGCTCAGACACTGCTTATTCCTCCGAACATTTTCCTTAAAGGATGCTTCTATCTTTTGCAACATTAGCCGTAAATGGGATTCCCTAATCCCACGTACATCCATAGATATCAATAGAGCATCAAAGGCCTAGATAGACAAAGAAATTAACAGACTGTCAGAGCAAAAATTGCTGAAAAACAAACATACAATTATCAAACAATGGAGTCTGGCTCAAGAAGCTCTCAAGGTTATCCATTATCAACAGAAGGATTGTGCAAAGGGAATCAATTAACTTCTGTGGAGATATTCAGGCCACAAAACCAGAACTAAGGTTCTCTGATAATATAAATTTTCAACCTCATTTCATAGGTAGTGTTTGATTCCATAATGGAAACCTATCGGGAATGGCATTTGTAATAAGAATTGAATTTAATAGAAACAATATTACTATTACTATGTTTGTATAAAAGGTGAATCAATATAAGGGTAAGTTTTAAAAAGTGAATCAATATAAGGGTAAAATTGAAAATAAAATTTATAACATTCAAAATGAGGAAAAACAAGAAAAATATATGAAAACACAAGGAAAATTTCATAGGTAGTGTTTGATAACATAATGGAAACCTATTGGGAATGGCATTTGTAATAAGAATTGAATTTAATAGAAACAATATTACTATTACTATGTTTGTATAAAAAGTGAATCAATATAAGGGTAAGTTTTAAAAAGTGAATCAATATAAGGGTAAAATTGAAAATAAAATTTATAACATTCAAAATGAGGAAAAACAAGAAAAATATATGAAAACACAAGGAAAATTTCATAGGTAGTGTTTGATAACATAATGGAAACCTATCGGGAATGGCATTTGTAATAAGAATTGAATTTAATAGAAACAATATTACTATTATTATGTTTGTATAAAAAGTGAATCAATATAAGGGTAAGTTTTAAAAAGTGAATCAATATAAGGGTAAAATTGAAAATAAAATTTATAACATTCAAAATGAGGAAAAACAAGAAAAATATATGAAAACACAAGGAAAATTTCATAGGTAGTGTTTGATAACATAATGGAAACCTATCGGGAATGGCATTTGTAATAAGAATTGAATTTAATAGAAACAATATTACAATTACTATGTTTGTATAAAAAGTGAATCAATATAAGGGTAAAATTGAAAATAAAATTTACAACATTCAAAATGAGGAAAAATGAGAAAAATATATGAAAACACAAGCTAGTGAAGAAAACAAAACATTCCAAAGTATTCCCGAAGAGTGTTAGAAGATTGGAGGAATAAGCATTCATGTCAGTCCTCCAATGCATTTCATACTAACAAGTCAAAACAAAAAAAAATTATAATAGAATTCTTTCTCATCACCATTCATATTATTGTCAACCACACATGACCATAAAGTGACCCATTCAACACCAAATTGCGCAATCATATTTAGTGGATTAATACCATACCATGGTTATATAACACACAATTTACTCGAATATTGGAAAACATCAACTTCCCATGCAGAAGCAATAACTTGCATGATGCAAATCCTGATCTAACCAAATAGAACTTAATGTAGTGGATCCTCCAAAACAAGAGTATTTTATTTTAGTAATCAAGAAAAGAATAAATTTTACCAAAAAAGTAAGTCATGGATAGATGAAATGTAAGTTTAATCGAGGAGAAATCTAATCTAGGTTATTGGGGATGAGATACCCATCAAGTGGTGAAGCAAGTGATATCAAATCTACACAATACAGAAAGAGATCAAAATGAGAAACTAGTTACCTCCTCAGTGTCAATAAGCCTCCATTTACCATCACGTAACTCAACAAAAATCCTGCCAGAACCAGGATCATTGCTGGAGGTTGATGCAACAAACTGCCAGTATCGATTACGTCTGCGATCTTGACCAAGAGGTAGGGATCTGTACACATACATCTCTTCCGCTCTATGGGCAATATAAGACTTCAATTGTGAGCGTGATCTTTTAGTTGCAGATGCAATTTGCTGAGCCAAATTGTTATCTGGACCTGTGGGAAAATCTGAAGCTAATAAAGTTTTCTCCGCAGGCAAACTGTTAAGGTCAGTTAGAACATTGTACGAGCCATGAACTGATTTATCATTGTCTGCAGTGCTAGGGGATGCTTCAATTCTTTTATCAAGACCAGGTAACGGACTTTGACTTCCCTCTGCAGTCAATCCAACAAGGTTAGTTTCAGCTTTGATTCCAGCTGAAGATGGGAAATCTAGTTTACAAATATTGTCTTCTTTGAGGCGACTTTTATCAAGCAGTGCTTCTGCCCACATTTGCTTCTTTAGAGCATTAGCAGCTTCCAGACGATCCTATTGAAAATGTGAAGTAAATACAGTGAGAATAAATAACCATAGAATGACAAGAAAAGATGTAAACTTGCCAGGTACATTACAAATTTCAGAATAAATGTTTACCTCAAGAACAACACGTATAGAGTTTCCTTCATTAGCAACACCAACTAAGGCAACAAGGGCACTGAGACGCTCCTCTACACTGAGATCAGAATACTCACCTTCAGTAAGACCTTGAATCCAAGACTCACCCGACTTGCTCTCATCAATCTCTATATTTTCTTCATCAAGGTTAGTAGTACTTGCATCATCACCAGCAATACTTGTGTCCTCACCAGCAACGAGTTGCTCATTGGTAGCAAGTGGAATGTTCTCATCCCTCAAATCATTAAAAGGTATGGGTGAAGAATCTTTAGTACAGTCATTTTGCTGCTTAAGTGCAAGATCATTAAATAAATTTTCCTTTCCAGTTCTCAAGCAAGTATTTACTTCATCATAACTATCAGATGCTCTCTGTAGAGTAGATGGTGTAGCTAAATCTTCAACTTCAGGGTCCTCATCAACATCGTCACACTCAGAATCTTCGTCTCTTTCAACATCATCAGCATCCTCGGTAGCTAAAAATCCATTTTCAAATATTTGAATTTTCTTTCTTGCTTCAGCAAGAATGACCTCAGCATCAGCAGGATCTTTCCTGTATGCAGCTCTTACTCGATATGTTGAGGGGGCTATTCTTTCGAAAAGCTTAGTATCCCTGGTCAAGGCAACAGAAATTGAAGCTTCTGGGGTCTTGCTTGTTGTCAGATCCCTAAGTCCAGATTTCTAGCAAGGGGGAAAATTCAATAAAATAGCAAAAACCATAAAAATCGAGTAGGAGTTATAAAGCCAACTTTGAGTAATGAAAGAGTTCCACTTTACATAAATAAAAAAGTTTGTGGGATCTCACCTGAATCTTGTCAGCGAGTTCTAACACAGTCAGCCCTTTGCTTCCCTCAAGTGAAAGAACATGAAATGCTGCAAACTTTACAGTTCCAGGAGTCAACCGATGTCTAGATCTTCGTGGAGCCAATAATCCTTTCTCCTGCATTACTGAAAAAGCATTTTCTGCTGCTGAGCCATTGCGCAGAGTCGAAATCGCATCTACACAACATTTACCCTGCCATAACAAAAATAATTGCTTGTCATTGAGTTGTATAAATGAAGGTAGGGGAAAGCATAAAAGTTTATCATTATGCCAAAACATTATACCCCAAAGGTACACCTTTATAGTAACCAAATGCCTTAAGAAACCAACTAAACATTAAAACATGTAACACAAAAAAATGTCATTCCATCTATTTCATTCTGTTAAGCTCCTACTTTAATCCATTGCAGTAATAAATTATTCACCAAATCACCGGTTGGTAAAAATCATGTCAGCATATTTGGAATCAAATTAAGTAGGATAATTCAACTATGCAATCATATTTTGAACTTTACTTACAGATACATAAGTAGACTCCTCAGAGTCACCATTTTACTTGAGTTCTCGTTATTGTATGCTTGAATTTACTTTATACCATGGTTTCAAAAAGTTTTGAGGCTTGCCTCAGGGCTTTTTTTCCAGCTGGGCAGCCTTGAGCTAGCTTATTATGGGCTGAAATATACGTCGCCTATTGTAATTGAGGCTTACACCTTTTTTCATGCACTGAGGTTATAGCATTGAGGCTATTGAGGGCATATAGCCTCTATTTCATACCAGGAAAAGAAATTTGGTGGGCTTAAATGCAAAATTAAGGCTCCACTCGGACTCTTTAATAATGTCCATTACAATTTCCACCAGACAACTAAAATAGAAGGTGAAAAACAGGGGTCAATTTAAGATAAGACAAAAATGGAAAAAACTAGGGTTTTTACAGTGGAACTTCTATAGAAGCCCCTTTTCTTCCTCTGCTTGGGTTCCTTGTTCTTTCCTTGCGAAACAACCTCTTGTTCTTCCAACAAGCAATATACAAAAAACACCAGCAAGTATGTTCTTCTTTTCTGATATTTCTATTATTTTTTTCTTTTTTCTTGCTATTTCTTATTTCTTTTTTATTCTCTTATTTCTTCTTTGTTTTTTCTTCTTTCTTGTTTTTTTCTTATTTTGCTTGCTAAGTTGCTGGCTTGCAGCCAATTTTTTTCTACGAAGTGTTTTGTTCATTTTTTTATATTAATTATATTAAGTTGTTGCATTATTTGGTTGTAATAGCATGCCTTTTATTTTGAAATTTTTATCACGCATGTGAGTTTTATAACTAATGAGTTAACATTTTCTTGGAACTGCTTTTATATTTGACATAGAATCTAATGCAAAAAAAAGGCTTTAGGCTGCTTATTTTATTGATTTACTTTCATAGTGATTAAATTTGATTTTATAGCTGATTCTTAATTAAATTTGTGAATTATTTTTCTTTTTTTATTGAAATAGGTGCTGATTTCTGTTAACTATTTGTAGAACTTGAAAATGCCAAAAGCTACAAAGAGAGGTGGATGTAGAGGTAGAGGTGAACTTGCAATTCCCCCAGGTGGAGGTGGAGATGATGTTTACTTAACTTTATCATGTTTTAGATGAATTAGTGGTTGTTGGATTGCCATATTATGAAATATGTGTGATTATCAGGACTATTATGATGTTATTTTGTGATGATTTGTCTTTTTATTGTTTATTTATAAGATAAATATTAGTTTTGCTTGTTTTATTTTGAGGCTTAGCCTCACACCGCCTCAAGGCTTGCTAGACCATGCCTTTTAAAACATTGATTTATACTATAAAAAAATGGATTTAATCTTATAAAATGCAGACAAATATGATAAAAGGCAGCACCTCATCATTTTCAGGCAAACGCGAATATGTTATATTCCTTTTCTTCAACTTTGGTCCAAATCCTGCAGAAAGACCCAACTGCCGGAATATTTCAGGCCATGTTAACGGATTTAAGTGCCTTTGCCAGTTACAAATGTCAAATCCCCAAGCATATGCCTAAAAGAGAATCCAAATATCAACAAAAGGTTATGCAACAATTTAAAGATAATGTGTAACAAGGATTCATGAAGCTTTAATTGTAAAAGGAAGATGTTACCCCTTCAACAATTTCCGGATGGCCCCCTCCAGGATTAGCCACTGCATTTTGATTCATTCCTAAACCAGCAGAAGGTGTTCTGGCAACATCCTCTATATCTTTTATAATCAACTTCAAAAGAGAGACATGAATCTCCCCTAACAACCTTGAATCCTATATCAATGATGCATTAAATATTAATAATGCAGGGAGAAGAAAAGCAATTAGAGTACAGAATGAAACCAAAGAAGAAGTAACTCACATAGTCATGAAAGGCCTGAATGAACTCATCCAAAGTAAATGGCCATAACTCAAGAACATCAGCAAAAGTAATCAAAAATCGCCAGACCTGACAAGAAAACGTCATATTTGAGGGCAATATTCTCTAGATTGGTAAACAGAAACTACAAAAAACATTATGTGAAACAACTACTGTATGATTAAAATCATGTAAAGAAATGCAAAAACAGCCAAAAAAAATCCCTTAGGACACAGTGAGGAATATTATTTAAGGACAGAGAATTGTAAGAAAACTCCTCTTCAAATATAAGCTTTTCTTTTCATTAGAACATAAAAGGAAAAAAGTAGGAAGAAATTTGGAAAACTAGGTGAAAGAATGCGAAGACAAAGTGCTTACCATGAGAAGGTTGCCAATATTTTCTTCTGAACCAATCCATGGCTGGATTGCAAATGGTCTTTTCAAAGTCACTGACTTGGGTGGGAATGTTCCCATAAAATCTAAAAGTAAAATGCATCAGAATTTCCCAATTACAACAGCAACTACAAAAACTGAGGAATCACCATTACAAAAATTATACCCTTATGGAAATGAAAGGACATCATAATTTAGAATTTAATCACTATATATGCTTAATCACGTGTTCCTTTCCTATTCTTAGTCAGATAAAAGGCTTTAAATTCTTGGTGCTTCGGGGATGTTTCCATGTAAACCTATATTCGTCAATATTTCTTATAGAAAACATTAGCTCCCCACAAAAATTTCTCTAGTTCTTTTGTACGTGGGTAATAAAATGCTAATCATTTACTAGAAATGAGGAGAACACAGTCTAAGTTTTCTTCCCATTGGGGGATATCAAATCATCTATATTTTACAAATTGTTGACTTCTACAAGGTAATTTGGGGATTACCTATGACAGCCCTCCAATCATTTTAATAGATAAGCAATTGGTAGATCTGAGACGGGTATAAGTGCTTTGGATAAACACAATTATGTCTTAGAGTAATACAGATGAGCAGAACAAAATAGTTTCTGATGAATAATAGGAGATGTCACTAGAGAATAAGATGATGAATCTGAGATGTCCTCCAACTAAGATATATGTTGGGATATTATTGTCAAGTATTTCACTTATTTAGTGTCCTTGTTGCCATCATATTTTAATTTTCTTTCAATAAGCAGGATATGTTGTCCATAATATAGTAGCATTTAAACTTTCATAGAAGTGATGTGCATCAACTTCATACAAAAGTAAATTTAAATTTCTTAAAACAACATGCAAAGCAATCTCAACCTTTGAATTGCTCAAGGGATTGAAGAGTGTCGTGATCAATACAGATTATTGAGGATAATCCCTTGCGTGCAGCAGCCACCTCCATCAATTCCAATTGTTCATCCTCAATAAGTTCCATTGATTCTCTGGCTATTTTGCGTGCAGTAGCCTTCTCAATTGCAGCTTTTCGTCTCTCTGCTTCTTTCTCCTTGCGAAGCTCTTCTTTTTGCCTCCTTTTCTCAGCCTTCAAGATAAACAGAGTAAGTGGAATCAGAGAAAAGAAAGAAGTTGTAAAATAACTGATTAATAATGAAGGTCAAACATTATGGATGGATAAATTAGTGAGAACCAAACTTACTCTTATATACTCTTTCTGCAGAAACTTTTCTCTCCGTTCCATTTCACGTCTTTGTTCACGCCTTGATCTTTCTTCCTCTCTTTGCTTTTCTCGCATCAATCTCTCTTCTTCTTTACGTCTTTCACGATCTTGCTTTTCCATTTCTTTCCTCAGTCTTTCCTCATGCTAAAACCAAAAGTTCAAATATTAGCATACAGAAAGGGTTTATTATTAACATTTAAAGCAATATAAAACAACTCAAATTCAGAGAATAAAGGTTCAACAACAATATGTTAGCACCTTCCTTCTAAGAATATCTTGTTTCTCAAGCTCTTTTCGGATCCGAATCTCATTAGCTTCAACTTCTTTAGCAATTCTAGCTTCTTCATTCTACAAAGCATAGAACAAGAACATAACTATCCTTAGAAAGATAAGAAAACATAAGAAATACTAGCAAGTAGCATAATAAATTCCATCAATAATCTTTTCATCTGATTTTATATACCTTGCGTTTCCTCTCCATCCTCAATATAGCATCATCAGGAAAGATCTGCCCATCAGACAACACATACGGAGTTTCTGGCGCAACAATTGGGTGATCATTCAACTGAGGGTTTGATTTAATATTTGCAAAAGAGTCCCTTTGCACATAGTCATCCTCCATGGAAGTTGATGGCAAGGCAACTCCTTTTTTGTCTTGTTGCGACGAAAGGCGAACACGAGAAACGTGACCTTGGGCACCCTGAACTCTTGGCAACTGCTCATTTCGTACTGCAAATGGGGATGTTCTGGCCATTGGATCATCAATCGCCAGACTATGACTGTGAGATTGACCAACTTGCCCATATGCATTGGCACGTGCACCAGGCTGGTCCTGAAGAAATGGGTATTCATGTATACCCCTAGCAGAAACCTAAAATGGCCAATATTAGTCTTAAGGTAGAAACTTATTGATCTGCTAGATAAATATATGACACAAACCAAAAATCAATAGTCTAAATGTAGACACATAAATTCTCCTTCGTGAAGGGACTCCTTGTTGGAGGGAAGGAATTCCTTTAAGAAGAAGAAACTGTTTTATGGCAGGAAAGTTTAAGCTGTACAACTATGATTAAAAAAATCACAATAAATCTTCCTACTGTTAAGGAGTTCAAAGCAAATATGTATAGCAAAAAACCATGTTTATAAAATAGCATCAAAGGGATGGGTAACAATATAAAATAAAAATGTGGGTAAATGTAGAAAATTCATCAGGCTTCTCTGTAGAAACTACAGATATTTTTTTTATCATGCATGTAAATGCATTTTACAGAAAACAGAATCATAAGATTAAGAACAAGGAGCCAACTTTGTTTGACTTTGCATCATTTCGCTCATATGATTTTCCCTCAAAAGGATGCCCAGACCGCTTCTGTTGTTCTGCAACTGCACCAATACAAGCAATATCAAAAAAGTTAAAATAGGCAACTTTATGTATACATGACTCAAAAGTGAAAAGTTTAAGATAATTAAGGACATAAATTTCCGGTTAGCCCAAGGCCGAAACTTCAAGTTTGGGCCAGACTTTTTAATGCCACAAATATTTTCGGGCTATGCCACATTGGATTTTTCAAATCAAATGGAAGCCCAAACCCGGCCTTAAAGTCATTCAGGTAGGTTCAACCCTGAATTTTTGGAACTTTAGACTTAATTAAGCCAATGTCAATGTACGAGTTCATGATGCCATATTATTAAAGATACTAAATTTTATAAAATTTAAACTTAACTTGCACTTTGGCTTGGGCTCATAGTAGAAATGTTTGGCCCTAACCCAGCCCTTAAATTATTCGAGTAGAGCTGAACCAAATTTTTTTGAGCTTAATTGGCTTCGAGCCAAGTCAGATGCGGTCAGGTCGTTTGGCCTTTGAGTGGACAGGATAAGTTTACATGCCTAATGATAATGCATGAATTCCAGATGTAATGAAGAACAGACATGTTTCCTTGAGGAAAGTTTGCCCTACAAATAAGAACAAAGATTCCCAATCCCCATAAAAGATTGGCTGTGCATACAATGTAGAATGCAAAAGTGATGCAAAATTTAATCTAGCACATTCAGAAACTTGTAAGAATCAGCATAATGCCATGGAACAAAACAAGCCACAAGTTGAAACATGTCAAAGAAAACCCATTTCAGCAAGTAAAGCACGCTCTTTGGTTTAATCAGCATTAGTAAATTATGTTGATTTAAGTCATTGAAACCTTTCAATTGTCTACCAATGAGAAACACTTGTGGAATAGGATTGCACTTAAATCCCATTCTCAAATCTCAAAAAATATTAAAAGTGAGACTGTGAGACTAATAAACATCTACAAGTATTCAGAGCAGACATCAAGCTGCATAACACAGCACATATGTTATACCTAAAGGTGCACCAAAAGCATCGGGTGGTAACAAATCAAACTCTATGCCAAGAACCGGCCCATCTTCCCTCAATGGCTCTCCTAACTGTGCCTCCACACAAGCAATAGCTCTAAGCTCCATTATAGACTGCCGTGACTCATATTGCCTCCTCCCAGGGGTCATGTCATCTCCCACACCTATCGGCCTAGGTACCATATTCCTCAACTCGGTATGACCAAATGCGCTTGAACCCGACCCTGAACCCGAGCCATAATCGCTACCATGTTCAGCCCCTACCCTCAAGTCATCAATAGGAGATTCCGGCAAAGCTGCTACACTTTTCCGTTGTTTTTTGGCGGGTCCCCCATCCTTTTTGTCCTTCAACCTTCTGTGACAAAACCACATCTGCAATTGCCGATCAGAAAGCCCCAATTTCTCCGATAGCTCTGCCCTCATGGCCTCCGATGGGTAAGTCTCCGCTGATCAAAATTCCAAAAATTGAAGAAAATTTCAACTTCCAAAATCTAACACAAACAAAACGCGCACAGAACTTAACAAATAAAATTTAACACCAAAAAGAAAAATAAAGTCGATTAAGAACAGAACTTACAGGCATACGCTTTCTCGAGGGTTTCAAGCTGGAAGGGGGTTTTCATCTGGCGCTTGGGTTTGCTCTGTCCTTCATTGGAATTATTAACCTTACCACCACTACTATTGTTGTTATTGTTATATTCAGCATTGTTGTTCTGATTTTCTCCATCTGAACCGCACTCCATTGAAGAAGACGATCACGATCCAAGCAGATAGCGGCTTCAAACCCTAGAATTAACAAATCTCACAGAGGAAGAAAAATAGGGTTCTCCAAAACAAACATATAAAGACGAATCTGATTGTTGCTTTTTCCTCTCTTCCACTTTAACTACAAACACCGTAATAGTCAAGAAAGAGAAAGAAAAAAAATAGAGGTGTAGAATTATCATCACCGAAGAAGAATAATAATAATAATAATAATAACAAACAACAATTGAATATAATAAATGAATGAATGCCAAAGAGGAATTTAATAGGAAATTGATAATACGAATGAAAGAACGACAATAACAATCTGAATAATAAAAGCAACAAAAAATAAAAATAAAATAAAAAAAAGGCAAAAATTTTAGAAACATAAAACAAACAGTAGTCCGCCTTCACTCTAAATCCACCTTGAATCATTTTTATTTCCTTTTTGCAAAAAAAAATCAAATTTTATTTTATTTTATTTTTTTGAGTTTTAAAATCGAAGAGCGATATTGTATTTGTATCAAATCAAACATTGCCCTTTAACGTGGGTTAGAACTTAGAAAACCAAAACCCAAAGTCAGATGATTATCTTTTCTTTTCTTTTCTTTTTTCTTTTTTCTTTTATTCCTTTTGGGTCTTTTAGACTTTTCGTTCCAGCTCGAAGAACCTAGAATCACAAGTTTCGTCATGATCTTTTTTAATTTGGATGAACTTTTTGTTTCGAGCGTTCTTCTGGTCTTGTTTTTTTTTTCTTTTTTATTTTTTTTTTTCGTTTTCAAATATTATTATTGGATATAAAATTCGAAACCTTTTTGTTTGGTCGGTAGTTTTGGGTTAATTTTTTTATAGAAAGCGCGAATGGTGGTGTAAATTTAGATAAAAATATATATATATTTATTATGTAGTTTTTAAATAAAATATTTTAATTTTAAAAATAATGTATATGAATTTTATAATTTTAAATTTTTAAAATTAAAATAATTTTTTTAAATTATAAAACTAAAATATTACAAAATAATAAAAATAAAACACCTAATTTTTTTTCCTTGAAATCTTTGGATATGAACGTCATCGGGACGGATATAGATAATTTTTGATATCATTACTACTAAACTCTAAAATTCGTACCTCAAATTATCTAAAAATTAAATTTATTAAATAAATATAATATATAAAGATAATATCAATTTTAAAATTATTATTGATTCGTGATCCAATAATACCTAAAACATTCCCAATCATCGAAATTGATAAAAAAAAATAGTGAATCAACGGTACAAAGAATAGCAGATATATAAATCTACCGTTAAAATGCATCTATAAGAATGTTTGGCTGTATGGGTTATGTGGCCTTTCACATAAGTTCACCGAGCTCACAAAATGAAACCAAAGAAAAGGAGAAAAGTTAAAAAATTGTGAAGAGCTCACAATTGTTTTTTCTTCAAAAATAAAAAATAAAAAAAATTAATTTTAAATTATAAAAATAATATTTATTATATTCAACTCATATATTTTTATTATTAAAAAATATATCATAACATTTCATTTGAATATCATCTAATTAAAATACGATTATTTAAATTCGTTTTACGTTAAACGTTAAACGATATGTAATTAAATTTCGTTCAATATTATTATGATATTATTTTTATTATTAAAAAAATTTAAAAATCTATATATCACCTAATATCACATATATAATATAAATTTAACATATTTTATATTTTAATTAATACCAACAACCTGTAAAAAGTTTTTTTTTAATAATTTTATATTAATTTTAACTTTGGAAAACTTCAAGCAATTGTAACAACTATTTTCAACAATATTTTATTAACAACACACGCATTTGTAAAATAAATTATTTTTCACTAAAATATATAAATCATTCTTATATTTTTTGAGATTTTATATTGTTATATTTTTTAAGATTTTATATTGTGGTCTTTTTATCTTATAAATTGATATACTTGTTTTTAATTTTTACACATTTAATCTAAAATTTAATAATAACTTTAAATTAAATTTCAAAAATGTTAAATATAAGGCTTTTAAAGTGTAAAAATTAAAAAACAAATAAACTAAATTGTAAGAAAAAAAATAAGATGATTAAAGCAAGATGAAAGAATTTTTCGGGAAACCACATGTATCCATTCCTTGAGGGTGTGGAAATCGTTTTTAATTTCTTGGATTAAACCTTTCAAATTCTTTTTAACCTTTCAACTTCTATTAGGAGATCCCAATTCCTCACCTATTATATTAAGGGTTTTAGCTCATTCATTCAATTGTTTCAACAAGCACTTGCAATTTCCTTCAAAGAATTTCAGGTTGTGACAAAAGAAAACCAGTTTGTGTGTAAAGAAAATCAATCCCATTTCTAGATTTTCATACCATTATTAACCTATTATCTTCAAGTGTTTTTGATAACTTTTACTTTAAATTTTCTTGTTTTTTGCTAACCATCTTGATTCTCATCCCAATAATGTTCCACCTAGGTCCGACTCAAGGGTCGAAGACATTGTACCCTATGTAATCCATAGGTACAACTTTTAAGTCTTGTCGTAGTTAGTATAGAACAAGGTTTTAAGCTTAAAGATGGTGAGTTGCGAGCTATATATTATATAAAAAGAAGATAGGTGGCGGAAGATAGATCATATATCTCGATCATTACCCTCTAGGGTCTTATTCTTAAGTTGCCTTACAACCAACCAAAGTGGAAAGATAAGTATTTTTATGTTTGGGGTGACATATGGGATAAGGAACCTGTGGCTCTTGTGCATTCTACTTAGAATCATTAACTTTGACATAACACAATCACGAGATCAATAAATATTACTCTGTCTCAATCACAATGGTCGTGAAAAAGTCTATCATCTTAAGTTACAAAATACTTGTCGTGTGACTTATAAAGATATCCTTACTAAACCTTGCTACATGGATTTTGGGATGTAAATAGACTATTGCATTCTACCTTCAGGTTTTGCACGAGATACTTTATTTTATATTTTACACCTCCTTTTAGTTCTAACCATGTATTTTTTATAATGTAAGGATGGACTTTACAACTATTGAAATTGATGACCTTGCATTAAGTCTCAAGTTGGATGAACTAATCAAAATAGATTTTTTTGAGCAACATGAGCAACCATCTTATGCGGTGGTGGCCACAGTTGTTCTCAAGGGTACCCTATTCAAACCAATTTATGAGGAAAAAGAAGTATATCATCATTTTGGTACTCCACAGATCGATTAGCCATATCTCGTGCTAGGAAAAAGGAAGGATCTGTTTGGCACATGGTTGAGCATTGTCTATTTGAGGTAAATATATTTTGTATGTTCCTTTTGATGTATTTGGCTTGAATTCTTGATTTTTTTGGTTCATTAACTCAAGAAGTTTGCTCAAGAATTGTATGAAGTGGGCCGAGATGTTGAAAGAAACATAGATGTTTAGCACGCCACTTATAAAGAAGCTTTTCAAGAGCTCCAGAATCTTCAAGATGAAGTTCATATGATTAAAGAAGAATATGGTACCATTTTTTATGAAAATCAAAACCTAAAATATTAGTGTGATGAGCTACAGAAGAAGGTGGAAGCTTTGAGATGTAAACTTGGTGAAGAAGGGTAGAACAAAACTTTTTACCTCAAGAAGTTGACCGTTGGAAGATGAGTTATTTCGAGACAGAGTTTCTAGAGTGGTCCCAAGGAATAAATGTATAATTGTAATCACGTAATAAAATGAGTTCATAATAAATTTTTTTGATGATTTTCATCCTGGTTAAGTTTGGAATGCATTATTATTGTTTACACTAGTGATTTTCTTTCGTATTTATGGCCATTGCTTTTTAAGAAGAGGTCTACATTTTTGAACTCATGACCCTTTCTTAGAAGGCCTTTTACACTTGTATCCCTAATGGAGGGTCCATTTGGCCTCATCCTCTATACCAAGGGATTATCATGTTATTTTATTTGCAAAACATGTGATAGGAATAAATAAGAAAATCAATTCATCACTTATCCTCATCAACCTAAAGAAAAGGTTTATGTTTACGAACTCACAACCTTTTCTTAAGATCCTCTTACACTAATATCCCTAGTAGAGGTCCATTTGTCCTCATTTTTCATACTATGAGGTTATTGCATTATTTTATTTGTGAGACAGGTGATAGGAATAAAATGGAAAAATTAATTCATTACTTATACTCATCAACCCAAAGAGGAGGTCCACGTTTGTCAACTCACGACCCTTTCTTAGCTTTTACACCAGCATCCCTAGTGGGGGGTCAATTTGGCCTCCTCCTTCATACTAAGGGGTTAACACATTATTTTATTTATGAGATATTTGATAGAAATAAATGAATAAATCAATTTGTCACTAATCCCTATCGACCCAAGGAGGAGGTCCACATTTGTGAACTCATGCCCCTTTATTAGGAAGGGTCTTGTGCCTCTCACACCTTTATATCTAGTGGGGGTCCATTTGGCCTTTTACTCTATACTAGGGTTATCGCATTATTTTATTTGTAAGACAAATTGCATTTGATGTAAATATCTTTAAATTCATATGTCGATATATATGGATCTGCTATAAATAATATATATTTAGTAGATTGTTGTTCCAGCTTAGATGTTCTCGTTTTTCCATCTTGTATGATCCCCCAGGAGTGATGTCTAAAATCATGTAAGATTCTTCACATGTGGTTATGTTGTCTCTTTAAGAGAACATGAAAACGTGCAAGTAAATACGATCACAAGTAATAAGTGATAAGTAAAATATCATTCTCATAGAGATTTGTTACTATTTTTCGTCAAGTACTAAAATTGTTTCAATCTGATTTTATCCAAACAATCGAAAGGTTGATAGAGTTTAACTAAACTGATTTTTTATAATAATAAATAAGAAAATTCTAGGATTGCAATTTCACCACATTAATTCACTTGAATCATGTTATTTTCTCTTGATTTATATTCTTGAATTTAATTTGTCAACTAAGAACTCCTAATTTATTCATATATCTCTTCCGAGCTCCATATAGACACATCTCGCTAAAATAATTCACTATATTCATATAAAAATTAAATTTATCAAGATTCATTAAGTTCAAAGTTCTCCAATAGTTACACGTACAATAAAGGTATATTATTATCCCTTATATACACATGGTATTCTATCCACGAGCACACACAAAAATGCATCTTCCAAGTTTATTTAAGTGTCATATATCAATTGATTAATCTTCCAACAATCAAAAGCATTAAACACAAATAGAATAAAAAAATTTAATATTTCATAAATCATTCAAAAATAATTAATCTAAGCTTCATAATAAAAGTTACATTGCAACCATAGAACAATTAAATTACTTCATAACCAAAATTAAAACTAAAATACGAAAATATTAAAGCATTTAAGGAATATTAGATTAAGAACAATAAAAAGAAATTAAAAGTGTGTGATCAATGCTCTCTAATTTTTATCCTACGTAGAACTACAACAGAAGCCAAAAATGACTTCTGCGTGTTCCATCGTCCAACTCCCAATCCTAACTCTATCCAACCTAATGAGCACATATTTATAGCTTCAGCTCTTTAAAAAAAATACATCATAAAACATTTTTTACAACACGCATATAAAGTGGGAGACAAAGAATTACATCAGAAATATTTTTTTAGACACGCGTGAGAGACAAAGAATTACATCGAAAATATTTTTTAGACACGTGTGGGAGACAAGCGTGAAAATCTAGGCAGCGTGCGCCATTTTTTGCATTTTTATTTCATAAAACTCATGCCACGTGTCGACATCTGATTCGTTGGAATATTAACGTGACACGTGGTAGCTTCGTATTCATTGTGATGAGAGGGCACACATAGATAATGTGAACCGCGTCGCACGAGAAAATTACGCACGATCTAAGCCGTCCAAATTTTGATCTAACAGTGAGTGATGAAGACACGCGTGGGGGAATTTATTGGCATAGACAAGTGGATCCCACCCTACACGTTGGCCTACGCGAATGGGTAGACCTCACTTTTCACGTCGAGTAGTATGCCATCTGGGAAACGTGTACATTCGTTTGTGTAGCACGTGCATCTTACTCGCTTGATCATCACCGTTGATTTCTGATCTGATGGTGCATGAGGCGCGTTGAACATAGATGCACGTGGTCTTCTTTCCTGCGCAGAAAAGGAAAAGTTTGGTTGATTGCATTTTAGCCCTATAATTTAATTCAAATTAAATTTTAAATTTTTGATATTTGCAATTAAGCCCTATTTTAATTCAAATTATATTTTCAACTTTTATTAATTACAATTAAGTCTTTTTTTCACTAAAAATTCTTTAATTTTGTTTAAAAATATATTCCTTAAAAAATAATAGTAAGTATTAATTTAAAAACTTAAAACTAATTAAAAACATTAAGAATATAACAATTATAATTAATAAATTAGACAAAATAACTGTAAAACTTACAACTATCATGTTACAAACTTTCCAAAAGTAGTTTCTATCTTATTCCTTAAAGCTTTGCATAAAACCCAATCTCTCATATCGAAACTTTTGAATCTTGTTGCTTTGTTGTAAGAGAGTTGAATGGTTCATTTTTGTGCCTCTATCCTTATCAAAGCACTCTTTCTTTTTTATTCTACTAGAAGTAAATCCTCCCTACAGATGTCACTAATGTCATATTGGGAAATAACTAAACACAATGTAGGTTCTTGTATTTTTGAGGAGATGATAGCTCTGGTTCCATATACCAAATAGAAGAAGAGGTTCTCTCTTGTTGCTTCTCTTGGGGTGTTCTAGTGGCCCATAGAACACCATATAATTCATCAACCCATATACCTCTCACTATTTCTAACTGTTTTCTCAAAATGTTAAACAAAGTTTTATTTGAGCACTCCACTTAACCATTGGCCTGGGGTCTATATGGGATGGAATGTGAAAGTTGATGTTGAGTTTTTGACAAAATGATGTCACACTCTTAAAGGAAAAATTTCATCCACTATCAACTACTAATTCTCATGGAAACCCAAGCCTACATATGATGTTTCACCAAATGAACTTATGTATGCTGCTTTCCTGTATTTGTGCCAATGATTCTGCCTCAATCCATTTAAAGAAGTAGTCGGTGGCTACAATGAGAAATTTCTTTTGGATGGGGCAATAAGAAAAGGACCTACTATGTCTCTAATCCCCATTTTTGAAAGGGTCATGGACTAACAATAGCCTTCATTTCATGTGCAGGCATATACAATATATTGGCATGTCTTTGGCATCTATGGCACCTTCAAGCATGATCAATGCACTCTTTTTGTAAATTAGGTCAATAATAGCCTTATCGTAGAATCCTTTGTGTAAGTGTTCTCCCTTCGAATGTGCACCACAGTGACCTTTATGTAATTCTCTCATTATAAGTTGAGCTTCTTGTGTAGAAAGGCACTTGGGCCACTATTCTCCAAAAACATTCCAATAAAGAGTGCCTTGAAGAATTGTGTAGTTTTGGAACTTTATTGTGATATTTCATGCTTATTCTTTATTTGTGGGAAGGGTTCCTTAAATAAGGTATTTTAAGTATGGATTCATCCATGATGTAATAGTGGTAACACTTGTATGTTTAGGAACAGAGGTAATGAGATCCATAGGGATGCTTGGTATTGGTAAGCAAGAAACGTGGATGACTTGTTTTGTTTTTGTGCTTACTACTGCTACTAAACTAGCAAGTGAATCGGCATATGCATTTCCTTTCTAAGGTATTTATTTGATTTTGAATGCTTGAAAGTTTGATATTTCCTTTTTTGTTTCTTCCAAGTATTTTTTTCATCCGTTCTTTCGTTGCTTCAAAGGTATTATTAACCTAATTGACTATTAAATGTGAATAATAAAGCGAAACTTTCTCGGCTTTCAAAGAGTAGAGTTGGTGGAGTGCTAGTAAGAGTGCTTCATACTTAGCCACATTGTTAGTGTCGTGAAAAGCAATTCAGATACATTGTTCAATTAGTCCTCCTATGGGGGTTAACATGGCTATCCCACCCCTGAGCCTTTTAAATTACATGCCACATCCAGATATATCATCCACAAGTTTGGGGTGGGTATTTAAACCAACACAACTTCCTTGGATGGTCTGTTGGGGTCAGTTACCAATTCATCTTCTTTCCATTTTGCAACAAATTTAGTTAGTGCTTGTCCTTTAATGGATGAGTATAGCATGTATTGTATATCAAATTCACTTAATTTTATAGTTATATAAGATAGACCTGGTTATTCCAACTTATCCAAGATATTCTTGAGAGGGTAAGATGTCAATCATAGGATGGTAGAGTTTCTCTTCCTTCAAACGTTATTGGAAATACTGGTCCCTCACGCTTCAAGGTATAGACTAGATGATGTATCTCTCTTGCCCCTTGTTGCGTGTTTTGCAACACACAGAAATCGTGCAAGTATACACGGTCACAAGTAATAAAGATTTGTAAGTAGAGTATCGTTCCCACGAGGATTTGTACTATAGTTTGTTGAGTACTAAAATTGTATCTCTAATTTTATCCAAAACAATCGTTGATTAAGAAAAGTTTTAAAAATAAAATAAAAGAACTCTAGGATTGCAATTTTTCACCAAACTAATCCACTCAAATCATATTATCTTCTTTTGATTTATATTTTTAGTACATTTAATTTGTCAACCGAAAACTTCTTTTTTTATTCATACATCTCTTCCGAGCTCCGTACAAACACATCTCGTTAAATTAATTCACTATATCTCTATGAGAATTAAATTCAATAAGATTCATTAAGTTCTAAGTTCTCAAATGGTCGCACATACAATTAGGGTATATTCCTATCCTTCATCATACATGTCATTCTATTTACGAGCAATACACACAAAAATGCCTTTCTCAAGTTTATTTTTATGCCACAAATCGTTTTGATAAAATTCGTAAATAATCAAAAAGCATTAAGCACAAAATAGAACGAACAAATCGAACGTCTTATAAATCTATCAAAAATAATTAAAATCAAAGCTTCATAAATTTAGATCAAATGCAACCCTAGAAAAATTAAATTACTTCATTAAATTAAAATAAAAATTACAACATATGCAGAAAAATTAAGAAGAAGAAGAAGAAGGAAAATTAAAACATCAAGTAACGAAAATATTTGGCACTCGCAGAACACAACAAAAGCCAAAAATGGCTTCTGCGTGTTCTGCAGTCCAAAACCGAATACCACAAAATTTCTAAACTAAAAAAAACTCCTTAATTCTATCATAATATCACCTATTTATAGCTAAAAACATACATCTAAAATATTACATTTTTATTTTATTTTTTTATAAAAAACGCGTAATAATTTTTATCGAAAAACAAAAATCACGCGTATCGATTTTCGTATCGAAAAATATTAATCAATTCACGCGTGAGACAGGGGCGCCAATTCTGCATTTTTTAATTCTTTATGCATGCCACGTGTCAACGTCTGATTCGCTGAAACAAATAGTGGGACACGTGGCCGCATCTCATTCGTTGAAAGGAACGGCAGACGCCAGAATCAAGCACGTGGATTGGGGCAGAAAGTGAGGCAACGACTCGGAACGAGGACTTGATCCGTGCATTCGCATTCATTGTAAATAGCCACGTGTCGGAACATGATTTGCTTAAATATTAGTGGGACACGTGGCATTCTTATTCGTAAACCGAGGATGCACGTTACTTGCTACATAACCCGCATCACACACGATTGTTACACGATCGGTTTATCTGCGAAAGCTGGTTCCACGCGGCTTCAATCTAGACCGTTCAAGAGATCCAATGGTCGCCGACGCGCCTCGGGGAAATCTCGGGCGCCCGACACGCGGGTCCCACTGACGCCAGGCACAGCGCGACGGTGGGGCCCACCGCACGCCAGCCGAGCCGCGCGAAGGAAGATCTCAGCCCACTCTCCTTGGTCGGGCCGATGAACACGCGTGAATCTCGATCCGTTGATACTTTGATCGTGACGGTCCACGTTTCGCGTTTGGAATATGGCGCGTGGCCTTCTTCTCTCCTCGCGTTAATTTAAACTTTTATTAATTATATTTTGACCCACAAATATATTTCAATTTACATTTTCAACTTTGTTTAATTGCAATACAGCCCTTTTGGTAATTTAAATTAAATTTTAAACTTTTAATAATTGAAATTAAGCCCGATTTTAATTTAAATTATATTTTCAATTTTTTTAAATTGCAAATAATAACTCTTTTATTTGAAATTATATTTGTGGACAGAAATATGAAATTAAGTACATTTTCGATACAAATTATTTAATTTTATTAAAAATGTATTTTTAGCACATAAACGAAAAATATTAATTTATTTAACAAAAATTAACTAAATATTAAAAGAACATAGCAATTATCATTACTAAAATTGATGAAAATAACTCTATAAAATACAGTTATCACCCCTCTAGCATATCTTTTGCAAGAATTGTGTGTACTTCTTGACATAGTTGGACCACCATGTATGATATGAATTATACGAATATTACCTTGAGCTCGTTGGGCTTCTCTATCTTCTTTCTATAGAGGATTAAGAGGAATCACCTTCCTTCTAGGATTATCTCTCGTATTTTCTTATCTATGAATCTATTTCTGTTTCCATCTACTATATCTTCTAGATGTCCTTCCGACAAGAGTTGTTCAATCTCCCACTTGAGATGTCTATAATCTTTGGTCTAATGACTGGTATATTTATGGAATGCAAAATATTTGTTAGGGTCCTTTTAAATTGCTCTCATAAGCTGAAGCCATCTCACTTGTTCCATTCTTTCCTTCATCTGAACTGCATCTACAAGGGATATCCGCAATGGTGGCCCTCTAAAAGGTGATAAAGCTCTACCATATGTCATTGGGCTTCCTCTAGGTGTTATTATTGGCTTAAAATGGAGTGGATTTAGACGATTGTTAACAATAAGTTTTCTTTCTATATTATTCCTTATACTAGGCTTGGTTGACAACGAATATGTGGTAACTTTGGTGGATTTCATTTCTCTTTCAACATTGACAATTTTTTGTTTCTCCTCATAAAGCACTTCCAACAAAAGTGGGTTGGTTTTAGTAAGTTCTATAAATAAACCATTGTACCTTCTTAGTTCTTTCTTGAAAGCCTTGATAGTGATAGAATCGGGGCATTGTGAAATCTCCATTTTCTCCTTCTTAAATCTTTTTATGTAGTTCTCTATCGTTTCCTCATTTTCTTGGAATATGGAGAACAAATGGTGTGATTCTTTCTGAATGGACTTGTTATAGTTGTAGTTTGTAATGAATGTCTTCACCAATTGTTTGAAATTGATGATACTTTTAGGTGGAAGCTTGACAAACCTTTCGTGTTTTATATCTTGAAAAGTTGAAGCAAAGATCTTATAGAACAATTAGCCCTTTTTTTCTTCTAGGATAGATATTGGAGCCATAACCATTTTGAAGTGTATGTCATAGGATACTAGGTCATCCATTCCCTTATAGAGTGGACATTTTTGGGCTGAAAGCTTAGGTAGGGCTACCATCAATTATATTTCATCTAAAAAGGGAATATCGATAATTGGTCACACATGGCCTCAATATCATTCACAGGATGTCTATTTCCTTGTTTTTTGAGTTGATTAGACATTTTTTCTTCCACTTCTTCCATTTCTCATCCCATTCATTATTGAGATGGTTTGGTTGGATATTGACATGTGTCTTTGTGTGGGGTGCTTATGTATGTGTTTTAGGTTGGTCATTTGTGGATTTGACAGGATAACAAGGTTTATGAACTTGTTGTGGATTAGAGGGTTAGTGATAATGTTATCTTGGTCTTGAAATTTTTCGAGTTCTTGGGTGTGATTATGTAGGTGGAGTACCTGTTACAAATTGGAAAGAACTTTCAACTTCTTTCAAATAGTTTTATTGTAACAAAAGAGAACACAATTTCTCTTTATAATTTTGTGACTAGATAAAGACTTGCTGCAACTTCATTACTTTTTGGTAAAGTTTTTTCATTTGAGCATATTTGTCTATGGATATGGTAGCATCTAGCCCCGTTTTAGTGACTTCTTCCCTATCTTTAATGGTAGATGGATGACTAGAATAAAACCCCAATCCCCGATGAGACATAAGGTGGGTTACCTAATGAGGTATATGTTCCATAGAATTTTAGCCTCATGACCCTAGGGCATGGGGTGCCTGATGTGATTATGAGGATTACTTTTTCTTGAAATGGAGGTAGTGTGATGACTAGATATGATAAAATGTGAATTCTCCTAATGAATGAGGTGATTCTCCTGATTTTCTGAATGAAAGGTCTCGAATTCTCAATATGGATTGAAAAAACTCAAGGTCTCATGGTGGGCACCAATTTTTTGGAGATAATTATAAAGTGTTATAGGATTTAGAGAGTCAGATCTTTCAAGCGGGTCATACAAGTCCATATATATAGACACTATTATCCCCAAGTGTTGGCACCCCATTGAAATGATCACGCTTAGCTTACCATCAAATCTTATGATATGATGAGGTTGTGTCTATTATTTTCTACGATTCATATCTTTATGTCCCCTTGTCAAATCATACACCTTGATCATCACGTTAGGATCATACACCTAGGGCACTATATGCTAGGACCATTCCGTGTAAAATGCACCTCACTTATTGTGTACCCAAAGCAATTCATACGAACCTATTTTCTGACATGCATCTCATGTACCTTGGGTGTGTCTACCACGTGCACATGGAGTAGTCTCGTACACGACACCCAAACACTTACAATTGAAATATTATATATTATATATTAAATTTTCTTATTAGCATTAGAATTTAATATAGTTAGAATATTATAGAATTGTTATTGTATTATTTTTTATTAGTTTAGGATTCTTATTTAGATTAGGATTTTAGGTTTTATTATTTCTATAAATACATGTAATCTCTTATTATTATTATTATGAATGAATAAAAACTAGAAGATGACTTTAATTTTCTCCGCTTTGAATATTGTTTGGACAGCGCACTCATCCAACCCAAGCACACGAAGATGCAGGTTGAGATACTCGTCTAGCCCAATCCCACGAAGAGGCAATCCTAGGTGCTCATCCAACCCAAGCGCATTAAGGGTAGCCCATCAAGTCCCTGCGCAGCTCATACTTACTGATTCACAGCCCATTGGATCAGGGCCAGCTCATTACATTGTTTTACCTCATGGTAACAGACCCTATCGACCTCATATGACCACGTGGTCTGACATAGATGTTCTTTTCAACATCAGAACTAGGCTTGGGGTTCATCTTCTAAAAAACAAAGAAAAAAACAATTTTGTCACCAATTAAGATGTAACACGTGTATCACCATATTATTCAGACAGTGTCTCAAAACAAATACGTTTGAGATGTTATTGGATCAAACTCCGTAATCATCTGAATTCGGAACAAAAAAATTTAAGCTCTTATATTATTTTATTTTTTATTGAAATTATGTAATTAAAATGAATATGTATCAGAATTGAAAAATTCTATGGATTGGTCTTTAATATTTTATTATTGTTTAACTGTGTGTTGCATGTTAGCCCAAAATATTAATTTGTTCCTTACAAGAACTTTTACAATGTTAATATTCCCTTAATAGTACATTTCTCCATTGCTCACCTTTTTTTAAACGTAAGTCAGTGTTTTAATCTTAAAAAACCTCCAAAATATTTTGCAATCTCTATATCCCTCATTTCTAAAATGACTTGCATTTAGTTTTAAACTAAATAACTTGCTCACTTAAACAAATTACTTGATTTAATTCTACCAAATATACAAGTCACTTCTTTCATGCTTCTCTTCATTTCGTAAGGAATGATTTTATTCATATAACGAAGGAATGTTTATAATCTAATTTGTACAAAACAAAACAAAAATTATAATAATTAAAAATAGACATAATTATAATAGAAATGTTCTTGGATCCTTATTGCTCCACATCTTTTGTTATTAATTGCCTCCAACTAGTGTGTTGATTGCTTCCAGCTGGTTTTCGAGTTCATCAACATTCTCCCTCAAGTTGAAATATATGTTAATTATTCCTAACTTGTTGAGTAAGCTCGAGAACTGTGAAAAACTTAAGGATTTGGTAAAGATATCTGCTGATTACTACGATGTAGAGATATGATAAGTCTTGATCATTCCAGCTTGAATCTTTTCTCTCACTAGATGGAAATTGATCTCTATGTGTTTGGTTCGTTCATGAAACATTGGATTTGATGCAATGTGAAAGATAGCTTGATTATTGCAATATAACTTGGCTGTTTGGGAGTGTTTGATACCCAAATCATCCAAAATGTATAATAGATAGGTTACTTCGCAACAGGCTACCACCATAGAACGGTATTATGCTTCTACAATCGACCATGAGACTATGTTTTGCTGCTTAGTCTTCCAAGAAATTAATGAGTTTTCAAGAAACATACAATATCTCATGGTTGATCGTCATGTGTCTGTGCATCTAGCCCAATCTACGTCACAAAAAGCATTTAGCTGTAGTGAACTAGATGTTGAGAAAAAGAGACCTTGTCCTGGTGTCTTCTTAATGTATCATAGCACTCTTTGAGTTGCTTCCAAATGTGGTTGTTGTGGTTTGTTCATGTATTGAATGAGAATGTGCACAACATACACTAAGTCATGTCGTGTGATGGTCAAGTATATTAATCTCCTAACAAATCTTCGATAGGATGTGGAGTCACTAATGAATTCTCCTTCAACCTTACTGAGGGATAAATTATGTTCCATAGGTGAATTGGCAGGTTTGGCACCAAGATAACCCATGTCCTATAATATTTCAAGTGCGTACTTACGTTGTGATAGAATAATTCCCTTCTTGGATCGCAACACTTCTATGTCCAAAAAATACTTTAGCTTGAATTGTCGCATAAGATGATTCTTAGTTTCTTCAATGTCTTTAGATTGTTTCCTATTATGATTATATCATCTATATAGACAAGAAGAGCAGAGAAGGAATTGCCAAGGGTTCAGACAAATAGTGAGTGATCATACTTGGATTGGTTAAAACCGGCTAGCTTAAGTGTTGTTGATAGCTTGATAAACCATTGTCACGAGGCTTGTTTGAGTCCATTCAAAAATTTGTGTAATTTACATACTCATGTTTTCCCCTTTCGTCCGAATCCGGGTGGAAGAGAAATGTAGACATCTTCATGGAGATCACCATAGAGAAGGGCATTATTGATATAGAGTTGGAAAATATGCCAATTTTGAACAACAATAATGGTAAAAAAGGAGACGAATAGTAATAAGTTTGGCTATTGGTGCAAAATTTTCTTAGTAGTCAAAACCTTTAATCTGATTGTATTCTTTGGCTACTAACTGAGCCTTGTATCATTCCATAGAGCCATCAGAATTACACTTTATTTTGTAGATCTATTTACAACCAACTTATTCTTGTTTGGAGGAAGCTATTGGAGCATCCAAGTGCCATTAGTTTTGAGAGAATCCAGTTCTTGTTTCATGGTAAGCCACCATTTTGAATCATTGAAAGCTTTAGCAAAGGTGGTTGGTTCCCTGAGAATGGAAATAGAAGTAAGAAAGGCATGATGTGTAGGTGATAATCGATCATAGGTAAGTACATGAGATAGAGAATGAGAAGTACCTATGTTATTGGACGATGTTGAGTTAGACGAAGTGAAGGATTGAGAAGGCAAGAAAGTTTTTACATGATAATTTTGAAGGTAGCTAGGAATATGAATGGATCGACAGAGTTTATGTGTAACTGGTGTTCAAGTAGTCACATGCGGTGCAAAAGTTTATGATGGTGTTTCAGGAGATGTATCTTGAAGATTAGGGGTGTGTGAGTCGATTGCTATAATGTGTATGATTAAGTGATGTATTTGGAATGGTTGGTTGACAAATGTCAAGCATGTCATCATAAATAGTATTTTCTAATGGAGAGAATAGAGTTGGAATGTTGACAGCGGAAGTGGAATAAGGAAACACATGTTCATGAAAGATAACATCACGAGACACGAAAGTTTTGCCTATTTCTAGATTGTAGACTCGGTAACCTTTTATCCCAAATGGATACCTAATGAATATACATTGATGCAATCTAGCATCAAACTTGGTGGGTTGATCATGGTGTGCAGACACAAAGCAAAGAGAACCAAAGACACGAAGATTTTCATACATAGGAACTTTGTGAAAACAGATTTCAAATGGTGTTTTACCCTTGAGAACAAGTGTTGGAGTACAATTTATGAGGTATGTGGCTGTAAGAATGACATCTCCTCAAAACTTTTTAGGAAAGTTGGTTTGGAAGAGTAATGCACGAGCTATATTGAAAAGATGATGGTGTTTGCCTTCAGCACCACCATTTTGTTGAGGGGTAGAGACACAACTGATGTGATGTAGGATTTCTTTGGTAGAAAACAACTAGGTCATAGAAAATTCTAGTCCATTATCGCTACGAATGATTTTAACTCGAGATGCAAATTGTGTTTCAATAAGATTAATAAAGGTAGTGAGAAATGTATGTGTATCAGATTTAACGTTTAAGAGATAGACTCATGTGCATCTTGAGTAGTCATCAACAATAGTGAGGAAATAATGTGCTCTATTAAGTGCTAGAATGTGATAGCCACCCCAAGTATCAACATGAATGAGTTCAAAAGGTGCCTTTGTATTGATAAAACTTAAAGGAAATGGATTACGAGTTTGCTTAGCTAATGGACAAATAGAACAATCACTAATAGAACAAAAGGGTATATTGATGGAAAGAGAAAATACACACAAACTGTTATCAGATAAATGACCAAGTCGTTGATGCCAAAGATGAGGGTTGGTTGGAGCGGTATTTGAAATGGAGAAACATCCATCCTTTTCCAAAATAGTCAAGTAGTAGAGTCCTGCTTTCTCAGTTCCCATCACAATCATCTTCCCTAAGCAAAGCATACATTATTAGTAAAGGTGACATGACAAAGTGAAGCTTGAGTGAGTTTGGCTACTAAAATCAAGTTTAATTTGAAGGAGGGAACACATAAGATATTATGAAGTATGAAATTATTGGAGAAATGTATGGTGCCAATATGTGTGACACGGGCAAGTGAATGATTAGGTAAATGCACATGCTGATTAATGATTGGAATGTTGGAGCTTATAAGGCTTTTGGAACAGACCATGTGATCAATTGCCCTTATATAAAAAATCCAACGGGTTTCTGAATGGAAAACTCTCGCATATGATGTGTTACCTGAAAGAGTAGTCACTTGACTTGACATGCTACCTGATTTGGCTTGATTGAGAAGTGTAAGGAGCTCATGATATTGGGCGGATGTAAAGTTGTATGAGGGTGTCCTTGTGTTAGAGCTTCTTACTTGAAAGTCAGTATGGTGAGCTTAGGAGAGGAAGCCATAACTTACATTTCTCTTGTCTTGAATCACCTTTTTCTTTTGACACATGTTGATGGTATGTCCATTGAGACTACAGAAATCACATTTGAGGTGATTTCGGTAGCTTTCAGAATTATAACTGATATTGTTGCATCAATCACACTTGAGATGTGAGTTTCTTGGTGAGTAATTCTTATAAGGATATTGTGGATGACTATCTTTGGCGACAAGTGCGGTAGCTTTTAGCATCCTTCCTATGGTTTGTGTAGAAACAACTCTTTGCTTTTCATCTTAAATAATGAAGGAGTATACCTTATTTACTATAGGTGAAGGATCTATTAGTAAGATTTATCCTCGTGCTACTGTGTAAACTGCGTTAAGCCCCATGAGGAACTTTATGGTTCGTTGCTTTTGTTGGTATTCCTATAGTTCCTTTCCGATATTTCCTCCACAATGTGGAAAGGGACATAATGCATCTCGAGTATCCCATAGGATTTTCAACTTGGTGTAGTATTCTCCAATACTCATACCTTCTTATATGCAATCATGGATCTCTTGCTCGATTTTAAATAGGTACACATTGTTGGTGTGTGAAAAAAGTTCCTTTAATTCTTCACATAGCTTATATGCGATATCATTATATATGACATTTTCTGTAATTTTAGGTGATATGGTATTGAGAATCCATTCTTTAACAAGAATGTTGCAGCGGGTCCATTTTTTGGTTTATGCCTCAGCGTTTGCCGGTGGCCTCGTGATTGTGCTGTTAATAAATTCATCTTTGTTTTTGGTGGTGAGAGCCACGAGCATTGCATGACTCTAAATATGATAGTTTTCCTAATTTAAGGATTGAGCCACTAGAACCATGCTCAGTTGGTCAGAGTGATACATGTATAATGAATGACTAAGATCATCATACCATTTTGGTACAGTAGGGTTGGTATTGGTAGTTTCAGACATAATTGTTGAAAAGTTTGAAAATGGGATAAGGTTTAGTGTATTTTAGATGATAATGGCTGTTTATGAAAAAATAATGAACTAAAATGGGCTGTATTTTATAGGAAATGGATCAAGGATTCTAGAATCAAAAATTTCAGTTCAAGAACTGGTCAAAAAATGGGTGAATTGGCGTTTGGAATGATTGATCCGATGATTAAAAGACTGAACTAACTAAGCGACTGAACCGGCTAACAACTGAACTGGTTGGAAGATTGAACCAGTTAACAATGCGTTGTTTTCTTCAGAGAGCGATTTGAATGGTGTGTCGTTTGTATCGTCTTCTTCAAAGAGCGCGCGGGTGATTGCGAAGAGGCGCGTTGATGGTCGTCTTGGCTTGAAAAAAAAACTGTAGATTGCTCAAAATTTTCTGGAGATTATAATGGGATGAATTTGAAATTTTAGATGTGATTCGAAATTGATTTTGAAAAGAAACAAAATTTGAAAGAAAAAAAATTCTTGTGTGAGCTAGATTTTTAGAGAGCTTCTTCCTAAGTTCTAAGCCACTAGAACCATGCTCAGTTGGTCAGAGTGGTACATGTATAATGAATGACTAAGATTATCATACCATTTTGGTATAGTGGGGTTGGTATTGGTAGTTTCAGACATAATTGTTGAAAAATTTGAAAACGAGATAAGGTTTAGTGTATTTTAGACGATAATGACTGTTTATGAAAAAATAATGAACTAAAATGGGATGTATTTTATAGAAAATGGATCAAGGATTCTATAATCAAAAATTTCAGTTCAAGAATCGGTCAAAAAATGGGTGAATTGGCGTTTGGAATGATTGATCCGATGATTAAAAGACTGAACCAACTAAGCGACTGAACCGGCTAACGACTGAACTGGCTGGAAGATTGAACAGGTTAACAATGCGTCGTTTTCTTCAGAGAGTGATTTGAATGACGTACCGCTTGCATCGTCTTCTTCAAAGAGTGCACGTGTAACTGCGATAAGGCGCGTGTGGGTGCGTTGATGGTCGTCTTGGCTTGAAAAAAAAAACTATAGATTGCTCGAAATTTTTTAGAGATTATAATTGGATGAAATTAAAATTTTAGATATGATTCGAAATTGATTTTGAAAAGAAAAAAATCCTTGTGTGAGTTGGATTTTTGAAGAATTTCTTCCTAAGTTCTGATACCATATAAGAAATGGTTTTCTTCATGTAATGAATTAATATTTACAATATAATTTATACAAAGCAAAAGAAAAATTATAATAATTAAAAATAAGCTTCCATCTATTGTGTTGGTTGCTTCAAATTTTTATATAAATTTGATATATTTCTAATATAATAAATCAGTGAAAAATAAATGATTTTATTCTTTAGAAAATCAAAGTCAACTTTTATGATGTGGCATTTTTTCAAATGCAAATCTCTCCTACATCTATTCATATCATTCCATTATGCTGGATCATAAATACTCTTGGTTATTGGTCTCGCGCTATCATTAAAATTCTCATTGTTTTCCACTTTTTTTCTCGACTAAAAACACTTCATAATTACCATTTTTCTTATCCAAAACTTCATCGCAGTTGTCTTCTTCTTGATTTTCCTCACAAGTATTCTCTTGTCCCAAGTTCACTTCATCTCATATTAAACAGTGTTTGCTATTTGTAGCAACAACCCTATCAATTGCACTCTTTTGGGATTTAGTAAATTTTTTTTTCTTTTTTTCCTCTTTTTATAACTATATTCATACTAATATATATAAAATACAAAAAAGAAAAATAATTAAGAGTATGCAAAATTGAGTTGGTTTAATTTTGAATTAAAACTCAAACTTTAAACAATTCTTAAAAAATAGAAACCACACTGAATCAATTAAAAGTGTAAAACTATTTGTTCATTGAAAATAATATTACTACAATTGCTTAGTTTTTTTTTCGCGTACGTTTTAAGAAAAAAACAATGCAAAGTAGGTAAAATTAATTTTTGCCTCAATTTGCACTAAAAACCAACGTAAGTTTTTTAAGATTTGAGTAGGTTTTATCTAATAAACTAAGCAAAAATAGATTTAAAATAAATTTATAAATTTTTTTGCATGAACCGACGCAAAAATGGGGTGAATTTTAAAAGAAAATTGAGTCTATTTGAGGAAACAAACATGCATGATATATTACATTTTGCTCAGTTGTGTCAAAAAACCGACGCAAATGTTTTATATTACTAACCTCAGCTGCTTATTGTCCCAGCCACTCCTTGGTCTATTTTCTATCTCCCCATTTTCTCTCCTATCGAACCTGTATCGTCGCTCTGTCTCATGTTAAAGTCCCACATCGATCGAGAATTGTACCCACATTGCGCATATAAATAATTGCAGTTCTTTATCTTAAAACATGGATTTTAAGATAAAATTAGACCCAAATTTAAGATGTTATTAAAGCAATATTATCTAGTCGGTGTAGTTATTTCGTCAATGGTGAATGATGCATTCCGCCACTTGGGTTCCAAAAACTCAACATCTTCGTCGGTTTCAAGGGGATGGACACTTGCAGATGTGAGAGGGAGTATTAAAGTTACACATCGACTAAAAATCACGTACACGCTGCGCATATAAATAAAGAAAATCTTCCGTATCAAAAACTGGATTTTGAGATGAAATTAAATCCAAATTTAACAATTATTCCAACCCGTTGCTGCCGTTTTCGCCTCCTCACCCCGTTGCTGCCCTGTTCTCCTCGCGCGAAGCTGCACAGTTTCCCTGCATATCTGTATGTATTTTATTTTCCTATTTTTTATCACTTTATCACTTGATAAGCACTATTTTTTATAAATCACTTGTTATAGTTGAATATTATTATTGTTGTAAATCACTTGGTTTGTTGTATTTATGATCCAGACAGCCCTAACCTTCCATTCTTTCATGTATTTTTGTTTTTATAAATTAAAAAAGAATTATAGATTTAAAAGTTTGTTTGTCGAACTATTGAGTTTGATAATTATGTCCTTAAAATGGTTTATGTTATTTTTGATGTTTTTGAGATTATTAACATTTTGGTTTCTCTATTATCTGTATAGGATTGAGTTTGTTCAAGTTGCTTCTGTAAAAGGGAAAGATACTTACTTGGTTTTAAGCATTGATGAAGAATATGATATTTGGGAAATAATACACACTTGTGCCATATATTTTACTTCGTTGTGGTTCTTAACCAGTATTTTTATGAGTGAAATGTACAGGGCCCAGTTTAAGTGAGATTATACTATGGTTCTCATGCTATATTTCAAATGTGTATTTTCTCTATTTTATTGCTATATATTTATTCGCCTTATGCTTGTGGAATTTGCAGATTAGGCTGCTGAGTCATTTTTCTGCTGGGAGTTTTTGTCAGGAAGCGTTTAAAATTGATTAATATGGAGATGGCATTGCAATTTTCTGAGGTTAAAAGTTCCAATACCGCTGTATCTTCTGTAAGCCCTATGCAATCCCTGCCTGTGTTCTCTCAACAGCTTCGTTTCGCAACTTCTGTGGCTCATAGTGCTAGGTTCTGTAAAAACGTGAAGGAATTAAAGCGTAGGGGTAGAGTTTTGAGAATGAGATGTGACTAACAAACTTTTATTGGTACTTACAGTTTTCTTCGTCCTCTTTCTTCCCTTAGATTCATACATTCACACACTCATGCATGGTTGTTAGGGATTAAATTTGGGTTCTAATCAAAGAAACGAAACACGAGGGAGGGAGATTAAATCTTCATTTCTATTTTTTTCATCCTCTGTATTCATTAGCTTTTATATAAACTTACAGATTAGATTATTGAAAGAAAATTACATTGATTACACTAAATAAATTGGATCGTAACAGAAAATCAGTAGAGAAGCTACGGACTCACCTACGCGCCTTTCATACCAGTCAGAGTGCCTCTAACTGCCTTGGTGGTCCCTCACTAACTGATCGGGTGTTCTTCAACTCCTCCGAGCATGATCGTTGCCCCAGGATCAGCCCTAACCCTCTTCCTTCTTCTTCTACGACGCGTGAGGGTTGGTGCGTTTTCGCACCCATCAACGATATTATTATAAATTTGATTATATAAACTTTAAGATACAATTTATATCATATAAGTAATAACATAATGTATTGTTTAAATTATAGATTTCTAAACATAATCATAATCCTTGATAAAAACATATTTTAAAAAATATATACGATTGAAAAAATGAGGAAGATAATTGTAAAAAAATGGGGAGAGAGGTAGTAAAAGTGAGTCAGATTGTGAAATTGTTATTATTCAGTCTCATAAATTATAAAAAGTATTAATGATAAAATAATATTATTTTAATAATTTATTTATTACCGTTAGGTGATTAAAGTGCGATAAAAGGTGAACCATTAACAAAAATAAAAATAAAATTTAGTATGAAATTATTTAAGAAATAACTCGTTAATTATACTTGTTCAATATTAACTAACTTATTAAATATATAAATTAAGATTATTAATTCTCTCTTTTTTGTATGAAAAAATCTTTTAACAATGATGAATTTAATTGTTAATCAATACTAGTTAAAGTCTTTTGGTAAGGGTTAGTAATTAATAGTGATTAAATTATGCTTTATTTCTAAGAAATTAACAAATTATTTCATTGATTTTTTGGCGAGGCTATCCATTTAAACTCTCATTTAAAATGTCAAAATTGGATTTAAGATTGATATATTTGAGAACTAACTTTCATATTTTAAGATCTATTATAAAAAAATATATCGTCGATAAATTTTTAAATAGTAATTCTTATAAAAATCTTTGAATTTAAGTATAACTCATATCTAGATAATCAAATTTAAAATCTAAGAGTATAGACTCTAAATTAGATTTGATAATCAAATCCTAAATTTAACTTTCATATTTTAAGTTTATTATGAAAAATATTTCGTCAATGTATTTTTCTACAACAAACTTTGTATAAATTTTGAATGAAGAAATAAAACTTAATTCATTTTATAATTTTTTTACATACTTTAATATTTCACAAGCGCAACAACATTACTAATATCTCATAGTATTATCAGCCAGATATGTTTAATTTAATAAATTATCAGTAAATAAAAAATAACATTAAAATAATACATGTGTTTAATTATGAAAATAGAATAATATAATTAAAATTATTACCTCAATTGTGTCTTTAAAGTATAGAATTTCAATATTGTCTTGTATCTAAAAAATCTCCAAATAGATCTGCCTAAATTGTTTATTTAATCAAAAATTACCAGTACATGATAAGTTCTCAAAAGAACTTAATATAAAATAATTTCATGCATGTTAAATAATTATATAGATTCATATTTTCTTATTTTTCTATCATTTTACACAACCATATTTTCAAAACTACGAGTATATTTTTTTTAAGTATTGCTTGCATTTATAAAGATTCAACCTTAAGAAATTTACTTGAAGCACTCCATTTCAACATTGAGGATTAAAAATAAAATATATGTGAAGTATTACATATGTTTTAAAATTTGAAAAAGAAAATAAAAGAAAAAAGGGCTCTAAGTAATGCAAATTGAAACGTGCACTAGCATAAAAATATTATGAGCCATGACATGAGGTAAAAGGAAAAAATCAAATGTGTCCCAGATATATGTGGGTTATGACATGAAAACATTGTGTGTCGCGACACAAATATAGTAGATGATGCCTGAAATCATGTATGTCATGGTGTTGAAAAGATATATGCCGCGACGCCAAGCTAATTTTTTCACATTTTTCTCCTTTCCTTACTCTTTAAATAAGACCCTATTTATATTATAAAAATATGAATCCAATAATTTCTCAATTTTTTATATTTTTTAGTTTCTAAACTTTTCTTTTATTAGTTTAAAATTATTCTCTCAATTGAGTGTTGAACAAACCTAGTTAATGTAATAGTTTTAGTTTCAATTCAATAAATAATGCAATAATTCTATTTAAAGGTTTTCCAAAAAAGAAGCAATTTTATTGAGGTATATTTAAATGTATTATTTTCATATAATCTCTAAGCATTAGTTTACTATGAAAATTATTTAATTATTATATTTTTTCTGAAATGAACTTTGTATAATTCTTGAATAGAAAAATAATGATTCATTTTATAAAAATATTTACTTATTTTAATATTTCACAAGCATAACAAAATTACTAATATCTTATAGTATGTTCAGCTAAACATGCTTAGTTCAATAAATGATTAATAAATTAAATATAGCATTCAAAACAGTACATACAATTAATTTGAATATAGAAGAATATATTTAAAATTTATATCTTAAACGTATCTTCCAAGTATAGAATTTTAGTACTAATCTATTATCTAAAAAACCTCCAAATGTATTTGCTAATACTATTTATTGCTACTAGAAGAACTTTAAAACTAAGAAAGAAGAAATTAGATAGAATAGCTGATGTGGAAGCTATGGGATGAGAAATACTAAAGTAAGGGTCCAATTTTTGGGATTGAAAAATGCTGCAAAAGGAGAGAAAAATGGATCAGAGAGTTGCAGGTTCAATATGTGATGATTTCATACGCATTGTAATCTTGACCCAAACCACTTACACTGCAGCATACATTTTTTCTACTGCCACGACACACATCAAACTACATGTTTTCCAACTTCTTTTGTTTCACCTCCTTACAAGCTTGGTTGTAATAAGTGCTTTCAAGTAAAATTCTTCAAGTTTAATCATTTTGATATCAAAATACCTAAAAAATGACTAAACAAATCTATTTTAACACTAAAGTGTACATAAATCATGTCTTTTTTAGTTCTTTTAAAATACTTACCACCCCACTCTTTCGATGAAGATTATAGTGGAGGATGGCAAACCTTCTCGTAAATTATAAATGTAGGGGTTTCTATGCACGTCATGTGCGTATCTCTTCTGAACACTATTTGATGGTCTATTAAGATCAAGTCCACCATGAAAAGAGTGAATAGTTCTTATATTGTCTTAATCATATGGCTCCACCCTATTTCCTGGTGGTGCATGTAATCTCAACACCTCTTGTTGTTGTCTTTATTTAACATTATTGTTATTATTCCCTACAAGATACCCCTAGGGTCTAGGTTTACTTACCATTGGCCTCCTACTATAGTGGTTAGGGAAAAACATTTATTTCTAACCGTGACCACCTTGTATAAGCTTAGCTTTCTTTTGTCTTTCTCTAAAGAAGTTTCTACAACTATTTTCCCTTTCCTACCAAGCATCAACTTGTTCAAGATTAACAAAGGAGATATGCCCAACTGCTCACAGTCTTTATTAATATTAAGTTAAACCTTTCTCTCATCTTGCTTCTTATTATTCTCCTCTAAAGCTTGGAAATATGCTTCCCATAGTTTCCTTTCCTTGTGTAGTTTCTCGTTATTGTACCGAGTAGCCTCTTCTTCTAACCGAGTTAACCGTATGTCATCCTGTATATTTTGATGCATCACCCATTCTCATTATTATCCCTTTTTCTCTTAGGGTTCCTTCCTTACTAGTCTAATTTGTTCGGTCTTATCAATTAACTCTACAATGTAGTCTATTCGTGGAATAACAACTTCTGGTGGTTGGGGGTTAACCTTACTTCCTCAAACATATAACTCTCTATTTTATCTTCTTAACTCCTTGAGCTTTCTTTTAAGATTGACAAGTTATTATGAAATATATAGGTTTTTGTTAGCTTCTTGATGACTATCATTATGATGTCCTCATTCATTTTCTTCCTTCACATGTGGTGATACGACCATAGTCTACTCACTAGCCAACCACAATCTTTCCATTACTTTGATGCCTACCATATTTGATCACGGGTATTGGATAAGACACATGGTGTGAGATTTGTTCGAGCTCTCTTTCAAAAATTAAGGGTAAATCCTAATAAAATGAGGTGTCAAAAATTAATGTTGCAACTTTAAATCCTGAGCCACGCGGTGGGTGGCAAAATATTAGGGATGATCCGATTTTAAAGAGATAAACAAGAGAGATGTGATAAATATAAGTGAATGTATGTGGTTAAAAACCATGATCATATATATATATATATAGGTATAATTGGTATCAAAGCGAAGTGAGAGTTTAAAAACCTCTTACAAAACCTTAGTACTCTTTATATTTTACTTGTAGAATCTAGTTTACATTTCGTATCTTTTTATTATTGTACTGAGTTGTTTAGGATCAAAGGATGTGGTAGTAAGTCTGAGGGTGTGACAGTAAAACCAACAGAAGTGTTGATCTTCATAGGTATAGTGGTGGTACAACTCTAAGTTTAAATGAACATTATACAGTAAAGCAAAGATAATCTTCTATAGAGCTTTTTCTTCTTCACCTTGACCTATTTCGAAGATATGAAACAATAATATGGTTAGTTATTAAAGAAATCACTATTAAAGATTTTGAATATCATATTTATAAGTTAATTTTAAATATGAGTTATACAAAATTTTCTTCTAATTTAAGTAAATCTTCTTTGTTTTCCTCTTCTTTTCAAAACAAAAATATAACCAATAGTGAAGAAATCACTATTGAAGACTTTTCAAAACAAATTGATAAATGAAAAATACCCAAAATTCAGAAAGATCAAATTTATAAAACTAGTTTACTTAAAATCTTTAAAACAAATTATTCTATTAAAACGAAGAAAAAAATATTCAAATTTCTTCACCATTTGAAGTTATTCACTTATTTTCTGAAAAAATAAAAAAAAAAACATATCAAAAAGGGTTACCAATATGTTCATATCATCTTGGTCCAAGTCGTTTTGAAACCCTTGACCAAAAAAGGTTTAAATACATCAATCTTAACTGCCCTTCATTAGGGATGCTAGATTTAAAAACTTTCAAGATTCCTTGTTAGGAACAGTTGAATCGAGTGTTTGTAGAGGAATGATCTCCTTTAATTGCTACCTTAACTTTACAGTATGCTTAAATGATAAAAACATCTTAAAAGCACTAACACTGCAAATCCAAACCCACAACTAATATATGATCGAAAGATCTATCTAGTTTCATTAATATTTAGAGTGCATTTAGTGTTATTGTATCTGCGTTCAACACTAGACACAAGAACCATATTAAAAAAAGAGAAACATTCCTCCAACAAATAGATCTTTCAAGATCTAACAAAATCCTTTCAAAATATATATCTTGGAACCAAATAATACTACCAGATGAGTGGCTCCTTGAAGAAGTAACTCAAACTGAGTCAAAAAACCTAAAACTTGAGCAAAATACCCAACTTAAGAATATAACACAATGTAATAATGGTAGTGTAAAACTTAGTTTTGATAGGCCTTCTAGCTCTAGGTATTCCATTGCTTCATCAATCAAAACCATAGATCTAGAAAGAGTATCAACCTCATCCTTTGTCATAAAGCTACCATACAAAACCGAACTACTCAGATATACCTACTTCAAACCTTAAAGGTGTAGACTTTAGTACCTCACCTAATCTACATCCGAGACCAAAACTAGGATCAAAACGAATCACCTCATCTATCTCTAACAGCATCGGCTATTACAGAAACATAGCCAATGAGTTAAATGTCCTAGATAAGGATAATTTTGAACCTAATAGAAAATACATGTACAATGACTTCATTGTAGAACACAACAAAAAGAAATGATATTAGTTTCTAAAAAAATACATGGATACTAGTAAAGAGTTCCAAGAATAATTTTATAAATTCATTTATAAACATAAAATTAACATTTTATTCTTTGATTAGTTTGAAATCTATGCTAAAGAAAATAATATTAAATACCCTTTCAAAACAGTAAAACCAATTAACACTAAAAAGAAATATCCTTTTTGGGAAACCCCAGATGGTATAATAGAGGCGAAATATCCTCCATTAAGGAAAATCAACTTCCCTTACAATAAACAAAAGGTAGAAGCCTATCCTCTTAAGAACTCTCAAGAAGACGAAACCACCAACCTAAAAAACATTGTTCTTTAAATATTTTACCAATATAAGCCTAAACACCTTAGGTAAATAGATTACTAGGATGGAGAAATGTTGTGTGTTTTGGAACACACATAAAATCGTGCAAGTATACACGGTCACAAGTAATAAAGATTTGTAAGTAAAGTATCGTTCCCACGAGGATTTGTTACTATAGTTTGTTGAGTACTAAAATTGTATCTCTCTGATTTTATCCAAAATAATCGTTGATTGAGAAAAAGGTAAAAGAAAATAAGAGAACTCTAGGATTGCAATTTTTCACCAAATTATTCCACTCAAATCATGTTATTTTCTTTTGATTTATATTTTTTAGTAAATTTAATTTGTCAACCGAAAACTTCTTTTTTATTCATACATCTCTTCCGAGCTCTGTATAAACACACCTAGTTAAATTAATTCACTATATCTCTATGAGAATTAAATTTAATAAGATTCATTAAGTTCTAAGCTTTCCAATGGCCACACATACAATTAGGGTATATTCATATCCTTCATCATACATGTCATTCTATCTACGAGCAATATACACAAAAATGCCTCTCTCAAGTTTATTAATGTGCCACAAATCGTTTTGATAAAATTCGTAAATAATCAAAAAGCATTAAGCACAAGATAGAATGAACAAATCGAACGTCTTATAAATCTTTCAAAAAAATAATTAAAATCAAAGCTTCATAAATTCAGATCAAATGCAAACCTAGAAAAATTAAATTACTTCATTAATTTAAAATAAAAATTACAACTAGGAAATTAAGATGAAGAACACAGAAAATTAAAACATCACGAAACGAAATATTTGGCACACGGAGAACACAACAAAAGCCAAAAAATGGCTTCTGCGTGTTCTCCAGTCCAACCCCTAATACCACAAAAATTCTAAACAAAAAACACTCTAAAATATTACATTTTTTATTTTATTTTTTATCCCCTATTTATAGCTAAAAATAATACATCTAAAATATTACATATTTTATTTTATTTTTTTTATAAAAAACGTGTAATAATTTGTATCGAAAAACAAAAATCACGTATATCGATTTTCGTATAGAAAATGTTAATTAATTCACGTGTGAGACAAGGTGCCGATTGTGCATTCTTTAAAATCAAAGTACATGCCACGTGTCATCGTCTGATTCGCTGCAGGAATTAATGTTAATTAATTCACGCGTGGCTTCTTCCCTGGTGCGCAAAATAAATAACTTTTGTTAATTCCATTTTCACCCACAAATATATTTCAAATTACACTTTAAACTTTGTTTAATTGCAGTATAGCACTTTTGTTAATTTAAATTAAATTTTAAACTTTTAATAATTAAAATTAAGCCTGATTTTAATTTAAATTATATTTTCAACTTTTATAAATTGCAATTAAACACTCTTTTATTTGAAATTATATTTTTGGACAAAAATTTACAATTAAGAACATTTTTGATACAATTTATTTAATTTTCTTAAAATATATAAAAACAGAAAATACTAATTAATTAAACTAAAATTAACTAAAAATAAAGAAAACATTGCAATTACTATTAATAAAATAGGTGAAAATAACTATATAAAATACATTTATCAAGAAACAAAACCAAAAATCTAAAGTCTCCACTAGCTCCAATAAAGCTGTTGATGGTAAAACAAAGAACCTCATCTTGAAACCCTCTAGGTGTCAAAGTTAGCTGAGAAAGAAGTAAAATCAAACAAAGTCAAGCTTTTTGAAGCCATAAGAGACCTTCAAAGTAAGCTTGAGATTTCTAGCTCTGGCTCAAATGTAGGTCCTATAATCCCGAAAAATCCCCAAACACCTTAAACCCCTAAGAACACTAGCATTTTGAACCAAAACACTACCACTTGCTAGGTCCTCTGAACTATAAATGATTACCCAACTAAACCAAGTCATACATCTAAAATATAATGCTTTTTTTCGTTTATGAATGGAACATAGATGGAATGAATGAGTATCAAATCCTGAACTTTTTACAATAAATGACTATGACATCAAATGCATACCAAACCCAATCAGGAACCTTAGATAAAACTGTTGTTGAACTTCTTATTGTGGGATTTCTAGGACAACTAAAAGGATGGTGGGATTTTCATCTCACTATGCAACAATAGTTAGATATCTTAAATGCTATCTTAACTGGAGAGAGTGACGAACCCATTTTTGATCAACATGGAGAACCAATACAAGATGCAATATCAACCCTTATTTTTACTATCTCACTACATTTTATGGGTGACTCTTCCCATATAAGAGATAAAAATGCTAATCTTCTTTCAATCCTTTTGTGCAAAAAAATGAGCAATTTTCAAAGCTATAAGACAACTTTCCCAATCACAATCATGTTTAAGGAAGACTTAAATCAACCTTTCTAGAAAAATAAGTTCTATGTAGGACTTCTTACTCTTCTAGAGGAAAAGGTTAGGAATAAAATTCGTGAAACTTATAGGAACCACATAATGCCCTATAACTAACTCACCTACGGTGAATTGATTAGTTTCACCCAAAAAAAATGACTTCAAATTTTTCAAGATTTGAAGTTACAAAAACAAATAAAATAGGAACTTCAAGCTAGCAGAAAAGAACTAGGTTCTTTTTGTAAGCAATTTAATTATTCCTTTCCTAAAACTAGACATTGTGACTGTGTAGTTGTAGTAAGAAACCTTTTACTAAAATATATTCAAAACTTTATGACCCTATAAAAGATATACAAAACCTTCTTTTGAGAAACCTCAAAGAGAATATTATAAAAAAAACCTTCCAAAAATCTTATAGAAAACCCTATAAGAAGGTTAAATTATGAAACTTTAATTAATTATTTTTTGAATGGTTTATGGAACGGTTTTAAGTTGTTTATTTTATCTGTGCTTAATGCTTTTAATTATTGGAAGATTAATTAATTGATCTGTGACACTTAAATAAACGTGAAAAATACATTTTTGTGTGTTGCTAGTGATAAAATAACATATATATATATATGGGATAAGAATATACCTTTATTGTACGTGTAATTATTTGAGAACTTAGAACTTAATAAATCTGGTTGAATTTAATTCTCATAGGAATGTAGTGAATTATTTTAGCTTAGACGTGTCTATACGAGCTCTAAGAGATATATGGATAAATTAGGAGTTCTTGGTTAACAACTTTAAATAGGAGAACATAAATCAAGAGAAAATAATATGATTTGAGTGGATTAATTTCATGAAACTACAATCCTAGAATTTTCTTATAAACTGTTATAAAAATTAGTTAGTCAAACTGGATCAAACTATCGACTGTTTGGATAAAATCAAGTTGAAATTATTTTAGTAATTAACGAACATTAGTAACAAATCTCCGTGGGAACGATATTTTACTTATCATATTATTACTTGTGATCGTGTATAATTGCACGATTTTATGTTCTCCAAAAGAGAGAACAAGTTTTTGGCACCGTTGCTCAGGATTTGTTTTACTATTTTTTATTGATATTAATACCAATTAATATGATTTTAGTTCAAAAAAAGTATTTTTTTTATGCTTATTGTTATTTGCTTAGATTTGTGTGTTTATTTATGTGTTTATTTTCATTTTCACTTTATTAGATTTATTTTTTAGATTTTTGGATAAAGTGAGACTTTGTATGCGACGCATAAAAAATCTTAACATAGTTCATTTAGATATAGAAATTAAGAGAAATATTTTAAAATTAAAAATAATAATAATAAGCAAGAAACCTCAAAAAATATAATTATGGATAAGGAAATTCCTGAAGTGGAAGAACCAAGATTTTTAAGAGATTATGCGGTGCCTATGGTTGGCGGGATTTATTCGAGCATTAAAAGACCATCAATTCAAGCCAATAATTTTGAAATTAAGCCTACAATCATTCATATGATTCAAGCATCAGTTTAGTTTGGTGGTTTACCCCACGATTACCCAAACTCTCATATAGCAAATATTTTAGAAATTTGTGATACCTTTAGGCATAATGGAGTGACGGATGATGCTATCCGGTTGAGACTTTTTCCTTTTTCACTTAGGGATAAGGAAAAGAGTTGGTTGAATTCACTACCATGTGGTTCTATCACTACTTGGGATGATTTGGCCCAAAAAAATTTAGCCAAATATTTTCCACCAGCAAAGACTGCAAGGATGAGGAATGAAATCACCACTTTTGTGTAGTTCGACTCTGAATCATTATATTAAGCTTGGGAGAGGTACAAGGAGCTACTTCGAAGATCTCCTCATCACGGTTTACCAAAGTGGCTTCAAGTTCAAACATTTTATAATAGTTTGATGGGTCCAATTAGAAACATGATTGACGCTGCAACAGGTGGTGCTCTTATGGGAAAAACAATCGATGAAGCCTACAACTTATTAGAGGATATGGATTCAAATAGCTATAAGTGGCCATCAGAGAGGATGATGCCTAAGAGAGCAGCTAGAATTCACGAGATTGATGCTATGACCACTTTGACTGCACAAGAATCCATTTTGGTGAAGAAGATAGATACTCTGGGTGTCCAATCTATTTAGAGTCCTTTTGTTACATGTGAAAATTGCAATGGAAACCATGCTAGTGAGAGATGTCCTCACAACTCTGAATCTGTCAGTTTTGTTTCCAATGACAATAGGAATCAAAACAACCCTTATGCTAACACTTACAATCCAGGGTGGAAGAATCACCCTAATCTTTCTTGGAGTAATAACAATGAGGGACCATCATCTTCTATGAAGCCCATATATCCTCAGGCTTTTCATAACCAAGCCCCACCACAAGAAAAGAAGCCATCATTGGAAGATATGTTTGCTCGATACATGGCTAATAATGAGACTATTCTTCAGAATCAAGCAGCATCCATCAGGAATCTTGAAGTTCAATTGGGGTAACTTGCTACTATTGTCAACAACCGCCCGCAAGAAGCTTTGCCAAGTGATACTGAAACTAATCCTAATAGGGGAGGAAAAGAGCATTGTAAGGCAATTACACTCAAAAGTGGAAAAGAGTTAAAAGAAATACATAAGCCTATTTCTTCGCCAACTCTTAGTGTTGAAGCTATTGTCCCACGAAAAAAAGATTATGGAGAAGAGAGAGCTGAAGAAAATGAAGCAACAGCAAGACCCAGGATGAAACTAGTTTTATAAAGTCTCAAGCCTTACACTCTACCAATTCCGTTTCTTCAACGATTCCATAAGCAAAAGCTTGATAAGAAATTCTCCAAGTTTCTTGAAGTATTTAAAAAGCTTCATATTAACATTCCTTTTGCTGATGCCTTGGAGAAAATGCCTAGCTATGTGAAATTTATGAAGGACATCTTGTCTAAAAAGAGAAGGTTAGGTGATTTTGAGACAATTGCTCTCACAGAGGAGTGTAGCGCCATCCTTTAGAAGAAGCTACCACCTAAGCTTAAAGATCCAGGAAGTTTCACCATTCCTTGGATTATTGGTGAGAAATTCTTTGACAGAGCTCTGTGCGATCTGGGTGCCAGCATTAATTTGATGCCACTTTTCATCTATCAGAGACTTGGATTAGGAGAAGCACAACCGACCACTGTAACTCTTCAACTTGTAGATAGGTCTTTGAAACACACAAGAGGCATTATAGAGGATGTGCTAGTAAAGGTAGACAAGTTTATCTTTCCTACAGATGTCATAATTCTTGATATAGAGGAAGACAAAGAGATCCCTATTATTCTGGGGAGACCATTTTTAGCAACGTGTAGGACTTTGATTGATGTTCAAAAAGGGGAACTCACTATGAGAGTTCAAGACCAAGAGGTAACTTTCAAAGTGTTTAAAGCTATGAAATTTCCTGGTGATTATGATGCTTGTTATAAAGTAAATAAGTTAGTTGATAGTAGGTTTACAAAAAACTCTACTACTAATTCTTCTACAATTTCTCCTGTGAATCTGAATAATGACTTAAGAGCCGCTTGCGAAAAGTGTTGTTTTCCAAAGAATGAGATCGATTAGTTCCGTCTACAAGCATATAAAAATGTTAAGCTCTATAAAGAGAAGATGAAGAGATGGCAAGACAATAAAATCTTGCATTGACATTCTGAACAAGGACAAAAAGTTTTGCTCTTGAAGTCTCAGTTGCAATTCTTCCTAGGGAAACTAAAATCAAGGTGGTCAGGTCCTTTCACTATTTCCAAAATGCATCCATACGATACTGTTAAGATTAAAGATGAAAAATCACATAGGAATCTCCAAGTGAATGGGAAAAAACTCAAACCTTGTTAGGGAGGTGACATTGATCATCAAAAGCCAACCATTTTGTTATATGACCCGACTTGAAGCAAAGAAACATGAAGTCAAGCTCATGACTCTAAATCAAGTGCTTCTTAGGAAGCAACCCATGTGTTTTAGTTTTTATTTATTTATTTTTTATTTAGAACATGTATTAGCTGCATATTTTTTTCATTTTGTTATATTGTTTTTCGTAGGTGCAAATTGTAGGAATTAAAGCTATTTTTGGATGTCAATCTTACAAACCAAACTAGGAATTTTCTTTAAACCCATCTCATATGTTCTTTAATTTCACACATTGAGGACAATGTGCATATTAAGTTTGGGGATGGTTGAGAAATTGAACTTAATTGAAATATTTTTTGGGTATTGTTATTTGTGAAGCTTTATTTGTTTGATTGATTGAAGATATTTTGCTTTTAATGGTGATTTATTTTTATTTCTTCGATTTAAATAATGCATAACTCCTTGAAAAATTTGAATATTGTCTAAGCTATGTGTAATTTTTGCGTATGGTTCATTTTTACAAGAATATATATTTATGAGCACTAGTCTTGATGTTTGAGTTGTTATGCTAATTTAGAGAAAGTTTGTGTGATTATGCAATTCGATTGATATTTTTTTGGTGTCATAGTTATTAGAATTTTTTTGATTTTCTCTAGAGTTGAAATCCTAGATAACACTTAACTAAGAAAATGATTTAAGCCATCTTTGGATCATTTTAGCCTTTCTATCTACCTTCACATGTTGTATCCATAGTATACACCTTTTGAGACTTTCTATCTACCTTCACATGTTTTATCTCCTTTCAAAAGCCTAGTAATATATATATATATATATATATATATATATATATATATATGTATGTATGTATGTATGTATGTATGTATGTATGTATGTATGTATGTACGTACGGAAGTATAGATATATTGATTTTTATTATCTCACTAACATGTGACCATTGTTAGTAAATTTAAAAAAAAAGATACTCGAAAAAAAAACAGAAAAAAGAAAAAAAAAACAAAACAGAAAAGAAAAGTAAAGCAAAGAAAAAAAGGAAAAAAAATGATAATTGCATGTGATGTTAAATCCCAAATTGGGATATTTACTATTAGTTTTTTAATAAATATATTTTTAAGAAAATTAATGAATTTGAATAAAAAAAGGGACTTAATTGCAATTAATAAAAGCTAAAAATATAGTTTGAATTAAAAGTGGCTTAAAATTGAAAATATCAAAAGATTAGAAGTTAATTTGAATTAAATTTGAGGGGCAAAATGCAATTAAGGAAATTTAGTTTTTCTGTGCAGGAAAAGGATCACGCGCTCCATTATCCACGCGCGCCACACACCGTTAAATCATCCAATCAACGGTCAGGATCAGGCGCGTGGAATCCATACGTGACAAAAACGAGTGGACCTGGTTTTTTGGATGGCACGCTACTCGACGCTGAGTGGGGCCCACCTATCGCGCAGGCTGGCGTGTAGGGTTGGACCCACGTGTCGCTGCTTAAAACTCGATTTGTGCGATGCGGACCATGTAGATTGTGTGCACCCTCCCATTACATCGAATTATAAGCTACCAAGTGTCTATACTAATCTTCCAACAAATCATATGACGACACGTGGCATGTGTTTGGTAAAATGAAAATGCAGAAACGAAGCCCACTTTCCAGATTATTCTGCGTCACCCACGTGTCAACGTAGTCTGTCGCGCACTTCCAGTGCGCCAAGTTCCTGTGCGATGCGTTCCAGCTATTTTTCATGCGCCCGCTTATTCCAATCAATACAAAGCTGCCATGTGTCATGTTATTTTTTCCAGCAAGTCAGAGATTGACACGTGGCATGCGTTTAAAAATAAAATAAAATGCAGAACGACGCACTCTTTCAGTGTAATAGTTATTGTCTCCACGCGTGTGCTTTTTATTATTTTCCATGTATTTTTGTCCCCCACTACATGCATTTTTATAAAAGAAAATAATTGTTTGGGGGTGGTATATAGGAGACGCGAGGAAAGATGTTAAGGAGTTTTTTGAGTTTTTCATTTTTTCCAATTCACTTCAATTTTTAGTTTCTTCTCTGTGTGTTTTCTACAACACGCAAAAACTTTTCTTTAACATTTTTATGTTGTTATTTTCTTAGGAAATAGAGAGAAAGAAGACAGCGAAGAAGAAGAAAAGGGAATAAATTTATTTTTCATTGAGGAATCGTGAAAGAGTTTCTCCTAATCTTTTTCTTTTAAATTTTATTTCTCTGAAATGTCTGATTATTGTTGTATTGTAATTTTAATTTCTGCTATGAACTAATTTATTTGTTCTAGGATTGCTGTGTAGCTTAAATTATGAAACTTTAATTAATTATTTTTTGAATGATTTATGGAACGGTTTTAAGTTGTTTATTTTATCTGTGCTTAATGCTTTTAATTATTGGAAGATTAATTAATTGATCTGTGACACTTAAATAAACGTGAAAAATACATTTTTGTGTGTTGCTAGTGATAAAATAACATATATATATATATGGGATAAGAATATACCTTTATTGTACGTGTAATTATTTGAGAACTTAGAACTTAATAAATCTGGTTGAATTTAATTCTCATAGGAATGTAGTGAATTATTTTAGCGAGATGTGTCTATATGGAGCTCGGAAGAGATATATGGATAAATTAGGAGTTCTTGGTTAACAACTTTAAATACGAGAACATAAATCAAGAGAAAATAATATGATTTGAGTGGATTAATTTGGTGAAACTGCAATCCTAAAATTTTCTTATAAACTGTTATAAAAATTAGTTAGTCAAACTGGATCAAACTATGGACTATTTGGATAAAATCAAGTTGAAATAATTTTAGTAATTAACGAACATTAGTAACAAATCTCCGTGGGAACGATATTTTACTTATCATATTATTACTTGTGACCGTGTATACTTGCACGATTTTATGTTCTCCAAAAGAGACAATAAGGACGTTAAAACCTAATTACCATACTTGATCGAAAGAAATAAAATAAAAAGTTTGGTGCTTCTATGCAAGACCTTAAGGTTGAAATTAAAACTATTAAAATGGAAATCCAAAAGAGATGGAGTCATCTCTGATATAGATGCAAACTTTGATCCACAAAACCTAAAAAACATAGAAAAGGTCTTAGAAGACTTTATATTCATATTAAAAGAAATAACCATCAGAAAATACATAATAGTCATAACCATTGAATTTCATGATGATTTCAAAATAAAAACGGTCGCACTATTTGATACTAGTGTTGACTTAAATTGTATTAAAATAGGACTCATTCCAAAATATTTCCATAATAAAACAAATGAAAAACTAACTTCACCCAATACTTTAAAAATGCAAATTGATGGCAAGATTGAAGCTAGCATTTTAAATCAAAACATTTAAAAAAAACTTATTTTGTCCTAATTTCTAATAACCATCAATTAGTAATATTATAAACACTTTTTATAAATCTTATTACTCCATTCTCTATCAAATATGAAAAAATCTCTTTTAAAACCCAGAATAAAAGACTTGAATTTCCTTTTTTGGAAAAATTTAAAATAGGAAATCTAAACATTATAAAAGAAAACTCTATCTATAATTACAAGATTTATACTCTTATTAAAGGAAAACAAAATAATGTTTTGCAGCTAAAACAATAAATTCACTTTTATTCAATTAAAAGAGAGTTACAAAAAGATATCCTAAAACAAAAAATTTCAAAATTACAAAAAAGGTTTGAAACATAAGTCTTCTTAGATTTGCCAAACACTTTTTGGGACATAAAAAAACATATGGTATATTTGCCATATGAATCAAACTTTGATGAAAGGGAAATCCCTACAAAATCTTGACCAATTTAAATGAATGCCAAATTAGAACAATTCTGTAGAAAATAGATTCACGATCATGAGTCTAAAGGATTCATTTCAAAATATAGTTGGCCTTGAAACTGTGCGGCTTTCTATATTAATAAAACCTCTGAGATCGAACGAGGAATACCTCAGTTGGTCATCAAAAACAAACCTTTAAATAAAGCTCTAAAATGGATTCGATATCTGATTCCAAATAAAAAAGATATTTTGCAAAACTTATATGTTTCTTATATATTTTCAAAATTTGATATGAAGTTTGGGTTTTGGAAAATCCAGATCAAGCCATCATATCGATATAAAACAACATTCATTGTTCCCTTCAGACAGTATGAATGGAATGTCATGCCCTTTGGGCTTAAAAATGATTTTGAGTTCCAGAGGATTATGAATGATATTTTTAATCCATACTCAGAATTTTACCTTGTGTACATTGATGATGTACTCATATTCTCAAAATCCATAGAAGAACAAATAATCTTAAAACTCTCTTCTATGTTATTAAAAAGAGTGGTCTTCTTGTATCTGCCAAAAATATCTCTCTATTTCAAACCAAAATTAGGTTTCTAGGACACTTTGTGTCTTGTGGAACCATCACCCCTATTGAAAGATCCTTTGAGTTTGCTAACAAATTTACTAATTGGATCACTGATAAAACCCAACTCCAAAGATTCCTTGGAAGCTTAAACTATGTTTTAGACCTTTATCTTAATATCAACCATCTTGCAAAACCACTCCATAATAGACTCAAAATAAACCCTAAACCTTGGACAAATGATGATACAAAGATTGTCCAACAAATAAAACAAAAGGTTCTTGATATCCCTTGCTTACATTTAGCAGATCTCAATTTTCCTAAAATCATTGAAACTGATGCTAGTGATATTGGCTACGGGGGTATCTTAAAACAAACCCAGGGGGAAGGAGTTGATCATCCAATTCACCTATAGACACTAAAATGATTGTCAAAAGAATTATTCCACTATTAAAAAATAAATTTTATCAATCGTTCTTAGTATTTCAAAATTTTAATCTGATTTATTAAATTAAATTTTTTATTAAGGATTTATTGTAAATCTGTAAAAGAAATTTTGCAAAAAGATGTTCAAAATATTACCTCTAAACAAATCTTTGCTAGATGGCAAGTAATATTAAGTATCTTTGATTTTGACATTGAGTTCATAAAAGGAGATGCAAATTCATTACCAGTTTTTCTAACCAAGGAATTCTTACAAAATAGGTAACCTCATGCCACCTAAAAAGAAAGACAAAGAAAAGGAAAGGCCACCACAAAATCCCTCCTTAGAACTCTTATCCTATGCAAAACCCATTATTACTTGGTCTTAAGAAGCCCAGTCAAAACCTTAACAAGATTCAGGTTCTGATGATAAAATAAAGCATGTCCAAAAATGGGTCATATGCCTCATAGAATCACCTGAGCTCCTCCAAGCTCTTCAAAACACCCTTTAAGATATCAAAGCACCAAAAAAAGTAGAGGCCACATCCTCTATAAGTAAAATCTCTAAATCCATTAAAAGGGAAGAGTCCTCTTCCAAACTTATTTCTACAAAAATAAAAACAGAGAGAGATTTCTCCTCTGATATAATTTCTTAAAAGAAAGCATCATCTTCCACTATAATCCTTGAACCAAGTAAAAGATAGTTAATCTCTCAAAAAATAATTTCAAAACCTTCTGAGTATATCTTCAAATAAGAGAATCAGTTTGTTATAACAGTTGAATAGAGGTTGCATGACAAGAATCTTCATTCATCTTTTCAAAAAATGTTCAGGAAATAATGGTTTTACAAGCCATGGGATATTATTGAAACTCTAGAATATTATCATAGTATTATGGAACATACTGGATGTGTAGAATTCAAACATCTCTTCCCTTCAAACAATAAAATAGATCCCTCTTACTCCACTAGTAAAATCCTAAAAATATTGTCTCCATCAGAATAGGACAATCATCTATCCAAACTAAAACGATTCCCAATTGACCTTAAAACCACCTAGAACCATTGTACAACCTTTCATTACTGGGATTATCAACAGGCTTGGTATAATGCCTTCCTTATTCAAAACCAGAAGTATTCCTACTCGTGGTTATTTTTCTTCAATCTCAAAACTATCGACCCTTCAAAATTCCCTTCTTTGTTCACCCATTGGTGGAAACTCTTTGGCTCTTCCCCAAAGATCCTAATACTAAAGGTCCAAGAAAGTTTCAACCTCTTCAAAACCTATTATCAACCTTCAAGCCTAGAGAAAAGGTTCACAGTCCTATATATATTCTCTACAAAATTTTACCTTCAATGGGTATGTCAATGGTTCCTAAAACTAGTACTCTCAGAAGTAGTAGTAATAAAACGAAGGTACAAGGTAAAATGGCAGACATCATTCAACATTCCCAAAACTATCTCAAAATCAGCCATAGAAAAATGGCTAACAAAATAAGGCTATGGAGCAAGAAAAATTGAAGAAATTCAGGAACATCAACTTTCTTAACACAAAAGGCCCATGCCAACACCCAACTTTCTACAGCCAAAACCAAGGAAGAATATCTAGAAATTATACAGCAGATATTACAAATGGAGGATTCCAGCAAAGTAGAAGACTATGCAAAACACTATCAAATGTCTCAACTTCAGACGAATCAGAGCCACTAGTAACTCTTGAAGATGAGAATGAAGACAACTATTTTGGGATTTTCCTCCAGTCATATAAATTCAAAATATAATGGCCCACGGGTCTCATAATTGTAAAATTTGTATCAGGATTAAAAGCTTATATTTTGTAAAAGGCCCATTTAAAACGCCCATATAAGATCCAACCCATGTAATAGTACTAAGTACTGTAATGTCGACGAGTAAAAAAAATAGAAAATAAGAGTGGTAAATAAAACACTATTCACCAAATAGTAATGGCATCATCAATAGTAAAAGTTGACGACAGGACACTGTTTACCAAACAATAAGAGCAACAAATAAAATACTATTCAAGAACAGCACAAGCATCTGCATATAGTAAAACTTTGGCTATATAATGGAAGTTTATTTTAGTTCAAAGGCACTATTGAATCAACCAGATATCCATTGCTCAAATTCTCAAACAAGCTCTATGAGTCCCTTAGCTTTCCTATTTTCAAATTTGTATAACCACCTTCCATGTCTTTAAAATTGCAAGTTTATAATCTTTGTATAATGTTTTAATTTCTTTGTATTTAAATAATTGTATTTTATTTTGTTTATAAAACTATGTTCGGTTAAGCTGTTTAACCTATCAATATAATATGCTTATTTTTTAGTATTGTATTTCTTTGATTAATTTCCCATATCCTTGGTACCTAATATATATATATATATATATATATATATATATATATATATATATATATATATATATATATATATATATATATAGCTATGGGAGATCAAAGCACATGCAAGGCTCACGATCCTAGCATTATGATTACTTTATGCACAAACGTACATCATTTATCATAAATGTATAATCATAAATAATAATTATTGAAATTATCGTGGAAAAACAATTGAATCTTTATTGATTAAAATTTATTGCAAAATAAGAATAACAATATAGAGTTAATATGATAGATATATAATTAGTGAGGATAACTTAGTGTCTTAAATCAAAAGGGTTGTAGATTTGGGCTGAGAAACAAAAACTTGTTTTCATCGTATATGAGGTGATATAAATATGTTACTTAAATGCTCATTTTTTTTGTTCCATTAGATTAGTTTATGCTTGATGATCACATTGTTTCGTGCTCTTGTCCTATTTACATGTTAAGTTCGTATCTAGTCGTGTCAATACTTACGTGTTAGTTGACACAATTATAAATTTAGAAAAAAGTTTCAAATAAATTATTTATAATAAAAAAATAGAAGTTTAAATTTATAAAGTAATTAGTGATAAATAGTAATGTAATAGTGTTTTAGTTATATAATAATTGTGTTTGTTGGTGTTGGGGTTGGTGTAAAGATTTCCACCCATTCATTTTAATGAAAAATGATAAAAGAAATAAATAAATTTTAATTTTTTATTTTATTTTAAAATTAAAAAAATATAGATCAATTCTATGAGAAACCCGACAACCGTACAAAAAAACCTTGGGCTTTGGCTGCCCTGCTTATACATATGTCGTTTGACCGGTATTCAATTATGTTGAATATTTGTCTCTAAAAAAATACGTAGAATATCAAAAAGAGTACTAATTAAACTATATATAAAATTGAATGTTCGACTTCAATGGTTTTTGGAGATCGTAGATGAATCATACCTTAAAATATTCATGTACTCATTGAGATGATTACAATTCCATTCCTTCTTTAACCAAATTACGAAGAAATTGACAAATAAACACAAATGGTCCCAAAATTATGAAATAAGGAATACTTTAGTACATAAATATCTGACCAATTGTTACACTGTAGTGTTCAAGTTGCATGTATATGGAATACATGGTGAGAAATGTAAATGTATATTTAATCATGATCATTGAAAGTTCAAATGATCAACTTTGATTTGATTCAACTTGGAGTCCAATTAGACCGGATGAAATCTTAACCAATTTTACTTGAATAATTTTAATGTTAGGTTTAAGGTTAAACAAGTATATTAAGAGCTCTAACAGAATACAAATTGAGGTTAAATTTTATAAAATATGTATCTTTTATAATTTACTGTCATATTAACTTAAATCAATTTAAATTTAAAGTTTAAAACATTCAATACTTTTTCAAATTATTTTATCACCAAATTTTAGATTTTTATTTAATTTAAAAAATTCAATACAATTCAACCCATAAATATATGTATGCCTACAAAATATAGCCCGAATATGAAGTTTTAGGCTTTGAATATTCCGCTTCCCTTAAATTTGTTGCTCAAGAAAGTACTTAAAATGCACACGAACCACATATTTTTCTTCCACGTATGCTTTTAAAAGAATTAATTATATTTTCACTATGGAAGTTTTTCATTTTTTCCTATGTTTTATTTGTTGTATTATCTGTACCAAAGAGGCTAACCCCATTATTCTTAGTATGATTCCTTCTGGAGAGGCCGATGATTCCATCATTATCGTCGGTGAGTTCAATGATATGCATGTAAACTTTACATATTTTTTTAAAAATATATATCCAAATCTTATATATTATTTAAAAAATATGCATGTAGAGCTTACATATTCTATCAAAAATATGTACGTAAAGCTTACATACTCTTTCTTAACAAATATAATCCTTACGTATCTGTGCAAGGGTTGTTGTTAGTCATATTTATGTAATTTGTTAGTAAGATAGTAGGGTTAATTTGGTCTTTTTGATATATAACATGTCAAAATTATGAGTTTTATGCTTTATTTTTATACTATTTAGATAAAATTGACATTTTTGAGCAAATATATTTAATAAAGAATTGGTTTATTTTTAATTCATCATTTACTATTGTCCTAGTCCTATCCAAAGATTGAAATGTCAATGATATCGTCAACAACATAGTGATATTGTTTTTTTTGTTTTTCTGCACATCTCAATATGAAAACTTAATATTCATATTTAATATTTTTTGTCTTAGTCCTATCCAAGGGTTGTTGTTAGTCATATTTATGTAATTTGTTAGTAAGATAGTAGGGTTAATTTAATATTTTTTGTCTTAGTCCTATCCAAGGGTTGTTGTTAGTCATATTTATGTAATTTGTTAGTAAGATATTAGGGTTAATTTGGTCTTTTTGATATATAACATGTCAAAATTATGAGTTTTATGCTTTATTTTTATACTATTTAGATAAAATTGACATTTTTGAGCAAATATATTTAATAAAGAATTGGTTTACCTTTAATTCATCATTTATTATTGTCTTAGTTATTGAAATGTCAATGATATGTTGACAACATAGTGATATTGTCTTTTTGTTTTTCTGCACATCTCAATATGAAAACTTAATATTCATATTTTTTGGTTTAAATATTGAGAAAATGTCTAGAATATCGCAACATTATTGAAAAAATATCATTGTTAAAAAAATGTCTAAAAAAATCATTTTTTTGTCAAAACATTATGGATACTATGAATATTATCGTGAAATTATTGACATGTCGACAAATATTGATACAACATCGTTTCATATCAATTTTCTTATTTTTTAAATAATTTACCTTTAAATTTATCCATTTATAGTTTTTTTTATCTTCAATCAAAATATTGTTTATTTAAGATAATATTTACACTTGATTTCATATATATTTTTATTTATACTTCATTTTTATATTTAATTTACTAATTTTATTTATATAATTTAAATTTTATCGTGTACTTTAAAAGTTTACCAATTTATAATAATATTAAAAATTAAAATTTAAATAAATATTTTAGATTTTAACTAGTTATTCTACTATATTCAAATTAATATATTAACTTATTGTTAAAATTGAATATCATAGTTTTTATAAATATATGTATTAAATAAAAAATTAGCTTATAAAAATTAGTAATTAATTATTTTGATATAGTTTTATAAATAAATTCCTTGATTTTAATAAAGCTTTTATAGTGTTCTTAAAAATTTCAAAGTTTTTGCAATATTTAAACCCTGCTCCTACCCTGCTTTATATTTTGTTGGCCATGACCATACTGACAGTAAAATTCTGAAGCACAGTGCCTAGGTAGGGAGAGGCAAGCTCTCCTCAGCTTCAAACAAGGGCTGAGAGATCCTAATGAATATCTATCTTCCTGGACCAGCCGCAAAAATGACGCTGCAGTTGGATAGGGATCAGGTATTCAGGTGTGATAAACAAACCCATCATGTCACTTGAATTTCCTTTTTTACTTTTTGAGTGGTGAGATTAATCCTTCTTTGATTGATTAGCAATTCTTGGAGCGCTTGGATCTCAGTGGTAATAAATTTACTAGAATTGCAAAGTTCATTGGTTCTTTCACAAGGCTTAAGCATCTCAACTTTGGATATCACTTTAAATGAAACAATTCCTTCTCGGTAGCTTGGTAATCTCACTAACCTGGAAAGTCTTGAGCTTGGAAGTCATATTGAAATAGTTACTGTTGACAATGACAGTCTTGAATGGCCTTTTCATCTTCGTTCTCTGAGAATTCTCATCTTTAGGTATATGAATTTCACCAAAGCTGTTGGCTATTTGGCGTCAGTCAATAATGATAGCCCCTTCCTTATCAATCTTGAAGTGCAGATTTTGTCAGTTTCCTGAGATCTTGCTTTATCACTTTTGCCTACAAATTCTTCGTATTAGATCTTGATTAAAGATAAACGTAGTTATCACTACAATGCTATTGACTCCAACAGTCATAATTCTCTACATCGAGAATTATCGTACTCTACCATAAAGAGTACACTCACTTAGAATTAATCAACAATTCTAAGAATTTTACATTGGTTCATGTCAGAAAAAAAAACTTGCTGAAATTTATGGTGCAACTCTCACACTTGGTTTTCCCAAGAGTTCATCAGTCATCGACATCCTTTCTACTACACACCTTGCATCTTTACCAAGTCAATGCCCGTGTGAAAACTTGTGGACCCGCTACCAGTAACACACCCTTTTTCATGGCAATATTTAGAGACTAGCGGCATACTATAAGGATGTACACGCTCTTTTCAAAGAGTATCACTATATTCTTTGAAAACATACATATTGTTAGCGTCACCGTCGATATTTGAGCTTCTTGCCGAATCAGCTCCACCCTTCGGACAATTGCTTTTGAGGTGCCTAGATTGTCCACACCCCTAACACACTTTCTTTTTTTTTCATGAAATTATTTTTCTTTCGGTTGTCAACTACCAATGCTGAGTTTTCGGCGAAACATTTCTTCTACTACTCAGCCTTTTTTCTTCAGAAAACAGTTTGCTAGTAACTTTTGAAAAAATTATTTTCTCATTTTCATAAATCAAGATAGGTTTCATGTGATCATAAGAAGATGAAGGAGACCAGATGAACCTTAAAGTTATATCTTCATCATCAAGTTTAACTCCAATGGTTTCCAGTTCAGAGACAATACCATTGAAAACACTGAGATAGTTATACATAATAGTTCCTTCATTCATACGCAAAGTATGAAATTGCTCTTTCAGATACACCCGATTTAAAACACCTTTTGCTTGATATAATTCTTCAAGTTTTTCCCAGAGTTCTTTGGCCATAGATATTTCATACACATTTGCAAAAATATTTTTGGCCAAACAAAGCTGAATTGCACTTGCAGCTCTTAGATCAAGATCTTCCCAATCTCCATTACTTATGTTGGTTTTACTAGACTCAATACCAATAACAAGGGTTGGTTTCCCCTTTAATGCCTTGTGTAATCCGTATTGGATCAACAAATCTTTGACTTGTACTTACTACAAGCCAAAATTGATTCTCCCATCAAATTTCTCAATATCAATCTTGACTCCTGACATTTCTCCTTTTTTTGAAATTGGCTCTGAAACCAGTTGTTAGGAAATTTGGAAAATTTGGATTAAATGGTATAATCACAAATTCCCTCTCCCAAGATCCTCTTAGCAGAATATCAAATAACAGAGAAATAAAGAATACACAACACAAGAATTATAGTGGAAACTCCAAATTAGAGAAAAACTACTTTCGTTGTCAAAAGACAACCAAAAAAAGAATTCACTATGTGAAAAATTGTTACAACCACACTCTCAATAATTTTCTCACACACCCAAAAGATAAGTAATTACAAGCCTAAGGAAATTTTCCCACAAAATTCTCTCACTCAAAAACTTCTCATACTCTATTTTGGGGATGATTAACAATGAAGAAATGAAGCCATATTTATAGCCTTTAAGTTCCCATTTCATTTGCAAAACATTTTTTCATTCAACAAAATTAGGCTACCTAATTTTCCTATTATTTATTCAAAAAAGGTTAGGCATCTCCATCTTTGACAATATGGTAAACCATATTCTATGAATTTTCTTCTAAATTAGGCACCTCCTATTTTGACTAACAAACCTAATATTATTTTTAATCAATCACAACAAGCAGTTACCATGATATCTCCAATTCTAGATTTCAGGAGACATACCCAATTGGTTTTACAACAAGAGTTCCAGATTAGTATACATAAATATATCTTTCAACCATATTAATGGAGTTGTGCATGATCATTCAATCACATCGCATGGTCTTGTTGCAATAATTGATATGAGTTTCAACCAGTTTTATGGTACTATACCATCTTCTCTCTCGGAATCTATTGTATTTTTCCTCTCAAATAATATGTTCACAAGATGTGAAGATTTCTTGTGTAGACCATTAGAAAAGAACATAAAATATCTTGACCTCTCCAATAACATGCGTTGGGTTTTCCTTCTTATTTAGAGGAGAAAAAAAAGGCTCATGTAGTTTCATGGCCCATGGAGAAAGAATGAGTAATTTTGTCCATTTGATTACTTCATTAATCAATCCATTTAGGGTTGTTGAGAGACACCTGTAGCAGTAAGGGCAGCATCTAGTAGAAAATCATAGAGCAGTTTTTCAGTTTTTCTTCTCCAGTAAGCCTTTATCAAGTGTTATGATGGAAGGTTGTTTTTTGGTCTGACTGAGCTGAAATTTTGCAAGAAGGTTCACGGCTCAAGACTCTTTAATCTAAACGGTGGGATTTATATTTGGCTCACTGGTTTGGGAAATCTGAGTCGTGAACAGTGACTACAAAATTGGGTTAGATCTCTCTATTTTCTTGAAATAATTGTTAGTTTCCAAGAAGTTGTATTCTTGATGATGTTGTTGATTGTTTTTGCCTCTAATTTTTTCTAGAGAGAAATTTTGTACAATTGTTTCTTGATAGTGAAAGTTTTGGAGATAGAGTGTCGTGGTTCTTTCCTTCCTATACCGGGAAGGTTTTTCCACGTAAATTGATTATATTGATTTTGTACATGTTTCATTTTGAGCTCTATTTATTTATTTTTGAAAAGATCCACACAAAGAAGGAGAATATGTTTCATTCTACTGTTTAGAGCTTGATTAAGTTCGCATTGATATTGTGATTCTCCTAACAACACGATTGCCCTTCGGAGACATACCAGTACGGATTGGAGTGAGCTTTAAGAACCTGATTGTTCTTCATATAAAAACAAATAAGCTCATTGGTATAATTCCTTCAAGTCTATGTCAACTTCATTATATTCTGGTTTTGGATCTTTCTCAAATTACTTGTTTGGAGAAATTCCACCCTACATTGACAATTTTATAAGCATGGCTAATACATCACAGCACATTTATCGTAATTGATCATCACTTTTATGATATTATGGGTGATTCTATAATAATCAATATAAATACAACATTGATGGTACGGAAAGGAATCAAGTACAAATATGAGAAGAATATCATGTCATTGCGAGTCATTGATCTTTCAAGCAATAGATTGACGGGTCAGATTCCTATAGTATTCACACATCTTGTTGAATTGCTCCATCTAAATCTGTCAAGGAATGATTTAAATGGAACAATTCCTCAGAAGATTGGGCTGTTGAATAAACTGGAATCCTCAGATTTGTCTCACGTTGAAATCTCGGGTAAAATCCCAAAAAGCTTGGCTGATATATTTACTTTAGGCTTCTTGGACTCGTGAAATAATCAGTTATCAGGTGAAATTGCTAAAGGTCCATAACTCCAGACGTTTGAGGCCTCTGTATATGAGGGAAATTTGGGGCTCTTGGGACTTCCGCTATCAAGTATGTTCCCTGGAAACAAAACGTTACAGGATGCTGCTAATTCAACTAGTAGTGAACATTGTTTTGGCTTCTCATGAAATCTAGGAGGTTTGGTTGGTTATTTTAATGCGTTTTGGAGAGTTCGTGGGGTTTTGTTATTCAACACTCATTTCAGACATTATCATTCAATCAATAAAACTCATTGTATCCAAAGTAACATAATTACTTTAAGGAAAGCAAGCAAACCAACAACCCTAATTACACCTCGAAGCATTAACTGTCCAACAAGCACTTCTTTAATAGGGGAAAAAGAGTTAACCAGCAAATCACCAAGCCCATACACTATTATAAGCTAAAAACACACAAAAAAATAACATGAGATTAAAGAAACAGATCAACCAAAATAAATTCTAAGAACTCACTAAACTTAAACTAAAGCAGGAAATTTGGATAAAATGGTATAATCACAAATTCTCCCTCCCAAGATCTTCCTTTGAAGAATATCAAATAAACGTAAAAATGTATAATACACAACACAAGTTAATTATGTAAACTCCAAATTGTAGAAAACCACTTTCGTCATCAAAAGACAACCAGAGAAAAATTCACTACGTGAAAAATCGTTACAACCACACTCTCAAGAATTTTCTCACACACCCAAAAGATAAGAGCAATTACAAGTTCTCAAGAGAATTTTCCCACAAAATTCTCTCACTCAAGAACTTCTCATACAAGCTTTTCTCTATTTTTGACGATTATCAACGAAGAAACGGTTCATATTTATAAATTTCTCTTCAAGTTCTCATTTCATACGCCAAACATTTCTTCATTCAACAAAATTAAAGCTTACCTAATTTTCCTATTCTTTATTCAAATAAAGTTAGACACCTCCATCTTTGACAATATGGTAAGCCACCTTCCATGAATTTTCTTCTAAATTAGGCACCTCCTATTTTGACTAACAAATCTAATATTATTTTTAATCAATCATAACAATATTTACTTTAGGCTTCTTGGACTCGTGAAATAATCAGTTATCAGGTGAAATTGCTAAAGGTCCACAACTCCAGACGTTTGAGGCCTCTGTATATGAGGGAAATTTGGGGCTCTTGGGACTTCCGCTATCAAGTATGTTCCCTGGAAACAAAACGTTACAGGATGCTGCTAATTCAACTAGTAGTGAACATTGTTTTGGCTTCTCATGAAATCTTGGAGGTTTGGTTGGTTATGTTACTGCGTTTTGGAGAGTTCGTGGGGTTTTGTTATTCAACACTCATTTCAGACATTATCATTCAATCAATAAAACTCATTGTATCCAAAGTAACATAATTACTTTAAGGAAAGCAAGCAAACCAACAACCCTAATTACACCTCGAAGCATTTACTGTCCAACAATCACTTCTTTAATAGTGGAAAAAGAGTTAACCAGCAAATCACCAAGCCCATACACTATTATAAGCTAAAAACACACAAAAAAATAATATGAGATTAAAGAAACAGATCAACCAAAATAAATTCTAAGAACTCACTAAACTTAAACTAAAGCACCACATGAGCTCGCAACCATTCTCAATCACTTAGCATTAGCAGATCAAACTCAGCACCACTCAAACACTAAAACAACACAATCTTCAATTCTCTGCGGAACTCCCTATAGCGATCAATGATTACTTGATCAATGATAGCCAAGACCATCAACTCCTGCTCCTCATCAATTAGGTCCTCAATCACAAAAATCAGGACAAGAATAACATGGTAGATTGGCTCTATGTAAAGATCAACAGTAATCAAGCTCAATTGCTGTGATGGCCAAAAACTTTAGTAAAGTTATTGTCGTGTATTATGCATCTCTATATATGTTTTACATGCATGTGGCCTCCAAACATGCCTTTGTTATTTTGATATTGTATTTTTTAAAGTTGAATTTTGCTGTAATAAACTCTGCAGGTAATATTTATGACCAAATACATCAGCAATTTTTCTATTTACGAATCAGACATAAGTTCTCTCAGAAGCTCAAGTTAGTGGGTCTAACAATTCATAAAAATTCAATATTCTCTCTATAGTACGTGTAGGCTATTTTGTAAATGCAACAGCCTGTAACGCCTTTAACCACATAAATTTGAGAAGAAACAGTTATAGTAAAGAACTTCAAACAGGTCGAGGCTTAAAAATATAAAGAGCTCATTACAATAGAGTTGAGTTATTGTACATTATTTTCAGTCAATTACAATGAGATCATTGCAAATTAGCATCTACATGAATGAAAGAAACTAATGAAGAAAGGGGGAAAGACTCACAAATAATGTAGGATACTTAATAAGCCATATGTGAAGGGAAGAAATGAAAGTTGCAAACCGTCTTCTTTTTTTCTTAAGCAGCTTTCATTTGCTGGAGAGACGGGAAGGAATCACATACAGGATGAAATTAAACATTAATAGGTCAGCATGCATGGATAAATCATGATATACTAATCTGAAGCAGTTATTATATGTACATTACAAGTATTAGAAATATATGAAGTCGCAAAATGAACTAAGATTTTCTGTAGGAATATTATTCCATGGGTTTTTATACGATCTAATTATTTACGCGTTTTTACCTTATTAAAATATATATATATATTATGCATCGCATTTTTAAGTATGTGAAAGCATATGTTTTTACATTATACGAAAAAGAAAAACACACGCGCATTGCGTGAATTGGTGTTAAAAATGAAATTTTATTTGTGAAGACTATAAAACGCAATTAAACCAATATTACTTATTTTCATCAAGCTAAATGGAGTTACAACAAAAAATGACTTACTCGTTTCTCTTCTTCCATCTTAGCCTTTACCAATGAGTAGATTGCAACTCCGGCAATGGCAATGGAGGTTCCTATTCCAGTTTGTGTTGAAATCTTGTTGCCTGCGAATTGCAAAATTTTAGTATCGTTCAACCCACACACATAGGGATTTATAGCAATAAATGGAATCAAGTCAAAACTATATAAACACTCACCAAACGCCAAGATTGAGAAGCCAATGACAAAGACACGTTTGAGTACATTTCCAACTGCATGTGTAAGAGGTGCTACTCTCTCAAGTGTGTTGGTAGCTAACTGACAATTTAAACAAATAAGTTTTTGTCATCTCATAATAGGACAATATCCTAAAACTTAGAGTTTTAAAAAAGAAGACTTAAGTAAAATATAACTAGTAACTGAGACCTGATTGTAAAGGTGGTAAAACATTCCAACCCAGAAGAGATCAGAGATGAACTTGACTAGTCCAACTTTCGCTATTGCATCACTAAAGCCATGCTTAATCAGTTGAGGTCCTTCTATCTATAAAGTGAGATAAAACAAAGTGAAATATAAGGTTTACTTTTTAACTCATACGACAAACTTGCAAGTTATGTTTTTTTGCTCAGTACTCACGATGATGGCAGGTGGAATACAAACAAAGAGAGCAATGATTGAGATGTAAGCATAGACGTTTGTACTATCCATATCAGTCTGCAACATATAATTAGAAGGGGAAAACAGTTAGAAGCAAGTATTAGAAGGGGAAAACAGTTGGAAGCAAGTATTAAAAGGGGAAAACAGATAGAAGCAAGTATCTCGAGAAAGTTAAGCTATGGAAGATATTAACAATCATGAAACGTCATTGGAGCCAAGTTTCTTTATTCACAAAAAGCATGTGAACAAGAGTTTAGAGGGATAACCATGGCTTTTTTTGAGTAAATACTCCTGTAAGTAAAAGAGATATTAGAAATCATAGCGCTGATGAAACCCGTCCAGTTGAATGACAACTCAGTCAATGATGCCATTGATACACCTGCATGCACCACATGATAGGCATATAACTCACACGCCCAAAATAAAAACAAAAGAAAATGACAAAGTGAAAAATAAGAGAGTGAATAGGATTTACAATGCAATAAATTACTCATTACGAAGAAAAAATGCATATGATTTTGCTACTAGATATTTTCCCATCATTTCTATTTGTTGCTTTTTATAACTTCCAACTTAATTCTATGCCGGCATTGGAAAAATATTGAGACTAGAACTCAATAAGTCAAGGATGGGTTTTAGCTCAAAAGCTACTTTAAAATTGTGATACACGCACACTGACATGAACAAATACAAAGAACTAACCAAGAACAACAGGAGCCAAGGAGAGCCATAAAGTGATTGGTATTGTTTGTCCAAGTATAAACTGAGAAGCAGCAGCATTGAAGAAGGGCTCAAGAGCTGAAAGAAAAGAAAGTTGATACTAGTCAAATGAAACAAATATATATTATAGGCCACACAATATCATATGATTCTCCCAATATGGAAAGAAGATAGAATTATTTTTACCTTTGATTGTGTGCGTGAATGAGACAGCAACTGTAGCAAATGAGACATTACTGGTTACATGGCCAAGTGCATGACATACAGCAACAGGAATTAGCACCTTCAAGAGGTTCGAGTCGATAGGCTGCACAGAGCAATCCAAGCTACTAATTAGCATTGCAAATAATCGGTGCTTAAATAAGTGGCAATAACTTTCATAACAACTTGGATTCTAAGACCTTGGTAGTCATATTTACAATGTCAATTATTAATTTTTTTTTCCTTCAAAAGCTTTAGCACCTCTCTTCCTCATAGATGGCTTTGTTGAATATTGGCTCTAAAAGTAACAAATTAGTGGCATAATTTAGGGAAATTAGTGTCCTAATTTGTGGCATGATTTGTGGCATGATTTAAGGAAATTAGTGGCATAATTTAAGGAAATTGGTGGCCTAATTTAAGGCTTAAATTATGGCACACTTTAGGGAAAGGGAGCCTTTCTTCATCTATAAATAGGGAAGAGTTCATGCATTGAAGAACAAGGCAAAATCACAAAAAATCGTAGAGAGTATAAGCAAACTCAAAGAGAGAAAATACTTGTGAGTTTTGCAAACACTTGGGAGATATTAATGGAGGAAATCAGACCGTATTCTCAGATATTTCCTACCTGGCTCAAATAATATTCACGCCGCCTCCTGCGACCCAGGCGAATTGCCGAACCACGACCCTCCTACTCACTTTAAAGTTTGTCAAGATGAAGGGATAATCGACATTTTTCGCCCTCGTACACCACAAGAGAATGGAGTCAGTAACGAATGAATCGTACTTTCGAGAAAGTTCGATGTATGCTATCTCATTCCAAATTGAGCAAGGCATTTTTAGGCTTTGTCATATGCAACTCATATAGTCAACGTACTTCCCGCGATCGCATTAGATGGAAAAACTCCCAAAGAGGTATGGTCCTGACAACTCATCGATTATGATTCATTGCGAATATTTGATGTCTCCGCATATTTTCATGTTAGTGAATCCAACCGGATCCTAGAGCAAAGAAAGCTATTTTCTGGCTTTAAGGAGTTAAAGGATTTCGACTTTGGGCGTGGTGAATCCAAGAAGATCGTCTTAAGCCGAGATGTTACATTCGACGAATCATATGCTAAGACAAACAAATTCAGAGAAAGAGAATGAAAGTCCAAACACACCTTTCTAAGGCGATGCTTCGAGACTTCAAGATCCGTAAAAGATTGCACCAATTACCGATCGTGGTGAAGATGAAATTGATGATCAAGAAGAGATCTCATTGAGGTGGAGTGCTCTCTCACCATCACTACCGATTAATCAACAAATGTGACCATCTATCCACTATCGAGAAGTGAGATTAGGAAGCCTACCGTATACACGTACATGGTAGCATTCGCACTTCCAAAGAATTCGATGACGATGTCCCCATGCATGCTGCAGAAGCTGCAAAGAGTTGATAGTATGAAGTGGAAAATGGCAATGGATGAAGAATGGAAGTCTCTACATCGGGAATCGCTCAGAGTTGGTTCAACTTCCCAAAGGAAAGAAAACTATTGGTTGCAAAACGGGTCTACGCTATGGCGAAGTGCTCTGCCGTAAAGACAATATCGATACAAAGCCGCATCTGGTAGCAAAAGCGTTACGCTCGTAAAAGAAGAATACACGAGCGAGGTATTCTCACCGCTGTTAAGCATTCATCTATTCTGGATACTATTGGCTTTATAGCACACGACTTGATCTCGAAAGTTAGCTCAACTTCGATGTCAAATGTTTTTCTCCACGGTACTTTGAACGAAGAAATCTTACATGTCTCAACCGGATGGCTTTAAAATTCCGGTGACGAGAGAATTGGGCTTGCAAGTCGTAAGTCAATTTGCTTTGAAGCAATCACCGCGACAATGGTACAAGCGCTTTGATAGCTTCATCGTAGAAAGCGACATACACGTAGTCATTGATCATGTGTATACTTTCTAAACTCCAAGACGGTATTTCATTTATTTGCTCTTATATGTCGATGATATGTTGATTGCATCTAAGAGCAAGCGTGGAGATCGGACAGATTCAAGGCTCACGAGTTCGCAATTTGAAATGAAAGATTCTTGAGAAGCATAAGAAAATTTTTGGGATGGAAATCACAAGAGATAGAGCGCAAGTGGACCGTCTGATACGTATCAAGATCTCAAGAAAGTACTACAAAGGTTTGACATTGATGAAAAAAACCAAACCAAGAAGTACACCGCCAGCTCCTCACTTTCGCTAATGCATTAATGTCACCTAGCACCACCGATGAGAAGAAGCAAATGGAACGTGTTCCATAATGCAAATGCCGCCGGTGCCTTGATGTATGCAATGGTTTGCACGCACCGAGCATTTCCACGCCACTGTTAGTAGAGCCGGTGAGCTGCATACGCATAATCCGGTGAGAAAGGACACCGGCAAGCGAAGAAGGGATTCTACTGTGACATCTAGCGGTAATTGTGGATATTGGTTTGAAGTTTGAGAGACAAGATCAAGGTAAACACCTAGTTGGATACGTGGATTCCCGACTATGCTTCGAGATTCTGATAAGCGTCGATCTACAACCTGGTTATGTGTTCACAATGGTGCAGAGGACCATTGTTTGAGATCAACATTGCGTCAACTCAGCTTTGTCTACTACAGGTAGTATACAGTCGTAATAGTATATCAAAGAAGCCTATATGGCTTCTGGGTTGACTAAGGATTTGGGTATTGTTTTAAAAACGTGAGGTTTTCTTCGCGACAACAGAAAGGCTATTTGTTTGGCAAAGAACCAAGTTCATCATGGTCGCACTCAAGCATATCGATGTTCGATTTCATTTTGTTCTGGAAATCGTCACGGAGTGGAATGTTATACTCCAGAAGCTGAATCGGCAGATAACCCCGCAGATACGCTTACAAAGGTGGTTACAGGATCAAAGTTTCAACACCGCTTGAACTTGATCAACATCTCTCGAGCTTAGGCGCCTAGTGCGCATTCGAGGAAGCGTTACATGAACTTTTTCGCCAAGGTGGAGATTGTTGAATATCGCTCTAAAAGAATAAATTAGTGGCATAATTTAGGGAAATTAGTGTCCCACTAATTTTGGCATGATTTAAGAAAATTAGCAGATAATTTAAGGAAAATTGGGGCCTAATTTAAGGCTTAAATTATGGCACACTTTAGTGAAAGGGAGCCTTTCTTCATCTATAAAATAAGAGTTCATGATCAAGAACAGGCAAAAATCACAAAAAATCGTAGAGTATACAAACTCAAAAGAGAGAAAATACTTGTGAGTTTTGGGAAACACTTGGGAGATATTATTAGCGAGGAAATCAGACCGTATTCTCAGATATTTCCTACTAGCTCAAATAATATCCGCCGCCTCCCGCGACCTAGTAATTACCGAACCACGTAAATTCTGTGTTCATTTTATCGCTTTGATATATTCATATACCGCTATTTATTGCTTCCGCCCACAACAGGCTTATAATCGAAAATACTCTCCTCTCACATTTCGTAAGGACTAAGAATCAATAAAGGAAATTATCTGAAATGTAAAATGATAATATTCATAAACCTAGGCTCGGGATCCTTTGTCTTAAAAACCTGTCTTATTCTCTTTCTTATTAACAGGATCATGACATATTATTTAAACAAACTTCTCATGTTTTTAAGAAATCTATTTGGGGGATAATATTTTGAATAATGTCATGATTATGTTAATAAGACAAAAATTAAGATAACATTTAAGATAGAGGATCCAAATTCATAAACCCCAAAACCTAAGTTTATAACTCCGTAGTGTTTTTTTCTTTCTTTCATATTTTTTTATTTATTTATAGTCAATTTCAGTTACATAACCTACTGAAACTGGTATTTGACTATATTCCACTTTATTTTCTAGGAAAATTCGAACTTAGATATTTTGTATATTCTTCTACCACTATTACTCAAGTATGTTGAGTAACCGTGTATGTTGAATAAAAAAAAATTCCTTTTAAAATTATAATTTCATAAATGAGAATTGAGATTAACTTAAATAAATATAATGGGTATAAAGATTGGATAGGGTAGAATGACCCCACTTTCTAACTGTTTTCAATTATAGGACTATTTTGATCATTTTTACTGACGTCAACCCCTGTTCAAGTCCTTTTATATTCACTAAACAGGAAGTTGCCAATTCCACTTTCACAAGAAAACATAATTGGAACCTCACGAGCTAATTCCCACCAAAACACAAATACTTGAATAATTAACAAAGTCAAATTTGAACCTCATGAGCTAATGAAATGAATAATAGGCTTGGAGGGGTTCACTTACAGCGCGCTTAGGAAGGCCCACGGTCCAGCTGACCAAACAGTAGACCACCCCGACCAATAAGTGCACAACAGACACAAAACTGCACGCCCAGCAAATTAATTTGAGCGTCAAAAGTTCATAAATAAGCAAATGTCTGAACTCTGATTTGCGAGAAAAAAGAAAGAAGTAATTCACACCAAATCCCATCTCAAAATTTACAGCAACAAAAATAATATTTAACAGATCCAATTATATTAAATATTAAAAGAATATAAACGTGAAATTGGAAGATAAAGTTAAACAATACAAATTTTTTAATAATAAAAGTATATAAATTGCTACTTTCAAGGATAAAAACGTGTATAACTGTTAGAGATTATTGTTATAAAGCTCCTTAATTTAAGGAGCAAATTAAGGAGCAAAACATGGAACAAAACAAGGAGTAAAACATGGAGCTTAATTCTAGGAGCAATTCAAGGAACCATTAATTTAAGGAGTAATTCAAGGAGTGAATTTTCCTATAAATAGATGTGCAATTGTAATGAATTAACCATCCAAAGTGTTTATTCCAATTGAGAGAAAAGCTTAGAGAGAAAAGCTTTTGTGAGAGAAAATTGAGAGTAATTTTCTTGGGTATAATTGGGTTGTGAGTTGTGAGTGTTGTAAACACCTTGTGTAATTTCTCCCCTTTCAATAAAAAAGATCTGCATGGCCCGAGACGTAAAGATTCAACTCCGTTATCAAATTTGTGTGTTATTTTTCTATTCTTGCTTTCTCATAAATCTGGCTTATCGGGAATTTGCGTTATTTCCCAACAATAACATCATCGACTTTATTGCAACAATGTCTCTTATATATCCCAACGTAAAAATGTAATATCGGTATCTTTGGATTAATTATCACGAAATTGTCAAGAATTTTATTAAAATGTCACTTAAATGTTATTTAAATGACTTTTTCTTAGCTAAAATATCGTAGATATTGTTGCTATAATGTCGAACAAAATATCAAAAATATCAATTCTTGATTTATTTTTCACTTTTTTTCTTCTTCTTTACGAGTTATCTCAATTCAATTTGTTTTTTACTTTTATAAAAGATAATATATTTTCTTTTTTCTTATTTGTAATATGTTTGCTATAGATATGAAATAAATAAGTAAAAACATTAGTTATTGTGATTAGTTGTAAATTAAATTTGAAACTCGTACGAATTAATTAGCATAGAGAAAATCATGTCATCAATCATTAAATAGTACAAAATGATTGAGTTAAGTGACTATTGCGTCTTTATAGATAACAATGTTTTATATTCAATCATTGAATCTACGAGACAGAGTTTATGGTGATAGTGAGTATGTTATTTAGTAATTGTTTTTTTATTTTAGTAGGTATGATATTTAATAATTATTGTAGTTGTTACATACATATTTATTTTCTATCATTTTATCTTAATGTTAAAAAATATAGATTGCATTGAATAGTAAATCTCATTATATCCCTAACTATAAGTACTTTTAAAAACAAATAATGAATGAAATTTATTTTTATACTATCAAGATTTACTTATTTATAATAACTAATACTAGATAATCTACTTAATTATTTCAAACATTTTAACTAATTATTCTACAATATTTAGTAAAATATATATACATTTTAATTAATTAATCAACTTATTGATTAATATAAATATTTAAGTATTTAAAAATACATGTATTAAATAAAAAATTAGTTTAAAATATAAGTAGTTGATTGTTTTGATATTTTATAAAGTTTTATAAAAAAACTCTATATTTTTGATAAAATTTACACAATTTATGTGATTTTTTTCAAGATTTTCATTAACAATGATAATATATTTGACATTTTGTAAAAATTATATCTTGATATCTTTATCGACATCTAATGTTTCAAATCTTGTTTATTTTTAAGGTTTGTTATTGTCATATAAATTATTTATTCATGACAACTTTATTTAATAACAATGACGTTAAAGTATAATTTATAGTAGAATAAAATAAATATTTGGTACATTTTAATTATAATAATTATATATTTAGAAGTTATAAAAGAATTATTCTGATAGTTTAAAAATAAAAATAAAAACAAATATCTGAACTCTAATCCAATCACTAAAACACGAATTAACACTTACAAGGGATACGGGAAGTAATTGTAGATCTTCTTATTGAGAATGTTGAATATCACATTTAAAAAGTACCTGCAAAGAACAACTAAGTAATTTCAATCAAAATATATGGAAGATAAGAAAAAAATTAATTAAATTAGGAATAAGCTTGATTCTTTGACCCGTTGACAGGTTGACGATCGGTAAGCGAGTCTAATATTATCATGATTTTACAGTTATAAAACGCGCAGCAGGCGTAAATTAGAGAGGTGTGCGCATGCGACATACCACATGAAGAAGAAGGACCCGGTGACAAGAGCCGGATACTTGTCGAAGAAACCAACCGGAGCAAGCTTCGCTTCCCTGTGACAACATCGAGTCAGACAGGAAATAATATTAGTCGTAGGGCTAACACGGGCAAACCTGACCGAGTCAAAACGGAAGAAATGAACCTCACCCTGCAGAATCGCTCCCATCAGCTGGTGAGGATGCGGCTGCGAGGCAAGGCCGAAGAAGTTCCCTCTTCGTCTCCGGAAAGCTCTCAAGCAGTAAAGCGGGTCGAAGTTGCCTTCCCAAAACGAGATTTCCACCTTCTCCGACGGCCCCAATAGTCCTGCAGGGTGAGAAGAAGCAAACGGTGCTGTTTTGTCTGTGAAGCTTGGGCACTTGAGGGATTGAGGGGAAGGAGGTGGTGCGTGATATCACTCGCGACTCCATGACTGAATTGAGTGAGATTAAGCAGATATATAAATAAATATAATAAAAAAAAAAGAGAGAGAAGGAAATCTAGCTACAAATGTGCTCTTGAGAGCTAAACTTAGTTCTTATGCATGCGAACCGTTTTTATGGCGCTCAAAGGACAAGTGAAGCGGTTAATTGACTTTTATTTTTGTTTAATTGGCTTTCAATCTGGTACACAAGAATACACGGTAACGTCAATACTCCGGTTGATATGATTAGATTGGTAGCTAGTGGTTTTGTTTAATCGGACGGTGTGTCGAGTTTGAAGAGTTATAATAAGGTGAGTGAAGAGTACCCGAACCTGAGATTGGGTATATTATAGAATAGGGAAGAAAGATTAATATTCTGGTGGACTATAATAGCAGAGAGAAGAGTAAGATATAGAAAGAGAGAGAGAGAGAGAGAAGGATATGTGGGGGCCATCTTATCCTTGGTGAAAGGCTTAAGAGGAAGAGCTTGTCCTGTCCAATCTCTTTGAATTTAGAAAGGCTTTCACATTTCTTATCATCTCAAATATTCCCATCCTTTCACTTAATTTTTGCCGGTAAAGAAAAATAATATCATCTGAAAGTGAGAAAATGTTCTGTAAAAAAAAAAAAAAAAAAAAAAAACAACAACAACAATAACAAAATAAAGAGGAGAGAAAAAATAAGATAGGTACTGATTTTCTTTTCCTCATTGAATCCAAGGGCACGGGGTTACATACTAAGCCAGGCAAAAGTCGAAAAAGATCAAAGAGATTAACACAATACTCGCGTGAATATTGGCAATTGAGTTACTCGATCATTAAAATTTATATGAAAGATATGCAGCATGAATGATATAAATGACCCTTTCATTTAAAACTTCACTCTTTTTTTTTTTTTTTATTCCTCCGTCTAAAACCAAAACGTTTATTTAAATTAAAATTCAATACAAAGAATAATAATAAATAATTGAGATAAAGTATTTATGAAAATAAAACTTATAATATTACTATTAAAAGTTCATTTAATCAAAATATGAGTCAAATCGTTAATCAAACTTATATATCATATAAAATTTACATAATCGCGAGTAAGTTTGAGAAATAAAATTTTGAATCTCCTAAAAATAACTAAAATCATCATGCATCACAACTTCAATAATATTAATGTTATCATCTTTCAAATTAAATACACCGTCTAGTAGTCATATGTAATGAAAGAGATAAAGCATGAATTTCTACTTCTTCAACGAAATGACCCAATTGAGATTTATTCTAACAATTAAGGATTTTTCCTAATGACAATAGTAGTTGTAAGTTTAGAATTATTAAAAGTATTATCAAAAATAATTTTGATAATAACTTTGAGAGGTTTTTTTTCCAAAAGGAAAGAGGTATGGAATAATCAAAGCTAATTTGATGACCAATAAGGGTAGAAATAATAGAATGAGAAGAATTATGGAATTCATGAAATCTAGAGTTTAATTTTAGAATAATTATTTTAATATCTGAGAATTTTGCTTTGAATAAAATATCATTACAAGATTTCCAAATTTGTTCAAAAGAAATGCAAATATAAAGGTTAAATTCAAGATGAGATAACTTTGGATGACCAAAAGAATTTGTAACATTAAAAAGTTCACAAATAAACATATCAAAAGAGAATATATTTGTGAAGTTTAAATTAATTGTATAAGTCAAGTTAGCCAAGAGGGAAAGAGTAAACTGATAAGAAAAGAAGAGATGTTGAATAGTTTCAGGCTCAGAATGAGAAAAAGGACATAAAATACTATTTAAGTGAATTATTGAGTAGATATTAGATCTAATAGGAAGTTAATCAAAAATAAGTCTCCAACGAAAAACTTTAATTCTTTCATGGATTTTTAAATGCCAAAATTTTTTCCAAATAGGAGAATAATTCGTAGGAGATCTCTTTAAAATTAAACATCTATACAAAACTTTAATGTTAAAAATACCTTTGGAATTAGGAACACAAAACCAAGAGTCTGAAATATATTTTACAAGAGAAAGAAGTCTTGAAATATAAAAACACATTAATTCCCCAAATATATTAGATAAGTTGAAAATCTCATTTATTAGAATCTGGAAGAAGACTACCCCACAAAAAGCTAAAGTGGCACCATAGATAGTATAAAAACTTCCTCTTTCTACTTGTAAACTTGTTTTGCTTGTTTCCTAGTAGGTTTAAAAACACAAAAAGGAAGAATATGATAAGGCAATTTTGGACACTTCTCCAAAGGTGCAAGTCAACAATACACTTCTATACTATCAAGCAAGTTCCTAAATATGGAAAGTTCCTTAAGGAACTATGCACCATTAAATGCAAATTAAAACATAATGAAGTGGTAATTGTGGTGAAAAATGTGTTTGCAGTGTTATAAAGAAAGCTCATATCCAAATGTCAAAACATAGGTAGTTTCACCATCTTGATAAGAATAAAGAAAGCTCATATCCAAATGTCAAAATATAGGTAGTTTCACCATCTTGATAAGAATAGATAATACAAGGCTTGAAAAAGCTATGCTCTATTTAGGAGCATCTATTAATGTCATTTATTATAATATTTATACTTCATTAAATCTAGATCCTTTACAAGAAACATGTATACTTATACAACTTGCTGACATGACTAACATTTATCATAAGGGTGTTATTGAAGATACCTAAGTATGGGTGGATGAAATGATCTTCCTGATATACTTTTATGTATTGGATATGAGTGATGATACCTAAACCATGTCCACAACATTATTGTTAGGGAGACCATGATAACTGTATTTTATATAGTTATTTTCATCAATTTTAGTAATGATAATTGCTATGTTCTTTTAATATTTAGTTAATTTTTGTTAAATAAATTAATATTTTCCTTTTATGTGCTAAAAATACATTTTTAATATAATTAAATAATTTGTATCGAAAATGTACTTAATTTCATATTTCTATCCACAAATATAATTTCAGATAATATAGTTTCTTAATTACAATTTATAAAAATCGAAAATAATTTAAATTAAATTTGGGCTTAATTATAATTATTAAAAGTTTAAAAATTTAATTTAAAATTAGCAAAGTATTTAACTCAGAATTTAAGAAAGTGAAAAATGTAATTGGATTAAATTAATGGTCAAAAAATACAATTAATGAAAGTTTTAAATTTCACAAGCAGTGAGAAGTTAAGCCACGCGCTATTATTCAAGTACAGCAACCCGACCGTCCGATCGAAAATAAACGGCCGTATTCGCTACAGGCTCACACCCGACCAAGGCGAGCCGCAGATTCCTTTACGCTTGCCGGCCGTGTCACGGGGCCCACTGCCGCGCAGCTCTGGCTGCGGCAAAGCTGGGACCCACGTGCCTGGCCGCGTATTTCCCCGAGGGCGCATCACCGACCGGGCTGGATCTCTCGAATCCGCCTAGATTGGAAGCTCGCGTGGAACCAAGTCGTCGCGCACTTAACCGTTCCGTGTAACAATCGTGTGCGACGCGGTTACGGGAAGCAAAGGCCGCATCCTCGCTTACAGCACAAGAATCCGCCACGTGTCCCACTAATATTTAAGCAAATCATACGTCGACACGTGGCATGTTATCACGAGCGCGAGAGCGCCAGGATTACGCCCACGTTTCAAAGCTGTCTCCCGTGCGACAATCCTTCGCACGCCCGTTTCCTCGCAGCCCAATGAAATTTCGCCACGTGTCCTCACTAAATCCTCAGCCGAATCGTACGCCGACACGTGGCATGCACTTTGAATTTCAAAAATTCAGAACGGCGGCCCTGGTTCACGCGTAAATAAAAATAATATTATATCGAATATTGATACGCGTCGATTCTATTTTTGATACAAATTCTTTACGCATTTAAAAAAAAGAAATGTATTATTTTTGGATGTATTTTTTAGCTATAAATAGGAGATATTTTTTAGTTTTAGAAGAGTTTTTTTTGGTTTAGAATTTTTGTTTTGTTCTGCTGACCGGTAACACGTAGGCTCATTTTTTTCGATTTTGTCAGTTTCATACAAGGTACAAATATTTTCGTTACTTGATTTTTAATTTTTCTTCTTCTTTTTCTAATTTTTCTCAAAGATCTCATGTAATTTTAATTTTTAATTAACGTAAGTAATTTAATTTTCTAGCTGGTTACATTTGATCCGAATTTATTGCTGATTTTAACTATTTTTTGAAAGATTTATAAGACGTTTCGATTTGCTCATTCTATTTTGTAGCTTAATGCTTTTTGATTATTTACGAATTTTATCAAAACGATTTGCAGATAAAAATAAACTCGAGAAATGCATTTTTGCGTATATTTCTCGTAAAATGTAATGACATTAATGTATTTACGTAAGGATATAAATATACCCTAATTGACAAAGCATACCATTACTCGGTAACTTAACTTAATTAATCTTATTAAATTTAATTCTCATGTAGATATAATGTGAATTAATTTAACGAGGTTTATATACTGTTTCAAGAGATGTATGAATAAAAAAGAAGTTTTCTACGACAAATTAAATGTACTAAAAAAATATAAAACAAGAGAAAATAATATGATTGGAGTGGAATAATTTGGTGAAAAACTGCAATCCTAGATTTCTTTTATTTTATTTTTAAACATTTTCTTAATCAACGATTGTTTTGGATAAAATCAGAGAGATACAATTTTAGTACTCAACAAACTATAGTAACAAATCATCGTGGGAACGATACTTTACTTATAAATTTAATTGTATTTTGACCCACAAATTTAATCCAAATTACATTTTTCACTTTCTTAAATTACAGTTAAGCCCTTTGCTAATTTTAAATTAAATGTTTAAACTTTTAATAATTATAATTAAACCTAAATTTAATTTAAATTATATTTTCGATTTTTATAAATTGTAATTAAGAAACTATATTATCTGAAATTATATTTGTGGATAGAAATATGAAATTAAGTACATTTTTTATACAAATTATTTAATTATATTAAAAATGTATTTTTAGCACATAAAAGGAAAATATTAATTTATTTAACAAAAATTAACTAAATATTAAAAGAACATAGCAATTATCATTAATAAAATTGATGAAAATAACTATATAAAATACAGTTATCAGACCATTTAAGAAAATAGGTCGCATAAAGATATATGTGTATTGTGTAGAGCTAACTCTTGAGTGTGAATGGAAAATAATGTCCTTCAACATCTTTGAAGTGATGAATTACCCAAATAATGGTGGAGATGACTTCGTATGAAAGTTAGATAAGTCAGGTTGATAACATTAAACCGAGCGCTTTGTGAAAGGCAACCCACCATATATTTTTCCTATTCCCTTCTACTTATTTTTATATTACATATGCATGTGCTTACATTGAGTACAATGTAAGAATTAAGTATGAAGGTGTTAATATACCTTTATCTTTATATTTTTATGTTTTATTAGTTTAGCATGTTTTAAGATTATTATGTTCTAGATGGTATAAATATTTCAATTTTTAGAATTATTTATTGTAGTTTTAAGATAGTTAGCATGAATAGATGGGCTTGGAAACAACAATAACATGTCATGTCCTTGTTTTCTGATATAATTGATCATAAATGCTAAACTTTTTAATTCTAGTGATAGTTAGAATTTTATTTAATCCAATGAATATGATTAAGTTGCTAGAAATATTTTCTTAGGTTTATCAAAATGAATGTTGATCGAGTATTTTTTGAAAAGGCATTAGGATTAATATTCTTAGCCAAATTATGCTACCATTAATGTTTGTCTTATAAAGCCAACTCTTTTAGTAAACCAATTTGAGTCTATATGAGCCTATTGTTTATACCCACTTCTTACCTTTTGAACCAAATAAATTGGACATATCCTGTATTTCAAGAAAAAGTGGAGTTACGTAAAAATATGAGAGACTATGAAAATATTAGAATAAGATTTAAGATTGTTAATTGTGTTATATTTGATAAAATGTCTATCATATACAAAATAACCCTTTCTAAAATATTTACTAAATAAAAAATAATAATAAGAGGACAAGCTAACAAAAAAATATCAAAAGGAGTCGAGATTGAAAAAGAATAGAAAAAAGAAGCCAATAATGGTGTATGAGTCCAAAATAAGGAAATTTGATCCTAATTTGTTGATATGATTAGATTATGGATAGTGTTGTTTATAAATATCTTTCACTTACCCCATGAACTCGTAAAATTTTGTTTTTTCTATTTCCCTTTCATTAGATCAAACCAACTAGTTTTAGCCTCATTACAACCAAATAAAAGACATTTTGATTTTAGGAAATAACTTCAGTGAGTGAAGAGATAATTTTAAGAAAAAGCCTAAAGTACTTGATATAAATATAGAAAAATGATGTTTCAAGGGAATGCGCATAGACTTTATTGATTTAAATTACATAGTTTGACTGTCACTAATGAGGTTGTCACACACACTTATTTTAAGCTATATTATTATGAAGAATGGTAGAGCAAATAAATAGTTATAGACTCCTGCTAAAATTTGTTAGATTTTGAAACAATAGTATAATAAATTTCTTGAGATGAAATAATGAAAACTGTGTTTGTGATAACTTATTTTACCTTTGCTCAAAGATCGACAAAGAGTAGGTATAGAAGAGTATTTTTATAATATAATTTACTAATTTAGCAAATTAATCAATAATATAAGATTATTTTTATGGTTAGTTTTAATTTGTATGTATTTCTTCACTTCTTATGGATCTTTATTTTTGACTATAATAAAAACAATAAAATATATTTTACTTTATAATTTTTAAAGGGTATTTTAGTAATTTAGAAAAAATGAAAAAGTATGCCTATGAAAAATTTAACACCATTATTAACTGAGATTATCTTTGATAATAAGTCTAACCTCATTGCCATTAGGGCCAATTTTTCAAATGTTAGAGACATTCGTGAATAAAAGGTAACTCTCATGAACATTCTTGATATTTTCTTAAATTATAAATGTTAAAATTTATAAAATAAAATATATTTTAATGCAACACATTTATATGGCGTGATGTAAAAAATTAAAAAAGTTGAAAAATTAATTCATCTAACCTAAACCAACTCAATATTTTTTTTAGTATGAAATTGATTTTACATTTTTAGTTAATTAGGTTCCATTTTCATGGGCATGAATTTTGTGTAAAGTCATCCATGGTATTGGATGAATATACAAAAGTCTCTGAGTTAATGTTATGAGATGGTAATTGAAATCCCTTTATAGTTCGAATAATACTTGACGAGGAAGAGGTTAACTTAACCCTTCGCATTCCAATTGCACCAAGTGGTTGGATCGGTATGATTGTATGGAACTTTACTAATAATAGACTATATTTAGCGAGGAGTGGCTATAGATTGGCTGCAGATATTAGGGAATTGAAATGTGGTGTCTATTTGCATCTTTAATGGTGGCAACAATGAGATTGTGACGTAGGTTATGGGGTTTCCACAAGATGAACAAAGCCAAGCATTTTATCTGGCGAGTCTTAAAGGGTGTTATTCCTTTTAATTGAAAGTTGGGTTAGAAGAGGGTTAATATCAATATGGGTTGCCTAGGTTGTGGTGGGAAAACTGAAACATTCGATCACATTATATGGCGTTGTGAGGTGGCCAAAGGGGTGTGGAAGGCATTAGCATTAGGGAGCTTTTTGATGCGTATTTTTGCAAGTGTACGAATCGTTCAAGTAATAAAGTGTACAAAAGTACGGATATCGAACCCACAAGGAATGGCGTTACTAAGTACCGAAATTGACTAACCCTAATTTTATTTGAAAACCGAATTTTTGAATTTGTTTAAAAAGTAAATTAACTTAAAACTAAACGCAAATAACAAAATTTAATGTTGTTCACAAATGATTAAAAACGATAAGGCATTTGATTTCGCTAAATCAATTTAATTAGATTTCTAGTTATGTTATATGAGAATCAAAGTTAAAAGTGATGGTTGAAAAACCCAAACTTATCTAATACTCTTTCTCAAGTTATATTAGAATTACTTATCTATGAAAACCGACTATATTTCTATGAAGATTTAATCACAAATAAGCACATAACGATTTATGGAATTTCTGGAATAACCACATACATCATGCATTAGGTGTCAAACTCGCGTTCAACATACGGTATTTATCCGAAGCGTTCATTACACATCTCCTCTCGGTCTCAATATAATGCGACAAATCATTTAAATCTTGATCAATTTAAAAGCATTAAGCAAGGAAATAAATACTCGACTTGAAAACAATGAATTCATATAACGATAACCACAATCAGTTTTCATGATCTAACTACATCATGTAGCCTTAGCAAAAAGCGAATTAGTTCATGCGAAAATAAGAACAAAAATATTCTCAATTGAATCCATGAACAAACAATCTGAATAAAATCGAGAAAATAAAAGCTAAGGAGAAGAGATGAAAAACTCTTGAAGAGGAAGACTTGGTAGCACAATGGTGATGATCCTTCAAGCTTCTCCAACCTTTCTCTCCAAAATTTCCTTTTTCTCCTTGAAAAATAACTAAAATTCTACTCTCTACCTGTAGTGGCCTCCTTCTCCATTATAATGTATATATAGGTCTAGGGTTTTGGAGGGCAATTTTGGAACAAAGCAGCATAAAAAATGTTTTCGAGCAACTTGTGGCGAGATTCACAGAGAAAACTTACGATTCGGTTCCGCTAAATCTCGCCGTGGCCGAGATTATTATTGGCCGTGGCGAATGCACGGCGAGATGTATTTGGCAATGGCGAGATTTCTTTAGTGGCCGAGATTGCTTTGCCAAAATCAGGTGCTTTCTCGAGAAGATTTTCAACATTTTCTCCAGTAAGGTTTAGCGGTAATGAAATTCCAAATTTTGAAATTTTGTTTTCTTTTCTTTGATTCAATCCCGATCATTTTACTTTGTCCCTAACTTCTCCAAAATCATGATTTTACCTGAAATTGCACTTTAAACACGAAATACCCGTGAAATAACATTTGTGGATTAAATAATCAAATAAACACAATTTTCACACAAATATCAACATTTAAATCGTAACAAAAATGCAATAATTTAGCTCTTATCAACAACCCCGACCAGCTTCTTGCTGGTCTCAGCAAGAAAAAGCGATCTATTTAATAAATTCAAAGGAGACATTAAGAGAAACTTCCAAAGGAAATTTATTCTATTCTACAACATTACATTAAGCGTATGCGATAAGCCTTTAAACCCACAGCGGCACAGTAGGGACGAGTTGTAGTCTCGTGAGGGCATCCGGTGATGACACCCCTTAAACATCTTACCTATAACTATCCTAACTTAAAACAATAACATAACATAAAAAATAATTTGCACAAATGTCTCAAAAATTATAAATAACACCCAACATATAGAATAATTAAATGTCACCTAAGTTTTAAGAAATCTCAAATGCCAATTTCACTTTTGTTATTGACTCTTAAACATCCATCAAACCGCAAGCCAATAGCCATAATGCCCAGATAATATTATGCAGAACATCCTGAGCAAAAAGTGAAATCTCAAACTCCGTAGGTCTCTTACAAACTCTGCTCAGCTAATGAAGAAAATACACCACTTGGGATCAATAGGACTTTATTAGGCTTGTAATGTTAGGCTTAGGTATTTGGTTAAGAAAAAGAGCGGGAAGTGTCAAAATACAAATAATAGCACTTATTAGATTAAACACAACCAATTAAGTAAAGTAACACCGTTTTAACCCAATTGTTTCTTCCGATCATAACCCATTTTTCCAAAGATAAACAAAATTCTTCCTCGATCTTTCACCTCAGTACATCCATTACTAACACTCTTTTATTTACTAGAGTGTGAAGGCCCTTTTTTTCTCTTTTTCTTTTCTTTTCTTTTTTTTCGTTGTTTTTTTTTCATCCTTACTCCAATTTCTCTTGAAAAGTTTGTGTTCAAAATTAAGTGCTCTTAACAAATAAGGTAGGAATTATATATATATATATATATATATTGGCTAAATAAAAGGTAGGTTATAGAAGGCAAAAAGAAAGAAAAATAAGGCTAACAATATATTTAAATCGGCTCAATGAGGTAACTAGTGATATAAAGATAACAAGGTAGGCTTAAAATGGCACAATCGATCCAAAAATGGCCTATATCCTATCCTAAATAGTGCAATTCCAAATTATTTCGCCTCAAGAGGTTTTCAAATGAGTTCTAGAGTTTGTTGAGATCACAAAAATGTCCATGAAAAATTCGCACATAAGACTTCTCTAAACATTTAGACTAATCGACAAATCATACCATGTACCAAAGAGTCGCCAACTAGGTAAAATCAACATTTGAAATTATCTTTAACCGCGAAGCAAAATTTAATGTCTTCTAAAAGCTACTTGTTATCTGATCACATTATTATCATCAACGTGCAAATTAAAATAAGTAAAATGCAAATAAAATAAAAAATAAAAATAAAAGAAATTAAATCAAAATGCGAGAAAAATAAATGGAAAATCACAATTAAACACAAATAAACACCTGAAACAAAACTAATAAAAAAGGGAAGAAAAGATTCTGGATTTCTGGCGCTAAACCAAAACCTTACATTGTCCTCGATGTAAGAAAGAAAAACTACAAATGGTTTTTTTTACAAAGACAAATAAAATAAGCAAATTTAATTAAAAATAAAATTATCGTAAAATGAAGTGCAGAATTTAAAATTTCTAAAATAAAATGAGATAAAAGATAAGAAAACAAATCGATGGGTTGCCTCACGAATTTAAAAGCGGCTTAAGTTATAGTCATTAGCTAGACTTTTTGTCATTCTTTCTTTGCGGTTGTTGTAACTCTAGAGAATCTTTTGCTTGTTGAATTCTCGTCAAAATATGGCTTGCAACCGTTGTCCATTCACCTTGAGAAAGTTCCCTTTGTTTCATGGTGATCTCAGCGCTGTAAGGAAACACCTTGGTTACTAGAAAAGGTCGACCAAGCGAGATTTAAGCTTTCTGGAAAAAGTGAGGCAGGGAATTATAAAGCGGCCTACTGTCACTTCAAAGTTTCACCTCAAAATGTGCTTATCGTACGAACCTTCATCTTGTCTTTGTATATTCGGGCATTCTCATAAGCATCATTCCTCATTTCATCCATCTCATTCAATTTCAACACCCTCTTTTCACCTGCTGCCTTAAGATCAAAATTCAGAATTTTAATTGCCCAATATGCTCGATGTTCCAATTCAACTGGAATGTGACAAGCTTTTCCATACACCAATAGGTATGGAGACATTCCGATAGGTGTCTTGAAAAGCTGTCTTATAGGCCCAAAGTGCATCATCTAGTTTCCTTGACCAATTCTTGCGTGAGTTATTTACGGTCTTTTCAAGGATCCTCTTCAACTCTCGGTTTGACACTTCAACTTGTCCACTTGTTTGAGGATGGTAAGGTGTTGCTATCAGGTGTGTTACTCCGTATTTACGCAGCAAAGCCTCAGGTGGTTATTGCAAAAATGCTTACCTCCGTCAACATAATTCTACAGGTGTGCCAAATCTGGTAAATATGTTCTTCTTGAGAAAATTGATAACAACCCCAGCATCATTGGTAGGCAAGGCCCTTGCTTCCACCCGTTTAGAGACATGTCTACACAGCAAGAATGTATTTATTAGAGTGAGATGAAGGAAAAGGCCCAATAAAATCAATACACCAGCTTGTCAAATAAATCAATTATTAAAATATTATTTAAGGGCATTTAAGTCTCCATTGAAATATTTCCGCTCCTTTGGCAATCATCACACATTGAAACAAACTTGAAAGTATCTTTAAACAATGAAAGGCCAATAAAATCCAGTTGCAAAATTTTTGCTTTGCGATTTTGTTCCACGAAAATGTCCCCAAACTTCCTTGAATGGCAATGACGAAGAATGCTTCCATTTCTTCCTCGGCTACGTCTTCTAATAATTTGATCTGCACAATGTTTATACAAGTAAGGTTCATCCCAAAAATAATGTTTGAATCAGAAAAATAATTTCTTTTTTGTTGATAAGACATGTCGAGAGGTAAAACTTTCTTGACCGAATAATTTGCATAATCAATGAAAGCAATGGATTCGGATAGCAAGCAATTGCTCATCACGGAAATGTTTCATTAATTTGGTCTTCAACCTCAATGTAATCTTCTTCCAACCTGGACAAATGGTGACAACCAAATTTTCGGTCCCTTTTTTGTCAGGTATTTCTAAGTTAAATTCTTGCAAGAGAAGAATCCATCTTAATGTCGTGGTTTGGCATCTTTCTTGGCTAGCAAATACTTAAGAGCAGAATGATCAGTATAAACAATGATTTTAGACCCAATTAAATAAGATCTAAACTTATCAAATGCAAACACTCTGCGCAAACTCTTTCTCGGTTGTTGCATAATTAAGTTGTGCATCTGTCAATGTCACCTGTACCAAAATAAATCACATCGCGGCAACTTATTCTTCCTTTGGCCCGACACACCTATAGCGTAGTCACTAGCGTCGCACACGTTACCTCGAATGGAAGACTCGATCTGGTGCACAAATTATAGAATAAGTGAGCTTTTCCTTCAAAGGTTAAAAGCTTGCAAGCAAATCAGGAGAAAAATCAAATTGTGCATTTTTAACTAACAAACTGCAAAGAGGTTTTGTTATTTTTGAAAAATATTTAATAAATCTTCTACAAAACCCAGTAATGTCTATGAAACTTCTAACACCCTTCTGAGTTGTTGGAGAAACCTTTACCGGTCCCTTACATTCCCCTTTGTTGAAATCAGATGGCGAGAACAATTCCTTCTTGAACCGTGAAGTGACATTTCTTCCAATTTAGCACTAAATTTGTGTCTTTACAACTGCAAGACTAAAGAGAGATTATGCAAGCAATTATCAAAAGAATGGCCAAAAAGCAGAAAAATCATGCATAAAAACCTCGATAAACTTTTCGACCGTATCAGAGAAAATTGCTATCATGCATCTTTGGAAAGTTGCGGGTCGTTACATAAAGCCCGAAAGGCATCATACGTATGCAAAAGTACCGTATGGGCATGTAAATGTTGTCTTATCTTGATCCTCAGTGCGATTGCAATTTGGTTGTACCACAGAATATCCGTCGAGAAACAATAATAAGCATGTCCGACAATCTTTCCAACATCGATCAATAAATGGCAAGGAAAATGATCTTTTCGGTGGCATCATCGTTCATCTTTTGATAATCAATACATACTCTCCACCGATCAATTGTCCTTGTTGGAATAAGCTCATTGTTTTCATTCTCTACAAGCGTGATTCCTCGCTTTCTTTGGTACCTGATGAATTGGGCTTACCAAGCACTATCTAAAATCGGATAAATTACCCGGCATCCAAAAGCTTAATCACCTCATCCTTGACCACTTTTTGCATTGTTGGGTTTAAGCGCCTTTATTGGCTGAATTGTGGGCTTGTAATCTCATTCATCAAATTTTATGCATGCAAATAGAATTGCTAATCCGCTTTGATGTCAGCCATTGAGTTGTCTATCCAATTGCCATTTTGTAGTCAGAAGAACTCCTAATAGCTTGTTTTCCTCTTCACCATCAAGGAATTGTTAATAATAACGAAGCTTGATTGAGTCTTCAAGATAGGCATACCTTAGATGGGATGGTAATGGCGTTAGCTCAATCTTGTTAGCTTCCTTCTTTACATTGAGGTTGGAGTTTCATTTGTTCCCGACTCCTTGAATGTTCCATCAACTGGAAAAATATTCATCAAGTGCTGCCGGTAATTGAACATTGTCTCACTCCCCTGCATCATCCTCCTCGATTGTTGCGGATTTCACAAGGCAAGTGGTAGCAATGGAGTTCTCCTCGAAGTTTAAGATTAACCTATCAAGTGTTAATTTGAAAACAGAATGTACTTCACTTGGAAATTTCATTGCTTCAAAAACATCGAAAGGTCACTTGTTCATCTTGCACCGTAGAATGAGCTTTCCTTCTTGAACATCGATCAATGTTCTTGGTCGCGAGAATAGTCTCCCAAATATCAACGGTACCTACCATCTTCCTCCATGTCAAGCACCACGAAATCTACGGGGAAAATAAATTTGTCAACTTTAATTAAAAAATCCTCAATTACCCTCGAGGATATTTCAGCGGATCGATCCGATTAATTGTAGAGATTGAAGTGGGCTTCCCTTCTCCCAGGCCTAGTTTCTTGAAAGCAGAGAAAGTGGCATCAAATTAATGCTTGCTCATAAATCACATAGGACTTTATCAAAATTGCAACTTCCTATAGTGCGAGGTATAGTAAAACTCCCTAGGTCTTTCAATTTTTTGTGGCAATTTTCTTTGAAGAATTGCAATGCAACTCTCATTTAGCATGGACGGTTCATAATCTCTCGACCTCACTCTTCTTTGATAGAATTTCCTTGTGAATTTTGCATATTTGGGCATTTGTTCCAACATATACGCAAAAGGAATGTTAATATGCAATTTCTTAAAAATATCCGAGAAATTTATCAAATTGATTATCAAGCTTTTTCTTATTCAATCGTTGAGGATATGGGATAGGAGGCTTCATATTTCGCATTTGGGGTAGGTTGAACATCTTGGGATGTTGATGGATTTTCTTTAGATTCTTCCATCTTTTCTCCGAATTCTTCGATTCTCAAGTTCTCTACCGCTTCTTAATGTGATAGCCTTTGCATGTTCTTTGGGATTTATTGTGTCACTTTCAGGCAGCGATCGAGACCTTTCTACCCAATCTACTTGAAAGTTGCCCAGGTTGGTTTTGGATATCCTTGTTAATTGCCCTCTTGATTTAGAAATTTGTTCTAGACTCTCAATGAACTTTCCTAAAATTTATTCCAAATTTGTTTGTTTTTCTCTTAGGGTTGGTAGGAAGATGATGACGGTTTGAATCCCCTTGGTTATTTCCCCATGACAAATTTGGATGATTCTCGACCTGGATTGTAGGTGTTCGAGTATGGGTTATGTTGAGGTTTTGGAAATTTGAAACATAATTTGCTTCCTCGGCATTTGGTGAAGCAAATGGATTTCGACTTGGCACTTCGATACTAGCATGAGTTCCACCACATCAATCACACGTTGTGTAGTTGGTTTGGATTGATTTGGATGACAAAGAATCCATCTTTCTTGAAAGAATGACGACTTGAGCCGACAAAGCATTCATGAATCAATTTCGTATGTGCTTGCTGGTCTTTTTGCAATTACCAGCTCTGAATGCCAGCTTGATTGTTGTTTTGACCATAATCTCTAATAACTTCATGAGCATCCTCCGGTGTTTTTCCCATTAAAGACCACTCCATTGCGGCATCGATCATTGCGATAGTTTGAAACCAACCCGTTATAAAATGTAGAGACTTGCGCCAAATTGGTATACCGTGATGTAGACTTCCTCGGCTTATTTCTTTGAATCTTTCCCGAAGCTTCATACAATGATTCTTGGTCGTATTGTGTAAAAGATGTGATTTCATTCCTCGATTTCTTTGTCTTAGCGGGAGGAAAGAACTTGAATAATTTACGAACCAATTCATTCCACGTTGTAATTGATCCGGTGGTAATGAGTTTAGCCAACTCCTTGGCTTTATCCTGAAGTGAAAAAGGAAAAACCCTCGATCTTCTGACATCTTGGACACACCATTTATCTTATAGAGATCACGCCTCAGAAAGTGGCAATATGTGCATTTGGATCATCGCTGACATTCCCAGGCCCGATTTGATTGAACCATTTGGATAAAGGATGGTTTTATCCCAAAGTTATTGGCTTGAATAAGTTTGGCCTCCTTATACGAAAAATTTCCAGCAACATTAGGCATAGCGTAATCCTCAGCTACATGATTTCCACCTCGCCAAACAAATGGTGGATCCATGGCTAATTATGCATTAGGAGTGAAGTTGAGCGTCTTCTGCCGGTTTGAAGGCAGCATGATCCCTATCAATCTCAGGATCAAATGGAAGAAGGTTAAGGCTTCTTGTACATCTCATTACAAAAATCACAACCAGGAAAATCAACTAACACACAAACAACACAAGGTTACTTTTTTATGATAAATAACATAAAACGACAAAATAAACAAAATTAAAGAAAATGAAAGAGCGATAAAGCAAATTAACTTAATTAAAACTAAGATTAGGTAGTATCGATATTAATAAAATCAAACCATTCCCCGTGATGGCGCCAAAACTTGATGCGTATTTTTGTAAGTGTACGAATCGTTCAAGTAATAAAGTGTACAAAAGTGCGGATATCGAACCCATGGGAATGGCGTTACTAATTGCGAAATTAACTAACCCTAATTTTATTTGAAAACCGAATTTTTGAATTTGTTTAAAAAGTAAATTAACTTAAAACTAAGCATGAGTACAAAATTTAATGTTGTTCACAAATGATTAAAAACACTAAGGCATTTGATTTGTTAAATCAATTCAATCCGATTTCAAGTTATGTTATATGAGAATCAAAGTTAAAAGTGATGGTTGAAAAACCCAAACTTATCTAATACTCTTTCTCGAGTTATATTAGAATTACTTATCTATGAAAACCGACTATATTTCTATGAAGATTTAATCACAAATAAACGCATGTGATTTATGGAATTTCTGGAATAACCACATCTGACATGCATTAGGTGTCAAACTCGCATTCAACATCGGTATTTATCCGCGAAGCGTTCATTACACATCTCCTCTGCGATCTCGATATAATGCAACAAATCATTTAAATCTTGATCAGAAATTTAAAAGCATTAAGCAAGGAAATAAATACTCAACTTGAAAACAATGAATTCATATACGCGATAACCACAATCGATTTTCATGATCTAACTACATCATGGCCTTAGCAAAAGCGAATTAGTTCATATGAAAATAAGAACAAAAATATTCTCAATTGAATCCATGAATAAACAATCTGAATAAAATGCGAGAAAATAAAAGCTAAGGAGAAGAGATGAAAAACTCTTGAAGAGGAAGACTTGGTAGCACAATGGTGATGATCGTGACTTATAAACCTTTCTCTCCAAAATTTCCTTTTCTCCCTGCAAAAATAACTAAATTCTACTCTCTCTGAGCGTGGCCTCCTTCTCCATCATAATGTATATATAGGTCTAGGGTTTTGGAGGGCAATTTTGGAACAAAGCGTAAAAAAATGTTTTTCGAGCAAAACTTCGCCCGTGGCCGAGATTAATGGTGGCCGAGATGCATGGCCGTGGCGAGATGTATTGGCGGTGGCGAAGATGTATTTGGCGTGGCGAGATTTCTTTATTGTGGCCGAGATTGCTTTTGCCAAAATCCGTGCTTCTGGGAAGATTTTCAACATTTTCTCCAGTAAGGTTTAGCCGTGGCCGAGAATATTCGCCGTATTGTGAAATTCAAATTTTGAAATTTTGTTTTCTTTTTCTTTGATTCATTCCGGATCATTGTACTTTGTCCCCTAACTTCTCCAAAATCATGATTTTACACGAAATTGCACTTTAAACCACGAAATACGAGTGAAATGACATTTGTGGATTAAATAATCAAATAAACACAATTTTCACACAAATATCAACATTTAAATCATAACAAAAATGCAATAATTTAGCTCTTATCACCTTTTATAGAAGGTATAAAAAATGGAGTTTAGTTAATGTTTGTGGTTGGCTTTGTCAAAATTGAGTGATGGACAACTAGAGCTCATGTTGAACTTGGCCTTGTGGATATGGCGTGCAAGATGTGCACTTCTTTTTTACGGAAAACGAGTAACTCAACAAGAGGAACTACATCAACAATTCAAAAAAACCACCTATTAGAGCGTGTATAAGAGACCCACAAATTTTATACATTGGATTGGGTTGTCATATCTTGTAGAGGTATAAATTGAGATAAGATGTTAATGAGATTTATGAGATAATCTATTAATTTCAAAACCAATCTTATCTTGCCTTAATTTTTAATAAGATGAGATAATAATTAAATTATACTAATTGAGATGTCTCATTTGTCTTTCATGGGCCTAAATGAGACAAGTAAAAATATAAAAATAATAACAAATATGATAAATGATAATTTATAATATAAGTTTTAATTATAAAAAATGATACAACATATATTTAAATTTAGGCCTATGAGGGTTGTAGTCTAAATGAGATGAGATTGAGACAATATTGCACCATGAGTCCGCTAAAGACATTAAATGAGATATGAGATAAGATGAAACAACCTATTTTATATCTCTCCTATCAAATCAATTCAATGAGTTCACTTGCTATAGCAATAGGAAACTCTCTAAGATGTCTGCACGTGCAACAGAGCTATGGGTTATGTGGTTTGGACTACAGTTCAGTATAAACATTGGGTTTAGAAATGTTGCTATAGAATCTAATTATATTTAGGTTATTCAAATGGAACAATGTCTTAAATTCCCCTGAGGTTTGGCATATATTCAATTATGCCCCTAAAGTTCATAAAATATCAAAAATACCTTTATATTTTAATGGTGTTAATTTTCGATCCATTACTAGTTAGATTACTATTCCTAAGCTCTGATGCCAATTTTTGTGGATTGATACAATTTTTAATTGGGGGTTAATATTGACCTAGTTGATGGCATTTGTATATTTATTGAAGGTAATAATTTGTCTAAAAAACTTATTATTTTTCTATATAAGTCTAATTTTCTTCCATATTCATTACAATTTCATAGTATATTATGTTTTTCATTATGTTGGTTGCTTAATTCTAATCCTAAATCTATTAATTTTCTTTTAAAATTAAAAAATACCTTTTCATTTGTTAAATCTAATAGTTCTAATTTATGTACTAATGATTCGATGTCCATAGAGTATTATCTTGATAAATCATATGTGTTGAATGTATATTATTTTGTCTTATTCGTAGGATACAAGCAGCTTTTTCTTGTGTAATACAATTATTTATAATCTTCAAATAAATAATATCCAAACATTAAGTTGTTCAATTCTTCTTCCTCTATTCTCACATATTTTGTACTAAAATAATCTTTTAATGTTCTTGAAACAGGATGATCTATGATGTTTGTAATAACTTTAATATAATCTGTATAGGTATATAATAAGGTGTTAAATCTTTTAAAATTTTCAAGACAAGTTTCATAGTCTTCATTTTTAAAATATTCATTTAAATGATAGAGATAACCTTTATCAAATGTTTCTAATAGAATTAGATTTTTATCTTTGATTTCCATTGGAATTATTAGTTGTTTATTTCTAAAAATAATTTCCATTTTTCTGTTTTAATAATATTATGTCTTGTTATAAGCAAATATTTAAACATTTAAGATTCTTAACTAGCTTAAATTTATAATTATTATACCTAAATTTGATGGGTCAACGGTCTTTCCTTCTGTTCGTCTTCTTTTGTTTCACTTGTTATGCCTCAGATTTGCTCAAACCTTAACGCCCTTCTGGCAATTGTGAGCCTTCTACATTCGTACATAAATGGTGTCCAATAGTTGACTTACTAAAGAAGAGTAATTGAACTCCATTTTATTCATAATAATAATTATTACAACTTAAGGCCAACTAAGAACCTTGAAAGAGGTGCTTAGCTGCTCATAATTACTGGGTATAACATTATTGGTTTTGAGATTTATAGATAGAGAGGTTTTCTATGCTAGAGTGTTTCAGAGTAGAGAGCTCTAAATTTCTGTGTATTCGAGTATGTCCTCTGAAATGATAATAAAAGTTCCTTTTATAGAATAAGGAATCCATGTTTACAAGACTAAAATTATTATTTTACCCTTGTTTTAATAATTCATCTACTTTTCCACTTTAAAGGATAGCCACTACTTTTTTCCTTGGGACATGTTGACGACTAAGATGTAGGGTCTACATCTTTATTTCTTTTGTAGTCTTCTACTGACAGTTTCTTTTCTTATTTTTCTTTGTCATTTTCTGCCAACGGTTCTTTTGATGATGTTGATGATGACTCATTTTTATCTTCTCGGTTTTTGATGCAGAGAATGCATTTGTGATCTTTGGTGGCTTTTTTGGCATAGAAGTAGAGTACCTTCCTTATTTCTTGACCAATTTCTAGGTTGTTGTAATTAAAATTGGTTTCGTTTTTGATGATTTTTTCACCATCTTCTTCTGACAGAGCCATGCTACTGTAGGAAATGATGGTGACTTTATTAGTTGAATAATTTACTTTAATATCAGTGGAATTGTCAATCTTCCTAAGTTCATAGTAAATTTGGCTTAGCATTTGACCTCTTAATACATACAGTTCTTCTGTGTTGAATTCCTTTTCTAGAAGTGCCATTGGTTTGGGAACTTATCTATTTGTGTTGGAAATACCTATCTTGAAGAAGTGGTAGGGACTAATACTTCCTTCCTCATTCCAGTCCATTAATGAATTAAAAAATCTAAGATAAATAGGTTTGTCACGTGCTTTAATTTTTCTTTTGAAATTATTAATTGCTCTTTTAAAATTTTATGGGAAATAATTTAACTCACTTAAATTAATTCCTATATATATATTTTCTATTAGTCTTGCATGAAATGCTTTATACACAAATATTGGATCAACTCGTTTAAATATATTGAATTTATTTCTTGTAGGAAACTCAGTATAGAATTTCATATCTTTAATATGTTCTTGGGTATATTTTATGGCCAAATTATAGAGACTCAACCATTGTAGTTTGCTGAGGTTTCTATATTGGTCTTTTTCATCTTTAATGATTGGAGTAGTTTTAGGAGATGTTTCTTTGAATAGTACTGAATGTTTTACTATTTTTTATGTCTCTAAAGGAGACATTTCTTTAAATAGCACTGGAGGCCTTGCTATCTTTTCAAGATTTTTCAATCTGCTTGGAGCTGTTGATTGTTGTTGTAGTGCTGCAAAATAATTTTTTACTATCTCCACTGGAGTTATTAGTTTTGGTGTTGTGTAGTTAGCATAACTACTTTCAGCTTCTATTCTATTGGTGAAGGCTTTATGAGTTACTCCACTGATTCCTAGAATAGATTTTCTAGCTTCTACTCAGTTGTTATAAATTCTTGGTTTTGGGTCATTATAGACCATATAAACTTTTTTTTGTTCTTCCTTTTTTGCCTCATCTTCCCAATTGAGTTTTGTGGTTTCATAATTTTTTTGTGAACTGTTAGGTTCTTCCTTTTTTAATGGAGATTCCTCGTTTGAACTTCTGGTCTCTGGAGGTTATTTTGGACAATTAAGTTCTTCCATTTTCTTTCCTGTCTTCGTAATAGATTTCTCGAGATATAGTAACTCGAGTTGTTCTTGTAGGATTTTTATCTCCTTTTCTTTTATCTTGATTTTGATATCAAGATGTTCCATTCCTGAAAGCATAAAAATAGTTAGATGTGCTAATTCTCTAGTAAGGGCATCAGTTAAACTATTTTTATGGCCTGGAAGATGTTTAACATCAAAATTATAATTTTTGAACAATTGTTGTCATCTAACTAATTTTCCTTATTTGTAATCACCTGCAATATTAGTTCTTAAGAAATAACCAAAATTCTTATTATCTGTTCTAACAATGAATCTAGAGCTTATGACATATATTACAAATTTCTTAATATCCTTTTTAATAGCTAAATATTCTTTTTCATTACTATAATAATTTAATTCTAAACCTTAGAAAGATCCTGATGTATATCTACATTCTTTTTCATTTACTCTTCCTTTAAGAACTACTCCCCAATATTCTTGTGAAATATCTGTTTCAATTATCATCTTATGATCTGGTTCTAGATGGTATAAAGTTGGTAAATTTTTTACCTTTTCTTTTACTCTATCCATATATAGAGTATCTTCTTTTGTACATTTCCAAATATGATCTATTTTCAATTTTGTTTGTAATGGTTTTCTCATTTCTACAAGTTTCTTGATATATGTTTCTACATATGTTAAACATCCTAAAAATCTTTGTAATTGGTTTTTATCTTTTAATTTATTAGGAAAACCTTGAATGTTATTTAGTAAATGAGGTTATAGATTATGTTTTCCATCTTCAATTTCCAACCCTAAGTATTTAATTTTTTGTTGAGCAAGTACTGCTTTCTTTTCAGAGAGTACAATGCCTTCTTTTCTACATTCTTTTAGAATATTGATAATATCCAAATAATGTTTATTTAATTCATTATTGAAAACCAAAATATCATCTATGTAAACATAACAAATATCTTGTAATTTCTTAAAAATGTTATCCATATATCTTTGAAAAATACCTGGAGCTTGTTTTAATCCAAATGGTATAACTATCCATTGGAATTGTCCTTGGAGGCAACTAAATGCTGTTAATTTTTGGGATTCTTCATCCAGTCTTATTTGCCAAAATCCACTTTTGTAACCAAAACTCGAGAAGTATTTCTTTCCTTTTATTAATGATAGTAGTTCTTCCTTTTTTGGAATGAAATATCCATCGTCAATGGTTTCTTTATTCAGTGTTTTAAAGTTATTACCATTCTCTTTTTTCCTCTTCTTTTCTCAGCTTCGTTTTCAACTAAGAATATTGGACTAAAGTGAGGTAAATTACTTGGTATTATGACTTTTAATTTCAAAAGTTTTTGAATTTGTTTTCCAAATTCAATTCTGTTTTCTAGATATAAATCATTGGTTTTACTCTTATGATCTTGTTATAATCTCTTAATTTTATGTTGACTATTGTTTTAGATTTATTTATTTTTGGATCCCAAGGATTTTCTCAAGTCACTGTTTTTAATAGTTTTCTAATGCCTGTTAGGACTTTGTCTTCTTATATTTCATTGAGAAAAAAAGTTTTGTTTTTCTTCTATATCTAATGAAATATTTTCTAAATAAGGTTTTTGTTGGTCTTCTACTCATCACGTTTTTTGCTTTTTATGCTGTTGTATAAAAGTTGGGTTTGAGACAATTAAAGTTTTTCTTACTTTAGAAACATAGATGATATCTCCTTCTAAGGTTGTGAGACTTATTTTGTCGGAATATTGTGTAAGGTTGATATAAGTTTAGGAAATTATTTCCTATTAACAAATCTAATCATGTTTCTTGTTGATATATGGTAGAAATGTGAAAGTTTTCTCCTCCTATCATTATATTAGTATCTTATAATACATGATTGAGTTTTATTGTAGTATTATTAGCAATTCATACAATTAAATCTTTTGGTGCTTATTTTCAGTTGTCTTCTGGAAATACATATCCATTGGCTACACACATACTAGCTATTATATCTATATATGCATGTAAATGATAAGTGTTATAGCCTTTAAATTGTAGTCCTACTTTAATATAAGTACTATTTGAATTTGTAATACTATACAAATAATTCATCTTTTGATGAAGAATATTCATAATTTGAGTGTCTATATTCTGAATCAGTTATTTCTTTATCAGTTTCTTCAAATAGATAGATACTATAAGTATCATCTATATTAGATTCCTCGATTGGTTCTAATTTCATTTTGAAAGCTTATTCTAAGATTTTTGCTTTTTGTAGAAATTCCTTTTTAAATTCTTTTTTATGTTGAAGTCTGCTTGGACATTCGTTAGCATAATGTCCTTCCTTATTACAGATCCAACATATGTATTTTTTCTTTCCTGAAGGGCAATAATTCTTTTTTTTCTGAAGGTTTATAATTCTTTCTTCTAAAATATCTTTTCTTGTAATTTTCTCTATTAAATATCTTTTTATATTTTTGGAAATTTTGTTTTCTGAATTTATATTTTTAAAATCTTTTACATTTTTTATATTTATATTTTTGTTTATAAGATTTTATATTACATCCGTATTTTCCTAATATTCTAAAATCTCTTGTATCGCAACAGATTTTATCATTTCCTCTTATTTGTTTATATTCTTTTCTTTCTTGTCATTTAATAATAATTGAATCTTTAAGATTTCTTATTCTTCCTCCTAGAGTATCTAGTATACTTTCTTTTAGAGGTGTTCGCCGTCTAGTCCGGTCTGGTTTTTAGTAAAAATTTTTTAACCAAACTGGATCGAACCGTTTGGCTATCCAAAATGTTGTAACCGAACATTTTGGTCCGATTTGATTAACGGTTTGAAACAGTTAATAATACATAAAGACGATACAATTTATATGATATAATCTAATAGGATAAAGTCAAATGTGATACTCATCAATCATCATACATAAATAGATATTATTGTTAAATACATAAATACATAAATAAATACAAAAACTGTTATTTAAATCCAAAAGTAAAACAAATTAGACATGAAGAATGAATAAAATATTAGTAATGTTGAGAATATGTAATTTACATTGAAACTGAAAATGATATTTGTTATCATTTTTAATAAAATGATTGAAACTAATAATTCAAAGTAGTATCAGAAACAGACAAACACAATATAATGATAATTGTGGCACACACTGCTACTGAATAAGAGAAACAAAATTTGGGGGTGTCCAAAAACCCTATCATAAACTCAAAAAAATCCAATCATAAACTCAAAAAAATCCAATTAGAAACTCAAAAAAGCCCTATCATAAACTAAAAAAAAAACAAAATCCTATCAGAAACTCATTTGAGGAAGCACTTCAGAAACTCAACAAAACTCTATCAAAAACTCAAAAAAACCCTATCATAAACTCAAAAAAACTCTATCTTAAACTCAAAATAACCCTATTAGAAACTAAAAAAAAGGCTTGGTAACCAATCCAAAATACTGACAATGTCTCATATAAGAAATAGTTCATCCATAAACTCATTTGGAGAAGTCACATGAAATAGTTCATCCATAAACTCAAACATATATTATGTCAGCTCACCACATACCTATTTTATCCTTGGAGGCGATGCGAGGATAGGTGACTGGCTGGTGGTGGAGGCGACACGAGGATGGTTGGGTGCTGTTGGAGGCGACGACGGTTGGCTTAGGCTAGGGTTTTTTTGTCTCACTCTTACGGATGTAGACGACCAGACTGAAAATGAAATAGGGTTAGGGTAACACAATTTCATAAAAAAATAAATATATGGTATGCAGTTTAATTAAAAAAAATTAATTATTTATGAAAACCAGTCCGGTCCAGTCCGACTAGTTTATAATTTTTATAATCGGACTGGAGCATTTGAAAATTGGTTTTACTTAATACAGACCCGAATGGACCAATTTTTCGACTTAAACCGGCCTGGCCAAGTTTATAGACACCCCTAGTTTCTTTATTCCTTTGTTCCCAATTTTCTGTTAAGATTTTATATAGTATTCTAGGTAATTTTTGAAAAAAAAACATTTCTTTATAAGTTGTTTGCATAAATGATGGTAATTTATGGTAATACATTTCATATTCACAAATAAAAGGATCTATGTAACACATGTTACAAATTTTCTTATTTGTTATATGCCATTTAGCTTCATTGATTTCATTTTCACTGGATTTAGTGATTGTCCTTCCTTTATCTTCTCCAATAAATTCTTTATATATTTCATTTATTACTGTATCCAAGTATTCTCTTCTTCTAGAAGTATTTCCTTGCATTAACAAATGTTGTTGATATATTAAGTTTGAAAACCAAACTTTAACATTTCCTATCATTTTATGTGCTACTCTATAGGTTGAAAGATTTGTTTGGGTAGTTTGAGAAGTTTGTGTGAGCACACTCATTCCACTAGTCTATTCATCTAAGGCTTTTTTCCTATTTCTTATACAATCTAAATCTAGAAGTTCAAATTTATAATTATCATGGAGTTTGAATTCTGGTGGAATGCTACCTCTAGTTCCCCAATGCAACCCTTCCTCTATTTTAGGTGGTTGTCTTCTTTTATCTATAGTATCAGGCTGTTCTGATCTTTGCCTATTTCTTTCTCCCTTATGTGGGTTAGATGTTCCTTCTTGGTAAGGGACTGGTAATGAAATTGGTTTCATATGATCTTTTGAGGTCATGTTTTTTGGTTCAGAATCAGTTTCACTGATTATTGTCATATCATCATCTTCTTTGTTAATACAAAGTTTTCCATTATAATGTTCTCCTATTTCTTCATTGGTTAATGTCAATAAACTAACCAATGTTTCTATATCTCTATTTTCAGGATCCATGAATTTTTTTTCTAATTATTTTCTATATTCCATTAAATTGGAATTATCTCTTTATTTTTAGATTGTTGCTCATTTTTCCTTTTCTCATTTTTTGGAATCAAAGAATTTGATCTCTTCGGTGGTTCTTCTTTTAATCCTTCTAAGTGATAATATTTATAACCTATTATTTCATTATTCCTATGTATGTTGTATACATCTTAGTTCTGAAAATTTCTTGTGCATATCTTGTTGTAGTTTATTATAAGCACATTCCTTTATTTCCTTTAGTAATTCTTTTTGTATATATATTATTTACTGTAAATATTTTGTGTTTGATTCTTGGACTAAATCTATTTTCTCTGTTAATAATACAGTTTCAAATAATATTGCTTGATTTTTTGCTACACCTACTAGGCTTCCATTTACTTCTAAATGCATATTTTTTATTTTATCTCTAAACATTATTTTTCCCTAATATGCAATCATGAACTAATGCCTTCATTATTTTAACTTCATTTTCTAGTTTTTTAACTTCTTAGTTAGAAGTTTCTCCTTCATGGTTTATGAGAGTAAATCTTGGTATACTATTAGTTTTAACAACATTACTATTTCTTCAGGTATTAAGGATTTTTCTTTAATATCTAATTTTCATTCTTTTAGTATTTCAAAGTCTGTTAGTATTTATGGTTTTATTATTTGTCCAAGTTCCTTCAAAGTTTTATCTATTTCTTTAAATTCATTTTGTCCATATATTGAATTATTATTACTATTTATTAAAGAATATGCTACTAGATAATGTATTGAAAATGAATGATTTCCTTTTTTCATTAAATCTTATCTTTCAAATTCATAAGCTAGACTTAATACTTGATTTAGATTTTTATTATGTATATTTATAACAAATCTAAGATATGCTATAAATTCTAACTTTTGGTATCCTAAATTACCATAGATCATTCCTAATAAGATATCTTGGCTATTTATTTATTATATTATCAAATAATGTTATTTTTATTGGTGTATCTATTCCTTCTCTAAAATGAGTTTTTATTAATATTTGAATTCCTCCTAAATGAATGTATCAAATGTTTTCTTTATCTTTATGAGGAATTTTTGATAGCTTATTTAGTATAGTTTCTTTATCAATTAATGGTATATTATATCATCTTTTTGCATCTGTAATCTTAATACTCATTTCTTTATTACTTATACCATAATAGATTATATTTTTTCTAAAAAATAACTTTCCTAATAAAAATGATGGGTCTTTAAATCTATCTCATTCTTTAAGATCTAACTTTGTTTTTTTGATTCTTCAATTTTTTTTTACTTAATACTATTTCTTGGTTTATTTTTTTTTCTTCCATTTTGAGGATATTTTTTTTAATTAATTAAAAATTAAGTGTATTTTTGATACCGATTAGATTTAAATTTCGTTATGTTTTTCAGAGATATTTATAAATTTTTTGAAACTTTAATAATATTTACTAAGATTTCTCGAATCTTGTATTTTTTATCCTTTTCCTTGTTCAAATGGTTAACAATAGTATTAAGGCAATTACCGAGAAGGGTGCACCAATGGAAGACATTAAAGCGTTAATCTCGAATAATGTCTCTTTCTCTTATTCTTATGGGTATTTATCTAAAAAGGGCATATATTTTATAATAATTTAAAAAAGGACATATATTGTTTTTAGTTTAAAAATAGACAAATTGAAACCTATTCAAAAGTTTGTCGATAATTACATTTTTTTTCTCTTATCCCTTCCTTCCCAGCCACTTTTTTTTCTCTCTTCTTACTCTCCTCTTTTTCGGCCACTTTTTTTTTTCTCTTCTTACTCCCCTTCTTTTCATTCACTTTTTTTTTCTTCAAAAAATCAAACTGTATATTTGTTTTCTTTAAAAAAAAAATTAAAAAAAAATCCCTATTTATTAAATTTTAATAAATAATAATTTATTTTTATTATAAATAAAAATAAATTATATTTATATAATAAAAAATATATAATTTTTATAACAAATAACTTATCAAAATTTTATTATAAAATAATTTAAAATAATAATAATAAATTATAAAATTTTAAATTACATTTTTATGAAAAGTTATTGATATTTTTTTTAAAATAAATTATTTAAGATTAAAAAATTAAAAAATAGATTACATTATAACACATATCTCTAATATTATTATAATTTTTATTTTTATTAAGATAACAAATATTTATTAATAATAATTTTATTTAAATATTTAAATATAATTAATTAGATATATTTTATTATATTAATAATAAAAATAATTATAATAATATTATATTAGATAATATTTTGACGTAAAATTTGCGTTAAAATATTCTATATTTGTATTTATATCTCATAAAAAGTTGGATATAGAGGCTTTCGATTTTTTTAATAATTTAATTATTTTTATGAATATTATTTTTATATTATAATTATAATTTTTATTAAATATAATTATAATTATATTTAATAATAATAATAATAATATATTATATTATTTATGAATTATCAAAATATTAACGTATCATTTTCATATAAATTTATATTTATTTTATTATAAAATAATTTATTTTTATTTTTTAAAATAAAATTTTAATATATAATATAATAAAAGAGATTTATTTATTTAAAATTAATTATAAATTTATAAAATGTTAATATTTTTTTATGTTTATAATAATTATGTTTTGTAAAATAGAATTTATATATATTTTTATTTATTTTTAAATAAAATTGATTAAAATATATATAGTTAAATTTAAGGTTAAAATGAACTATTTTTTAAATTAAAAAAAATCTTGACCCTTTTTTAAATTATCGGACAAAATACGACACTTTTAGACAAATTAACTGTTCTTATTGTCTCATGGCTAATTTTGCTGCCCATAACTTGGCTAAAACATGGCTTTATTGTACTGATTAGAATCCGAACCGCCTTGGCTTAATAATGTTGTATTAAATTAATTAAATAAAGCATACATTGCTCTCCCTCTCTCTCTCTCTCTCTCTCTCTCTTAAACAAACCTAAACCTTCAAACCCTTGATTAAAAAAAATAAAAATTCAAACCCTTAACTGCGTTAGGTTTTAATCTCTATTTCTCTCCTCCTTTCTCCGTGAATGTAAACCCTGAGTGCCATCTCATGAACAAACCAACCGACATACCCAAACCGATGACTATGGTCAGTTGGAGGTTTGAATTTCTCAGAATTGAACTTTATTTAGGTTTATGAAAATGATGTTATTAAAAAAAAAAGGTTTATGAAAATGATGAACTGGCTGAGTTGGTTCACTCAGAAATTTATGCCAAAATCGGCCCGACCGACTGATGTTCATCCCTACCGTTGAATACGGCCATACCTGGTCCATACTTGTAGTTTCAGAAGAAGTGCCATTAGGCGATGGAGAAGTTAAAATGATGAACTAATGAGTTGTCCAATCTTCTCCTCGGTGTATTTATCTGTTATATTCCTCTCTGTCTCGGGTTATCTCTACTAGAAACCCTTGCAATGTGAGGTTTCTTTGAAGCTGGTTTTGCTTCTCACCACCTGTTTGATGAAGTGCCTCACTGAAATTAATATAACGGCATATTCTGTTTTAGTGTGAATTACTTCTTAGTCTTTTATATTGCCAGTTTCTCATTCGGTTCAAGACGCAAATATTGATAGCTATTAGTATTTGATTTAGATGTCTGATTAGTGAAACATTTTATTACTATATGAATGTAGACTTTTCATAAGGGTGAAATCTCTTTGAATGCCAAACTCCCAGAAGTGGGCAATGAGTGTTGTTTATTTTGCATCGTACTCTAGCAGTGTTTTCAACTCAAATTGGTGAAACTTGAAAGTGACTTTTGCTTGTAATTGTTGAAGGCACGGGAAGTAAACTTTATTGAAACGGTAGAATCACCAGCTCAAGTTGAGCTGTTGATAAGAGCTGAAAAGGACTTACAGAAAATTCTTCTCATTTTTGATTCTGCAACAACTGAGTATACTAATGGTTTTAGGCATGACCACAACACATTTGGTATCATGATTTCTAGAGTAGTTTTTGCAAACCTGTTCTGGTCAGCCGAGGCCCTCCCGGAAAGAATGAAAGAGGAGAAGTGTGATATTAAGGAGGATACATTCCTATATATTTTTGCAGGGCATATGGTGGTGTTAACCAGCCAATTGGTGCTATCATGGTTTTCCACAAGACGGAGGACTTCCAATGTGAACCAACCCAAAAATAATATTTTACTTTATTTTCAATTCTTGATAAAAATCAGTTCAAGTTGGCTTTCAGGTTTTACAAGTATATGAGAAAAATGGCCATTCAACCTTGCATTGCTTATTATGATAAGAGCCCTTTGCAAGAATAGTGGAACAATAGATTCAGCACTTCAGATGTTCAGGGAGATGCCTAATCTTGGCTTTACTACAATTGCATATACTTTTGGTACTTTGATTAATAGGTTGAAGCAAAGGAGCTATTTAAGGAGATGGAGATGAAAGGTTGTTCTCCTACAGTTGTTACCTACACTAGCTTGATTCAGGTTTTGTGATAGTCAAACAATTTGGATGAAGCTATGAAATTCTTTGAAGATACAAAAGCATTAAATTGAATGTGTTTAGTTACAGCTTCGTCATCGATGGATTTTGCAAGGATGGAAATTTATAAGAAGCAATGGAATTGATGTTTGCAAGTAATAGGAAGCATCAAATCTTATTGATGAGATTGTCCTTGGGGGGTATCTTACTTAACTGAGTAATATGGAGCCTTCACGTTAGGATCCATAATATTGATGTCCATTGTCTCTGTATGAACAAAGATCTGAATTGGGCTTTTCAGTTGTATCTTAGCATGCAAACTAGGGGTATCTCAATTTATACACATTTGACTCTCTAGTGAAGGGGTTTTGTAAGAAAGGCCATCTTCACAAATTTGCTTGCATTGTTGATGAGTTGTACTTGATGGATGCATTCCAGATGAAGGAACTTGGGTTTCTTTTGTGGGTGGATTTTGGAATCGAAGAAGGGCTTGTGAGTTGCTCATTTGTTGCAGGTTGAGCCAATGCGTGAATTTTTTCGAGCCTAAAATATCATCTCGATTTTGAACTTTTGGAGGGTAAGTGCCATTTATAAGACATTACTGTCTTCAGTCTTTTTATTACTGACATTCTATTGATTGTTAAGTACCAAGTATAAATTTGTAAATGAGACCTGTATTTAGTATAAATTAGCAAGTGCATATTATGAACCATGTATGTTTTATTTTGTTTCTTAAGATTTAAATATAAACCCAACTCATCTGTATACATATAAAGAATGCTAGTATAAGGTGCCTTTGGAGGGCTTCTGAGTTGCTCATTTGTTGCATGTTGAGCTAATGAGTGGATTTTTTGGGCCTGAAATATCATCTCAATTTTGAACTTTGGGAGGGTAAGTGCCATTTATCAGGCATTGTTGTCTTCAATCTTTTTATTATTGACATTCTTTTTATTGTTAATTGTGGTACCCTGTATAAATTTGCAAATGGGACCTGTATTTAGTATAAATTGGCAAGTGCATCTTATGAACCATTTATGTTTTATTTTGTTTTTTAAGATTTTAATATAAACCCAACTCATCTGTATACATATAAAGAGTGCTAGTATAAGGTGTCTTTGGAGGCCCAAAAGCCATGTGAAAAGAGTCCTTATAGACACATGGAATTATCTCGTTACCTATTATTGTTCAGAATCTAGTGGCAAGCTAAACTTTTAGAGTACTGAAGATGCATGGTATGTTATAAGCATCTATGTTAGAAGACAACTAGGAGTCATCTGTCATATAGCATGAATTGGCTTACAAGGTAAAAGTTTTTTCATAGATCGTGAAGAATCATGTGTGTCAGGTCATAGTCCATTGGCATTCCTCATAACTGGATGATTTATTCCTTTTACACTATGGTTAACAAAACTTCAACTGAAAATGTAGGCCCTGACTAGGCTATGAACTCAAAGAATGGCTGATTGATTCCTTGGATAGCCCCAAAGAAACCTGAATATCTTTGAGGTAGGGTTTCTACAATTGCTTATATCTGTTTAGTGATTTAGACTTTCAGTTTTTATCCATGGGATGTCATCACTACTTGGAAGATTATTAAAACAAATATCTGATTTTTTAGAAAGGTTTAATAACTTAATACTTGAGTTGTGATTTTCTTTTTCTTGGTGTGGTTTGCTACTAAATTTTTAACAATGATTGTACTAATTGAATTATGATTTGAAACTGTATGCATGGTTTATTGTGATATGACAAAGGCCAAGGGGATCTCCAAGATCGACCCTTAAATGCAGGCTGTAACTTGTACAGGTCGCCCCTTTGTGTATATGTGTGTTTATCACTAATACTATCATAATCTCTTTTCTAATGAGTTTCAATTTTAATATAGAAATGGCTTTCTATAAAGTATTCTGATCAAAATTCTCAACTATTGATGAAAAATTGATTCTTGTGAGTTGCAATCTACGTGAAGATGGGTCTCTTACACTGATTTATGGTGTTTATGTGTTTCAAACATGTGGCATTCTTGTCTTTGAGGTTCCCATATGAATGAGCATTTTGGTCTTTTACTATGCTCACAGAGAACAAGTTGCTAAAATTATTGGGCTATTGGCTCTTTGCTTTGTGTCAAGGTTATGGCATGTGAGATCTTCTTTTGCTTCTAGACTGTCATTGTCCTGAACTTGCAATGCATATGAAGAAACAAAATAAGTGTACGAAAAAGCTTAATTTTCCCATAACCCTAATTGGGTATTTATACACTAATACGTATCCTAATTAAGGTAAGATAATAAATGCTAAATATTCTCATAATAATACAAATAATAATATATACACAATTTAACTCTCTTTCTCAAATTAGAGCATAGATATTACACATGCTTAACTTGGATTGTAAAATGTAAAAAAATCTTCGTGTAACACCATAAATCATAATGTCAGTTAATTGATCACTAACCTTGACGTATGGAATTCTAATAACACTCGCATCCAGATTTTCTTTGATATAATTTCTGTCAAGTTCAATGTGTTTAGTTCGGTCACGTTGTATTAGATTAGTAGCAATTTCAATTGTTGAAGTATTATCATAGAATAAGGTCATAGACTCTTTAGGACCAAAACTAAGCTCACTTAACAAGTTCTTTAACCAAGCTCACTTAACAAATTCTTTAACCAAGCAAGTTCCATAGTATCATGGGGAAGAGAACGGGATTTCGCCTTTGCACTAGATAATGATACCACGTTCTGTTTCTTACTCTTCCAACTTACCAAATTTCCTCCAACAAATACAAGGTATCTTGAAATAGATTTTCTATTCATCTTAGAACTTGCAAAGTCAGAATGGGTGCAACCTATGATGTCTAGGCTTCCATGTTTTGAGAAAAAATTCTTTTGTTTGGAGAGGATTTCAAATAGGTCAAAATCTTGTTCACAATATGCATTTGTTGCTCACTCAGATTATTGAACTGACTTACCATATTAATGGCATATGATAAATCAGGTTGAGTATGAGTCAGATGAATCAATTTTCCTACTAATCTTTAACATCCCTCTTTGTTTGTTGGAATTTGAATAGGATACACCATTAAACTATGATTCACCTTAATAGGTGTGTCTATAGAGGTGCAAGTCGAATTACCAGTTTTAGCTAATAAATCTAAAATATACTTTCGTTGGGCTATGAAGAGCCATTGTTTAGACTAAGAGACTTCAAAACCTAAGAAAGTATTTCAAATTTCCTAAGTCATCCTTTTCAAATTTCTTTGCCAAGTAACTACGCAATTGTTCTATCTCACTAGCATTATTACTTGTAACAATTGTTCTATCTCATTAGTATTACTACCTGTAATAATTATGTCATTAACATACACCAAAATTAAGCTAATGTCACCACTGTTCCTTTTATAGAAAAGAATGTGATATGCTTGGGTTTGTTTAAAACCATATTTCTTCATTGAGTAGCTCAATCTGTCAAACTGTGCTCTAGGTGACTGTTCCCGTATAATGCCTTATTCAACCTAGACACGTTTTTGCCTTTAGTTGGGAGCCCAAGGGTAGGGTCTATATGCACCTTCTCTGTCAAATTTTCATGAAGAAATGCATTCTGGAAATCGAATTGAAATAGTGGCCAGTCTAGATTCTTTACCATAGAAAGTATAACTTGAACAGTATTCATCTTGGCTACTAGAGTAAATGTCTCCTATTAGTCAATACCATAAGTTTTGAGTATATCCCTTAGTCCCTATTATGGGTTTATTCCTCTCCATGTTCCATCGGAATAAAACTTGATAGTTAACATTCATTTACAACCTTCAGTCTTCGTTCCCTTAGGTAACTCAACTCCTACGTACAGTTCTTCTAGAGGGCATTCATTTCTTTTACCATAGTAGATCTCCACTTGGGATCTTCAAAGGCTTCCTAAAAATAACTAGGAATAGACACAAGAAATTTAATGGACCAAAGCTAAATAAGGTTTAGATAAGCGGTCATAAGAAACAAAGTTAGAAATGGGATAAAGAACATTAAATGAAGGCTTAGAGAAGCCTAACTTATTAGGCTGATTACGATCTCGAAGAGGATACCTCTTACCTTAATCACTAACTAAAAGATACGAGAAATAGTAGGAAATAAAGGAGAGACTTGTATCTTTGAATCAATCTCGAAAGAATCATTTGAAAGCATGGTATTATCATTAAGAGGTGCATTTGAGTCATCATTAAAGGATGGGACACAACAATAATATCCTTATTTTTTCTACCAAAGTGCCAATGAAACATTTGAGGTGGCCTAATTGGTTTGTCTTTTCAAGTTTGGGTTTAAGTTCTTCAAAAGGATAAGACGACTCAAGAGCAACACTAACACTTCTAAAGAATAATTCCCTTTACTAGAAATCAACCACTTTTTTTCTTCTAACCATTGCTTATCTTAATCTTTACTATTAATTCCCCCAGAAGAGGAGCTAGAGAAACCTCTTTGGACAAATAAGACTCTTGTTCACACAACCGAACATCCGTAATCACATAATACTTACTAGTAGGTGGGTGAAACATTTATACCCTTTTTGTGTACTAGAGTAACCAATGAAGACACACTTAAGAGCACATGGGTCAAATTTGTCTATATGAAGTGCATGTACATGAATGTAACCAACACAACCAAAGACTTTAGGACACATTAAGAGTGGAAGGTAGAGTGAAATTGAGAAAATTTTTGTAATGAAGTTTAATAGTCAATAATATTGGCAGGCATACAATTAATTAGTAAAGCAGCAGCCATGATAGCCTCAGTCCAAAAACATTTTGGAACACGCATATTGAAGCAAGCTATAATGGTTGTAAGAATTGTCACCTTCTAACAATGTCTCCGTTTCTAGCTTTCAGTCAGATAACTATAAGACCCAATAGAAAGTGATGAATTTAGAAAGTGATGGATTGGTGCATGTTGGTGCATGGTCATGCCTTTGGTTTGCAATTGTCCTAAGCTTGGAAATTTGGATCTCTCAAAGAATATGTACTTAAACTAACCTTGACCATTTTACTAAATTTCAAATTCATGTTTAATCTGAGAAAGAAAATCCCCAATTTTTGGTCAATATATTTCATGGAATACACACAAGGATAAAGTCTGCCAAATAAAAAAATAGAAGGAAGAAGCATAGAAACACAAGGGTGACATCCTATTATTGTTTGTCAAACACCTTTCTATTGTGTTAAAGAGTTTGCCTGTCAATTTCAAATTATTATAAATGAAGAATTTTGATACATATGCATCTACAAAGTTCCATGAACTCGAAAACATAAAGTTGCATACAAATTGTAAACTAGATGGTTGTGAAATATAATATTTACTTTCATATGTATAATGATACACTAGGTCGATAACAAATAAATAAATAAATGGAAATATAAAAGATTCCTAATAATAAGCAACTAATATATGCAGTTTTGAATGAGTAAAAGATCCCAACTATTTTGGGATTTTTACACTCCCCTTAAGTTGGATTATATATATTAATCACGTCTAACTTGCCAATGAAATCATTGAAACTTTGTCGTAGAAGTCCTTTGGTGAAAATATCTATTGTTTGTTCTTTTGTGGGGACATACGTCGTGCAGATAATTCCATTGTCAACTTTTTCTTTAATGAAATGTCTATCTACTTTTACATGTTTGGTATGATCATGTTGGAATGGATCGAGAGAAATAATGATAGTTGTTTTACTAACACAATAAACTTTAAATGGAATCTTTCTAAAAGTTTTCTTAGCCATAGTCCTTCACATATGCTTTGTGCAATTGCTCAGAATGAAGCTTCAGTGTTATCCTTTATTAAGAGTAGTCATTTTCTTGGAGACCAAGGTATTTGAGAATTCGATATATAGCGTCTAAATGCATATCTGTTGGTGAATGCATATGTTGATTGACTACACTAACTACAAATGCAATGTTGGGTCTTGTGTGAGACAGATAGATCAACTTTCTCACTAATCCTTGATATCTTTCTCTATCAACTGGTTGTTTATTATCCTCTTGTTTCTTCCTTGTCTCAATTGGAGTGTCATTAGGATTTCTCCCTAGCATGCCAGTCTCGGTCAGGAAATTGAGAATGTATTTCCGTTGAGACATACTAATGCCATTTTTTGATCTAGAGATTTCCAAATCTAGCAAGTCTCTCAATCTCAGTTAGATTATCCCTAGTTAGGATTATATCATCAACATATACAATTAAAATTGTTTTCAATCCTTCTTTAGATTGTTGGAAGAACATGATGTAATCTGATTGTCTTTGTTGGTATCCTTGACCTTTTATTACCTTCACAAACCTATCAAACCATGCCTTGAGTGACTGTTTGAGACTGTAGAAAGATTTGTTGAGCTTGCAGGCCATCTTTTCCTCCCCTTGTTTCAAAAACTTGGAGGTAGTGTCATGAAAACTTCATCATCTAACTTTCCATTGAGAAAAACATTATATATATCAAGTTGTTTAAGTGGTCAATCTAGATTTACTGCTAATGATAGCAGAATTCGAACAATATTTAGTTTTGTTCCGGGTGCAAAGGTTTCTGTATAGTCGATCCCATAGGTTTGAGTAAACCTCTTAGCAACTAGATGTTCTTTATAACGTTCAACTATACCATCAATTTTATATTTTACGGTGAAGACCCATTTACATCTTACAAGTTTTTCTTCCTTGACCATTTGTCAAGTGTCATTTTTTATCCAAACCTGCATTTCTTCCATTATTGTTGCTCTCTACTCGGGAACTTTCTATGCTTCTTGAATATTTGTTGGGATTTTTATCCTAAGGTTAAAAGTAAAAGCATGTAATCTTGGAGACAAAGTATGATATGAAAAAAATTTTGAAATGAGGTGGGGAGTACAATATCAACTTTTTTTAAGAACAATACATAAATTGTTACTAGGAAGTTCAGAATTACCTGTGTTGAGAGGAGGAGACTTAAGGATAGTCGGAGCTATCACCGGGTACTTAGTCCTTCAAATGTGAGGTTTTGTTTACATTTTGAGTTTTGCCTATGTGAGTAAACAATTGTCCTTATCTTTTTGTGTGCCGACATCTACTGTTGAGTTCACGTTATTTTCTATAACTGGCTCATTAGAATATTGTGTCGTGGAAAGTTTGGGATATAAAATTCAAGTTTAAAAACCCGTTCTGCACTTGCACTCTCTCCTCCAAGAGAAGGTTTGTGGAATAAGATTTGTTTTCGAAGAATGTGACGTCAAGACTAGTGTATATCTTTTTTGTAGACGGGTCATAACATCATTAGCCCTTTTGAGTGTGGAAACATCCAAAGAATACGCATTTGAGTGCTCTTCATTACCATAAAGAAATATCAGATACTAATTCTCTCAAAAGCTCAAACTTATGAGAGGTGGGCCTAATTCATTTATACTCATTAACATTCTCTTTCAAGTATGGATTACTTTGTGTCTGCAACGACCCATCACTTCAAGTTTCCTCTAAGGGTAGATTTTTATGTCTTTTTGCAATGCCTATAAAATTGAGAATTTTAATTGAAATTAGGGTTTGTTATAGGGATTTCATCCTAGAATTTTGCTGTTCTGATGCTATAAATTGGATGACTGAAATATATTTATTTTCACATGTATAATGATACGATATGTCTTTTTTATAATACAAAATCTGAGAATAAATAAAGTGAAAGCTAAAGTATTCATGATAATAAGCAATTAATATATACAGTTTTGAATGAGTGAAAGATCCTTCTACACAAATTAGACCCGTTTTAAAAAAGAGGAGTGTTAATTGATGGTAAGGGGGAAGCCAATTCCGTGGCGCTTTGTAGGAAATGCGACAAACAACATACTGCATACTGTTCCAATTGCAACAGGCAAAGCAGTGAGAATTTCCTGAGCCTCATTTGATGGCATTGGATAGAAGCAATTTACCACATTTTGATCAAACAATGCAATGGCTGCAAATACAAGTATCGACATGAGAGCATGCATGAAATCTATAAATTTCAAATGGTATTTTGCAGCTTCTTCTGGTGGAAGGGTGGCTGACCCATCAATGACCCACATGCCTCGAAATGTAGCAAGTACATAACATATATTTCCTTTTTTGTCTTTAAAGCTGTCGGTGAAACTTGATAGGAAACATGACAATCCACAGAGGGCTACAAGGCCAGCAGTCATGAACTGGCTGACTGGGTCACAGTTCCCTTGATTTGTGAATATGGGTGATAAAAGTTGGAAGGTTAGAACTGTTCCAGTCGGTAAAAGGTTGGCCAAATGGGCTGTGCTCTGAAATGTCTGGTTGATGGCTTTCTGAATAAATGTTCTCTTTTCTAGATCTGGTTCGGGCATATCTTGCAAGAATGGAAGCTTTTGTTCATTGTTAAGTTGGGAGTCATCAATTTCTACCTTAATCTCCATGAACAATAGCCGCTCTTAATTTCTTCGTGGTTGTTTTGGTCTCTTTTGTTCGAGTTAAAGCATATTCGCTGAGGATACTCATGTTTATAATTAGTGGAAAAGAAACAAAATTTGAGTGAATGTAAAGGGAGGGAAGGGTGGATTGTGTTGCCTTGCAAGGAAAAGAAACCTAAAATATAAACTGAATTTTAAATAAAGCTGCTTTAAGCAGAATTCAGGTTGTAGATTTTGATTCCGTGTTATGTTCTAGAAAGTAAGTTGTAAAAAGCTTTTATAGTAGCTAAATTTTGATGAAGCTTTCACGACTGTTATGAAGCTAAAGGATCTTTAAAGTCATATGTAGAAGAGAACAATAGAGGGGAAAAATTTGGTTAAGAACTATAATTATTGTTAAATATGTATTTTAATTTTTTAATTATTGGTTAAGTTTAATTTGTATCCTAGTTTAACAAAAATAATTAAATTGATCCAATTAACATAATGTAATCGAAATTAGGCATTATACATTAAAAAAATTTGTTAAATACATGTTTGATTAACTAAGATTAATTTCACCCTACAATAAGTGAAAGAATTTGAAAAAAATTCATATGTAATAGAAAGGCTTGGATTTTTATTTTTCCTAGTATAAAGAAAAAAAACTTGAGAAATTACAAAAAATAATGTCTTAAAATTTATAAAAATAAAAATAGTATTTCAATAACATTAAACATAGTTTAATTTGATGAAATATTGAATATATTTAAATAACCATAGTTTAATTTAAATGGTATTCAATTGAACAATATTTAATGTGAAATTATGAGTTAGATTTATTTCAATAATAAAATATATGAGATGGATATAAAAGATATTATTTTTGTAATAAAATTTTTAAATATATTATTTTTGTTTTGTTTTTGTCAAAAATTCAAAATGATGAAATTAAGAATAATATAACTTCATTTATAGCCAAAATGACTAATATTTATCCAATACTAGTGAAGAAGATAATCATGCATCTTTCACATGTATTCTTCTATTTATTTCAACACGATTTGGAATTATTTTATTTTTTCTTAAAAATCTTGGGATTAATTGGATTGAACACAAAAATAACTGAAATAAATTGACGATCTTCAGATGGGGTTCCCGTAATGGAATGTAAGAAGCACGTTTGGCGCCAGATGGCTTTTGTTGCTTGTGCAATGCAATGTTCTTAATGTTGCTGAAACGCAACCCAGTGGCTTTTTTTAATTCTAGAAACGCAATGTTCATAGTATTTTATGAAAATATCATAGTATTTTATGAAAATACAACTGAAAGGTATCAAATCTAATTTTTAACTCATATGAAGTCATCTGTCTACAACCCAAAAACATTTATAATATCAATGAGTTTACTTTCCTATATATATCTCATCATTATCTTCTTCTTCTTCTTCGTTTTAAATTTATTAGAAAATTGTATGCATATATTAAATATAATTTTAAATTCAAGGACTTTAAGTTTTATCATATTTATTTTCTACATGCATGTTCTATCTAACTCCAAAATTTATGGTTAATTTATAGTTATTTATGTATTTATAATTGTATCATTAAATTTCAACCATATTGTAGAATTAAATAAAAATAAATAAAAATAAAATTATAGCAATTTACTTGCAAAACACATGTATAAGTGTCATTGTACACACACATATTATTAGGAACACTTTATAGGTAACCATATTTACAAAAACTATAAGGTTGATTTTTGTAATGTGCATGCTAGGTTGAGAGACATTTTTACTCGTGGTTTTAGGCTTGTTCCGTGTGCGAATATTTATAGATATTACTCGACATTTTTGGAAATAAAAAATATAACTTTTTGGCACCTCCCCACCACCCTCGTCGTGGACCTTGCTACCATCCTCACCACCACCCTTAATGAGATGGTTGGTGAGGTGACCCACAAGGTGGCCGGTAAGGTGGTTTGTCAATTTCTATAAATACCTCTCTCACTAATTGCTAATTAATTAAAAAAACTTGTTAAAACTCTTTCAAAAATTTTATTAATTTGAATTTTGTATTCACTAATTATATTTGTAATTATGATATACTCGTATGAGCGTGGAATAGTGTGAGTTGCTATTTTACGTGGTGAGTAAAAACGTTTTTGTGTGACTAGCATTCAAAGATTGGGTTAGTTGATTCAACACATTACTATTCTTGGTATATGATCACATCACATCAAGTAGTGTTGGTTATGGAGGATAGTCAACTTCATGTTTCGAACCAAGTCGTTACAGAAGCAATAAGAAAAAGCAACAATAGGCAGTTAAAACGAAGATCCTAGTTGATAGAGGTAATATCGGTCTTATTTCTTACAGAATTGTAATTATTATATCGAGTAGTGAATTGTTTTCTGCTGAGAGATTTCCTTAAGCAATTCAAGGACGTTACAATATATATACGATCTCTATATGAGTTTATCAAGTTATATCTTGTGTTATGCATGTTCGATCGTGGTACTAGTATAATTTGAATTTAAACTGTGTATGTTAAAAATATTGTTATTTAAACTTTGATTGGAATGCTTTTTATCTCTATCTGAATTTTAATTTACTTATAATATATTGCTCTGAATGTTTTATGCTATTTAGATATTATATTGATTCTACTTCTGTTGAGTATCCTACTTTCAATATGTTATTGTTCGCTCCTTATGGGGACAAGTCTATTAGGAGTATATATTTCCTTACTTGTGTGTACTAGATTGTGGGCTTTTCAATTGGTATCAAAACAAGTACATCCAGTTTGGGCTTAAGTACTCCTGTGTTGATCCTTTTCCCTGTGTGTTTAATTCTTTCAAATCTTTTATAATAGTTGGTCAATGGACCACCTAAGTTGAATAGTGTTTGTTACTTTTATTAGGGATCTCAAATGTGTTCCTACTTGAGATCTAACAACAATGATGTTTGGTCTTTGATTGAGGACGGTTGAACGTGTCCTATGCACATCTCTAACAATGGTGTTGTCAAATCCAAACGTGTTAATATTTTAAGTAAAGAAGAACTTCATCTTAGCAATTCTAACTACCATGGATTGCACCTTCTTATAAACTCATTTACCTCAAAGGATTCTGCTATAATGAACAAGTTTACAAATGTGAAGGAAGCTTGGGATTTCCTAGAAAAGAAGTATAGTGGATATACTTTCCAAACTTGTGTGCCCTTTTCAAATATGACATAGGTTAATTGTTTCTTTTACATGCTTTTCTCTTGTGGCTTCTCACTCCAAGAATACTCAGTCCATTTCTTCTCATTGCACTGACACTGGTGAAAATGATCATTTCTCTTTGTAAGATTCCTATGAACAACTTGTGTATGACAATCTAAAGTTAAAAAGGGTTATGACCATGATCCATAATATGTTTTGTTTTGAATCATTCTAATCAATTGCTCAACCTCACTTTGAACAGTGATAAACTTGTGAACAATTTGAAATTAAGTCTAGACAATTATATTAAGTCTCTCTAGATATTTTTATAGGATAATTAAAAGTACCATTTGTGTGCTTAACTCTTGATCGAACACCCTCGGTATACTCCAAACTCATTTTTTTTGCATCATTTTTCTTCAATGGATTCCTCTTAGGTCATGGTTGTGACCTAGGTTATTTCCACCTAAAATTATTGTGTGTTATTCTTTTATTTTCGTACTTTATTTTTACACATAATTGCATGCTTAGCCGCTTTGTTTAGGTTATTAAATTAAAAATAATCTATTCACCCCCTCTAGGTTAATTAGGTCCATATCTTATAAACTTTCAAATGGTATTAGAGCCAACAATTATACACTTATTGTTAGTCCTACCGATTTTTATTACATATCATTTTATTGAAGATTATAGCTCAGATGATGAGGAACTTGAATATTCTTTTCTCTTAATATAATATTAAAAGTTCTAAAGAATTATTTTTTAAATGTCTTAGTGCCATAGAAGAGCATAATAGTTTAAATACAAAAATTAAAAAAATTAAATGAACAACTTGAGGCACATGAAATTTTTTCTAATAAATTAAAAGAAGTGAATAATATTTTACAAGAAAAAAATAATGCTTTGAATTTGAGTCTTGTAGGTTTGAAAGATAAAAATAGTAAGCTTGTTGAAGATAATAAAAAATAAGTGCAAGAGCTCAAAGAATCATGTGAAGTAGTGGATAGACTTATCATTGGAGATCAACACTTAGATACAATATTGAGCATTGGTAAGTCACATACCTTCAATATTGAAGACCACATTTGTAAGGCCTTTAAAACTCTACTCTTATCGTTACTACTTATGCATAAAGAACTATTGCACCTATGGTAGAAAAATTTGTTGAGTTTGTGCCTGTCTATTATCATTGTGGTAGGAAAGATCATATAAAACCAAAATGTAGATTTTTGAGGAATGCTCTTGAACTTAATCATTCTTTGCATGTTTCACATAGTAGGACCCATAAGCATCATCTATCTATGCATGTTACATCATATTCAAGGATGAATTGAAATTATAATAATGTGTTCAAAAATTCTACTAGGAAGCATGAAGTCTTAGGTTTAAAGAGGCAAGTAAAATTCAATACTTTTAATGCTAGGACTCATTATCATCATACTACTATGCATACTACATCTTCATTTAGGATAATGAAAAAGTACAACTAAGTCCAAGAACACGCCTATGAAACCTAAGTTTGTTGAGTCACAACCCAATAATATAGAGAAACCAAAATGAAAGAAAATATGATCAGCAAAGGTTGGTTTTTCCTTGTCACTTGACAATCTTTTATTCCTTCACATAAAATTATTCACACAGTCACGAACACACACATATGATATGCTTAAAGTTTATGAATTCTCTGAAAAGACTTTAGGACTTAAACTAATCTTGATTGTAAAATTGTATTGAGTTTTAATTCTTGCTTTTTAAAATTTTACTGTATGGAGGCACCTAGTGTTGAGAGGGCTACCTACTATGATGTATGAAGCTACCGCAGTGAGCAGAGAAGGCTACCCCACAACTGGTGTGAAAGTCATCATGCTAGGTTTATGGCTCATGCAAAAAAGAAGAAGGAAATATTATGCAAAAACCGACTACTTATAAATCTTGTACATTGAATGCACAAAAAGGAAGAGCCAATAGAGGTTAAAAATATATATCATTTACCTCATATATAAAATAAAGAAAAAAAATTTTAAGTCATCTTTTAGTAGATATATTTTATTTTGTAAGATTAAAGACTCAATTATAATTTTACATGATAGGTGATATTTGTTTTCTTCTTTTTCTTCTTTTTTGATTGATCATAAATGACTTAATTGACATATTTGTGAAGTTTAAACATATATACTGCTTTTAAATAAATGTCAATATGCCATTATATGTGTGAAGTGTGACTCTTCTACTCTACTTGCTTATTTATACAATAGATAATAAAAAATTGAGTTAAAAAATGAAAAAAACATGAGTTCCTAATTGGTTGTGTGCTCATTTGTGATTAAATGAGTTTAATACCTTATGTGGCTATTTATGAAAATTTCAAAAACAATAAAATTTAGATTTTTTCATTTACATCTTCTTTTTCTTTATTACCTTTTTAATTGGTTTATAAGTTAGAAAGTCATAGAACTTAATGGGACTTTAAATCACATTTCACTTCTACATTACTCAGCTTTTACGTTACATATTTTTAGGAGGAGTTTAACTTCATTGTTCATTAGTTCAGTGCATATAACAAAATATAAAGTAAAGAATATTCATAAGAGTGAGTAATCATAAAATATAAATTGAAAGGCATTACTCTCTTATGTGTAATATTTCCAAAATAAACCTCAAAGTTGATTCTCAAGGTAGTTTTTCTTCCCCTTAATTAAATATCCCTTTTCTATAGATTTTCAATTAAAGTTCCAATAATAATATTCCAAATTTGTTCGATTCCCCCGCTTTTTTCATATGAATAACACAAAAAATGTTTTATTTTCATATAATATGATGTGAAATGTTAGAAAAATCAAGCAAATAAGCAACATATAGAGGAAACATAATCTATTAGATGCAATAAATATAGTGTATCGATTAATATAATCCAAATACAGCCCAAGCAAAGATCAATTACACTATAAAATATAAAAAGTCAAAACCAAAAACTTCCAAACATAAAGCTAAATAAAATAGGATAAAAGTAAATCAATGTTTCGAAGGAGGAATCTCGTAACATGAGTGGATGTTTCAAATCACAAGAATATTGCTTCTTGACATTTATCCATGCTTATCATTATTTTTTACGTACCATCCACTTTTTTGTTCCATGGTTCCCATTCTTATTTGCATCTCATTTTCAAATAAATCATGAAGGAAAGGTTTAAAAGTAGGTATATTCTCCATATCTTTATCTTAGAAAATGTCATTTGTAGCTCCTCTGCCACTTGTACTAGCTTTGATAGCTTCTCTTCCACTGCTACTAGCATAAGTGGATCTCTATCTCTTATATGTTTGGGAAGATGATCTCGAGATGGTTCACTTTCCAATGCCACCCATTAGCCATACTAAATATGAATCTCTTATTAGAGGCATACCTACAATAAGAACGATTGGGTGATGAGAAAGCCATAGGGAAGACCGATCCTTGGGTTTAATATCTAAGTTTGGTTTATTATTTCATCTTGTATTACTATACTTATATTAAATTCTATTCCTTTTCCAATACATTATGAAATTATGAAAAATTAAAATTTTCATAGATGGCCAAGTGTGCAATCACATGTAAATAAAATAATGCAGAATTATAAGGATTAAGACATGAAATTTTTATGTGAAAACAAACTAGGTCATATCAATAACTAAAAAGGAAAACCATCGGTTCACTAGGCCACTTAACTATCCATTATAAATAAATAAGGTCCAATTAAAAGGCTAGGTCTTATTCTACCTACCAAGATAAAGCCCTATTCTACGTACAAATCATTTCTTTCATAGTGTCCTCTAAAATAAAGGTGTTATGATCCAGACTAATATTCTAACAACTTGAATCACATAAGTAATCAAACCCATTCTACCATTACCTAAAATGATAGCACAATATAGTACAAATGTGTGTCTTAGAGAAAATTCAATAATGAATATCCCTAACTAAATGGTTTAATAAGTATATCCGATAAATCAAAATCAAATAGCAACCCTAGAATAATTAGTTTAAAGCATAGTATCACAAATATTGTAAGCTTGTTAATCCATCAAATATAATAAAAAATGTTTGATAAATTAACTCAATGAAAAAACATACTTGAATAGTTTTTGCAATTCTTAATTAAATGAGTAAACTACAAGTTAGATTTACTAGTTTTTATTTTTTAAATAATGGAACACCTATAATCTTGGTAAGTCTATACAATTCTTAATTAATCAAAAACTTCATTTGTTGGGCTTGAAATTGATTAATTGGAAAAATAAGGAAAATATATAAACCATGATTCTTGATTAATTAATCACTTTCTTGGCCGGGCTTAAAATCAATTATTTGGTATACCTACGATAAATATATTCTTTGATTATAAATCAAGATTTGACCAATCATTAATTTATAAATAAATATAATTTTAACCATTTAATTTAATACAAATCAATGAAATTAAATTAGCACAAATGACATATCTAATGCTTAGTTCTAAAATATTCTTTTAGTTATAAATTAAGATTTGACCCATCAAAAATTTATAATTAAAGACTTGAAGAAAATTAGCAAGAAATAAATATAAAATTTTTATTTATTTAAACCAAAATATTGTTCTTCTAATCACTAGAAGCAATACTAAAATCCCATATTACACAATTAGAAAATAATAGTTAAATTTACAAAAGTTAATTAAACTATAACAAACATCATATTACAAAGAGAAATATAATATAAAATAATAAAAATATCCTTCTTGATAAATATTATTCTAGATCTATGAATTGGTTGTCACTACCTTATTCATATCCTTGGATCCTCTTCACAATTGCGAAGGTTTCTTTTTGTGTCTATATATTATGAATGGTGGAATGGCTATGGCTCTCTGGTGTTAGAGATATGGCTTTATATTTGTTTAAAATGGGTTAGGGTTTTATTAATAGGGTAAAATTAGGATTAAACATGTTTGGAACATGTACGAGGGTTTCTAGCAGATTTTTACAATCAAACCACTACATACTATGTTTCTAGCACATTGATCTTTAGAAAACATAAGTTCGATCCAAGAGGCTTGTGTTGCGTTATGGATATGTTGGGCCGCGACACGCATAGAAACCCTTGAATCACCAATTGGAACCTAGAGCACTTCATCATGTCATGGAATATGTTTGGACTATAGTGTATATAGAATTTTTTTGTCTTTGACATTCTGGTTCATTTCAACTTGTGTGAATTGTCATTAATTGTCCCATTTTTACTCTTGTTATTTGAGTTTGGCCAAGATTCTTATAAAGGCACTTTAACCTACAAAACATAAAAATATCCTCCAAAACAAAATGACAATAAAATAAAACATAAAATAAATGTAAAAAAAAAAGAAAATAATGGGTATAAATAAAGTTCATCAAATATCTCTAAACCTACATTTTACTTGTCCTCAAGCAAAATTAAAACAAAAATGACAAATAGAAAAACTAAAAATAAAACTACAAATTTAAATCAATAATGTTTATTATGCTTTAGTTTATTTCGAGTTCATAATTAAAAACTCAAGCATAAGTTCATCCAACATCTCAAAGGATCAAGGTTCATCATGTAAATTAGTTACACATCACAAATTCATCCCTTTTACTATAAATATATCAACGTTGACTCCCTTAAACTTAGTGTTTATAATTTGAATTCACTTTGACTCTATTTCTCAAAGAATACACTCTTATTATCACATTGATCCTATGTGTTCAAAGACTTAACAAAGTATATCCGAATAAAAGTTATGTTAAGAGGAAAAACAATAGTTGCAAATATATTTTTAAACAAAAAAGGCACAAATGATCATAACATGTATCTCATGAGGCTTAAATTTATCCAATGTAAACATAGCAACAAAGTGTTTTACTAGCCTAATAAATGACATTTAAATTCTTATCCAATCTCCGTCTTAAATCATCTCCTATTGTAGAATCATTAGCATCACACATAATCTTAAAAGGTAACGACTAATTAGGTTCCATGATAATAGGTGCAAAAATAAATTTCTCTTTTAAGGTATTAAAAGAAATAAGGAAATTATTATCAACCATACTTGGTTAGCAGATTACATAAATGATGATTTATTTTAGAAAAATCTTTAATAAATCTCCTATAAAAACATGCATGTCCTAAGAAACTCCTAATGCCCTTTACATTAGTAAGAGTGAAAATTTAGCAATTAACTCGATTTTAATCTCGCCCACTTCTATATCTTTACTTGAAGTAACATGTCCTAAGACAAGGCCTTGTTGGACTATAAAATGACTTTTAGGCTAAGTAAGAGTTAAATTGCATTCAATGCATCTTTCTAGAATTAAAGTTAACTTATGCAAACAATCATCAAATAAGGTTATAAAGATAGAAAAGTCATTCATGAATAGTTCAATGAATTTCTCCTTTATATCTAAAAATATAGACATCATGCATCTCTAGAATGTGGTGGAAGCATTGCATAGACCAAATGGCATCCTCTTGAAGGAAAATGTCCTAAATGGACAAGTGAATGTGTTCTTCTCTTGATATTCGGGTGAAATTGTGATGCCTCGTTAATCTTTCAAACATTTGATCAATAAAAGGAAGTGGAAAGTGATCTTTCTTAGTGTACAAATTTAGTATCCAAAAATCAATAAACATCCTCCATCCTGTGATGATTCTAATATGTATTTACTTATTCTTATCAATAAACATCCTCCATTTGTGATGATTCTAATATGTATTAACTCATTCTTATAATTTCTTACCACGGTAATGCCTAATTTTTAGGGTACCACATGCATCAGACTAACCCATTTATTATCAAAAATAGGATAAATAACTCCTACCTCTAAGAGTTTTAAAATTTTAGTTTTCACTACTTCTACATAATTAGGTTAAGTCTTTTTTGGGCTTTTCTCATTGGCTTGGTATTGTCCTCTAAAATAATCTTATGCACACATATAACCAGGCTAATACCTCTAATATCTCCAATACTCCAACCTATAGCTTTATTGAATTTCTTAAGCTTCCTTACTAGCTTTTCTTATTGGATTGGGGTTAAAGTAGAAGAAATAATGACTGGGTAGGTCTCATCCTCTCCCAAAAACACTTATTTAAGGTGATCAGGTAACTCTTTAAGCTCCAACTTAGGAGGAGTGTTCTCTTCCCCAAGTTGGGTCCTAGGTAAATCTAAGGGTGTACTAAGCTCTTCTATTGGTTCAACACTATTTAAAATTTCATGGTACCTCTTAGTCTCCTCATCTAAATTTTCCTCTATCCTATTAACAATTAAAGATTAAAGTTAATCCTTTTTCTTGTTCTGTAGAAAAGTGTTATGAGCAAGTGTTTCCATATAATCAATATATGATCACTCATCAACAATAGAAATATAAGGGATATGAGAGGAATAAAAAACTTTAAAATGAATTGTCTCTCTCAAAACTGTTATATTTAATCTCCTACTAAGGACATCAATAATAGTCTTGGTTGTGGCCATGAATGTCCTACCAAGAATAATAGTGTGCTTCTTATACATTGAAAGGTTTTCCTACATATCCATCAAAATAAAATTTATAGGTATTATTAGTTTATCTAAATTTACAAGGAAATCCTCAACCATCTTTAGGATATTTGACAGATCTATCAATTAATTGAAGGGATATAGTGTGGGCTTCAACTCCCTCAAACCTAGTTGCAAGTATATTCAATAAAGCATAAGATTAATACTTGCATATAAATCTAGAATATTGCCTTAACCACCTTATTATCCCTTAAAGTAATATTAATATTAAAACTACTAGGATTCTTCAATATTGGTGGAAGGTTTTGTTGAAGTACTACACTAGTAACTTATAATACAATCATTCTTTCATTACTTCATACTTTCTTCTCTTTGTGTTCAATTCTTTGAGTTGTTTTGAATATGATGACATATTCCTAATGACATCTAAGAGAGGTAAATTAATGTTAACCTTAGAAATAAAATCAAAGAAATTAGAAAATTTCTTTTCTTGTTTATTATCCTTTGGATGATATGGGAATGGTATGGGCAGCTAGTACGGTTCAGATGCCTTATGCAATGTAGGTGGGTCAAATGAATCTTTTTGGATTCCCTCAAAAGACTTTGCAATTGTATCATTTATTACTTTAACTCCACTTGTGTTTCTTGAATTATTAAGCAAATAATTAGAAATTTTAGGAAAATCTTTATTTATGGCTTTACTGCTCTAATGGATTGTAATAGCTTTAGCTTGTTCAGAATAACTAGGAAGTTTTCCTTTCTATTGCCTTGGCATTTGCTCATCTATTTGTCCAACTTGACCTTCCACCTTCTTCGTAGGTGCCTCTAAAGAATCCAACATTTTATTAATTTTCAAGTGTTTATCTATAAAACCCCAAAACTTTATTATAAATAATTAAACTATCTTAAAGGGAATTTTAAACAACATTTTTAAGTATAAGTATGCATTGGGAATTTTTTTTTGTGAAAAATTGGATGGAACGGGGAAAATTTACCTTCCTTGCCAAACCCTTACCAACTCCTTGGCACCACCATTGGAGAGATGGCCCACGAGCATCAAATTTTGTATATAAAAAGGGGCCAAACCTCACCTCTTCTCACACCATTATTTCTCCCTTTTTTCCTTTTCACTTTAAAACTCTCTTTTTAAGTTTTTTGGGTTTTTTGGCACATTTTGGAGGGCATATCGAGGATAAATATCAAGGAGTTTGGGTTTGGAAGTTTAGTGGTGTAATAACTTTCCTGGTAGAGGTTTCTACCCAAACTTTTTAATTCATGCATTATTTTTAAATAAAAGGTCATGCATCATATATTACAAATAAAATGAAAATCATATGCCATGATTTATATAATAATGTTATAAATGTTGTTAAAATAAGATACTCATTGTAAATCTTTTACTATACATACATTGGACAAGTTTATAAAATGAGTATTAATTTTGATATGAAATCTACATTGAAAATATTACATGACATTCAATATTTTTATACATGCATCGTGAAAAATGATTTTATTCATGGGGAGCATGTATGTATATTATCTTGCAGAGTATGGTATCCATGGGCAATTGGTTGGATGGGACTTTTTTTAGTGGACTATGGGTATGAATTGCATCACCTATAGTCTCAAAGTTTTTCTATCTATGGTGCCATTGATTGTTAACTGCAAATTGTTGAGTTATTAACTATGGATTTTTACTCGCACACGTCCTCGAAGTTGGACTCTCTATTGTGTTTGAAGTTTTTCGTTTATTGGGTCTTGGAGTTTTTGACTACACATAAGCCTAATAGTTGAACCCCTTATTGTGTTTTGGAGTCAATTGCCCATAGAAAAGACCCCATAGGGCATTGATTTGACCAATACATGTGCCATATGTATTATGATCGTACATGGGGTTGGAGGTGGACCCACATGCATCTCAAAGTTGTCTTGAATATTTGCCCATATATTTTGGAGACTAATACATATGGGGTTCTGTATCATGCATTGGATTTATATCTCATAGAATATTTTATATTTTATAAGCATGCATTAGGATACCTATAATGTACACTCCCTCGGTCCTCTGAAAGAGAAGAAGCTCAAGTATACCCTAGTTTTATAATTGAAATATCCCAACATTGTACACTGATGATGATTACTTACTTTCATGAAAATTTGTTAATAAATAGCATGCATTATGAATCATTGTTTATTAAAATAATACTTTAGAGTAGACTCCTACTAAGCTATGTGTGTAGCTCACCTCTATTCTTCCATTACCTTTCAGTTGCATTAGTCAAGATAATCATGGTGAAGACATGAAGGTTTTATGCAAGGATTCAAAGGTTACAATGTTTGACTTAAAACCTTATTTATTTTATTGGCTGTTATAATTTATATTTAGGCAAGGCTTAAACCACTTCAATTCAATGCATTTTATTTAGTTTTATTAAATATTTTGTATTTAAGTTTATGAAACTATATCAAACTTTGTCTTTTGAATAGAAAATCTTTAACATGTACCCGAATTTCTTATAAATACTTTCAAGTGATTTTTAAATTGAATTTTTCATTATTATTAAAGAAATTTCCTTTAAATATTATTTATAATTTACCCTCTTCCTATCTCATGTACCCATTTTCAGGGTGTGGCATTTTGGTATCGGAGCATAGTTCTAATCTCCCAAGAATAATATTATTTTCTAAAAGTCATTTTTGTCTCAGCTTTCTATTTGTAGTAGAATAGCCAATAAACAATGTGTGCAAATTAATTGCACAAAGTAATGATGGACTCAAGAAGAACCTAAGGAGATAAGTTGTAAAGACTCATTTTCTTTACCTTAATGAAGCATCAAACTTTTATAATGCTACAAGATAGTTTCAAGAAAAATGACGAATCATCTACCTTCTAAGATGGGTTTGCATTAGCTACAACTATCAAAATTCGCTTGTTTTTGAGGCATAGGATTTTTTTAATGAATTGTAGCAATCATTATTGGATTGAACAAGTTGAACCAGAAATAATTTCTTCAAAGTCTCAACCTAATGATTAGATCTTATATCGCTAGAATTTCCATTGGATGATCCATGTCAAGTGTAATAATTTCTCAAGTTGTAAAGAAATGATGGATGAGTATCGCATCATACTCTAAAACATCTAATACAATAGTCTGATTGGTAGTCTTGTAAATTTGCAAGATAACTTATTCAAAAATAGTCCTTCCAACCTTGTTTGTTGATTAGACAACCTTTTCTAACAAATCCTTTATAAACATATGGTTGACAATAACTATACAAGGAAAGGATTAGGACTTAAGCATCAAAACTCTGAGACAAGGATCATAAAAGCAAGTCTTCACGATATTTGTCAAGAGGAACCATAAATCAATGATGATTGATTTACTTTTTACTATATAACTCATGGATACAAATTCTTTCTGATACTTATGCTACCTATTTTTTCACCTACGCCTAAGTGTAAAATCTTAAAAGGCCCTTCCTTCAAAATTTTCCTTTTGGAAACTCTTCTAATGTCCTTTATGTCTGTACCAACCCAATTTCATGATACAACGAGTGAATATTTTTACTGACAAATATTATTAAGGATCAACTAAATGATGCAAACTTCCAAAACAAGACATTGGCACTTATAAGTTAAGAGACTTGAATGTATCAAAGTTACTTTTCAAGTTTATAAAGAGCACTCTCAGAGAAGAAATAACTCATAAATGAACCTGCTTTGAAATAATTAGAGATCAATGATTTTACATGAAAATCAAGAAAAGGAAAATTTGAAGACCATGATACCCACTCACACAGTTGACTCAAAGGATTTTGATAACTCTATGAAAATAAATCATTAGCGCACTTTTTTTACTTAATATTTACTTGTTTTATTCAATAAATAGTATTTTTATGGTCAAAAAAATTAAAATATAAACGTTTTAGTGAAAATGGGTGAAAATATAATTTTTGGAATTTTTGGAACTTTTCTAGAATATTTATAAATTTTTAACGCAAGACCAATTAGAAGCTTCCATGTGGCATGGAATGCAAGCAAAGGAGCTGAATGGATAAGCCACGTGGATGCAATGCAAGCACAAAGAGCGAATCAGGTCGCGCTGCATGTATGGAGGACAAAACACGCGCTATGTGTCAACACGACATTCAATCAGAGTTTGAAAATTGATCAACACGTCATGCCACACCATCCGTTTCCACGAATCACGTCAATCCATATGTCGATGAATTAGCGAGCATTGACTCTGACCAATATCCCCTTCCACGCATCGCTCCCTGATTCATCGAGTGAATTTCCCGTACCACGTTTCTCGCTATAATTCACTGAAAGAGTCAGTTTTGCTTGTTTTTATCATAGCCTTTGATCTGAAGCTAATCTAACGATCTAGATTGCACCTGAGCTTTATTTAATCCCCTAATCACTCCATAAACCCTAATTTGCCTCTATTAGTATAATTTTGGTCATTTTTTGGAGCTATAAAGAGAGAAAAATACAAAACAATTCAAAAGAAGACACAATTTTGGTGGAGATTCAAGAGAAAATTAATACTACAATTCAAGAGATTGATTGTATTTCTTTTTCTACTCTTAATTTTATCAATTTTATGTATTTTTTATGAAAAATATGAGCTTTATGAACACAATTATGTATAGTTAATTTATTAATACAGGAGTCATATGAACTCAATTGTTTACATGTGTTAATATAATATTTTATCCTAATTATAATTATATTATTTAATCTGATTTATATGCTATTAATTATTTGACTAATAATTGATTTATAGAGGAAATTAAATAGATTTGAGAGGATTATTTAATTGTTTGTCTTGATTAAATAACATACATAGTTTCTAGGTAAAGATGTATTATTCTCATGTATGTGATCCATAATTGATGAACTTAATGAGTAGTATGCAATTTAATTGGCATGAGAGTGTGATTAAATTAATTACTATATGTTGTGTAGTTTATTTGATAGAGGAATACATGCTAGGTTAGATTCAATTAATCATGTAATTAATTGATAATTATATTGGAGGGATTTTAGCGATTCGCATGTTTAGAAAATTGAGGGATTAAATATTCTTAGATATTTTCTCATATATATTTTTAGTCACAAAATCTGATTCAATTAATTTTTCTATTTACTTTTAGTTATTTTAATTTTGCTTCCTTAAAATATAAAAACACAAAAAAAAATTAATTTTTATTATTTTAAGTTTTAAAGATTAGTTTCTAATAAAATAATCTCCCTTGGAATGATTTTTACTTATCATTATGTTACTTGTTACTATACGTATACTTGCGTATTCATTGCACACACAATTTGTGTGGCAATTAGATTTCAATTTGTACCAAACAAGGATCTTGAAGGTAGAGAAACTCTATAGAGTGGCGGGTGAGATCATCAATTTCATTAACAATTATTGTATTGATTAATAAAGCATCATACGTAGTGTTTACTGACACATTGTAAAAAGAACTTGGATACACTAGGATGTTTGCTTAGCGATAGATACTCTACACTAATAAACAAGATTAATATATGGAATGTCTTGGAAAACTTGAAGCATCATCCGTTTCATTTTTAAACATAAACTATAGTTGCTTGAAGAAGGATGACAAAGTTATGCATAATTTAAGGGAAATCAACATCAAGAATTTCAAAGATTAAATCAAGGTGGATCCATTGATAATATATCAACCAACTTGCAATGGAACGATAGTATCATAACATCGTCAGGTCGTAAGATGACATCAAGGAGCTAACAACTGTTATATTTTCCATGAAGATATGGAAGAGTCATAAGTTTGAATGGATTTGTGGGTAAATTACCTGCAATTCCAATCTACGGTATCATCCAAACAAACCAAAAAATGAATACTCTTAAGTCAAAATATAGAGTTGTCACACATATGATATTGATATATAGCAAATCACTCAAGTGATATAAGGATTACGAATCAAATTTGCAAAATGATAGAAGAAAAGTATAGATTGATGTTCAAACCTTGCAACGTAATGAGTATCTCACTTTAACTATCATATATTTTTGCAAAGCATGGTGGAGATTATTGGGAGGAGATCGAATGATGAATAGAACGATGTTTACTAATGAACTGTTTCATTTTGAATGTGGATATAATAGTTTTAGATGAAGACTCTTTTAAGGCAAGAAACCATGGTGTAAAACGTATAGAATTTACAATACATTCTAAAATTATATGATTTATCGTGGTTTTAATGGAATTGACTAATGGAATAAAGTGAAAAATGATGTAGGTTAATTTGTAGCAAACTTCATTAGATGATGATAAGATAAAACTTGATATTTGGTGAATGACTTTATGAGAAATTGCATGACCATATGGTATAACAAAGTCAATTGTGTTAGATGAAGATCCAAAAAATTTTCTCTCATCAATAGAATTGTTATAAGAAGCATTGTGAATGGAGCTATTTAATAATACAATATATCATCCCAAAACCATTGGACATTCTGAATAGATTATTCAAATATTAAGGAACATCTGCAAACATATGTTGTGGAGTTCAGAAGAAATTAAATCGACCAATTATAATTAAATGAATTTATCTACAATAGCAGTCATTATACAATTATTGAATAAACCCTAAAAAAGCCTTACACAAATGACTCTATAGATCTCCGATATGTTAAGCTAAAGGTTAAAAAAATTACAGCACAACAAAGATTTGTCTTATTCAAGAAAAAAATGGGGAATAATATCAAGGAGTTTTGGTTTAGAAGTTTAACAGTGGAATAATTTTCAGGTAAGAGTTTCTACTAAAAATTTTTAATTCATGCATTATTATTAAATAAATTGTCATACATTATATGTTGCTTGCACAAGGGCCTCGGAGTTGGACCCTCTATTCTGTTTGGAGTTTGTCATCTATTAGGTCTTGGATTTGTTGACTCATATAGGCCTTGGAATTGAAACTTTCATTGTGTTTTGGAGTTGATTGCCCATATACGAGGGTCTATATGATGTTGATTTGACCAATACATATGCCATATGTATTATGATCATACATGGGGTAAGAGGTGGACCCACATGCATCTCAGAGTTGGCCCACACATGTGACTATGTATTTTGGAGACTAATATATATAGGAATGTACATCATGCATTGGGTTTATATCACATAACATATTTTATATTATATGAGCATATATTAATCCCTACTCTTCCCTTACCTTTCAACTGCATTATTCAACCTAATCATTGTGAAGACATGAAGGTTTTATATGGAGGATTCAGACATTACAAGATTTGACCTAAAACATTATTTATTATATTGGCGGTTATAATTTCCATTTAGGCTAGGTTGAGACACTCTTATTTAATCAATTTTATTTGGCTTTATAAATATTTTGGATTTAAGTTTATAAAATTATATCAAACTTTTACTTTTAAATAGAAAATATTTAAAAGGTGCCTAAATTGGTTATAAAGAATTGATTTTCAAAGGATTTTTAAATTGAATTTTTCATGATTATTAAAGAAATTTCCTTTATATATAATTTAAAATTTACCCCTTCTTGTCTCACTACCCATTTTTTGAGCGTGTGACATTATCTCTACTTACTTGAATGAAAGTATTCAAGTTATCCTCTAAGGTTGGCTTATTAATTGGAAAGGGCGGCATGTTTTGGTTTAATTTTGGGCCTTGCATTTTTCCACTATAACACCACCTATAGCATTGTTAATTATAAATTGGCACTATGTGTCAACTCATCATAGAAAAATTGGTTTTCAAGCTATAGTGGGAAGCCATGATATGGGCACTAAGTGAGACATAATTTGAAGCTATCACAAGCTTCATGAAACATCTCTCATTCTATTTGAGAAAATGTAGCAATTTTAGTTTTCAAATCGGAAGTTTTTTTATGGGAATAAAATTTTCACTTAAACTTATTATATACTCCCTCCCAAGTTATGAGAGAATCTGGTAATAGAGTCATTAGCTAGGTCTTAGCCCTATCTTTGAGAGTGAATAGAAAACACCTTATGTTTATTTTGTTCTCATTAAGCCATCACAAAGGAAATGTTTGTAAAGTTGAAAAAGTTATCTCTAATGAAATTTAAGAGATCTTCGTTAGGAATTCCATAGAAGAAAGGTAACATAAAATACTAATATTTTTCAATTCATAAATCCTAGCTACCTCCCCAAAAGAGCACTTAATTCAGCTAAATATTTGATATGTTAACATTATATATGAAAGGTACGAATTGATTCTCAAGGGATTTCATTATCCAACTTAATTATGGTCTTTTCTAAATTACTTAACAACAATTTTATCAGTTGTCGATTGAGAGAAAATAACTATAAATTCTAAATTACTTCAATAACAAAAAGATCACAAATAAATTAAATTATAGCCAAAACAAGAATGATGAATGAATAAGGGAAATTAGTTTGCATGCTCATTTTATGGGAAGAACGGAATAAATAAGTTAAATAAGAGTTAGATTACAAATTTTTCATTTTTTAAATAAGTGAACCCTTTATAATCATGATGAGTCTCCATAATTCTCAATTAATCAATAATTTCCTTGTCTGGACTTAAAATTGAATAATTAAAAAACTAAGGAAAATATATAAACCATGATTCTCAATTAATTAATAACTTTCTTAGTAAGGCTTAAAAATAATTAATGGGTAAATCTATGGTAAATATATTCTTTAATTATAAATTAAGATCTAACCCATCAATAATTTACGATTAAAAATAATTCTAACCCTTTAATTTTATAAAAATCAACAAAATTAAATTAGATTATTATTCATTAATGTACAACTAAGCACACATGATGTGTCAAATGCTTAGTTCTAAAATATTTTCTTTAACTATAGATCAAGACTTGATCTATCATGAATTTATAATTAAAGACTTGAATAATATGAGCAAGAAATAAATTTAAAACTTTTATTTATTTAAACTATAATATTATTCTTTCAATCACTTGAAACAATACTAAAATCTCATATTACAAAATAGCTAATTATAGTTAAATTAATAAACGTTAATTCAACAATAAAAGACATCAAATTACATAGAGAAATAGAATATAAAATAATAAAAATATCCATTCTTACTAATGATGATTCCAGATCTCTGCATTATTGTTACTATCTTTTTCAAATCCTTGGATCTTCTTCACAATTGAGCGATTTTCTCTCTATATATGTATATTATGGATGGTAGAAAGGCTATGGTAGCTAGTGGTTGATATATGGCTTGATATTTGTTTTATAGGGGTAGAGTTGTATTTATAGATTAGTATTAGGGTTAAACTCGATTGGAATGCGTATTAGGGTTTTTGGTAGATTTTTACACTCAGGCCACGACATGCTATATTCTATGCCATGACGTGCATTGAATGATGATTTTTCAGTAGAAACCCGAGAGTATAGTGTTGTAGCATGGAATAAATTGGGCATCGGTGCGCATTGATCTCCAAGAAACACAAGTTGGCTTTGAGAGGCTTGTGTTGCGGCATAGAAATGTTGGACCACAGTCCGTAAAGAAATCCACAAATGACTAGTTCGATTCGAGAGCACCTCGCCACGGCCGCATTGCACATATAATTTATGATCTTTAACATTTTGATTCGTTCTGACTTATGTGAATTTCCATAATTATCCCGTTTTCACATTTTTTACTCGTGTTTGTCCAAGGTTCTTCTAAAAGCACTTTAAACTACAAAACATGAAAATTACCCTTCAAAACAAGATAATAATAAAATAAATGCTTAAAAACAAAGCAAATAATATGTATAAATTATATTCATCAAAACCAACTCTCTTAAAAGTTTAAGCTATTTGGAGGAAGGCCAATTATATTATTATACATTTGTTACTATTCCACAAATATTAGCCCTAACAAATGTAAAGAACACAATAAGAGAATCATATTAAAAAGAAAAAAGAAGAGAAAAAAAAGAAAGAAAACTCTAGCTAATAAACCAGCCTCAAAGTGGCATTTTGCCATTTTTCCACTTTCTTTCTACCTTTTTTCTCCCCATACCTCCTCAACATACACCACGAAATCTCTCCTTCTTACCGAAGGGGAAGTTTCTCCTCGAATAATTTCACTCTCTAATGGTTTTTAATTTTTAGAAGACTATTCATTCTTGAATATGACATATCTTTGTGGAGGTCAAGGAAATTGGCATGAACGTGAGGAAGGAAATCTGTGCAATTCACTCCTGACTATTTCCACCTTCACCACTTGAATCATATAAAAATGATTGGTCATTTTACTATTACTAGCGGTTAATTACTTTTATAATATCTGAGATACTTTTTGTATATAGGACAAAAACTTTGTTTAACTAATTGCTGATATTTGGTGACTCAGTTATACAAAGTGACATGTTTCTTCAACTGATCTGTCCAATATCTTCGACCAATACTAGCCAAAATAATCATAAAATAATAATAAAAGACATATTTTCTTTTTTTTAAAAATCATTTATAAGAGTATCATTCAATTCTGCATGTTTATCATATATCTAACTGCTCTTTATATTTAATATAGAATCCAATCAATACTACCATATTAAACTACCCTTTCTTATTACTTAATTGACGACCTACATTTCTCATACTACAGACTCTCAAGTAAAAAGAAGACAGTACTTCCTTCATTTTTGTTTTGTTTTGTTGTGTTTTTTTTTCTTCTTCTTTGTGATCAATGGGGAAAAGTGTAAATACAATTAAAAACTTCTTTTTAAATTGAATGATAATTGGTGTGATTCCAACTTGTAATTTAGAAAGGAGAAGAAAACTTTCACTAAGTATTGATTTGTACTTGAAACACTTATTTCAATTTTCTTATATTTTAAGATTTTGTTTTATGTTTTTCCTCGTGTGGTCATTGGGAAGGGGGGTACAAAATTTGTTATTGTATGCATGTGCGCGGATGTATTATTAGTGTAAGTAATTGTTGTTAAAAAAAATATTACCGACTTCTCTTCTTCTTTTTCTTATGTCTTAAAGCATTACATATTAAGTGAAATGGGCTCTAGATTTGTCATAATTCAATGTAACTCTTTCTTCATTCGTTTGTGGTAAGCATAATTATTAAGAATGTCATTGACTTATATAAGTTGTGAAAATTACTCTAAACTAATAATCATTTTGAACTAAAATATGATTTTAGGTATAAATGATATATAAAAATGTAATTAATTTACACATTATTTTTTCCACTTATTTCCGGTTAATTTATTATTATTATTATTATTATTATTATTATTTTTCAATTGTATAATAAGTAATAAACAAAGTAGTTATACAAATATAAAATTAATTATAAGGTTGTACATTTATTTATAAAGTGGACATGCTTATACCATTTCATGTTGCTAAACACATGACTACATGGGTATATAAGTAAATCATTCTAGTTTTTTTTCTTTCTTTCTTTTTTTTTTTGGTCAAAGAGGTAACCTCTCTAAGAGTGGAATGACACAACCACGCTATTGGTTCATTGACTATAAGAGGTATATGTTGGTATGTGTTGTGGTACATGCTACAACAATATCAGACACCAATGTTTAGTGGAGCAAGGAATGACAGACAATAATATTAGTGGAGCCGTAAAACATGGAGATGAAGCAGCTAGGGTTAGGTTTTAGTTTTCGTTTTTCTTAGTATACATAGACTAAGACTCTTGTACAAAAATATAACAGAAATGATATGAAATATATATGATAATTATCATAGAAACACAACATTTGTAATGGTATCAAAGCAAGTTATTGCTGACTAATGGAATTACCTACTACGCTGATTTCTATTCTACTACCATTTTGATTTCTGATTTCTGGTGTGGCCATTCTGGTTTACATTTTCCTCGAAGCTGATTTATGTTTTACTCGTTGAAACCGATCAGTTGCAATATTGAAAAAAAACACCATCACACCTTAGAGAGGCAGTCAAAGATGAAATAACCTGAGAAACCAAGCGGTTGAGGTTAGTGTAAGTTGGGTGCTCAATGTTTAGGGATCGTCGGCATATATCATAAATGGCCTCATTATTAAGAAAAACAACAACATTAGTGTGCTTAAGAAGGGAATGAGTATAAAGAAAACTGTTGTAAGGCTCAATCTCAGAGGTTGAAACCTGAGGGGATGGGTAGATAGTGAAACCTCACCAGTATTGCGACCATCTAGTATCCAGAGTCACCATTTCTACTCAGCGTCAATTCCGCCGTTGCGACCTCAACAGAACCCTTCAAGGAGCCATACTGATCTAATTGCTCATTGGAGCCATTGTAGCTTACTTGCGGTTCAGGTCTATCTGCTCGTTAGAGCCATCGTAGTTGCCCAACGTTGCTTACTCATTGGGGTTGGTGCAGTCTCTCTATGTACTAGTCTAGTTGCCGTCGTGGGCAACCGTGGAGAAACTTGGAACGAAGCAGAAGAAGAGTGACGCTCCATAGATACGGAGAGGGAGGACTAGGTGGAGGGTTGACCCCGTCTAGATGTTGTAGTCGGTTAGGGTTTAGCCATCCTGATCTACCATCAGAAGAAGAAGAGCGCCGCTCTGCTCAAATAAAAAAAATTAAGGTTACATTCTGGTTTTTATATATATATATAGTGGCTGGTATAAAAAAAATAAAAAAGGGAAAAAAATAGAAGTGATAGATTCATGGCAGAATCTAGAGATTTAACCACCAACTCCATATTGAATGAGTTGACTACAAAAATGACGGAACTTCTAACTAGAGCTTAGACCACCTCACAACCTTTGCTAACTGAAGCGTCAACTACCCTCATTAGTATCAAGTTGGGAGGATCCAACTATGCCTTGTGGTCCCAGGTGGTGGAGATGTATATCTCTGGCAAAGACAAATAAGGATATATTAATGGGGATTTTCCTTAACCTGCTGAAACAGACCCCTCATTCAGGAGATGGGACAATGAAAATGCCATTGTCAAAGGATGATTGATCAATTCGATTCCCATCTACGAAACAGGTTTGGGATTCTGTTGCTACTACCTATTATGATGGGACAGACACGTCTCAAGTGTATGATCTTCGCCATCGAGTTACTCGTATGAAGTAGGTGGGTGGATCCATTGAAAAATACTACAATGACCTTCAAGGGTTGTGGTGAGAAATTATTTTCATCGTCCTAATCCAATGGAGTGTGCGACTGATATACAAAAATACAACTCCATTGTACAGAAAGATCGAGTGTATACCTTCCTCGATGGACTTGATGACAGACTAGATAAAACTCGAAGGATGTGCTTCAAATCAAACCATTCCCTACGGTGGAACAAGCCTATGGATTCATCCATGGTATTCTCCATGAAACCTCGTGTTGAAACCCCACAACAGAATGGGACTACGGAGAGGAAGAATAGGCATATTTTAGAAACTGCTCAGGCCTTACTAATTGGTGCACATATGCCTAGTAGATACTGGAGTGATGCTGTTACTACAACTGTGTGTCTACTGAACCATATGCCTATAAAAACCTTACAATTTTAGATTCCATTAAAGGTGCTATCTGATCATGTTCCCTTACCTACTATTTTGATACTTCTGCCCCGAATTTTTGTATGTGTTGCTTTTTTCCACCTCCATAAAAATCAATGAACTAAGTTGGATCCATGTGCTGTCCGATGTGTATTCTTAGGGTATGGAGTACAAAAAAATGGATACTGATGCTATGATCCTATTACTAAAAGAACCTACATTACCATGGATGTCACTTTCCTAGAATCTGAATGGTTTTTCCCATCATCAGTATCCAATTACCCTCTTCAAGGGGAGAATTATGGTGAAGAACGGAATTGGCTTGATGTTGAAGTATTACACATTAGTAACAATCCGACATACTCAGATAATGCCAACAATATGGATGAGCTAGTACCTAGACCCGAACTTGAACTTCTAAGAACTGAATCTGAACTAGTGATTCAATCTCTAGAAGATGCAGTGGTTAATGCACCCCTCCACTCTCTAGTACCCAATGATCCTTCTGCTGAGAATACTCCTGAGGTAAGCTATTCTATCACACCTTTACAAACTAATGCTATAGATACACCTGTTGGTTATGTTCTACCTTTCAGGCACAATCGAGAAAAACCTCCGAATCGATACTCTCCAGATAGAGAAGAACGACAATCCAAGTATCCAATAGCCAATTATGTATCTACTTAAGGGTTACCAGAACCTATAAGGGAATTTGCACAAACACTCTCCTCAAGTCAAATTCCAAGTAGCGTTGAAGAAGCCATATTTGATCCAAACTGGGCTCAAGCTATAAAAGAAGAATTTGAGGCATTGCAGAAGAATAACACATGGGTGTTAAGCGAGCTACCTCAAGGGAGGAAGATGGTAGGATCTAAGTGGATCTTCTCCATTAAGTATACAGAAGATGGGTCAGTTGATCGATACAAGGCGAGGCTAGTAGTAAAAGGGTATACATATAAACATGGTATAGACTATCAAGAAACCTTCTCACTTGTGGCTAAACTAAAACTGTTAGAGTTTTGTTATCTCTTGCAGTAAATTTAGATTGGCCATTGCACCAACTTGACGTGAAGAATTCCTTCCTTCATGGTGACCTTGAAGAAGAGATTTACATGGATATCCTACCAGGATATATTGTTACATCAGGAAAAGAAACTGCATGTAGATTACAACAAGCATTGTATGGACTAAAACAATCACCTCGAGCATGGTTTGGAAGATTGAATTCAGCAATGAGGAAATATGGGTTTCAACAAAGTAACTATGACCACACTCCTTTTCTAAAACATCGATTGGGAAAAATAACAGCCCTTATAGTCTATGTAGACGACATGATCATTACAGGGGATGATAAAGAAGAAATCTCTAGGCTTCAAGAAGAACTGTCAAATGAGTTTGAAATGAATAACTTGGGAGGGCTTCAATACTTCTTAGGTATTGAGGTAACAAGATCAAAACAAGGTATATGTCTTTCCCAAAGGAAATATACTCTAGACCTACTAGCAGAGGCAGGATTACTAGATTGTAAACCTGTCGATATTTTGATGGTCCAAAATCATAAACTTGGAGAATATGTGGACCAAGTACCAACAGATAAACAGAGATATCAATGGTTAGTAGGTAAACTCATATATTTATCTCATACTCGACCTGATATTACTTATGCTGTGAGTGGCGTGAGTCAGTTTATGCACTGCCCAAGTGAAGACCATACGGATGACGTCATGCGAATACTCCATTATTTAAAATCCTCCCCTGGGAAAGGACTTATGTTTTCAAAGATTGGTCAATTGAAAGTCGTTGGATATACAGATTCAGACTGGGCAGAGAATATCAAGGATATGAAATCTACTGCTGGGTACTTTACTTTTGTAGGGGGAAATCTTGTTACATGGAGGAGCAAGAAGCAAAAGGTAGTTGCCTTATCTAGTGCTGAAGCTGAATTTCGAGGAATGCTCAATGAAATATGTGAGATCCTTTGGTTGAAAAAACTTCTAACTGAAATTGGTGTTGCTCCTAACTCTGAAATGAACTTATTTTGTGATAACAAAGCAGCCATTGGCATCTCCCACAATCCAGTTCAACATGATCGCACGAAGCACGTTGAAGTGGATCGGAACTTCATCAAACAGAATCTTGAAGAAAAGATTATTCAGCTTCCATTTGTTAAATCAGAAGATCAATTGGCTGATATACTTACAGAATATGTGTCTGCAAAAAACTTCTACAACTCACTTGCCAAGTTGGGCATAAGAGACATATATGCACCAACTTGAGGGGAAGTGTTGGTGTGTGTTGTGGTGCATGCTGTAACAGTGACAGACACCAATGTTTAGTGGAGTAAGGAATGATAGACAATAATATTAGTGGAGCCGTAAAACATGGAGGTGCAGCAGCTAGGGTTAGGTTTTAGTTTTCGTTTTCCTTAGTATACATAGACTAAGACTCTTGTACAGAAACAAAATAGAAATGATATGAAATATATATGATAATTATCATAGAAACACAATATTTGTGATGATATCCATCATAAGTTAGTACATATGGCATGGCTTGCAAGCACAATATTAAAACATGTGCACAAGTGATGGAATATATTGATCTTGACTATTTATTTTTGTAAAACTAAAAAGAAAGAAAGTAGAATCACTTAAGATGAGATAAACTAATGATATTAATAAGAAACATAAAATATTTTGTATTTAAGATTTTCCCCCAACAAACGAGGTGATATTTTTACCTTACATTAAGTCCACTGCCAACTAGGCTGGCTCATGATGGATAAATCACATTCTAGCTTGATTAACCATTTCTTTCCTTTTTCTAAAATATGAATTTTAATATTTATATATTAAACTTATAACGAGGAGTGCACTTATAAAGAAATTAAGGGACTAAAAGTTAATTTGTCAATAATCTTTATATATTTTTCTACTAAAACAATCTGTATTTCTTAGTTAATTATTCTTTCTAATTATTTTTAACATGAAGTTTTTTTCTTTTCATGATTGGTGTAATACTGACAAATTATGATCAGTACCCTGAAGATTTGATATGTTAATGATTCTCAAAACTGAGCAAAATCCTAAGTCCATAATTGCTAACTTGCCCAATATATATTACACAATTGTATGTTGCTCACATGTTTAGTCATTATATGCATCATATTTAAAGTTAGATAACTGCTGATCTGGTGTAGGCTTTCTTGATCCTTTCACGTTAAATCTGAAAATATTTTACTAAACTGTGCCCAATAAGCAGCTTTTGGATAAGTCATGCATGTTTTGGAAAAGAAAAAAAAAATACTAATTAAATAGTAAGTTTCTTCTCTAAACCTAGCCTAATAAAGAAGTCATAGTAGGCTATACATCCTTGTGCTATAAACAATTAAAAAGAGAAAAATTAATTATAATATAACATCTTTTGGGATGTGCTCACACCACTAATGATACAAAGACGAGGAAAGTAAAGGAACAATTTGGTATTTAAAAAAAAAAAGTAAAGGCAAAAGTGTTATAATTAAAAGAAGAGAAAGCTACATATAAGGGGTTAGGATAAAATTCAAAAAATAAATAATTCTCCTTAGCAGTTGCAAAGTATATTTTTTCAAGATACAAAGGGAATAAGAAAGTGGAGGATGGTGAAGCAAGAGAGAACAATTATGATTGTGTTTAGTAGCAAGCTCAAATGGGTTGGATCCACAAAACCACTAGTAGACTTTTCTATCTTTACCAATGTTATTTTATTGAAATTAGGGCAATATCCCTTTCTCTATCTCTCAAAGTTTATAAAAGTTTGATATTTGACCCCACAGATCTTGGAGGCTTCCATAAAAACTATATAGTTCTGCATCATTCAAGAGCTTTAGGCAGTAGGAATTTTTTTTTATTCTTCTTGCCTCTTTGTATGCTTTTGCTAAATTTGTTTATATTGCATTAGGATGATGATAAGTTGGGTGCATTTGTGTAGGACCGTTACCCATACCTTTTTAAAATGGTGTATAATTTAAATTTGAGATATATTATAAATAAAGTAGTATAATATTATCAGTAAGTATATTTGAATTTATCAAATTTTATTCAATAAAAAAAAATTATCACCTTAATTATGATGGTGATACATTTGTAATGTATAGTTGCAAGTATATTTTTGGTTTATTCAAAAATAATAATATTACTATAAGGTATTAAAAGTCTCACGTGTAATGTGTTGAAAGAATATATAAGTATCTCTTGGCTCGTGATATCGGTATTATTACTCCTCACAGACCTAAGTCCAAATTACACCCTATAATATTTTTTTTAATTAATAAAAAAATGATTTTATTGTTATTTTTTTTAGTACCTCCGTACTTCTAAAAGTTGCTAACTAGCCTTTTGTGGTGTGAAATATAATTAACTTATCCTTATTATCATCCTTTCCATTTGTATGTGTATCTGGCTTTAGTCAAAAGAAAAAAAGGAAAGAAAAAAAAAATTAAATCAAAATGTTCGAAGATCGATAATATATATATATAAGTCATGTGTAATTTCTACATAAATGATACCAAGTATTAAAATTTTGACAATATCATCGATCCTGTTATGATATTGTTGTTTTTTTTACGCATTCTTATATCAAAACGTAATGTTTATATATTTTAATTAAAATGTGATGTTGTTGACAAAATATCGTTATCGAAAAAATGTGAAAAAATTTACTTTTTTTTATCAAAATGACACGTATATTATAGATATTGTTGAAAAATATAGATATTATAGTTTTATAATAACAAATATTGTTTATACTTATATATATATATATTTATTATATATATTACTAGTTTTACTTATATTCTTTTTTTTAATTTAAATTTAATTATATAACCTTATAGTATATCCATTTATAATAATACTAAAAATTATATTCAAAATAATTATCTCATATTTCAACTAATTATTCAGTAATATTTTAAATATTAGTTAAATTATTGATAAAATTTAATACCATAACTTTTATAAATATATGTATTAAATGAGAAACTAGTTTAAAAATATAAGCATTTAATTATTTATAAAGTTTTATAAATCTTTTTTAATGATTTTGATAGAATTTTGATAGTTTTTTTTAATTTAATTTTTTTTTCAACAACGAAAATATTTTTGATATTTTTTTAAATTATAAATCTTCATATTTTAAACCTTGACTGATACACATATTTTACATAATTTATTTACACAATAAAAAATCTACAAATTAAGCGCATTTATCGATTAATCTAAAAAAAACACTTGTAATTTAAGAAGATTTATATACAAGGTGAAATCATCAATGATTAGCTAGCTATAAATTTCTTTTCCATTTGGGTCTGCTTTGGTTGGAGAACCGCTTAAATATAGAGAAAGAACAGAGATTTAAGCCAATATCTAAAGTAGAAACTTAAGTTCAAGTTAGGTTGCCAAGAAATTGCTAATTAGGGGGAAAATTTTGAAAAGAGAATTCTGAGATGTAAATCAATGTAATAAAGTATATATAAGTTTTCATGTTTGATTAATGAAGGCTTATTATATAAAAAAGTATAATATAAGTTAGATACAGTGTTAGTAATTTACTCGTTCATTTATATATATTTATAGTTGAGATTTAAAGGAATAAATTTCTCTCATATATATATATATATATATTTTCTAAGTGTCATTTGTCATTTTTGATGATTTTGTCAACTTTTTTACTTTAATTACACGTAATATTATTACTATTATTATTTTATAAGATAAATATAAATAAAAAATAACAAACCTTATAAATAATACTACTATGATTTTATACTTTTCAAACCTGTTTCTTCTCTTATTTAACAGTTTTTTTTTCTCATTTTTTAGATGCATAAATATCATAATAATATTATTTATTTTATGTACGAAATATATAACTAGAGTGTCAATAAATTTATAAAAATAATCTAATTTATTAGCACACATCTTGTACTCTTATTATAAAAATTACTAGTTAATTTATTTTATGGAGTATTCAATTATTTTAATATTTTTTAAATTTAGTTTAACATATATGTCTTTTAATAAGAGCTTAAAATACCATTTTTTTTAACAAAACAAAAAAAAAATTATTGTAAGTCCTATTGTACTTGTGTCTGCGTGTTGCCTTTCTATGCACAAAACATGATGTCTATTTTATTTTACTTAATGTATTTTTTTTCTTTATGTAAGCCCACATAGTTAGGTATACTTTATATGCAAGCATGTTTACACACCATAGGGTTGATTTCGTAGTATCTATGCTAGGTAGAGTGCTAATTTTCATCGAGCGAGCATGTGAGTGAACCGACGTTTTTACTTATAGTTTTTAGCATGTTTAAGGAGCATATATTTATAGATAGCACCAGTAATTTTTGGAAGTGAAAAAATGCAAATTTTTAGCACATCAATAATAAGGTTTCCATGGATCTCACTACCACCCTCGCAACCACCCTTGGTGAGGTGGTTGGCGAGGTGATTGGCAAGATAGTTGGCGAGATGTGCATTCTAAATTCTATAAATACCCTACTTATTTATCTTCTCTTCACCCATTGTTTAAGAGTCAAAACTCTGCCAAAATTCACTAAGATTTTTATCTGTTTTCAAAATTATTTTTTAGGGTATACATTTAAGAATGGATCATTTTTGTGGTTAGTTATCAAATCTTTATCTATGTAAATACGTGGTTTGACTTTGTGTCTCCTATGTACGATTTGATATTCATAGTAAACTATGTGTCTCATAATATTATGAGTTGATACACTTCCAATTACTAATCATTAGTTATCAATCACATCACATTGGGTGGTGTTGGCTTGGAAAAATAACTGGGTTTGAGTGTTGAACTAAACAATTATAGAAGCAGTAGGTAGTTTGGATGAAGGTCTTGGCTGATAGAGGTAATAATAGTTTTATTGTCTATTAGTGTTGTAACTTGTTTATTGTTTAGTGAATTATTTGTTGTTGAGTGGTTGCTTTAAGCAACCTTTAAGCAACCTAAGAATATTACCATATAGATATGGTATCTATATAGGTTTACCTCGTTATATCGAGTGTTATGAAATATATGTTATTGAGCTAGTATAATCTAAGTTTGTTGTGTATATGTCCTAAAATATTGAAGTATAAACTCTAATTAGAAAGGATTTATTTTTTATTGGCTTTCTACTTTGATATTTAATATATATTATTTAAGTTATCTAGTTTTTAATAATATACTATCTGTGATTCTACTGCATGAATTGTATAAGTGTTTATTTCCTTATTTGCACAAGTTAGGATCGAGTCCTTTAGAAGTCTATATCTCCTTACCCTGGTTGTTTATTGGGTCATGAACTCTTTCAATTATTAAAAATAAAAGATAAGAAAAATATATATCATTGATTACATGTAGCATATGTATTCTTTTTTTAATTCACTACTACAAATTTGGCATTTAAGTCGATATGTAAGTCAACTTTTGAAAAAAAAATTGACTTATAATGAATTTAAAGTCAGTTTGGTGTAGAACCGACGCTATGTCCATGTGTAGCGCCGGTTCGATACATTAACCGACTCTACGAACTACGTGGATAGCGTCGGTTGACACGTAGAACCGACGCTACACACATGGATATTTCCTTTTCTCTTCTTTCTTCCCCAGACAAAAACTATTCCAAGTGCTGCATAACTCTCAAAAACCCAAAACCTCCTCCACTTCTCCTCCATTCTTTCTCATTTTTCGGCCACCTACGACTACCAATTCCAGCGTCGGTTAGTAGGTTTTCTTCCTTTCTAACTTATCTTTTAGATCCCTTATTTTTTTGAGCAAAATACTCAAATTTTTATACCCATTTCTTACTTACAAAACACCATTTTTTTTTTTCATTTTTTTCATTTTGTTACTTCATTTACTCTTGTAAGTATTTCTATTAATCCTACGCACTTACTATTCATATTTCTTTTGTATATTATATGTATAAATTTTTGTGTTATATATGTAGGTTTTGTATTATATGAGAAGAAGAATATAATGATCTTGAATAACATAGGATAACATCATGGTAATTTTTTTGCTATTAATTAATATTTAATTTTTCAATTATTTGTATTATTTAAACTATTTATTAAATAGATTTTGGTTTTTTTTCTTCTATTATGTAGTGATCGAATACAGGTTTTAATTTAAGTATAATAGAAAATGAGTAAATTTTGTAAAAAAAAATTAAAAATTTAAAGTCGATTCAATTCGTGAACCGACTTTATATTTTTAAGTCATCGTATTTAAAGTCGGTTAATAACCGAATTTAAAAGTTGTTTTTAGCATAATGTTTTATAATAATATAAGTATTTCATTCACGTAATAATCACAACAATTTAGCCTCTTCGAGGATGTTTTTACAAATATAAACTGAAATTCCATCTAGAGTAAGAGATCCTTCCTTTTCTTCTCGAAGAGAATACTTTGCAAAGTCATTAGCCATGCTATTACAAATTCTAGGAATAGAAAGCAAAGTAAAATTGTTAAAATTATGTAGAACTAGAAAAATTACCTCTATTTACTGTTTAGTTAGCCAATAGATATCATTAGGTTTTCCACTAATAAACTCCACAATGTTTTGATAGTCACACTCAACAATTATGCTCTTACACCCTAATGCATTAGCTAATACTATATCCATGAAAATAGCATGTGCTTCTCCTTCTTCAGTTGAAAAACTTTGAATGATTTTTTTTTCCAAATACCAATATTGTTACCATACCAATCTCTTGCAATAATAGCCAGTGATAAACGATCATTTGATAACAATTAAACTTAATAGTATTAAGAGGGGGATGAGTCAAACATTACAACCCTCGTGGAAATTAAGAGGTTCATTTTTGAAAATAATATTATTTCTCCTTTCCATAGCGTACACATTGTGAGAGTTAACATCTAAAGTAAAATCAAATTGTTCATCCTTGTTGGGTAGAAGGCACTATGGAGGATTAATAAAAATAAGGCAGAAAGTTTGAATATCTAAATCCTTAAAAGCAAAAAAGTTTTAATTTCCTCTCTCTAAGTATTCAATAAAACAGAGTTTGTTACCTTTGTAATAGTAACTTACTGATACCCCGATTTAAAAACGATATAAATTTGATACAATTTGTTATTTAATTAAAAAAATTTCATATGTATTCTGGTACACATTACGAGAGAATTTTAGTTACTTCAATTAAGTAAACAATTTTTTTTTTAAAACAAAGTAAAAAATTAGAAAACACATAACACACCGTATCCCTAACCACTCAACCATACATTGTAGAGTATCTAGCCAACTGGAATTTAAACAATTATGTTCTAATTTTTTTTATTCTATTTTTATATTTCAATATGCATTTTTTAAATAGTTTAAATAGTTTTTTAACATTAGCATTTTAAGTATAAATTAATATGTAGTTTTTATTTTTAAAATATTTTTTAAGCTTAAACAACTTCAGCATAAAACGTATTCCGTAACTTTTTGAATATGCATTTTTTATTTTTTAAACAGTTTTTTAAGCTTAAATAGTTTAATTATAAACGGTATATATAGAAGAAATTAAAAGTGGGGTTGTTTTATTTCCATAATGAGTAGTAACTTGTAAATTATTGAAGATGATTAAAATTGAGTGAAGAAGTTATCCCATATGTATTTAAAGAGATCAAAATGGCCAAAAAAAATAGCTATTATTTAGAGGTCCACGGGGAAAACGCAAAATTTTAGAATTACGCTTCATTAAAAGTACGTGTGCTAGTCACATGTAAAAATTATACCAAATTGATTAATTTTTAAATAGGATATGTTAAAATATCACTTGGTAAAAAATGATATTAAAAATAGAATCGTGATACTATTAACATTACTGAAAATGAACATTTTTAGAAAACTTGTTAAGTTTCCATTTGTTAACTGTCAAGATAACTGAAAAATATCAGTTGCTTGACCAATGAAGTTACTACTGGAGTTTGATATCATAATCTGTGAAAGAGTTAAATGTAGAAAAAATATAAAAAAGTAACAAAGATGGTGACGTTCTGTAGTATTCATTTTAATTGAGCTATTATGGTATTACATGGCATCCTTTTATATGCTTGTAAAGTCTCAGTTTGTTACTAATGCTAACAGCATAGTAACTGAATCATATGACTCTACTTTAGAGCTTATACACAACATTATAAGCAAAGACTAATAGCATACACTCAAAACATTTCTAGCTACCTTTAACAGCTTCTAACAGCCCCCTTTAAGTGGCATTCTATGAAGAGTTATAAGCTAAATTTTTAGATTTTGAAATTGTGGAGTGTGCAATGACTTGGTCATTATATTTGTAATTTGAGCTTCACTTAGAGCATACTCTACAACAATGTCTCTTGCTTGTATCTAATATGACTGAAAGCACGCAAATTTACGTGATCATGTACAAGTGATAAATAATTTTAAGAACAAGGGTTATTGTACTCACGAGAATTGGTAATGGACAAGATGATAATTTTACTTTGACTTAAAGTGCACTAAAATATTCTGTAAATATAAATCTAAGAACACAATTGAAACTAACCATTCAAGAGCTTAATTATGGTTATTCTCTTCATCTTTTATTTTCTCTCTCGTTTTGCTAAAACTATTAAAGTAGGGTTCTTCATTAAGTTAACTTATCAAACATTCTTTGTTGTGCTTGATGGATTAACAAGCCTGTAATAATTAAGATATTGTACTTTTAAATTGATTGTTCTAGAGTTGCTAATTATTTTTAATTTATCTGATATATATTTTAAATCAATTGTTAGGGTTGTTCATTATTGAATTTACTCTAGCACACATACTTACAATTGTGTTTATGTACTAACTTTTCAAGTGACATCGATATAGATTTGATTAACTCGTGTGACTTGATTGGTCGTAACATTAATGGTCTGGATTTGAATGCCTTTCTTGTAGAGACTTTGATGAAAGCAATGACTTATAAGTAGACTACTTGGGGCATTACCTTGGTGGGTAGTTTGAGTCCCCACCTTGTATATGGATACTTATATTTCATAAGGGATAGTTAGGTGGTCCAATGGACCAGTGGTTTTTCTCTTAGGTCAATGGTGTATCCAAGGTCATTTCCACCTCAAAATCTCTTATGTTGATCTTTATATTTCCACTTTACTTTATTTACACACGATTACATGTCTAACCATTCCACAAAATTTTAATTTATCATACTTTCATTGATATTCTTTTAACGTTCCTTCTAATTAGATTATTAGATCCATAACTAAATAAACAAACTTTCAAATTGAAACATTATTTCTCCCTATAAAATATCACTATTCTTTTTAGAGTTAGATTGGATACTGTAGGCTTTTCCTTAAGATTGTATATCCATATATCAAAATTATTCCTTAACATCAAAAGGTCTTTTATTTGGTTATAATATGACACTATGCTTGTTGGTTCAATCAAATAAAAGGAAAAAAAGAAGAAATAAAAGTTCATGAGTCTATGAAATAAGAGAGAGAACTATAAATAGTACTATCATAAGATCAATTATGTCAATAAAATAGGGTTAAATTTTATTATTTTGGACACAAACATCATTATTGGCTTATTTTCTTTTATTTTTACCTTTTTTTAACACAACCTCTTTTTTACAATTCTTTTGAGCTTTATGTATTTTGTAAGTTGCACATTTAATTAATTATAGCATAGTTGATACTCTTAAATATGATTCTAGCATTCTTGTAGAATCTATTCTCTTTATGTGCAACTTTACTTATGCTTGAATTATATAGTATGGCCAATTTGTTTGGTTCAAAGGGTAAGGAGTGGGTACAGACAATTGGCTTATGTAGTTTCAAATTGGTTCTCTAAAAGGATTGATCTTGAAAGGAAAATAACATTAGGGGTAAAAAAAATATAGCCAAATAAGTTAATCCTATTGCCTTAGTTATTTTTCAAGCAATACATTTAACATTCGCCTTGATAAAATTAAAAGAGAGTTCTAGCAACTTATTCTTATTCGATAAAAGTATGGAAATGTTCCAAGGGATTCATAACATTTTTCAAAAATTCATGAATACAAATTATTCTATCACCAATTTACCTATTATGCAAGGTAATTTTGAGCAAAATTATCATCAAGTTAACTTCACTTAGAAATAAGATCAAGACTCTATCAACATTCATTATCCTTTTTAACCTAACATTGTTTAAACTAATTTCATCACATATATCAGAAAACAAAAAGAGAACATGTGATTGATTCTAAGCCTCTTTATTAATCCTAACTATAAAAAAAATGCAATACTAAAAATGATACAAAAAATGCTACTTGGAGCATACTAATCCTAAAACATATATCCTAAAATATGCTAAACTAAAAAAGCATAAAAAAATAAAGATAGTGATATGTTATAAGTGCATGTATATATGTAATGTACAAATAAGTAAAAAGGATTAGAAAACAAATATGGTGGGTTTCCTCCCACAAAGTGATTAATTTAACATCCTTAGCCTAATGCTACCACCATTATCATCCACCATCATCAAAGATATTGAAGTGTGTGATGTCAAAATTCTAAGCTAGCACTTCATTATCACATCCTTTTACATTGATAGTAGTTTCCTTTGAAGAATACTGGACACATGATCCCCCACACCTATCTCATTGTTATCCTTAGTCTTTTACTTCGTTAAAAAGGTTCCTTAGTGTGCTTTTCATACCAAGGTTCTTTCTTAAGATCTTTTATAAGAGGTATGCAAATTTGCACCTTCGGAAATATCTCCAAATTTTCCTTTTAATGATTCTATTTCATGGAATTTTTAATCCTTTTAGAGAATGATATAGTAGGATCATCAGTAGAAAAGGAAGGCTCAAATACTAACTATAGCGCCAAATTAGATCCTTTAGGGTGATGGTTTTTTCTTCCTTACTAATATTTTTTTCATATATATCATTTATAGGGATTATTTGAGGATTCTCTAATTGGTTATGACTTTCCATAATAATGACATTGATCGTTTGTCTCTGTTTTTATCTATTAGGGAGGGGAGCATAACAACTACCTATGCTTCTAATCTTTCCACTATAATGATGAGTTGGCTGATGACTCTATGAAAGTAGAGTCATTAGCATATTGTTTGACTTAATATTTACTTGTTTTATTCAACAAATAATATTTTATGGTTAAAAATACTAAAATATAAACATTTTAGTGAAAATGAGTGAAAATATAATTTTTGGAATTTTTTGGGATTGTTTTTAATTTTTTATGAATTTTTAATGTAGGACCAATAAAGAATTTGTATGTGATATACCAGGTAAGCATAGGAGCTGATTAGGCAAGCCGTGCAAGTATGGACAACGAATCACGTGTTAGCACCGTGTTTAATCTGAGTTCAGAAATGAGGCAAACTTCCTTGCCATGTGTCTCCATTCCATTGCTTCGCACGATCCACCCTTGCGCCACACCATCCGTTTCTGTGAATCACGTTGTGCCGCATGGCACTGACTCAGTGAATGTTGACTCTGATCGATCTCCTCTGCCATGCATCATGCACTAATTCACCTAGTGAATTTTCCCTGCCATGTGTTGCACTGTGATTGGTGAAGCTGTTATTTTTGCTTGTTTTGATCGTAGCCCATGATTTGAAGGTGATTTAACGGTCTAGATCACACTTGAGCAATATTTAAGTCCCTAATCACTCCATAAACCCTACGTGGCATCCATTAGCATAATTTTGGTCAATTTTTGGAGTTAAAAAGAGAGAAAAATACAGAAAAATTCAAGAGAAGACACTATTTTAGAAGAGATTAAAGAAGAGATCAATTCTACAATTCAAGAAATTGATTGTATATCTTCTTCTATTATTTTTTTTATCAATTTTTATGTCTTCCTTTATGAAAAATATGAGCTATATGAACACGATTATGTATATTTAATTTATTAATCTAGGGATCTTATGAACTCAATTTTAATCATGTGATTATTTAATATTTTACCCTAATTATAATTTAATTATATTATTTAATCTAATTTGTATGCTATTAATTATTTGGCCAAAACTTTATCAATAGAGGCAATTAAATAGATTTGAGAGAATTATTTAATTATTTATCTTGATTAAATAACATGCATAGTTTCTAGGCAAAGATGTATGATTCTTATGTATGTGATTCATAATTGATGAACATAATGAATAGTATGAAATTTAATTGGCATGATAGTGTGATTAAATTAATCACTATATGGTGTGTAGTTTACTTAAGAGAGGAATACATGCTAGGTTAGATTCAATTGATCATGTAATTAATTAATAATTATATTGGGGAGATTTTAGCGATTTGCATGTTTAGAAAATTGGGGGATTAAGTATTCCTAGATATTTTCTCATATATATTTTTAGTTACCAAATTTGATTTAATTAATTATTTTTATTTACTTTTAGTTATTTTAATTTTGCTTCCTTAAAATATAAAAACACAATAAAAAATTAATTTTTATTTTTTAAGTTTAAAAACTTAATTTCTAATAAAATAATATCTGTGGGAACAATCATCTCTTATCATTATATTACTTGTTACAATATGTATACTTGCGTATTCATTGCATACACTTCGTGTGTGGCGATCAAGTTTTTTGCACTATTGCCGAGGATTATAAATATTAGAAATTAATAATTGTTTTTAATTTTTTTCTTAATTGTTTTCTTTGGTTTAGTTTTAGTTTTAATTTACTTATTTTCTTTTATTAACTTATTTATTTATTTCTTTTCTTTAATGTTTTATTATTTATTTATTTTTAACTTTATTATATTTATTTACTTGTTTATTATTTTTTTTTAATTTTTATTTAGACATCTCTTTTAGTATTGTAGAAATATAGTTTAGTCTATTGCATGAGGAGAGTTCACGAGGGAGAAATCTTTCCTTTAGATCATGAAATTGAGCGTACTTTGTGATTAATTAGAAAACAAGTTATCACCAAAGAAGAAAAAATGGCTAATCCATTAGAAATAAACAATAATGAGATAAACTTGAACAATCAAGTGCTTTTAATGGATGATAACTGTATTTTATATAGTTATTTTCATTGATTTTATTAATGATAATTGCTATGTTCTTTACAATTTTGTTTAATCTTAGTTAAATAAATTAATATTTACCTTTTATGTGTTAAGAAATACATTTTTAATAAAATTAAATAATTTGTATCGAAAATGTACTTAATTTCATATTTATGTCCACAAATATAATTTCAAATAATATAGTTCTTAATTACAATTTATAAAAATCGAAAATATAATTTAAATTGAATTTGGGCTTAATTATAATTATTAAAAGTTTAAAAATTTAATTTAAAATTAGCAAAGGGCTTAACTGTAATTTAAGAAAGTTCAAAATGTAATTTGAATTAAATTTGTGGGTCAAAATACAATTAATTGAAGTTTAATTTTCACGCAGGAGAGACAAAGTCCACTCGCAAGATCACACTCACCCAACGTGGACCATCAGATCAGAGAAAAACGGCCAGATGCGCGCGTTTCAAGCACACCCAACCAGAGCGAGTGGATGCAGGATTCTATCTATCACGCGGCTCGGTGCTCCGAGTGGGGCCCACCTACCGCGGAGGCCGGCGTGCAAGTAGAACCCACGTGTCTGACGCGTTGCAGCCGTTGTTCCCCACCTTCGCGCGCCCTTTTTCCCTGCGGTCGATCCACGTGCGCCCGGTTATTCCACCAACCAGAATCTGCCCCATGTCCCACTTTATCTATCAGCCAATAAGTTTATGACACGTGGCCAGTTTTGATGAACGCAAAAGCGTAGAATCCCGAACGCGTATCAGGAGCTATCTCCCACGTTTCTCGCGCCGTAATCCGGTGCAGCAATTCCCCGTGAACCCTTCCTTGCTTTCCTGTTATTTGCTGCCACGTGTCCCACCAATCTATTCAGCGAATCAAACGCTGACACATGGAATGCACAATGAATTAAAAAATGCAGAAACGGCTCCTTGTCTCACGCGTGAATTAAAATAAGGTTTCGATTTTCCCGTGATCGTGGATTTTAAGGGGTATGTCGGGGTTTTATTTTCGATACAAATTATTATGCGTGTATGATATTTTAATATTTTTGATGTATTCTTTGGTGCTATAAATAGGTGATATTATGATAGAGTCCAGGAGTTTTTTTTGCAGTTTAGAATTTTTGTGGTATTAGGGGTTGGACGGTGGAACACGCAGAAGCCATTTTTGGCTTCTGTTGTGTTCCATGTGTGCCAAATATGTTCGCTACTTGATGTTTTAATTTCCTTTATTCTTCCTTTAATTTTTCTATATTTGCTGTAATTTTTATTTTAAATTTATGAACTAATTTAATTTTTCTAGGGTTACATTTGATCTAAATTTATGAAGCTTTGATTTTAATTATTTTTGATAGATTTATAAGACGTTCGATTTGTTCATTCTATTTTGTGCTTAATGATTTTTGATTATTTACGAATCTTATCAAAACGATCCGAGGCACATAAATAAACTTGGAAGAGGCATTTGTGTATGTATTGCTCGTAAATAGAATGAAATATATGATGAAGGATAGAAATATACCCTAATTGTATGTGTGGCCATTTGAGAACTTAGAACTTAATGAATCTTATTAAATTTAATTCTCATAGAGATATAGTGAATTAATTTAACGAGGTGTGTTTATACGGAGCTCGGAAGAGATGTATGAATAAAAATAGAAGTTTTCGGTTGACAAATTAAATGTACTAAAAAATATAAATCAAGAGAAAATAATATGATTGGAGTGAATTAATTTGGTGAAAAACTGCAATCCTAGAGTTCTCTTAATTTTCTTGTTACCTTTTTCTTAATCAACGATTGTTTTGGATAAAATTAGAGAGATAAAATTTTAGTACTCAACAAACTATAGTAACAAATCTCCGTGGGAACTATACTTTACTTACAAATCTTTATTACTTGTGACCGTGTATACTTGCACGATTTTATGTTCTGCAAAACAGATAACAATGGATGATAGAAATAGAGCTATGAATGAATATGCAATAAAATCTTTTTCTATTCTTTTATTAAACGATTTATGTATAGGGTTCCATTCTCCACATGGTTGGGAACTAATGATTGGGTCTGTCTACAAAGATTTTGGATTTGCTCATAATGATCGAATTATATCCGGTCTTGTTTCTACCTTTCCAGTTATTTTAGATACAATTTTGAAATATTGGATCTTTCGTTATTTAAATCGTGTATCTCCGTCACTTGTAGTGATTTATCATTCAATGAATGACTGAAAAATGATCGATCAATCCCAATCATTAAAAGTATTTCAGTAAATAGCAGAATCATAGATAACAAACTATACTAGTGACTTATCTAATTTTATTGTCGAAATTTTTGGGATCAATGATTGGACCATGCAAATTCAAAATACCTTTTCTTGGATAAAGGAAGAGATTACTCGATCAATTTCCATATCGCTCATGATATATATAATAACTCGGGTACCCATTTATGAATGAATATGCAATACCTATGTTGGAAGGGCTGAATCCAAGTATTACAAGGCCAAACATTCTAGCTAATCAGTTTTACCTAAAGCCAGTGATGTTTCAAATGCTACAAAAAATTGGATAATTCAACAGATTACCAATAAAGGATCCTTATCTTCATCTCAAATTGTGTATTGAAGTTGTAGATTCATTTAAGTTTAGCGGTGTGATCGATGAGGCATTTAGGCTTAGATTGTTCCTTTACTCTTTACGAGACCATGCTCGAGCTTGGCTAAACTCTCTACCAACTGATTGCATTACAACTTGGAATGGTTTGGCGAAGAAATTCTTGATGAAATACTTCCTACCAACAAAGAATTCCAAGCTTAAGAATGACATTACTTCCTACCAACAATACGAAGGAGAATCTTTATATGAAGTATGGGAAAGATTCAAGGTATTGCTAAGGAAGTGTCTTCATCATGGTATTCCTTATTGGATTCAAATGGAGACTTTTTATAATGATATCAATGGTCAAACAAGAATTATTGTTGATCCATCTACTAATGGAGGTTTGCTAGCCAAATTGTAAAATCAAGCTTATGATTTACTTGAAAAAAATGGCTAGCAATAATTATAAATAGCCAATAGACAGAATGAAAACCATAAGAAGAGTAGCCGGAGTGCATGAGGTAAATGATATCATAGTACTTACAGCTCAAGTGTCATCTTTGGTTAATCTTTTGAAGGCTCAAATCTCGATAGTGGGTATAAACCAGGTCTGAAATTCAGAAGTGTCATGTGTGTTTTATGGAGGAGCTCATTTGTTCGATAATTGTTAAAATAATACTGAATCCATTATGTGGGTAACATAAATCAAAAAAATAATCCATACTTGAACACATATAACCCAGGATGGAGACAACATCCAAATTTCTCTTGGAGTAATAACAATAGTCAATGTGGTAATCAATTCAACCATCAATCATTCCACAACTTGGTTTTCAACAACCACAAAAATCACAAGCCCAAGAGGAGAAGCCATATATCGAGGAAAATACAAATTCTTTAATGGGGATGATGAAAGACTTCATCCAATCAGTAAATACAAAAGTGTCCACTCAAAAAGCTTCAATTCAAAATTTGGAGAACCAAATGGGGAAAATAGCTTAGGCTATAAGTCAAAGGCCTCAAGGTAACCTTCTAAGTGACATAATTGTAAAAACAAGAAGAGATGGTAAAGACTAGTGCAATGTCATAGCCTTCAAGAGTGGTAGAAATTTAGAGGTAACCTTCCAAGTGACACAATTGTAAACCCAAGAAGTGATGGTAAATACCAGTGCAATGTCATAGCCTTCAAGATGGGTAGAAATTTAGAATAGGAAGATAAGACAGAAAATGATGAGGAGAAACAATAAATTAACAAGGATGATAAGGAACTAGTGGATAAAGAGAGCGCTGAAAAAGAAATAATTCAGCCAAAAAGAGCATCCTCTATAAATCCACTATTCCTTTCTCTCAAAGACTACAAAAGAAAAAGTCAGATATGGAGTTTTAAAATTTCTAGAAGTCTTTAAGAAACTGCACATAAATATACCATTTGTAAAGGCACTTGAACAAATGCTATCTTATGCCAAATTCATGAAGGATATAATATCAAAGAAAAGAAGGCTTGGAGATCATGAAATAATAACCCTGACTGAAGGTTATATTGCCATCCTTAATAGAAAACTACTACAAAAATTGAAAGATCCAAGTAGTTTTGATATCCCTTTTACTATTGGGAACATTCGTTTTGGCAAGGCATTATATGACTTGGGTTCTAGCATTAACCTCATGCCTTTATCGATCTTCAAGAGATTGGGGGTTGGTAAAGTCAAACCCACTTTGATAACATTACAAATGGCAGATAGATCAATTAAGAAACCTCAGGGTGTGGTAGAAGATTTGCTAGTAAAATTAGACAAATTCATCTTTCCGGTCGACTTCATTATGCTCGACATGGAAGAAGACCATAAAATTCCTATCATACTTGGTCGTCCATTCTTAGCAACTGGAAGAGCACTCATTGATGTACAAAAAACTGAACTTACAATGAAAGTACAAGATGAACAAGTAATATTTAAAGTTTTTAAAGAATCTAAACCCCCTGATATTTATAATGCTAATGAATGTTTAAGGATTGTTATAAACCCAGGCCTAACTCAACCCAATAAGATCTCATTGAGTTAAGGATTGCCCAGACTTATAAGCAGAACTTCTGCCTAACTCCTGGCCTATGTGGGACAAACAAATCCTTCACATTCCCCCTCACATCGGACAGCGGTGGTTTTAGTTTTTGAGCCACGGTGAGAGCTGAAGGGAGATCCACACATAGGACCAGGGCCTAGCTCTGATACCATATTATAAACCTAGGCCTAACTCAACCCAATAAGATATCATTGAGTTTAGGATACCCAGACTTATAAGCAAAACTGCTGCCTAACTCCTGGGCGATGTGGGACAAACAAATCCTTCACAAGGATAAATGTTACTGAATATGGAGAAAACTTAAAAGAATTTGTTGAGTCACCCACACTTAAGACTGTTACACATATTTCTATGAGCAGGGACATAAACTCACCAAAAAACAACTCAACATTTTTTTAACTTTGAAAGTATGGAATGAAAGGTTGACATTGTAAACTATGTGAACTTTTTGGAGGACGCACCTCTCATATATATATCAAAGGATATTATGAAATTTTTTGAGATAGGATCTAATCTCAAACCATCAATTGAAGAGCCACCAAGTTTAGACCCTATACTTTTACCCTCCCATCCCCAGTCAATTATGAAAGTGAAAGAGTCCAATTGAAAAGTGAAAAAGTTGTTAGAAATACATAAATTAGTTGAGTTACGGTAGAGTGCTTATAAGAATGCCAAAATATTCAAAAAGAAAACAAAAATATAGCATAAGAAGATAATTGAGCACTATGTTTATAAACGAGAGCATAATGTCACGTCCCACCCAAACTGCCCCTAAAAATCCAAATGATGGCTGCCTAAAGGATCTAGACACATGGAAAGTTCTAGAGATGCCTAGAGAAGTCTAGAAAGGGCTAGAGTTGGACGGACTCAACTCAAGCTTGAAGACCCTAGAATGTTCCAGAGCACACTGGAGGGTGCTAGAATGGGCTGGAACGTTCTAGAATGCGCCGGATGGTTCGGGAAGGATGTGGAAGCTGCTGGAAGCTTACAGAACGTCCCAGAAGGATGTAGAAGCTACTGGAAGCTTGCGGAACATCCCGTAAGGTGCGTGGAAGGAGCTAGACAAACCTGTAAGACTCTAGAGTTGGCTAGAAGATCCTGTAGAGCCTCAGGGCACATCAGACATAAACCTAGAACCTTCTTGTATATTCTAGGCATAGAATTATCTAGAATGTGGTGGCATATTCTTAAGCTTAGAAGCCACCCTATAAATAGACCACTTGGTCTTCATTTGGATTCATCTTGGAAATTCGTAACAATCCTTGGAAATCCTTGGGAATTCTTAGCATTTGTATCATAAACTCTCTCTAGAGCAATACAAAGCATTCTTTGCAAACTCTTTCTATTCTCTTTGGAGTTACATTTCGGATTCAAAGGCAGGCTTAGTGCAACGGACCGAAGCAAGTGCCGCACGATCGCTACTTGAGAAATTAAGGTCGTGACAATGGTATCGCAGCAGGTTAAAGATTCTATCTTTGGCAAAAATGAAGAACACCGCCCCGCCCACACCATAGCATGGACGTTCCACCAATGGAACGTGGCCGTGAGGAAGTGCGGAAAGCCCCAAAGGAATCTCGAGCCAAGTCGAAAGACTTGCTTTCTAGCTTGGAAGCACGAGTGGGAAGTGCCGCGGCAGACACCAGGGAGCTGCTTGATCGGGTTAACAACTTAGAGGGAGGGTTGCAATGGCTCGGAGGCCGAGGATGTGGAAATCCATGCAGCGGTTAAGATGTCACTCAACGAGCTAGACGGTGGATCGAGGCAAGAGATTGATGGGTTAAAGGCGGAATTTGGTGTGCGGATCTCATGTCCAAAGAGAACTTGCTAATGTATTGCATAGAACGAGGATACGCGGTGATCAGCTTACGTAGCGGGCGGCCGCGGGAACCAGTGCAACCACCGCCAACGAGGCTAAGAGGGTGGATGCTCCCAAGCCCAAGACCTTTAATGGTGTTAGAACGCCAGGGGAAGTGGAGAACTTCCATGTGGCTAGAACAATACTTGAGGCTATCGCATAACGGACCATGCCAAAATCCGAACCGCCACCATGTATTTGTCCGACACCGCTATGTCAGGCGGAGTCGGAGATACGGAGATGTGCAACGAGGGGTTTGCACAATTGATACCTTTGAAGACTTCGGGAGTTCAAGATGCGCTTCTTCCTCGTAAATGTCACAGAGGAGGCGCGGGTCGATCGCGACGGCCAAAGCAGACGGGTAGCATAAGGGATTACGTGAAGGAGTTCACAACCTTGCCGCTTGAAGTCCCCGACACAACCGACAAGGATGCCCTATTCTTGTTCATGGACGGCGTCTCCAATCGTGGGCCAACTCGAGCTCAAGCGACGTGGTGTCCAAGACTTATCTTCACCATTGCGACCGCAGAAAGCTTCATTGACTACTCCACAAACAAGGAGGGCTCCAAAGCCACGTACAAGAAGTTTGGTGGAGAGAAGAGAATTGAGGCCATGCCAAAATTCAGTGATCCAAAATCATAAAGGCAACTCCTCATTCAAGCCACGGATAAAGGGAAGGAGAAGGAGGATCTAATGCCTCGAAGCCCCGGTGACGTGCTTATATGCGACGGACCGCATTGGGCACGCGAATGTCCGAAGAGGAAGGCCTGGGTGCCTTAGTTGCCTCACACACATAACCAAGATGGAGGTGAGTCGGACGATGGTGCAAAGATGGGTTCTTTGCGCCACTGCAGTGCATTGCGAAGGCCCCCAAGACCCCCGTGCGGCCCCACGTACGTAGATGCAACCATCAATGGGAAGGTCGCCAAAGCCTTGGTCGACATAGGTGCGTCTCATAACTTTGTTTTAGTAGAGGAAGCAAAGAGACTTGGCCTAAAGGTTGTCAATGGAGGGGGTTCTCTCAAAGCGAAGGATCTGCCAAAGACTACCATTACACGAGTCGCCGCGAGTTAAGGTCGGGCTTCTGTGCAATGGACTGGTCAAGTGGACTTATCAGTGGCGCCTATGGATGACTACTCGATGGTATTCGGCATGGAGTTCTTGGACCAGGTAAGAGCTTTCTTGGTGCCATACTCAAACTCCATGTGCATCATGGATGGATCGAAGGCTTGCGTGGTACCAACGGACAGGACCACCAAACGCACAACCCATGCTCTCTTGGCACTTCAAATCAAAAGGGGATTGAAGAGGGACGGAGAGAGTTACCTGACCATCTCAAAAGAGTACAACGAGGAGGAGTCGTTAAAGCCAAGCTTGCCGACGGACGTGCAAGTTGTCCCAGATAAGTCCCACAAGGTGATGTTTGAGGCGTCACCAAAGTCAAGCTTGCCAACGGAAGTGCAAGCTACCCTAGATGAATCCCAATGGGTGATGCATGGGGCCTCACCCAAATGTTTACCTCCAAGGAAGGAGGTGGACCATGAAGTCGAGTTGGAACTCGACACAAGACCACCACAACGAGCCCCGCCGTGGAAAATCGAGTCGCGCAGCCAGGCGCACGGTGACCGATGCACCGAGTCGAAAGGGGAAGACAAAGCAAGATACACCGAGGCCTCGCTAGTGCCGCCGCCCATTCCGTAGAGACCACGGGAGAGTGTCTCTATGGATTTCATCACTTGCTTGCCAAAATCGTAGTGGCTTTGGCAAAGATTATCGTGGTGATTGATCGCTTCAAAGAAATACACGACATTCATACCGCTCAACGATCGCACGGCAGATGAGACGGCGTGGTTGTTCCTCAAGAATGTTGTGAAGCATTGGGGAATTCCTTCCAATATTGTGAGTGACCGAGACCCACGATTCACGGGGAAATTTTGGACGGAACTATTTAAGCTGTTGGGATCAGACTTGAATTTCTCCACGAGCTTTCATCCCCAAAGTGACGGACAAACGGAGCACGCCAACGCGTTGCTAGAACTGTATCTTAGGCACTTTGTTAGTGCCAATCAACGGGATTGGGCGAAGCTGTTGGATGTAGCCCAATTCTCATATAATCTGCAAAGAAGCGAGTCCACCGCAAAGAGTCCCTTCGAAATTGTCATGGGGCAGCAACCCATGACTCCTCATGCCATGGCCACGAGTTATGCAGGGAAGAGCCCTGTTGCCTTCAAGTTTTCCAAGGCGTGGCATGAACAAGTGGAGTTGGCCCGAGCCTATTTGCATATGGCATCTAAGAAGATGAAAAAGTGGGCTAACAAGAAAAGAAGGATGGTCGAATTTCAGGAAGGAGATCTAGTCCTTGTCAAACTATTGCCCCAACAATTGAAGTCCATGCGGAAGGCTCATAAGGGACTGGTGCGGAAATATCAGGGACCATTTCATGTCCTTAAGAAAGCTCGGTAAGGTGTCATATAAGTCATAACCCCTCCGAAGCTTAAAATCTATCCCGTTTTTCATGTAAGAATGCTAAAATCCTTTCATGGAGATAAGGAAGACATAAGTAGGGGAGAATCCAAGAGGACGCCACCGTAGCGTAAACCTCCTTCAACAAAGAAGTGGACTCACTCATTGGGCGGACCGCTGATCCGATTTGGGCGGGCATACCAAGTTATAGGGAATACTTGGTCAAATGGAAAAACGCCCCAGAAGTAGAGACAAGTTGGGAACCTGAGGATTCCTTGTGGCAATTCAAAAATGATATAGAGAGGTTTCAACTTGAAGGCGCGACGAGGGCGTCGTGAACTTGAGTGGGGGAGGGTGTCACGTCCCGCCCAAACTGCCCCTAAAAATCCAAATGATGGATGCCTAAAGGATCTAGACACATGGAAAGTTCTAGAGATGCCTAGAGAAGTCTAGAAAGGGCTAGAGTTGGACGGACTCAACTCAAGCTTGAAGAACCTAGAATGTTCCAGAGCACACTGGAGGGTGCTAGAATGGGATGGAACGTTCTAGAATGCGCCGGATGGTTCGGGAAGGATGTGGAAGCTGCACTAACGTTCCGCATGATGTAGAAGCTACCGGAAGTCATGAACATCCCGGTAAGGTGCGTGAAGGAGCTAGACAAACCTAGAAGACTCTAGAGTTGGCTAGAAGATCCAGAGCCTCGTGGCACATCAGACATAAACCTAGAACCTTCTTGTATATTCTAGGCATAGAATTATCTAGAATGTGGTGGCATATTCTTAAGCTTAGAAGCCACCCTATAAATAGACCACTTGGTCTTCATTTGCATTCATCTTGGGAAATTCCTAACAATCCTTGGAGATCCTTGGGAATTCTTAGCAATTGTATCATAAACTCTCTATAGAGCAATACAAAGCATTCTTTGCAAACTCTTTCTATTCTCTTTGGAGTTACATTTCGGATTCAAAGGCAGGCTTAGTGCAACGGACCGAGCTAAGTGCCGCACGATCGCTACTTGAGAAATTAAGGTCGTGACAATAAGGTATCATTGGAAAAATCAAGACTCAATCTATTTCCTGGTAAACTCAAAAGTAAATGGATACAAAGGGATGTGCCTTAGGACTTGATATAATTGTCTAGTTAAGGACGTTAAACGTGATGCTGGTTGGGAGGCAACCTAAAATTATTTTACATATATTTTAATTGTTTTTTTTGTAGGTGAATAAATGTGGAGAGCAATGACGTAACAGGAATGAGCATTTTAGTGACAGATGTGGTGTGCCATAATTAAGGTAGTTTTTTTTTACCTTTTCATATTTAAATGTACACATTGAGGACAATGTGTAATTTAAGTTTGAGGGAGGGAAAGGGAAATTTTGTCTTTACATTAGTATTTAGTATGCATTTTAAATTTTTAGGGAATTGTTTTTAATTTTTAGGATGTTTTTAATCATGTGGGTAGAAATTGATAAATATATGGAAACTAAATGCATACATACTTGATATGAAACATATGAAATCAATGATAAAAATTGGTTGTGATGACTAAGATAAGGAATGTAACTTATTTTTAAGATATATACATTAATCATGTTATATGCTTGCTAGTTTTGATTGGATTGATTTAAATTCTTTTGCACATTTTCTTGATTGATTTTGGTATACTTATTGAGAGAAAACTTGTAGTGAGCTGTGCGAGTCGATGAGATATACCAAGTTTTAGAATCTATCGGATCATCCCTTGAGATGAAATCCTAAATAGTATTTGTCAAGATAAATGATTTATGCCTTATTTGGATTGATTGAGCCTTTCAAGCTAACCATTGTTAATATCTTTAGTCGCCCATTTGATGCTAACATTTGATGCCTAACCAATAAGCATTACCTTTATCCTTGCACCTTTACCTTGTATGAAAAGAAAAAAATACAATCATGTGTTATGCCATAGAGTAAGGTGAAATATAATGCACCCTATAAAAAAGAAAAAAAGAAGAAGAAAAACTCACAACACAATTATCCTTTTAAAGAAAAAGAAAATAAAATTTAAAATAAGTTTGGGGGTGTTGTAAAGCTATAAAAAAAGAGAAAAGAGATGTGCAATAAAATAATATGAAAAGAATGACAAAATAGGGTGCACTGAAATATCAAGTAGAAGCTCAATTGCAATTAAAAAGTGCATGATAAAAAAAAGCTAAGGTGTGGAAAGAGCCTAAATGTCTTCATTTATCGAGCCCTACCTAAGCCTTATATTACAATCATATAAAGTCCTTATTTCCACGTGTATCCATGCCATTGCTCCGCACGATCCACATGTGCACCACATCATGCATTTTTGCGAATCTTGTTGCACCGCATGGCGCTGACTCAGCGAGCATTGACTCTGATCGGTCTCCCTTGCCACGGGCCACATTCTAATTTTCTCAATGAATTTCCCCTACCATATGTTGTGCTATGATTGGCTGGAGCTATCAGTTTTGATTGTTTTGATCGTAGCCCATGATTTGAAGGTGATTTGATGGTCCAGATCACACTTGAGCAATATTTAAGCCCCTAATCACTCCATAAACCCTAAGTGGCCTCCATTAGCATAATTTTGGTCAATTTTTGGAGCTAAAAAGAGAAAAAAATACAGAAATATTCAATAAAAGACACAATTTTGGTGGAGATTAAAGAGGAGATTAATTCTACAATTCAAGAGATTGATTGCATTTCTTCTTCTAGTATTTTCTTTATCAATTTTTATGTCTTTCTTTATGAAAAAGATGTGCTTTATGAACACAATTATGTGTATTTAATTTATTAATCTATGGATCTTATGGACCCAATTTTAACTATGTGATTATTTAATATTTTGCCTTAATTATAATTATAATTTAATTATATTATTTAATCTGACTGGTATACTATTAATTGTTTGGCCAAAAAATTATCTAAAGAGGCAATTAACTAGATTTGAGAGAATTATTTAATTGTTATCTTGATTAAATAACATGCATAGTTTATAGGGAGAGATGTATGTTTCTTATTTATGTGATCTATAATTGATGAACTTAATGAGTAGTATGAAATTGAATTGGCATGAGACTATGATTAAATTAATTACTATATGGAGTGTAGTTTACTTGAGAGAGGAATACATGTTTGGTTAGATTCAATTGATAATGTAATTAATTGATAATTATATTGGGGGGATTTTAGCGATTCACATGTTTAGAAAATAGAGGGATTAAGTATTCTTAGATATTTTCTCATATATCTTTTTAGTTACCAAATTTTATTTAATTAATTATTTCTATTTACTTCTAGTTATTTTAGTTTTTCTTCCTTAAAATATAAAAACACAATAAAAAAATTGATTTTTATTTTTTTAGTTTTAAAAATTAGTTTCTAATAAAATAATCTCTGTGGAAACGATCTTTTCTTATCATTATATTACTTCTTGCGATACGTATACTTGCATATTCATTGCACATACTTTATGTGTGGCGATTATTGGCCAATTTGAGTCTCAAGGTTTTTGATAGCAACACTATCTCCCTATTTCTCAAGATTTCTTCTTAAAATGTTTTCTTCTTTAATAAAAGCTTGGTTCTCTTGCTTAAATTTCAAAGTGTTAGTAGTGATGATATTTACTAAATACTCAAGAGACTTACCTTGAGTGGTTGGAAATGGTAGTGACATTGCGAGTGAGATGCAAGGCGTGATGTTGAATTCCTCTACTGAGCTCCTTATTGAATTTTGGTTTACTTGTATCACAAGATTTCTCCTTGGAATTTCCTTTTCTTTGATAAAAGCTTGGTTCTCTTGCTAAATGTTTTAAGTGTTAGCAATGATGGTATTAACTAAATACTTAAGAGACTTACTTTGAGTGCTTGGGGTTCGTTATGGCATTCAGAATGGGAAATTAGGTGTGATATTGAAATTCTTTGTAGGATTTCTATATGTATCGCTTGGGTATTGATGATCCCAGCATCCTGCATTTTACATGTTAGAATATGGATCATACATAGAACTATGGCTTTCAAGTCCACCCATTGCATTAGTGTAGTCCTAATTGCCTTGTTGATGCTCAAAGTGTGGTGTAGGAAGTCCATTGTATGTAGGTTATGCTTCATCGATCTATGTATTCATGTTCCCTTGATATTCAATACTTCAAAAAACATTTGTAGTCATAGATAAACAAATAAAATAAACTAAAAGTAAAAGTAAAAATAAATAAATCTAAACTAAAAGTAAAGCTAATATTAATAAACTAAAAATATTAATTTTCAAAGAAAAGTAAAGAAATTATTTTTGAAGGATAAAAATAAATAAAGAAAAACCAGCAATTATTAGAAGAATTGTTAAACCAATCCCCGACAATGAAATCAAAAATACGATACGATTGAACACATGCAAGTATACCTGATTATGTACAAGTGATAAGTAATTTTAAGGACAAGAGTTGTCATACCTACAAGGAATGTTAACAATATACACTGGTAATTACTAGCTCGTTAGTAAGTTAATTAAAATTAGTAAAAAAAGGATTTTGGTTTTATAAAGTGAAAATTAAATTTATCAAATAAAATATAAAGATTATAATAAAAAAATAATAAAGAATGATTGCAAGATTATTTTCCACCACCATCATATATTGCAAAATTAACAAAAACATATCCTAATATCCTATTCTTTTATTATGCTAAATTAGAGAAATTTACAAAAACAAAAATCTCTACCTCTTCTTACCAAATTTACAAGTACAAAAAAGTTCTTAATCCAAATTCTTTTTTTACAAACATCCTAGAATAAGCCCCCTAAATTTATTCTATCAATAGTAATAAATTTAAGAAGCAAATTGAATGAAGATTAAAGATAAAAGTTTTGTTCAATTATGTTGAGTATTAATTCTTATTGGAAACAATTTATCACTAATTATTTAAATTGATAAAATGATTACGTACCCAATAACCTAAATTGATTAATGATGAGTTAATTTGATTAAACTGTACACTTAAATAATCAAAAAATTCATACAAAGATTAAAATTGATAATTAATATATACTTAAAGAATAGATGAATAGAATACTATAGATCTTATTCAATATTGCAATTCATGTCTATGACTTTGAAATTGTCCACAATCAATTATAAAGTTAGTTACTCATGGAAAAAATAAAGAATATTATTTATGAAATAATAAAGAAAAGAGAAGAAATATTAGAATTGATTTTTTTGATTATGATCTTCAACTCTTTTAATTACCACTTGAATCTTGTTCTGAGTTCTTGCCTCTAGCCAAATTCTATAAATTCTATATCTAAATCTCTATAAATTTGTATTATGATATTATTTTCTTTTATTTTGTATGGTGTTGTTTTAAATTTATAAGATATAAAAATCAAATCTGAATGTAACTGGGATGTTGGTATTCTAGTAGAGATAGGATTAGTGTACACCACATGTCAAAAGGATAGGATAGGTTACAATGGTTAAATGATATGAAATATAATTATTTCATTTCTAAGTTAATCCACTTATTAAATAAAAATCATAAAAAAATTCATAAAAATCTAAAAAAAATCCCAAAATAGTTAGAAAATCATTATTCTCCCAATAAATAAAAAATAAATAATTTTTGTTCATTATATTAATAAAATATGCATTTATCAAAATGAATTCATATATGAAAATGTATATAAAATAACACTTATTAAACTATCCCACACCTACTCTTTATTAGTCCTCGAGCAAAGTCAACACCCATAATTAAGAGAATAATTTTTCAGACATTTTATCACTGGGGCTTAGCAATACGATGGTTTCAAATTCCAATAAATGTTAGATATTATCTCTAGTCATCATTTGCCATAGCTATTTTACAATAATTAGGCTCCAAGTGTGTGTGATGTAATATCCATTAGCAGTAATAAAATCATCTAACAAAAAACTTATGTAAGGCTTATGTGAGTGTTGGAGATATTCGTGAAAACAAATATAATTATAATTTTAGTTTCTAGTTATATATTAGAAGAATATTTTCAAGCCGAAGAAACTATTGAGCCTTAAGGATCACATCTCTCGTATATCAATATTCTCATGCACATTAGATTAAATATTAGACATATAGGAACAATATGAAAATAGGATGAGTAAATCGATTGAGCTATATTACCTGTTGATTTAATTATTTTTATGACTAGATCGAATGAGGAATGAGTACTCGATCGATGGAGAACTAGATTGATCGAGATTAATGACTAGATCGATCAATGTTTTTGAGAATTAATTAATTGATACAGTAGATCGATTGAGAGGACAATCGATGAATGAGCTATGTACTCGATCGATCAAACACTTGATTAGATTGATCGAGCGGCCAGAGCTTTGATTTTAAAACCTATTTTTAATCCTTTAAACTCATTTACCTTATTTAATGGATAAGATGGTAATTTTACTTTGACCTAAAGTGCTTCAAAATATTATATAAATATAAACCTAAGCAACAATTGAAACCAACCATACAAGAGCTTAATTGTGTTTATTCCATTCATCTTTCATTCTCTCTCTTGTTTTGCTAAAACTATTGAAGTAGAGTTTTTCATTAAGTTAATTTATCAAACATTTAAGGTTATGCTTGATGGATTAACAAGCTTACAATAATTGAGCTATTGTGCTTTTGAATTGATTTCTCTAAAGTTACTTGTTGTTTTTTTATCTACTCTAGGACACATATTTGCACTTGTGTTTATGTGCTAACCTTTGAGGTGATAGTTGTAGGGTTTTAATTAACTTGTATACTCAATTTTTTTGAAATATTACTCCAGACCTGAATGCCTTTCTTGTAGGGACTTTCATGAAAATAGCAGCTTGAAAGTAGATTACTTAGGCGCATTACTTTAGTAGGTCACTTGAGTCATATCCTTATAATTAGATACTTATTTTTCATAAAGCATAGTTGGTGGTGCAGTTGACCAATGGTTTTCCTCTTAAATCATTGGTGTGTCCAAGGTTACTTCCACCTAAAAATCTCGCATGTTGGTCTTTATATTTCCATATTACTTTATATATATATATATATGATTGCATGTCTAATGTCATATTTTTGCTGATATTCTTTTTGCTTGCCTCCTATTTAGATAATTAGATCCATAATTAATTAAATGAATTTTCAAGTTGAAACATTATTCCTCCCTATAAAATATAACTATTATTTTTAGAGTTGAATTGGATACCATAGGCTTTTCCTTAAGATTGTATATCCACATGCCAAAAATATTCCTTAAAATCAAAAGTTCTTTCATTTGGTTATAGTATGGCTATGCTTATTGGGTCAATCAAATAAAAAGAAAAAGGCAATAAAATTTTCCTAAGTCCATGGAGTAAGAGAGAGAATTATAAATAATACTATCATAAGATCAATTATGTCAATAAACTAGGGTCAAATTTTATTTTTTTGCACTCAAACATCATTATTGTCTTATTTTCTTTTATTATTACTACTTTTTTTTAACACAACACCTTTTTTACATTTCTTTCCAACTTTGCCTTCACTATATTGTTTATGTTTTGGGAACATATTATAGCAGGGGCTGTATTTTGTACATTGGGAATTTAATTAATTATAGCATAGTTGACACTCCCCTAAATCTATTTTGTGCCACTCCACTTAAAAAGTATGGCCAATGTTAAAGAATAGTTCTAGCAACCTATTCTTATTCATTAAAAGGATGGTAGCATTCCAAGGGATTCATAGCATTTTTTATAAGTTTATACATATAGATTATTCCATCGCCAATTTAACTATTGTTCAAGAAAAGTTTGAGAAAAATTATAATTAAGTTATCTTCACTTAGGGACAACGTTAAGACTCTATCAGCATTTATCTTCCCTTTTGACCTAACATGATTTTGCTAATTTCATCACAGATGTTATAAAAAAAACCACTAATAATCCTTACTATCATTAAAATGCAATAAATAAATACTAAAAACAATAAAAACATATATGCAACCATGAACATGAAAATTCTAAAACATGCATCTTAAAACATACTAAACTAATAAAGCATAAAAAATAAAGATAATGATGTGTTAACACTCCCCCATACCTAATTATTACATTGTCCTCAATGTAAGCGCATGCATATATGTACATAAAAATAAGGAAAACAGGAGTAGAAAATAAATCTGGTAGGTTTTCTCCTACAAAGAGCTTAGTTTAATGTCTTTAGCTTGATGCTACCACTTTTATCACCCATCATCATTAAAGATCTCAAAATATGTGATGTCAAACTTCTAAGCTTGTAGTTCATTATTTAAATCCTTACACCTTGATGGTAGTCTCATTTGAAGAATACTAAACACATTATCCCCCTTATTTATCTCATTGCTATCCTTAGGCTTCTTCTTCTTTGGAAAAAGTTCCTTAATGTGCTTTTCATACCAAAGTTCCTCCTAAATATCTTTCATAAGAGGTATGTGAATTTTCACTTTAGGGAATGTCTCCAAATTTCTCTTTTCATGATTCTATTTTGTTGAATTGTCCAACCTCTTATAGGAAGATAAAGCAACATCATTAGTAAAAAAGAAACCCTTGAATACTACCTTTGGTGTCATATTGGATTTTTGGGGTGATGGTATTTTCCTTCTTACAAATATATTCTTTGTATATATCCTTTATAGGGATTCTTTAAGGCTTCTCTAACTACTTGCCACTCTTCGTAATAATGGCATTGATGATTTCTCTAGGTTTAGCATATATTTGGATGGGGAGCTCAACAACTACCTATGATTCTAGTATTTCCACTACTGTGACCAGTTGACCAATTTGAGTCTCAAGGGTTTTTGATAGTAGCACTGGTTTCCTATATCTCAAGAATTATCCTTAAAAGTTCTTGTTCTTTGATAAAAACTTGGTTCTTCTATTGAAATTTCAAAGTGTTAGCAGCAATGGTATTCACTAAATCCTTAAGAGACTTACCTTTAATGGTTAGAGTTGGTTGTGACATTGGGAATGTGAAGCTAGGTGTGTTGTTGAACTCCATAGCCGAATTTCTCTTTAAAATTTGAGTTACCTGAATCACAAGATTTCTTCTTGATATTTCCTACTCTTTGATTAAAGCTTGGTTCTCCTAATAAAGTTCAAAGTGTTAGCAACAATGGTATTCACTAAATCCTCAAGAGAATTACTTGGAGTGAACTGAGTTTGTGGTGGAATTGAGAATGGAAAATTAGGTGTGATATTGAAATTTTAAGTAGTATTTCCGTACGAATTTCTTGGATATTTGATGATCCTACCATCCTACACTATACATGTTAGAATATGGATCATACTTAGACCTTTGGCTTTAAAATCCACCCATAGTATTAGCATAGTCCTAATTGCCTTGTTAATGCTCAAAGTGTGATGTAGGAAGTCCATTGTAGGTATATTGCATCAATATACATATTTATGTTTTTTGAAATCAACACTTCAAGAAAAATATTATAGTCATAGATAAATAGATAAATAAAATAAAATAAATATAAAATAAACTTAAAATTAAAAATAAATAAATTTAAACTAATAATAAAAAATTGAAAAATGAATTTTCTAAAAAAATAAAGAAAAACATTTTGAACGAAAAAAATATAAATAAAGAAATATTACTAATTATTAGAAGAATTGTTAAACTAATTCCCAACAACTGCGTCAAAAACTTGATACAATTGAAAACATGGAAGGATACTTGATCATGTACAACTAATAAGTAATTTTGAAACAAGGGTTGCCATACCTACAAGGATTGTTAATAGTATCTAGTCCAAATTACTAGCTTGTTAATAAGTTAATTAAAATTAGTAAAAAGAAGATTTTGGTTTTGCAAACTAAAAATTAAATCTATCAAATAAAATATAAAGATTACAATAAAAAATAATAAAAGAATAATTGTAAGATCATCGTATACTATGAATATGTATTAAAAATCAACATTTTCTTACCTATTCGTTGACAGATAATAAACTCTTGATCCAAATTCTTGTTAATAGATAATTTATAATAACCTTTTTAAATTTAATTTTTCAAAAGCATTCAATTTTAAGAAGCCAATTGAATGTGTAAAGACTATGAGTGTTGGCTATTTTCGTGGAAAAAAATATTTACATGTAAGTTTTTTTTAGGCCAACTATCAAGTCTATCAAGAAAAATCGAACAAATGCTCGAGTTCCAGATAGTGGTACTTCAGGTATAATTTGAGTTTATAACTACAACCCATAAGATTGCATTCATGCATTTAGTAGAACATGTTTATAAATCTAAATTTTTTTTTGAACTAAAATATTTATTTAAACTTAAGTCAATTTATGAAATTATGAATTAAATATTTTTTAGATGTGTTTTAAAAAATAATTTTTTTATTAAGTTTTTATGGACTTTGAAAATTAAGTCCAAAATATATTTAATCCTAATACTACTAGATCATTATTATTATTATCTATATATATATATAGACACATTAGAGTGTGCTAAAAAAATAAATTCTACATATTGCAAGAAAAAGTTACAGAAAAACATTCAAGAAAATACTATTATTATCGACATCATTAGACTTGAGGCAGCTAAGGAATATATATGAATAGTCGAAAATTTGACTCATCAAATATGGTATTGAGGAAGTAGATAATTCAGCAAGTGCAAAACAAGGTATTAATATACAAATTTAAAGAATTTCATTCTTACACAAGGCATACTTAAGAAATCAATTGATATTAGTTAGTAAGTTAATTATTGAAAGACACGGGTGAGAAAGGGTAATTAACACACACATATATATATATATATATATATATTGATTTTCATTAATTGGTTTAATTCTTTTTTATTACATTTTTAGATATTTAGATTAAATAATTTTATGAGCGATAATGATCATTTGATTTGATTATTAATATTTAAAGAAGCTATTTTTATTAAACTTGGGTTTAATCTTTTTTATCTAGAATTTTCTAGTTGATTTGATTTAAGTGACATATGTTTTGAATCATCGCCAAAACTCACATAAGCCTTGCATAACTTGGCTATGTTAGATGATTTGACTATTGCTAATTGATACAATAATCATTCTCAAAGTGTGTCTGATATAGTATCAATTAGCAATAGTCAAAGCATCTAACATCTCTTGTAAATCTCTATTCTCATGCACATTAGATTGCATATTAGACATATAGGAACAATATGAAAATAGGTTGATTGGATTGAATAAGATATATTATATTTTGAATTAATTATTTATATGACTAGATCAATCGATCAATTGATACTCAATTGATCGAGAACTAGATTGATTATGATTAATGATTAGATTGATCCATGTTTTTGAGAATCAATTAATTGATGCACTAGATCGATCAAGAGGACCAACTTAACTCTGTACTCGATCAATCAAGCACTTGATTAAATCAATCAAGCACTTGATTAAATCAATCAAGTGGCCATAGCTTTGATTTCAAAACCTTTTTTAAATACAAATTGGATTAGCCTTTTAGTATATTGTCCATATTTCTTAAAATTCATTTAATTGATTTAATGGAAAATATGGTAATTGTACTTTGATGTAAAGTGTTTCAAAATATTCTATAAATATAAACCTAAGAACATAATGGAAACCAACCACTCATGAACTTAATTGTACTTAGTCTATTCATCTTTTATTCTTTTTCTTGTTTTGCTAAAACTATTGAAGTAGGGCTTTTCATTAAGATAATTTATCAAAAAATTGTGGTTATGCTTGATGGATTAACAAGCCTAAAATAATTGAGATATTGCACTTTTAAATTGATTGTTCGAAAGTTGCTAGTTGTTTTCAATTTATTTGATATATTGTTTAAATCAAATAGTTAGCATTGTTAATTGTTGAATTTACCTTAGGAAACAAAATTGCACTTGTGTTTATGTGCTAACATTTCAGGTGATAGTGATACAAGTTCAATTAAATTATATAACTCGAGTTTGTCAAAACATTAAACTAGATCTAAACACCTTTCTTGTAGAGACTTTGATGAAAGTAGCAACTTGTAAGTAGATAACTTAGGGGAATTATCTTCGTAGGTAGTTTGAGTCCTAGCCTCATGATTTGTTACTTATTTTTCATAGCGGATAGTTAGGTGGTTTAGTGGACTGGTGGTTTTTTTCTGTTAAGTCATTAGTATGGCCTAGGTTGTTTTCATCTAAAAATGTTGTTTGTTGATCTTTATATTTCTACATTACTTTATTTACAAACGATTGCTTGTCTAATTGTTTTGCAAAATTTAATTTTCCATACTTTTGCTGATATTCTTTTCACTCACATTTTAATTAGATAATTAGATTCATAACTAAATAAATGAACTTTTAAGTTGAAATAATAGTTCTTGTTATAAAATATCACTATTCATTTTAGAATTAAATTTGATACTGTAGACTTTCCCTTAAGATTGTGTATGCACTTACCAAAAGTATTCCTTAAAATAAAAAAGTCTTTCATTTGGCTATAATATGCTACACTTTTTGTTCAATCTAATAAAGGAAAAAAAGGAGAAACAAAATTTGAGGATTCCATAGAGTTAGAGAGAGAACTATAAATAATACTATCTTGATATCAATTATGTCAATCCAATAAGGTCAAATTTTATGGTTTGGAACCCAACATCATTATTGGCTTATTTTAATTTATTTTTACCACTCTTTTGCTTAACACACATCCCTTTTTTTTCAATTCTTTCTAGCTTGCCCACTTATTATATTTTTTTTTTGGAACATATTATAGTAGGGGTTGTTTTGTACGTTGGACATTTAATCAATTATAGCATAGTTAGCACTCTTACATCTTATTCTAGCATTCTTATAGAATCTATTTTCTTTTTGTGTAACTCCACTTATTCTTTAACTATAGAGTATGACCAATGTGTTTGGTTCAAAGGGTAAGGATGGGTAGAAACAATTGCCTCATGTAGGCTTCAATTGGTTCTCTAATAGGATTGCTCTTGAAAGAAAAATAATGTTAAAGGTCTGAAAATTTAGCCAAAGAAGTTAAATCATATTTCCTTAATCATTTTTCAAAAAGTACGTTTAGCATTCGCCTTGATAAACTTAAAGTATAGCAATGTTTCACGAGATTCACAACATTTTTTCAGAAGTTCATGAATGCATATTATTCTATCACCAATTTAGCTATTATGCAAGCAAGTTTTTAGCAAAATTATTATAAAGTAATCTTCTCTTAAGAACAAATTCAAGATTCTATTAACCTCCATTATCTTTTTTGACATAACATTGTTTAGCTAATTTAATCAAGGATGTCAGAAAACAAAGGGATAATATATGATTGATTCTAAGCCCCTTTGTTAATCCTAACTATCATAAAAATGCAATAAATAAATATTAAAAAAATAAAAAAATATTATACTTTGAGCATACTAATCCTAAAACATGCTAAAGTAATAAATGATAAAAAATAAAGATAGTAATGTATTAACACTCCCCACAACTAATTATTACATTGCCTCAATGTAAGCACATGCATATATGTGTTGTAAAAAGAAGTAAAAATGGAGTAGAAAACAAATATGGTGGGTTTCCTCCTACAAAGCACTTGGTTTAGCATCCTTAGCCTCACACAACGACCTTTATCATCCATCATCATCCATGATCTTGAAGTGTATGATGTCGAACTTCTACACTAGAAGTTCATTATTTACATTCTTGCACCTTGATGGTAGTCTCCTTTGAAGAATACTTGACACATTATCCCTCTCATCTATCTCATTTTTATCCTTAAGCTTCTCCTTGGTAAGAAAAAGTTTCTTGAGGTGCTTTTCATACAAGGTTCCTTCTTAATATCTTTCATAAGAGGTATGTGAATTTGCACCTTGGGGAATATCTCCAAATTAATACATAATCAAAAATAATATATAAATAGAATATTGTAGATCTTATTAAATATTGTAATTCATGTCTAGGACTTTAAAATCACCCACAATCAATTATAAAACTAGCTACTCATGGAAAACAATAAATTAAGAATATTATTCATGAAAAAAATAAAATAAAATGAGAAGAAATCTTTGGATTGATGTCGTGGAAACTGATTTTCAACTTTATTAATTAACTCTTGAATCTTATTCTTAGTTCTTACCTCTAGATTTTGTCTATATATAATTTTTGTATCTAAATCTCTTTAAATTTGTATTTAGATATTCTCCTCTTTATTTTGTATGGTGTTACTTTTTATTTATAAGAGATAAAAATCAAATTAGAATGTAATTAGGATGTTGATATTCTAGTGGAGATATGATTAGTATGCACGGCATGTCAAAATGATAGGATAAGATGCATTGGTTAAATAGGAAGGATAAGTTGTGATAGGAATAAGTTGCAAAATATATCCACTTCCTTTATAAGTGAATCCACCTATTAAATAAAAATCATAAGAAATCTATAAAAATCCCAAAGAACTCCCAAAAAATATAGAAAATCAATATCTTTTCATTAAATAAAAAATAATTAGTTTTTGCTCATTATAATAATAAAATATGTAAAAATGTAAAGGAGTTGATATTTGAAAGTGTGTATCAAATAACATTTATCAATATCTTTCTCCTAACAAAGTAAAAGCCAATCTCCACATTCTCTATCCTATAGAGTTGCATTGGATTTTTGGCCAAATATCCAATGATAATGTTGTCACTAAACAATCGTTGAGAATCTTCATAAGACAAGCAACTTCAGCTATAACATATGCTAGTGATTTGAACTCTATCTCTATTGATGATTGAGATGCTACATACTGCTTTTCAGAAGACCATAAAACAAGAGAATGTCTCTGGAATACACAAAAGTCACCATTACTTCTTATATCATATGAGCGTACTACCGAATCAGTATCACTATAAGCACTCATGTTGACATTGACACTTCTACAAGAAGTTGCGATGGCTTGAGGTACCAACTAAATACCATAGAAAATACCAATGAATATATGAGGGAGTCCAAAAGAATTGACATAGATTGTTAACTGAGTAGGAGATGCTAGGTCTAGTAATAGTGTCGTATTGAAGGGCATCTACCATTGATCTATATTAGGTGCAATCATCTAAGGGCTGATTATTAGTTTTGGAAATTAATTTCCCACCAGAAGAGGTGTGCTAACTGGTTTTTCTTCAAGTAACTTTGTTTTCTCAAGATGTTGATGAATATATTTCTATTGGAAAAGATGAAATCCACCACTTGCTCGAACCATTTCAATAATTTTACTATGTAGCTTGCCTATCATTCTTTGTATAAGCTCCTCATTAATACCGATCACAATAGTTTCACTAATATAAATAAGATATACAACAATATCTCCACCAATCATATATACTAGCATAGAGGCATCTATCTATAAGCATTGAATTCCCACTGAATCAAGCAACAACTCAATTTTATAAACCATGCTCAATGAGCCTGTTTATAGCCATAAAAGCCTTATTAAGCTATCACATAAGGTGTGGCTTGGAATTATCTACAAAGCCCTAAGGCTAATGATCGATGCAAAACGACAAGTGCATAGGATCATAGTTTTATATTAAAGTGATAATAAGAGCATCATCCTCGGGGATTTGTAACTTACTTTTGACAAATACCAAAATTATAAAAATCTCAATTTTATCTAGAGAAGTCACTAAGGTCATTATAATTGGAATTTAAAATAAAATCAATTTAAAGAAAATGGAAAAAGCAAAGAAAGATGTTCAAAAATAAAATCAATGGGAAGAAAACTTTAGGAAATCGATTTCACCTAATCTCTCACTATGCTTTACTCATCTAGCTAATTCAATTTAATTATTTATGTTTTTTAGAAATCTCTAAAAAATAACCAAAAGTCTCTTCCGATAGTCAATTTGAAACATTCTTGTTCATCAATTTACAAATTGTGTGCCTACCGCGTTTCCCATTTTTTTCTTCTTATCTTTATTTAAATTTGAGAGTCTTTAGATAATATGCTTCTAAAATTTTGGATCTTCATTTTCTTCAAATCTATAATAAAATTTAAATAACAATAATGAAGTCTCAACTTAATAAAAATAAATCAAAATTAGACTAAAGTTTAATGTTGAGAAGTAATAGATTATGCCAAATTATGCAAGTCATCAAACACCCCCAAACTTAGAACTTTGTTTGTCCCCAAACAAAAAGAAAATAAAAGAAAAGATAACTCTAGATAATATCAACTAGACCTCATAGAGAACTACCATTACTCACCAAAACATGATCTAAATTTATATTTCATCACAAGTAACTTACTCTTTTTATATCGAAGATTGTACGAAAATAAATTAAAAATTCAACAATTTTTCATGCAAGAGTTAAGCACTTACTTCAACCTAAAGCTAAGTCCTTGAGTGTGTATGTGAAATAGTCAATTTAACTCCAAACCATCAAAAAATTCAGATAAAAGTAGAACAACTAAAATCAGAAGAATTCTATCAAAACTTAACTCCATAAGTCCAATTTTTAGAAATAATCTCCACTAATGTAATCAAACACCAAAATCAGAGATCAAAAGGTCTTTAATCAAGGTTGTAATGATAGGCCATAAGGTGAGGGCTAATAAAGAAATGGATATGGAAAATCAAAGCTAACTAGAAAAATACTTGGTAGAAAGTACAATAAAAAGAATATCCATAGGATTCACACCATAGCTCTTTCTAGATATTATGCTTATAGTGATGACAATATTGTTGCTATACTCGTAGCCTTTTTTTTATTTTCAACCACTTTAACATTTTTTAGATTCTTACCTTTCACTTTCTTTTATTTTCACACTTTGATCAAATAGAGCAAACATAATGTGGATTATTTAATTTGAAGTAAGTTTCTCTTTAAATGAAAATTTTGACCATAGTATTTTCTCAAAATTTAAGGTAAATTCATGGCTTTTTAAGCTTAGAATGAGAATGATTTATGTAGTTAAAATTAAAAATAAGGACTTATGTAAAATAAGGCTCAAGGGGGTTGCTATAGGAATACACCATGTAATGATGATATGATAATTAGGACGGGTTGGAAAGTTTTTTGGTTGTGACAAAAAAAATTGCCTAGACCATTTCTCTAATATTTGGTATCAAGTAGGATTTCATCTCAAGGATCCATCAACAGATTCTAGAGAAAAGAAAGATTGAAATGTCCTAACCGAGTTAATTCAAGTCCTTCTCTTCATAGGAAAAATGGAGTAAATAAAAATTGACTATGTGCTCAATTATTTTCATGGAAACAGATTTAAATCAAAGTACCCACAAAACTCTGCCTATCATAATAGAAATTTTGAATTTTTTTCTTCTCAAACCCATCCTTAATCACAAATTTTAGAGTCATAAAGAATTCATTCATACTCATATACATGCTTGTAAAGAGAATCTAACAACTCAAGACTATAGGAGTTTAAACCCTAAAACTTAAACTAAACAATGTCCTCATTTTGATTCAAATGTGAGGCATATTGAAATGAAAAGAATTTCCCTAGTTTTATGGTGGATCCACATTAGTTTGTAATTTTTAGCTCTTTATTCCTCCAAATTAACTAGCATAAAAATCCAAATTATTCAAATAAATAATAAAAAAATAAAATAAAAGACAAAGACAAAGAAATTTTTATGAGTGGCCTTCTCTAAGCGCTTGTTTTATAGTCTACATCCAGACTTTTCAATCCTCATCAATTAGGATTTCATAGAAGAATAAATGCACAATTCTTCTCCACTTGTTCTCCATAATAGTACTTCAATCTTTGATAGTTAACTCTGAGTATATGCCCTACCTTTTCCTTCAAGTCTATAGCTCAAAAATTGGAAACTTTGTCAATTGTATAAGAACTTATCCATCTTGATCTTAACCTACTCAGGAAGAGTTTTAGTCATGAATTGAAGAGAAAAACCCGCTTTCTTGGAGAAAACTCACGCCTAATAATATATTTTTCATGCCACTTCTTTGTCTATTCTTTGTAGATCTTTGCATTTTCATAAGCATCATTCCGAAACTCATCCATCTCATTCAATTGAAGAAGTCGTTTTTCCCCTACTACCTTCAAATCAAAATTAAAATTATTTACAGACCAATAAGCTTTATGCTCCAACTCAACAGGGAGATGAGATGCTTTTTTGAACACTAATTGATAAGGAGATATTGCAATAGGTGTTTAAAAGATGTACGATATGCCTACAAAGCATCATCAAGATTCTTTCCCAATCCTTTCTATTGGTGTTGATCATCTTTTGAAGGATATTCTTGATTTCTCAGTTTGAAATTTTAGCTTGGCTGTTAGTTTTAGAATGGTAGGAAAGTGCTATCTTGTGCTTCACATCATATTTAGAGAGAAGGTCGTCAAACAATATGTTGCAAAAATGAGTCCCTTCATCACTAATAATAGCTTATGGAGTGCCAAATCTTGTGATTATGTTCTTATGTAGAAATTTGAGCACTACCTTTTCATCATTTGTTATTGCAACAATTTACTCCACCCACTTTGACACATAATCAACTGCTAACAAGATATAAACAAAACTAAAATGAGGAGGAAAAGGACCCATAAAATCAATTTCCCAAACATCAAATAAATCAACCTCTAAGATAGTTTTTGAGGGTAGCTCTTGAAACCTTGAAATATTTCCCATACATTGGCATTGATCACAAGTTTTCACCAAAGTATATCTACCACAAAAACTAGAGGGCCAAAAGAAACAACTTTGAAGTACTTGATGAGTGCTTAAAAAACACTAAATTTACCATTATTTATCTTACTTTAATTGATTAAAAAGATTTATATTTATATGATTTTATCATATTTTTATATAAATTTATCTTTTTAGAATCACAAGTATTTTTAATTTTTTTCAGGTATTTTTGCTTCAAAAATAAATTAAAGACTCGAAAAAAAATATTGGAGGCAATCAATACATCACAAATATGTTGAGAAAAAATGATGAAAAGTAAAAACAAAAAAGAAAAATGGGCAAAACTGATAAGCCGTGCCAAGCCATGCCGGTACAACGTCAAATTCTACATGTATCCTCCCACACAACACCGAGCTCGCACATGCATCTATGCTCATTTGTGCTCAGCTGCCCCGCATCATGCCAAACTCGTGCGTGCATCTACACCCATCTATGCATACCTATGTCGTATTATGCTGAATTCGCGTATGCCACTGCCTATGTCAACACCCATCCATTCTACGTTAACGCCTACATCAGCATTCATCCATTACGCATTTTAACCCAATTTTTATCATTTTCCCACTTTTTTATCCTTTTCCTAACCTATAAATACCCCCTCTTCTCCATTAAACAAATCACACCTCAAGAAATAAGTTTCTTAACTCTTTCTCTCTCTAGAAATTTTCTTTTTTTTAGTTTTTAGTTTTAAAGTTCTTCTCCTTTTGAGAAGAACTAACTATGTTTTTATAAAATTCTACCTTTTTGATTCAATAAACGGAAATGCAAATCCGTTTGGAGGTTTCCCATAAACGGAATCAGTATCAAGGTTCTGTAAGGATTCTTTTTCTTTACAATTATTTTTATATTTTATTCTTATATATTATATTTAATTTATTTATTATTAAAATTTACATGATTGGCTATTTGTAAACATGATATAATAATAACGTTGTTATGCTTACGAAATATTAAATAGGTAACAATATCTGTAAAATGAATTGATTTTGTTTTTATTCAAGATTTTATATCAAGGATGCTAGAGAGAAATATATTATTTTTCATTACAAACTAAAATCTAAAAATTAGATTTTAATGTTTAATTATTCGGTCTGATAAAGGTACAATCGCTCGGTAGTTAGAGTGAAGCTCTATTTCAAAATTTTTTATAAGAACTATAATTCCAAAATGCATTGACAATATATTTTTAGTAATGGTTTTAAAACTTGAGAGTTAGTACTTGGATAATTAGTTTTTTAGGTTTAATTTGGATACCTTGAATAAAGTTTAAACTGTCTAACCCTACCAAAGGTGAAATTTAAATAGTTCATTTTCAATTTCTTTGAAAAAAAATTAATTTAATTAACCAAATTAGTTACCAACCCCACCTATAGGTGTTAATTGATTTGTTTAGTTAACAAAGAATATCTAACCCTACCAAAGGTAGTATTCATATAAAAAAGAGAGAAGCAATAAATATCTATTTATATTTTTAAGAACCTAAATAATATGAGCAAGCATAATTAACTTAGTTATTATATCCATAAATACTCCACTATTATAAATTTGCATAAATGTTTATTGAATCCATATCCATATCCATATTTATGTTTATTTTTATGTTATTAGATTAGGAAAATACAAAACCCAACACATCTTGACATGATGTTTAGGATTTAATTTCATTTTAAAAAGTTTGAATAATAAATTAAAAACCATATATATTACTTCCTTAGATCGATCTTAGGAGTATACTTGTCATTTCTATAAAATGATTCGTCCACTTGCGACAGTTTTACAAATATAAAACCAAAGTATTTGCAGGATCGGCGATGCTAGTTTCGCTCATCAATACCTGAGATACTATTCATGTTTTCTCTAAGATGTACTTCATATAATGAGGAATGGTAATGATGGAGAATGGCTTGCATCTCCTCTTTAGGCACACATCTTTAGATGATTTGATAAGGGCATCTTTTGAAAAGCAAAGGATCATCTCAAAGATAATATTTGACATCATGCAAAAACTTCCTACATTGGTGGTAAGTAAGGTATGGTGGAAATACCTTACAAGTTAGGTATTTTACAATATCAACATACCAAGGAAGCTTGATCTCATAGGCAAACAACTACTCCTGAGGGAATGCTTCTTAGATCACTAAATCTAGTTTAACTTCCTCTTGCTTCAACAGAGAGAGATGGTCAAAAACTAAATTTTCACTTCATTTCTTATCTTAAACTTCCAAATCAAATTCTAGATGAAGAAGGATTGAACGAATTATGCTAGGCATAACATACTTCTTACCAAACAAATAACGAAGTGCTTCATGATAAGTGAACACTACCACCTTTTTACCAATGAGGTAAGACCAAAATTTGTCACAAGAAAACACCACAACAAGAATCTCCTTCTCAGTTATTATATAATTCAATTGGGCTTCTTTAAATGTCATGTTTGCATAGTATATGGCCCTAAATAGTTTGTTTTTCTTTTGTCCTAACACTACTCTAATTGCAAAGTCACTTGCATCACACATGACTTCAAAATGTTGACTCCAATCTGGTACAGTCATTACTGGTGCTGAAATCAGTTTCTCCCTGATTGCCTTAAAGGCCTACAAATAAACATCATCAAAGTCAATGGTAGAACTTTTTTCAAGAAGATTACATAAAGGTTTAGAGAGTTTAGAAAAATCGTTTATATATCTTCTATAAAATCCCATATGTCCCAAAAAGCTTCTGATTCCCTTCATATTTTTTGGAGGTGGTAGTTTTTCTATGGTTTCAATTTTAGCTCGATCAATCTCAATTCCTTTAGATTACACTCTATTGCCAAGCACAATCCCTTCTTGATCCATGAAATTACACTTCTCCCAGTTTAGTCAAGATTTTTATCTTCACATCTCTTCCAAAAAAAAGATAAATTATGCAAACAATGATCAAAAGATGTACCAAAAACCAAAACATCATCCATGAAAATTTTCATTATATAATCTATCATATCATAAAAAATAACCATCATGAAATGTTAAATGTTGTTGGGGCATTGCACAATCCAAAGGGCATCCTTCTAAAAGAAAATGTTCCATAGGGGCATGTTAATGTATTTTTCTTCAGATCATTAGGGGTTATGGAAATCTAGTTATACCTTGAATAACAATCTAAGAAACAATAATAGGGATATCCAACCTATCGATCTAACCTTTAATCAATGAATGGAAGTGGAAATTGAAGATTTGTAAAGTTCCTCCATTAGAATCTTTTGCATGCAAATGGATGGAATTATACCTTTTATATCATAGATTGTCCATTCCTAGGCTGTTCTATGCTCCCTTAACACACGCAGTAACATTTCCTCCTCATAGCATGTAAGTTTTGCAGCAACAATCACTAGAAATGTATAACTATCACCCAAGAATGCATAGAAAATATGCTCGGGAAATTGTTTCAACTGTAGAGTTATAGTTTGCTGCACTTGTTTTGTAGAAATTTCAGAATTCATCTTTGCTACCATTGGCTCTAGCATTTCCACATGTTTGCTAAATGATGTAACCTACTCCAATGCTTCCAAGGCATATGCATAGTGGAGAAATTATTCACTAACAAAAGGTAAATTAGATTCACAAATAGTAGAGTTAATAAAATCATAAGCATGAGATGAAGTAGTGATACACTGTTCTAGGTGATCAACTGACATATCCTCTTAAAAGGCTTCTACTTAACATAGTTCAATGATATCTACCCATAAGAAAGTGCTTGGATCGTTTGGAAATATCATGGCTTCGTAGATGTTGAACGTAATCGCTTCCTTGTTCACTCTCAATGTTAACTCATCCTTTTAAACATCCATTAAAGCCCTTCTCGTAGCCAAGAATGGTCAGGCAAGTATTAGTGGGACATCTTCATCTTCGTCTTCATCCATATCTAACATAACAAAATGAGTAGGAAAAATAAATTTATCCACCTTTACCAATACATCTTCTATGATTCTACGTGGATACTTGATGGATTGGTCTACTAGTTGCAAAGAAATGGTTGTTTGTTTCATCTCTCCAAGATTAATGCTAGCACCAAGATCACATAAAACTTTATAAAAAAATGAATTTTCAATAGTGCAAGGCAAAGTGAAACTCCCTGGATCTTTTAATTTTTGAGGTAATGTGTTTTAAGAATAACACTACATTCTTCTGAAAGCTTCAATATTTCAAACTCTTCCAAGATTTTTTTCTTAGAAATGATTTCCTTCAGGAATTTGGCATAATTTAGCATTTATTCCAAGGCATCTATAAAAGAAATATTTATGTGAATTTTCTTAAAAATATCCAAAAACTTAAAAAATTGCTTATCTAATTTTTTTTTTGAAAGTGTTGAAGATAAGGAAATGGAGTAGAGAGAATAGGAGGATTGTCAGGAAATGAAATTGATGGAGGTATGTCATTCTCTCTTAGTGTATCATCAAAAATATCCTATTCTTTTACTTTATTATTGCTTTGGCCATTGTTTGGAGCTGAAGGGGTAGACTCGGTTTCCTTCAATGGTAACCTCTCAAGTTCTCTTCCACTCCTAAGTGTAATGGCCTTGCATTGTTCCTTTGCATTCACTTTTGTATTGATAAAAAAAGTTCAACTTTGTTGGGAATTGATGGTTATGTCTAGTTTCCCAATTTTCACGTTAAGATTTTTCATAGTGCTCCCATATTGCTACAATGAGTCTCAATGTTATCCAACAGTGAATCACTTTTTTTAAACCTTGTTTTGGTTTCCTCAACAAAGGAAACCATGGAACCCTCAAGTGACAACTTCTTCTTACTTGTTGACTATCAAACCCTAGAGAAGGTTGCACGACATTCTTCATGTTTCCATAAGAAAAATTCTCATGATTTTGAAGCCTTGGATGGTAGTAATTTGGCATAGGATTACTGCGATAGTTGTAGTTCCGATTGTTGATGTATTGAACCTATTCTTGACTTTCTTCATTCATTGGAACTATCATACTTGAAGTTATAACATATTTTTCACTTTGTGGTATTTGTTAGGTTGTCGAGGCTAAAACCTGATGAGATAGAGAAGCAACTTGAGTTGAAAGGGTAGCAAACGACTCCAATTCATGAATCCCATTAAATTTCTTAGCCATAGATATTTTAGTTGGCCATTGATAGTTGTTTGAGGCCATTTCTTCCAAAAGAGAAGTAGCACCCTCAACTGTCTTTGACATCAAAGTTCCACCAGAAGCAACATCAACTATGGTTCTAGTTTTCCCATTTAACCCATTATAGAACATCTGAACTTGCAACCAATTTGGCAATCCTTGCTGAGGGCAATGCCAAATCAAATATATATACCTTTCCATGCTTCATAGAGTGTCTCAAAATCATTTTGCCTAAATTGGAAATCTCACTCCTAAGTTGGGCTGTTTTGTAGATGGAATGAATTTAGCAATAATTTGTTTTTCCATGTCCTGTCAACTAGTGAAGCGTCTTAGTTGTAGAGATTGTAACCAACCTCTAGCCTTTTCCCTCAATGAAAAGGAAACAATCTCAATCTAATGGTGTCTTCAATATCAACATTAATCTTTATAGTGACCAAAATCTCCAAAAACATCACCAAATGAATATTGGGATCATCTAGTGGCGATCTGCTAAATTGAACTTGTTGCACCATGTTGATCGAAAGGAATAATGTTTCAAGTTCTAGCACAACACATCCAACGTCAAAAACACACCTAAAGAAAAATAAAAAAATATAAATATAAATTAAATAAAATACAATTCTAAATTAAAACCAAGATTACTTTGTACCGATATTGGTAAGAAAAAGAAGAAATCAATCCCCAATAATGGCACCCAAAACTTGATTGGTAAAAAATTACAAGTACACAGTATCATAATTTTATAGTAAAGTGATAAGAAGAGTATCATTCTCAAGGATTGGTAACTTACTTTTGACAAAGACCAAAATAATGGTAATCTCGGTTTTATCTAGAGAAATCACTAAGGTTGTTGTAATTGGTAAAATAAAATATGCAAAAGAAAATAAAGATGTTTGAAAATCAAATCAATGGGAAGAAAAATTATAGGAAATCTATTTTACCTAATCCCTCACTATGCTTTATTCATCTAGCTAATTGAATTTAATTCTCTATTTCTTAGCAATCTCTAAAAAACATCCAAAACTCTCTTTCGATAGTCAATTGAAAATATTCTTGTTCATCAATTTACATAAGAGTATGCGATTTAATAAATCAAGAAAGCATTAAGACCAATGATTTTAATACTACATAGGTTCATACAATTCTTTCGATCTCTATATTTACCTACGCTGAAATATTTCAGATCTATCCTATAATTCACTATTTTGATAGTAAATCACAAGACCAAAATCATCTAATTAATGGATGGTTAATTAGAAGAAATAAAATCAGAATAAATCAAATAAACATGAAGAGAAATAATTAAAATTAAACTAAAAAAATCAATCGTAGTTCAGAAATAGATTACATCTTTTTCCTAGGATAAAGAAATTTAGTTCATGCTAAAAATTATATTTAAAATTAATCAGAAAAAGAATATGCTTTTGTCTCCTCTGTTTCAACGTTCTCTTTCTATTTCTTACTTCAGTTTCGGCTTTTTTTCTTTTTTTGTTCCCCAGGGCCACTTTCCACTACTTCTTTTTCATTTTGTTTCATTCTATTTTTGTACCATCTTATGCTTTTTTCTCCATAATGACATTAAAAGTTCCCAGTGCCACTTTCTAGGAATTGAAATTTTCCATAATGACATTAAAAGTTTAGCTAGACATGGATTCTAAATGAATCAACATTATAATTATGGAAACTATGCATAAGAATAATAAGAAAAGCTTAGGAATTATCGATGATGAAGCCAAAATAATCTCTATCTAAAATCTTCAATTCTTTCTACTAAATCTCCTTATTGACGACTCTATAAAAGTAGTCATTAGCACACTTTTTTACTTTATATTTCATTTTTTATTCAATAAATAGTATTTTTATGACTAAAATATTAAAATATAAAATTTTTAGTGAAAAGGGGTGAAAATATAATTTTTGGAATTTTTATTGATTTTTTATGATTTTTTAATGTAGGACCAACCAAGAGCTTCCATGTGTCCTACCACGCAAGCAAGCGAGCATACTGAGCAATCCAAGCAAGCACAGAGAACAAATCAGATTATACCATGTATAAGAAAGACGAAACGTGTGCCACGTGTTAGCATGGCGTTCAATTCGAGTTCACGCTTGGTCAAACCACGTTGCCACATGTCGTTATACCATTTCTCCGCTCATTCCACCCGTGCACCACGCCATCCAATGCCGCAAATCACATCATGCCACATGGCACTAACTCAACGAGCCATGACTCTGACCGGTCTCCCTTGTGACGTGTCCCTCCCTGATTCACCTAGTGAATTTATGATGTTACATGTCATGTTGTGATTGGTTGGAGTTTTCATTTTTGCTTGTTTTGATCGTAGCCCTTGATCTGAAGTTGATTTGATGGTCCAGATTACACTTGAGCAATATTTAAGCCCCTGATCACTCTATAAACCCTAAGTGGCCTCCATTAGCATAATTTTGGTCAATTTTTGGAGCTAAAAAGAGAGAAAAATACAGAAATATTCAAGAGAAGACACAATTTTGGTGGAGACTAAAAAGGAGATTAATTCTACAATTCAAGAGATTGATTGCATTTCTTCTTCTACTATTTTCTTTATCAATTTTTATGTCTTTTTTTTATGAAAAAGATGCGTTTTATGAACACAATTATGTGTATTTAATTTATTAATCTAGGGATTTTATGAACCCAATTTTAACCATGTGATGATTTAATATTTCACCCCAATTATAATTATAATTTAATTATATTATTTAATATGATTTGTACACTATTAATTGTTTGGCCAAGAATTTATCTATAGAGGCAATTAAATAGATTTGCGAGAATTATTTAATTGTTTGTCTTGATTAAATAACATACATAGTTTCTAGACACAGATGTATGATTTTTATGTATGTGATCTATAATTGATGAACTTAATATGTAGTATGTAATTTAATTGGCATGAGATTGATTAAATTAATTAATATATGGTGTGTAGTTTACTTGAGAGAGAAATACATGCTAGGTTAGATTCAATTGAGCATGTAATTAATTGATAATTATATTGGGAGGATTTTAGCGATTCACATGTTTAGAAAATTGGGGGATTAAGTATTCCAAGATATTTTATCATATATATTTTTAGTTACCAAATTTGATTTAATTAATTATTGTTATCTACCTTTAGTTATTTTAATTTTTCCTTCTTAAAATATAAAAACACTAAAATATTGATTTTTATTTTTTTAGTTTTAAAAATTAGTTTCTAGTAAAATAATCTCTGTGGGAACGATATTTTCTTATCATTATACTACTTGTTGCGTATTCATTGCACACACTTCGTGTATGGCGATCACTTAACAATTTTCATTTAGGTGTACTCTTGATCTCTCTTGCTTCTTGTAGAAATTTTATGTCTTTAATATATCTTTAGGCTCTTTTTATATTGTAGTTTTTATCTTGATTTGATTAGGATTAGATTATGCTTGGTCCAATGGCTAGGATTAGAAATGGGTGTTGAAAAGCACTAGATTTATATGCTGATTAGACTGCTCAATCCATCAAGAATCTTTCTCGAATGATCTAACTATTGCTATTTTCTTCCTGAGAGTACTCATAGGTCGATTGACACCCTTTTGAATTGATCTATCTATTCCTTTCATTACTTCCCTTAATCTTTAATCAATATCAAGTGAAGATAAATTGATCAACTACTTTGTTCCAAATTTCCATCCGAGGGCACTCGAGTAAAGCTCGGTCAATTGAGTCCTCTATTTAGATATAAAATGACATTGATCAGTAATTAGATAGACTTTCTTGTTCAAATTTTGTCATACTTTCCACCAATGAGGATTATTGTTTTAGTAAAACTTGATGAAAATAATTATCTCTTCTATAAAGACAAATTACTCACATATTTAACAACTTATGGGTTATGAGGAGTAATCATTGATACCATTGTTGCTCCACCTAAGGCTTTTGGAACCTTTGGTCATGCTACTTTCTTTGATTGGGAATTATTTAAATTCCATTGTAAAAGGATGAATGTGTAGCTCAATCTCAGGTAGTATGTTAAGTATCCAAGTTATGGTATGAATGTTAGCTAGAGAGCAATGGGTGGCTTTAGAGGAGTCATACTTAATGTTCAAGCTAAGATCATGGATCTTCATGATCAGTTGCGGATTTTAAAGAAAGATAGTCTTGCATTTTATCTATATGTAATTAAGTTTAAAACTACAGTATGACATTTAGCTTCTACTGGTGAGCCAGTTAACGATAAAGATTTTCTTCTTTATTTGGTGAATGGTATTGGCCCTCACTACCAGTCTTTCAAGACTAATATTTAAATGCGTGATACATCAAACTTAGTTAGTAGTTTTCATACTCTTCTTAAAAGGCATGAATGATCATTATGAAAGGATGAATGTTTGAGAAATCTTAGTTATTTCTTGCTAATGCAAGAAGATTGGGGTCCAAGAAGAGATTATACTCTGGTCAGTCTAAAGGAAATTTTCAAGAAAGAGGTAACAACACTAGTCAACAATAGTGGAACTTAAAGAATGGTGCATGACAATTCCAAGAGTTTAGGTTCTCATAGTGAAGTTCTCTAAGGGTAATATTAAGAACTCGATATCTATGAGATCTATTTGAAAATTTGTGAAAAATGGGGGGGGGGGGGGGGGGGGTCATTAGGCTCAACAAACTTTCTATTAAGGGGTCTTTTCATGGGTAAATGGTCACACCCATCAACCATAGTTGCTAAGGATGTTTACTCCTCTTCTAGTGATGGTTCTTCTTCTAGTGATTTTTCTTCTTATAGTGATTGTTCTGCCTTCACTACTTAGATGGTTTTTGTGTTACTGGTGATTTTTCTTTGCTTTTAGACATTAAGGCTAGTCATCATATTGCATTTGATCTTGCTAAATTTGAATTTTCTATGCCTTATATTGGTTCTTGTGGGGTAATGTTAGGTAATGGTTCTAAGATACCCATTCACCATATTGGTTCTATTATGCTTAATTTTGTTAAATTGCTATCTTTTCTTGAATGATATGTTGCATTCTTCTAAAGCTTCTTCTAGTCTTATTTACATTAATAAGCTTTGTCAAGAAAATAATATATTTTTTTATTCTTCCTCATGGATTTTTTGGAAAGGATTTGATTTCAAGAAAGGTGAAACTCAAGGGTGGCAGTAAGAGAGTCTTTATGCCTTACAAGGTTATATCTTTTCTAACTATAAGGATACATCATCTTTAATTATCCTCTTCTAATCAACCATATGGTCCTACTTCTTCTTCATAACTTGGCATCATAGATTGAGGCATCCTCATATACCTTTATTTCAAAGTACTATTCAAAAATACTGTTTGTTTAACTTCTTCTAATAACACAATTTCTTGCATTAGCACCAACTCCAGCACTGGTAACAATGTACACAATTTCTTGCATTAGCACCAAATCCAGCACTGGTAACAATGTACATAATGCAATTCTTCTTATGGTTTTTAATTTTTGAAAACGGTATCAAATGTCCATGTCTTACAAATTTTTCTTATTAGATTTAGGTGTCCATGCTACATAGTCTTTTATTTTTAGTTTTTTTTATTTGGATTTATGGACAACTCCATGTGATGTATGTACTAGTGATAGGTACTTTTTCTATGTAGTAGATGACTTTTCCAGTTTCACTTAGATTTTATGATCCATTCCAAGGATCAAACTAATTTTTTTTCTTTATCAATACATTGTTGAACATCAATTTAATGCCTCTATAAAAACATTATAGACTGATGGGGGTATAGAGTTCGAGCATTTTATATTTTTACTTCTCAAAGTTCATCTTCAGCATAAAATGACTTATACATAGACATGTGAACAAAATATTCTCATAGAGAGTCATCATAGAAAAATTATTGAGAGAGGTTAGCTCTCTAGTTAGCTGCAAATATGCATGTTATTTATTGGCCCATTTCAATGATGGCTACAACTTATTTATTAAATGGACTTTCCTCTAAAGTTCTTTCTGATTTTGTCCCTATGAGTTGTTGTTTGGTAAAGCTCTTTTATATTATGAACATAAGGATTTTGGTTGTCAATAATTCATGTGTGTTCATGCTTATAAGAACCACATTAGGAACTAGAATGTGTTTTTCTAGGGTATTGTTCAAATTATAAAGGGTACTTATGTCTTCATATGTCTACTAACAGAATTATAGTTAGTAGGTATGTCATCATCAATGAACTTTTTTTTTTGTTTTTTGAGTGTTCCTCTAATTCTTCTTCTTTTTCTTCTTCTCAGTCATCCTCTTTGGTTTAATTCATCACAATGCTTAGTCTCATGATTCTATTTTGGAGTCTTTTTCTACTTCTTTTCCTACTAATCCTACACTTGACATAGTTTTTACTCTTTCTTCTAACATAGCTTTTCATGATTCTTCCTCTCATCAGTCTCATCTTCTTATGAATCTTCTCGATCTTTTGATGCTTATGTTACTCCTAATTCCTCTAATGTTCTCACCTATTTTCTTGTCAATGAGCATTCCTAGGTTTCATTTTTGGATCCTCTATCTTTTTATTTTATATCGCCCTTCGAACAATATGTAGCTTCCCATTTATCTACCTATCATTGACCAATCTTTGGTTGTTTTACCTAATGGTCAGTCTTCTATGTTTTGAATGCTCACCCTATTCTCATTAGAGGTAATGTTTGTTGAATATCAACACCAACATAATAAATGAAGTGGTTGAAGGATGTAGGAAAATAAATGGAATGGTTAAAGGATGTAGAAAAATAAATGGAGTGGTTGAAGAATAAATAAATAAGGTGGTTGAAGGATGAATAAATAGGGTGGTTGAAGGTTGGAGAAAAGAGAAGTGTGTAGATAATATTTCTATGGCTAGAATTATTTCTTAGTTTTATATTTGTGTGGTGTAGATTACATGGTGAGGACTATAAATAGCCTACCTTGCATTTGGTTTAATCATTCCATCAAAAAAAAATAAGTCTTTGTATTCTTAATTTGAGTGTGAGTTGAGAGCTTTCTCTTTGAGTGTTTGTATTTCTCTTCAATTTGTGAGTTGCCTTTGAAAGGTATTATAGTGTCTTTTATTGTGGGTATAATACAAGTAGTTTGTTTACTTGTTTGGATATAATATTAGTAAATTTAGAGTTGTATATTTTAAATTTTACTCAACAATTGGTATCAGACCGTGACGGTCAGGGATCGTTCTTAGTGGAGCTATCTTAAGTCGTGAGGAGTTTGGTACTCTACAAGTTTATTATTCAAGCTTGTTCGGTATAGTTAAAGTCTTGTTGGCATGATAGGTGATCTTCAAGTAGTTGGAGGAATCAAGAAGATCAACAACAAAAACTATAACACATAGGCAATAAGTATGGAGTCTTACCTACAAGGTCAAGACTTGTAAGAGGTTGTTGGTGGTGACAAAGTTACATAACCAATAGCGAAAGATGAAAATGGAATCTTGTGAAAGTGGAAAATTAATGGAGGCAAAGCGATGTATGATTTAAAGACTGTAGTTGAAGAAGAAATGTTAGAGCACATTCAGGATGCAAAAACACTTGTTACACTCTTTTCAAAGAAGAATGATGCAAGACTGCAACTTTTAGAGAATGAGTTGCTATCGATGGCACAATGCAACATGATTATTTCCCAGTACTTTCACAAGGTGAAGTCGTTATGCCACGAAATTTTAGAGCTAGATCAAAAGCTATTATTGGGGAAACCAGGATAAAGACAATAATTATCCATGGTTTGAGACCTAAATATTGAGGGTTTGTTACTACTATACAAGGATGGCCTACATAACTATCTCTTATTAAGTTTGATAATTTACTGGCCGGTCAAGAAGCTATAGCTATAAAAATGGGAGGAGTATGGCTGAACAGTGAAGAAGAATCACTCTATACTAGCAAAAGTATAAGCACTTTCAAGCAGTACAATAGTAGTGGATCTAACAAGGATGGAGACAAAGGAAAATTTTCTCAAGGAAATGGAGGCTTTCGTCTAGGGGGAGCTTGGAAGAAAAGAAGTAACGATAGAAAATTTGATGGTGAGTGTTACAATTGCGGAAAGATGGGTCACATGGCAAAACATTATTGGAGTAAGAAAAATCCTATTGAAAGTAATACAGTTACTTCCAGTTCTAAGGAGTATAGCAAAGATGGTTGGGATGCCGAAGCATTATTCACTACAGAGGAAGAAAAATTAGCTCTTACGGTGACAAAATCAAAATAGATTGACTACAAGAATGATTGGATCATAGATTTATGCTGCTCAAATCATATGACAAGTGATAAATATAAGTTGGAAAGCATGTCTGAGTACAAGGGAGGTCATGTAGTGGTAACAACTGCCAACTCAACGTTATAGATAGCCCACATCGGTAAAATGATAATTATGCCTCTATATAATACTAACCAGGTACCACTTCAAGATGTTTATCATGTCCCAAGAATGAAGAAAAACTTGTTATATGTAGCTCAATTGACATCATTAGGCCACTATGTCTTATTCGGTCCCCAAGACATGAAGGTGTATCATGATCTCAAAATATCAGAAATACCGACAATGGAGGGGAAATGATTGGAATTAGTACGTGATGTCAGCAGAATTTACATATGTAGATAGGACAAGAAGAAATGAGACAGCAAATCTATGGCATAGGCGGTTAGTTCACGTTAGCTATTATAAGCTAAGTGTGATGGTGAATAAATCGATGCTTAAAGGGCTTCCTCAACTAGACGTGCATATAGACACGGTCTGTGCAGGATGCCAGTGTGGTAAAGCTCACCAATTTCCATATAAGAAATCAAAGTTTAAAGCAAAAGAACCATTGGAGTTAGTTCACTATGATGTATTCGGTCTTGTTAAGCAACCATCAATTGGTAGTATGTGATACATGGTTACATTCATTGATGACTTCTCAAGGTATGTGTGGGTTTTCTTTATGAAAGAAAAATCTAACGTATTCTCAAAGTTTAAAGAGTTCAGAGAGTCAACTGAAGGAGAAGTAGGAAAGAAGATTTGTTGCTTACGCACAGACAATGGCGGAGAATATATCTTAAGCGAGTTCTCTCAATACCTAAGGGAATGTCGAATACGTCATCAGTACACTTTTGCCCACACACCATAATAAAAATGGTGTAGTAGAGAGAAAGAACCAGCATCTTGCATAAATTTTTCAAAGTATGCTATATGAAAAGAATGTACATGGGAGGCTTTGGACTGAAGCGATGAGGACTACAACCTTTGTGACCAATAGACTTCCTCAACCAAGGTTAGAATTTGTTTCAACCTTTGAGAAACTATGGAACATGAAACCTACAGTTAGCTACTTTCAATGATTTGGTTGTGTATGTCATGTATTTGTTCCTAGTCATTTATGGAGAAAATTTGACAAGAAAGTTGTTAGATGTATCTTTATGGGATACGAGATCCAGAGAAAAGGATAGAAATGTTGTGATCCAACGAGTGAAAGATGCTACACTTCATGAGATGTGGTGTTCGATGAAGCATCTTCTTAGTGGTCCTCAGAGAAGAAGGTGTTTCCAAACTCAAGAGAATTTGGAGATAAGTTACAACAAAAGATGGGGGAGCATACTATTCAATTCCAACCAAGTTTTAGATGAATCTAGAGATTAAAATGATGATGGTTCTGAACAAAGAGTAACACAGAATCCTTAAGATATATAAAATATGTCGTTAATATTCATAAGTATTGTTCTAAATCTGGGTTGAGTCACCTTATTTATTCATCCTTCAACTACCTTATTTAATCATCCTTAAACTACCTTATTTATTCATCCTTCAACCACTCCATTTATTTCTCTACATCATTCAACCACTCCATTTGTTTTACTACATCCTTTAACTACTTCATTTATTATATTGGTGTTGATTTTCAACACTCCCCCTCAACACCAACTCTCACTATTTTTACTGTGTCAAGTTGACGGTGAAACATTTTGAACTTACCAAAGCTTAAGCTTTTTGTGAACAAGTTCACAATTTGATCATCTGTCTTGATTTGCCTTATCTCAATTTCTTTTTAAAGAACCTTTTCTCTGATAAAGTGATAGTGCATTTCAACATGATTAGTTCTTGAATGAAAGACTGGATTCTTTGCCAAATGAATTGTCGACTGATTGTCACAATATAATGGAACTGCAAAATCTATTGGTTATTGTAGATTATTCATTAGTTGTATCAACCATGAACTCCTTTTAGTTGCCATTGCCACTACTCGATACTTAGCTTCAGTGGTTGATAAGGATACTGTCGACTATCTCTTACTACACCAAGAAATTGTTCCAGAACCAAGCTTAAACACATATTTAGTTGTTGATCTCCTACATAATCAGAATCACAGTAACCAACTAACTTGTTGTCTCCACCTTTCTTATACAAAAGACCATAGTCAATTTTACTCTTCACATATCTCAGTATTCGTTGAACTACTTCCAAATGAGGCTTCTTTGGATTTTGCATGTACCAACTCATTACACTAACTGCACAAGAAATGTTAGGTCGAGTTAAGGTGAAGTAGATTATATTGCCTAATGAGTACTCAAAAAGCACTAAAATTACCATGATTTTATGCACATTAATTGATTAAAAATATATACATTTATATGATTTTATCATATATTTATATATATTTGTCTTTTCGGAATCACGAGTATTTTTATTGTTTTTTAGGTATTTTTGCTTAAAATCATAACTAAAGACTCAAAAAGGAATACTAGAGGCAATACATCACAAATATATTCATAAATAAATGACAAAAAGTCAACCAAATATGGAAAAATTAGACAAAATGAGTCAAAAAGGAGGAAAGCGTGTCGCCCAACAACGTGCATGCCAGCTCTACATTCCCTGTGCGCCCCTACTACTTTCCGCGTGCGCCTCTGTATGCCTAGTTTGCGTGAAAACAGAAGTAGGGGCATGCAAATACGCGTGCGGGACTAGGCGCTGATGGGCATGGGCGCCCGCGGTGCGCGCAGAATGGAGAGCTGGCGCGCGCGTTGTTGGGTGGCTTGGTGGCACGATTTCCTCCTTTTTGACCCATTTTGTCCAATTTTTCCATATTTGTTGACTTTTCCTCATTTATTTATGAATATATTTATGATGTATTGCCTCCAGTATTCCTTTTTGAGTCTTTAAGTTATGTTTTTAAGCAAAAATACCTGAAAAATAATAAAAATACCCGTGATTTCGAAAAAATAAATATATATAAATATATGATAAAATCATATAAATATATATATTTTTAATCAATTAATGTGCATAAAATCATGGTAATTTTAGTGCTTTTTGAGCACTCATCGCTGCCTACCAATTTTTGATACATTTTTGCATCTTCCAAATCTTTTCCTTCATGTGCACACATTTTGGCATTTAGTTCCATTGGTATAGAAATTGGTTTGCATTCAAGCATTCCAAACCTCTTCATCAAATATTTGGAATATTTTTGTTGACAAAGAAATATTTCTTCTTATGTGTAGTCAACCTCTTGACCAAGGAAGTGCTTGAGCTATCCAAGTTCTTTCATTTGGAAACAAATTGATAAATTCTCCTTTGTTCAAAGAATTTCTACCTCATCATCACCAGTTATGATTAAATCATCTAGGTACACTAGTATGATAGCTAGCTTTCCTTCATTGGGTTTGACAAACAAGTTGAATTTTGCAGGTGTTACTAAATAACTACTTTGTGTTAAAATTCAACAATCTTACCATACCATGCCTTGGATGCCTGTTTCAATCCATAAAGTGCTTTTCAAAGCTTACATACATATTCAAGATGATCTTGGCTCTAAAAACCCATTAGTTGGATCATATAGATCTCCTGATCTAGCTCTCCATGAAGAAAAGCATTCTTCACAATAAAATCCAATCTTTATTGGCTGCAAGTGCAAGTAAGACTCGTATAATAGTAAGTTTTGCTACCGCACTAAATGTTTCATCATAGTCTAGTCTGTATTATTTAAAGAAACCACGAGCTACCAATCGTACCTTGTATCTCTCAATTGACCCATCTGGCAATGCTTTATCTTGTAAACCCATTTACAGGATATAGGTTTCACATCTCCTGGTTTTCAACCAGATCCCAAGTTTGATTTTTCTGAAGTGCATCGATCTCTTCTTTCATAGTTGTCATATACTCAGATCTTTGCAATGCTTCTGCAAATGTCTCAGGTTCTATTGCTTCTTCAACTATGGCTGCATTGGAATATTTGTGATTTTACCTTCATTTTCTTGTTGACCTATGAAGTTGAGATTGTGGAGTTGATTCTTCCGTTTCACTAGATTGTTTAGCTCTGATGCTAACAACGTTTTCTTGATATTGATTGACAAATAAAGAATCATATCACATTGCTAAATGTGATGAGTGATTTGTTTGAAGTCGATAATAACATGCCCTATATAAAAGAAATATATATAAATTATTAGATAATATAAATATAATTATATATTGAGGGCTCACCTTGTCCACACTTGAATTATACTTTAATCAATCATTTGATATTCAAATAGCTACAATATGCACTCGATCGATATATAGGTTTGGCCAATGTCTACACCATAAATTTCTATAGGAAGTGATATAGTCCATCCATCATTTATGCTAGATTCCCTCGCAATAATAGTCATCAAAGCGTCAAGATTTCTACTGAAGTTTATAGCATAATCCTAACTATACTTTTTCCATGGCTTCTTCTTGAATGACTTAGTGCGCAATGATTGCCCACTAGACATAGATTTACCACAAGATTCTTGCTTTGTATCTCTTAAATGTGTCGCACTTACTAATTCTGGTATAATAGACTAAAGAAGAAGTATTATACATTTTAGTAACAATAAAAGAATAATAATATAATAGTAGTAAAAAAGTGTATTTTAAGTACCATGTAAAAATTAATCACAACTTGACTCGATGGCCAAGTCACATAATGTCCAACCACTCTTGGACTATGGTAGCATCAGAAGGCACAAGTAGTGGAAAATCATGGAGCAATGATTGATCAATTACTATTCACCAATAATTGGAAAATATTGATTATAAATCATTCGATCATCGCTCAATTGTTGTACCATTCCAATAGCAACAAAGTTTATTGAGGAAGGATGTTTCAACAAACATTTCATATTCGGTAAACATTTAAGCATTATATATAATAAATAAAATATATAATAAAAAATAAAAATAATAGACTATCTACATAAACTTTAAATATTACCATAAATGATTCATCAAATAGAGGAGGACTCCTATGTAGGGGTAGCTATTGGAAGTACATTCTCATCAAAAAATTCATTGTGATATGATGGATGATAAGAATGCACAGATTGCATTGGAGAAAATGAACCACTACCTGATTGCATCTGCATTCTTGGAATAAATTAAGGATCAATAGGATGACTATATCCCATGCAGGATATAGGTTGGGTGCCATGAGATTGCATGGGTGGCATGATTGGCATGGATAGTTGCATGCCTGGCCAATAGGGTATGCCCTAATTGTAGTATGCTTCTATGCCTGACATATGTTGTGATTGATATTCTTTTAAAGTGACAATCTCACTTAACATTGAGGCCTTAAAGGAGCTAAGTTCTTCAATTTTACAATATTTCTCCTTACTGACCATTTGAGGCTTTTATTTTGGAATGTTAAAAAACTCCATATAACCATAATATTGGCTTACTCCCTTAACACGACTAAGATGCTCGCATCTGAATGTATGATTTATAGCATCTCTCCCTGGTTGTTCGATTTTTTCACCATCAGCTATTTGTTCTTAAATAACTCTCTACAAATAATGAAGAAAATGAACATATCATACATTATTACATCAATTAGAGAAAATCATAAGGAATTTGTATAAATTTAAATTACTAACCAACTTGTTTAGTTGTTCTTCTCCTTGTTTAGTCATTGGTCTTAACTTTTTTGTTTTGGGGGTCTATATTTCTATATACAATTCAAATCGGGTAACTGGTCTACTAAATTCAGCTTCCTACATAAATTAAATAAATTTATTAACTAGGACATCAACTTAAATTTGAGGAAAATAAATATAAAAATATTTACAAATTAACAAATTAATAATACCATTCTTTGTCTAACTTTAGGATTTAAAGACATCCTAGTACTGTTAGGAAGAATATTATGCATTTGTATATTCTGATGTTCTTCCCTAATAATTTGAAACTCATCTGTACATCTATAATCCACGAATTTTTTCCAAACTTGGGGTTTAATCTAGGGGTGTCCTTCAGGGATTTTGTATAGTTGTACTTCACCAAGTGGTTCCAAATATGAAAACACATAATTTCTGGCCAATCTGGAAGTTTTTTACTCCTCCAATAGCCTTATTTGCAATCTTATAACACTTGCTTATCTAAGTGTCAGGGACTTTATAAAGATTCTGTAAAAACACACTACAAAAGATGAGATATAATACAAAAAAGATATAATATATGTAATTAGTTATAAAATAAAAGAGACTTACACAAATGATTTTCCATATTTTGAACTTTTGAATTTCATCAACCTTAGTCCAATCATTTATATTGATTGGTATACTTGACTTCACAAGTCTACCAATAAAGGATTTCAATTGTTGGCCATTTTCCCTAATGGATTACTAGTAGCATCAAATAGAATGGGTACTCTATCATTTGGGTTAAGTAGACCATTAGCTATATTCACTCAACCCCTTCTTTTCAAATGCCCCAATAGATCATTTGGATCTACAATCTCTGGTATCCTAAGATCCATGAAATATCTGCAAATAATGATGAAATAAAAATTAATTGACAATTTTAATTCCAAACATATAAACATGAAAGAGTTAATAGAATAATATAGAACATACATTATGTTTAATTAGGTTGTTGATCGTATATATATATTCCTTCACAATCACTTCGAGTCCATGATGAAGAATCATTGTCATCAACTAGATCATCACATACATTAGGCAATTTTTTTGAGAAATGACTAATATTGGATAATTTATCAAGCATGTCATCATCTTATAAAGCATCACAATGGTAGAACTCTTTGTGTGAAGGCGTTAACACAACAGACCATCTTGTGTCAATTTGATCGCTCATGTAAAATACTTGTTTTGCATGAAGTGCTAACGTGAAAGGATCATTAGTGTGAGTTATCTTGGATAAATTTACAAGGGAAAATCCAAAATCATCTATTTTATATCCAACATTGATAACATCTTCCACCCAATCACACAAGAATACTGTTTCATGGAAGACCACATAATCGAGTTCCCAAATTTCTTGAATTATACCATAATATGTTCTATCAGAAAGTACAGGATTACCATCTTTTGAACTAGAAAATTGCATAGTTTGTGCAACCATCTTCACACCACTACTCTGATTTACTCGGAATTTGTCCCTTGCTTGAGTTGTAAACCTCGATCCATTAATTGTGAAACTAAAATATGATTTGACATCAAATTTTACACCATATGCAAGTCATTCTAAACTTTCTATTATTTTATGATTGGGTTTGTTGAGTTCAACTCGAATCTATGCATACAAAAACATGAAATGTGTTTTAAAAAAAGTTTGAAAACATTGCATAGAAGTATTAATGAATTCTTATATGTGACACTTACATGGTTATGAAACCAATTAATAAGCTCTCGCTTATGTTCATCATACAACCATTTTTCTCCTCCCTTTTTTTATAAAGAGGATTGATCTTCAGTAAGTTTATATGCATTCTGTAATGTTATTAAAGATATATCAATTAGATATCATTAATAGTTAAATAGAAAATAATTTTATTTTAAATGAAAAGGTTGAACATGTCATCACTTACTCTATGTACAGTTGTGCCTCCTTATTATTTACCAAAATGGTTCTGTGTGCTTTTTCCCATCGACTACAATCAATAAACAATTTCTTACTTCTACCAAGCATAGGGTTACCTACTTGGATCATGTGATGTTCTAAGAACAACTTGAACGTATGATTCCCAATTTCAGTGCAACCACTAAAGTATTCAGAACAAAACTCAATGACCTCTTCAGCAATGTAACGTTCCATCTTGCATCCTTAAGGTCAATTTCTATTATTTACATATCCTTTAAGGACTTGCATGTATCTCTCCAAAGGATACATCCGCCTTAAGTTAGTAGGACCACACAATTGAACCTCTTGAACTAAATGAACACATAAGTGGATCATAATATCGAAGAAAAAAGGAGGAAAATATTTTTCAATTAGACACAAATTCTCTACAACATCTTTCTGTAAAGAGTTTAACTCTCCAATTGATATAGATTTCTTTCATATTGTATTGAAGAATGAACAAAGATGAATTATTGATAATCAAACATGTTTTGGAAGAATTGATCTAATAGCAACTGGTAATAATTGTTGCATTAAGATATGACAGTCATGTGATTTCAATCCATAAAGTTTCTTATGGGTGATAGACACAAAATTTCTTAAGTTAGATAAGTTACCATAAGGAACTTTCACACCCGCCAAACATTTACAAAACACATCCTTCTCTTTTGTTGACATTGTATATGATGCTGGTGGCAAGTATATTTGATTCTTATCATTTTTCACCCTTGGTGCCAATTAAGGTTGTATGCCTAGTTTCTTTAAATCCAGTCTTGCTTTAATTTCATCCTTCATTATTCAAGATATATTAAGTAATGTACCAATCAAGCTCTCATATACATTTTTCTCAATATGCATGACATCTAATATGTGACGAATGTGTAGGTCTTTCCAATAAGGTAATTCCCGAAATATTGATTTTTTATTCTAGCAACCATGATCTATTAATTCAGTAACATTTTCATTTTCACCCCTTTTATTAGTTGGCCTCTTTCGTTTCACTCCATTAGTGAGTATTCTTTTTTTCATCTTTTCATATCGTTTAAATATCATACCATTCAATTGCCTTAATATCTCAACACCTCGCAAAGGTTAGGGCGTAGGATTATGATCTTCTTTACCATCGAACGGTTTCTTTTGGTATCTAAACTTGTGTCCAGATGGAAAAAATCTTCTATGTATAAGACATCTTTCATCCATGAATAAGATAAGTTGCAAAAGTGCCATCACTACATATAGGGCATCCCATATAACCTTTTGTTGCATGTCTTGATAAGGTCCCATAGGAAGAAAAATCATTAATTGTCCATAAAAGGACCCCCTCAAGTTAAAGTGTTCTTCTTTATGTGCACCGTAAAAATTTACACCATCATTCCACAACATGTTTAAATCATTTATCAGAGGCTGCAAATATACATCAATATCAACACTAGATTATTTCGGTCCTAGGATCAATAATGTTAACATCATGAATTTTCTTTTCATACACAAGAAAGGAGGAAGGTTGTATGTTACCATAATTACTAGCTAACAACTATATCTACTACTAAGGGAACTGTGTGGATTAATTCCATCAGCAGAAATGGCAAGAATAGTATTGCACTAATCATATGCAAATTGAGGGTATAAATTATCTACTACTTTCCAATTTGGAGAATCATAAGGATGACATATCACCCCATCATTAGATCGATTATTTGAATTCCAAGTCAACATATTTGATATCTCTTTACTTTTGAACAACCTTTGAAAGATAGGAATCAGAGGAAAGGACCAAAGAACCTTTGTGGGCATGCCTTTCTTAGGTATTGTCTCATTTATTGCATGCTTCCATCTTGATTCTATACACATCGAACAATCATCTAATGTATCATATTCTTTTCTATAAAGAATGTAATCATTTGGAAAAGCATGAATCTTATGATATTCCATGCCAAATCGACTAAGAGATTTCTTCACTTCATACATTAAAGATTTCAATTCAATACCCTCAAGAAAAATATCTATTAGTACATTTAGTAATTTTGTGAATCCCTTGTCAGAAAAACCATTTTTTGCCTTCACATTGTACAAATGAACCAATCCCAACATTTTAGTGTATTTCTTGCATTCTAGATACAATGGCTTTTTGGCATCTTTTAAAAGTTTTTTAAAGGTTTCAGGATCATCCTCATGTAGTTCATCTTCAAGACCATGAAACATATTTTATGTCTGTACATTTTGATAAGATGTATATAATCCATTCACATTCTTATTTATCTCTTCCCATGAGTATTATCAATATTTTCTCCATGATAATACCAATATTTATAACTCAAAAGAATACCACTACGGATAAGATGATACTTAACCTCGTCAACATCATGAAATCACATATTTTTATATTTAACACATGGACATTGAATCATACTAATATCATTATTACTATTTCTACAAGCAAATTCCAAGAAACTTTTAACTCCATAAATGTAATCTTCCTCGATTATACACTTTGACATCCAAGATTTGTCCATTTTCTATTAGTGACATTAAGCATATTAAATATGTATCCAACCAATATATTTAAGATATTATTATATATGAATTCCCTAATTATTAGAATATCTATCAAAACATCATATAAAAATAAATACATAAAAACCTAACATAACAAATATATACACATAAATATAATTATATGAGATTGAATGTAATTACTAATAATAATATGCCACATTATTTGAGTTGATTTCAAATTTAAGATATATAAAACAAAATTTATATAACAATTTTGTGATGATTAATATTTTTTTTTAAATAACTACACTACTTCAAACCTAAATTTTTAATGAGAATCATATTGTTGAATCATGTCTTTCCCATTTCATATTAAAAAAAACTAAAAACTAACCTTAAATCACAGTCATAAATATATAAAATTTATTTTATTACAAAAATTTATACAAAACCTACATAATAAAAATAATAACATACATATAATAAAAAAACTACATAATACAAAAAATTATTCACATAAATAATAACACATAATATACGAAAATAAATAAAGAAATATAAATAATAAGTGCATAGGATTAATAGAAATACTTATAAGAGTAAATAAAGTGACAAATGAAGGAAATGAAGAAAAAATTGTGTTTTGTAAGTGAGAAAATGGATATTATATTTTTGAGTATTTCACTCAAAAAATAGGAGATCTAGAAGATAAATTGGAGAGGAAGAAAACCCACTAAACGACGCTATAATTGGTGGTCATTGGTAGCCGAAAAATGAGAAAGAGTAGAGGAGTGTCGGTCGGTTTTGGGCATTTGAGAGTAAACACATGCAGCGTTGGTTTTTGTCTAATAGTGGGGAAGAAAGAAGAGAAAAGGAAAATATCTGAGTGTGTAGCATCAGTTGACACGTAGAACTGACACTACACGTAGGACATAACATCGGTCCTATATGTCAACCAACGCTATCCACGTGTGTAGCATCGGTTCAACATATCAACCGACGCTACAATCTACGTGTTTTAAGTTGGTTTTTCAATGAACCAACTTTAAATTCATTATAAGTTGGTTTTCACCAAAAACCAACTTTATATCTCGACTTAAATTACCACTTTTGTAATAGTAAAGCCACCTAGCTTGTTGAAGAAATTTTGGTGCCATGGAAGCAGCTTCCAGCTGAGGATGCATCATAGGAACCAACAAGCCAACTATGGTAGCTATTTCCAAATATGTACCTTGAGGACAAGGATCCACTTCATGGGGGAGGTATTGATAGGCCACGATTGGGTCCTTAGTGGGGTGAGAGGTGATCGCCACCCACGAAGTGTATGCATTGAAAAACCAAGATATATATCATAACAAGTAATATAATGATAAGAAAAAATCATTTCCATAGAGATTATTTTATTAGAAAGTAATTTTTAAAACTAAACAAATAAAAATCATTTTTTTGTGTTTTTATATTTTAATAAAGCAAAATTAAAATAACTAAAAGTAAATAGAAATAATTAATTAAATCAGATTTGGTAACTAAGAAGATATATAAGAAAATATCTAGGAATACTTAATACTCTAATTTTCTAAACATTTGAATCGCTAAAATCCCTCAAATATAATTATCAATTAATTACATGATCAATTGAATCTAACCTACCATGTATTCCTTTCTCAAGTAAACTACACACCATATGGTAATTAATTTAGTCATATTCTCATGCCAATTAAATTACCTTCTACTCATTAAGTTTATCGATTCTGGATCACATAAATAAGAATCATACATCTCTACCTAGAAACTATGCATGTTATTTAATCAAGACAAACATTTAAATAATTCTCTCAAATCTATTTAATTGCCTCTATAGATAAATTGTTGGTCAAACAATTAATAGCATAAAAATTAGATTAAATAATATAATTAAATTATAATTATAATTGGGGTAGAATATTAGATCATCACATGGTAAAAATTGGGTTCATAAGATCCCTAGATTAATAAATTAACTTCACATAATTGTATTTATAAAGCTCATATTTTTCATAAAAAAAAATACATAAAAATTGATAAAGAAAAGAGTAGAAGAAGAAATACAATTAATCTTTTGAATTGTAGTGTTAATCTTTTATTGAACCTCGACAAAAATTGTATACTCTCTTGAATTGTTATGTATTTTTCTCTCTTTTTAGCTCCAAAAACTTACCAAAATTATGCTAACGATAGGCCTTAGGTTATATGGGGTGATTAGGGGCTTAAGTATAGCTCAGGTGTAATCTGGACCATTATATTAGCTTTAAATCAAGGGTTGAAAACAAAATAAGTGAAACTGACAATGCCAGCCAATCACAACGTGACATATGGTACATAGAATTCATTAGGAGAATTATAGCACAATGCATAGTAGGGGAGACCATTCAGAGTCAATGCTCCTTGATTCAGTGCCTTGTGGTGTAACGTGATTCATAATAATGACTATTATGGCACATGGGTGGAATGTGTGGATCAATCACGTGGCGACACATGGTAGTATTGTTTCACCACGCTCCGAAACGAATTGAATGTTGTGCTGACTCGTGGCACATGGTTTGTCCTCCTCTTATATAACGTAACATGATTCACTATCCCTGCTTGTATGGCATCCGTGTGGCTTGTCCAGTCAACTCCTTTGCTTGTGTGGCAGGCCACGTGGCAACTTTTAATTTGCCCTACATTGAAAATTCATAAAAAATCTAGAAATATTTTAGAAAATCTTAAAAAATTCAAAAAATTATATTTTTGCCTCTTTTCACTAAAAAGTTATATTTTAATATTTTTTACTCCAAAAATACTATTTATTGAATAAAATAAGTAAATATTAAGTAAAAAATGCACTAATAACTCCATTTTCATACAATCATCACACCCTAAACTTTACTCTTTACTTGTCCTCAAGTATAGCCAAGTATAACTAAATAAAATAACATGAGTAGTATATTCATAAATATACTTCTATTAGTACATGCATATTTCACAAAAAACTATTTCTCTCAAAAGTCGTACAATCCTATGATAAGGTGGTTCACATATTCATCAATCAACATTCCATCAATACAAGGATATGCAAGGTTTTTGAAAAATTGATTTGTGTCTGTGTGCTACACATGATATCATCCAATGCACTCATGAAATCAACCTATATGATTATGCTAATAAATTCAATCTTAGAACAAGTCTCATAACTATATTTTTCACATCCCTTTCCACTAATATAAAAATACACTTAGCTAAAGATCGATAAGGACTTTACATGGTTCTCTCAATAAGAGCACCAAAATCAATCATGAACATATGCGTAAAAATTGGAATCAATCATAGCAAAACAAGCAGGCATATCACATGATTAATGTAAATATCTTAACAAATATGTTACATTCCTTATCCTAGTCATGATAACCAATTTTTATCATTAAGTTCATATGTTTCATATCAAGCATGCATGAATTTAGTTTCCATATATTTATCAATATCTACCCAAATCATGATTAAAAACATTCTAAGAATTAAAACAAATTCCCTACAAATTTGTAAAAGAAAAATGTAAAGAGTGAAGTTCCATCTCCCAAACTTAAATTACACATTGTCCCTAATATGCACATATAAATATGAAAAGGTAAAAATAAATAAAACTCCCTTAGCTTTGGCACACCACATCTATCATTGAAATGCTCATTCTTTTTGTGTCATTTCTCTTCACATTTATTCACCTACAAAACCAAAACAATGAAAACATAAGTAAAATAATGTTGGGTTGCCTCTCAACCAGCGTCACGTTTAACGTCCTTGATTGGATGGTAATATCAAGTCTTAAGGCACATCCCTTTATATCCAATTACTTTTGGGTTTGCCTGGAAACAATTTGAGTCTTGATTTGTTCAATAATACCTTATGTTCTAGTTCACAAACACTATGGTCAATTCTCTTTAAATGCCATATATTTGTTTTCTTTTTGAACTTTTTGGCAATCTTATAAGCATTTTACCATAACTCATCCAATTTATATATTTCTAATAGATTTTTCACCTCTCCATTGGACTCTTTCACTTTTATACTTGATTGGGGATAGGAGGGTAAAAGTGTGGGGTCTAAACTTGGTGGCTCTTTAATTGATGGTTTGAGCTTAGATCCTATCTCAAAATGTTCCATAATCGCCTTTGATACACACATGAGTGGTGTGTCTTCCAAAAAGCTCACAAAGTCCACAATATAAACCTTTGATTCCATACTTTAAAAGTTAAAGTAGTTTGAGTTGCTTTCTAGTGAGTTTATATCCTTGTTTATAGCATCATATGTAACAGTCTTAAGTGTGGGTGACTCAACAGATTCTTTTAAGTTGTCCTTACATTAATTAAAATTTATCCTTAAGCATTCATTAGCACTATCAATGTTAGGGGGTTCAGATGCTTTGAAAAATTTAAACATTACTTCTTTATCTTGCATTCTCATTGTAAGTTCACCTTTTTGTACATCAATTAAGGCTCTATCGGGAAGATGAATTTGTCTACTTTTAATAGCACATCTTGTACCACACCTCAAGGTCTCTAAAATGATATATTTGTTATTTGTAATGTTACTAAAGTAGGTTTGGTTTTACCAATCCCTAATGTTAGGAAGAAAAATAATGGCATAAGGTTAATGTTGAAACCCAAATCACATAATTCTTTCTCAAAGTGGATGTTCCCAACTGTACTAGGAATGTCAAAACTACTTGGATCTTTTAGTTTTTGTAGTAGTTTTCTATCAAGGATGGCACTACAACCTTCAGTCAAGGTTATTGTTTTATGATCTCTAAACCTCATTTTCTTTGATAGTATATCCTTTATGAATTTGGCATAATATGGCATTTGTTCAAGTGCCTTTCCAAATGTTATGTTTATGTGCAGCTTCTTGAAACTTCCAAAAATTTTGAAAATTGTGTATCTGACTTTTGATTTTACAGGCTTTGAGGGAAATGAATAGTGGGTTTGTAAATGTTGTTTTTCTTTGGCTGAATTATTTCATTTTCAGTGCTCTCTTTATCCACTAGTTCCTTTTCATCCTTATTAATTTCCTATTTCTCCTAATCCTTTTCGATCTTATGTTCTTGTTCTATAGTTTTACCACTCCTCAAGGCTATGGTACTGCACTATTCCTTACCTTCTCTTTATGGGTTTACAATCGTGTCACTTGGAAGGTTACCTTGAGGCTTTTTACTTATAGCCTGAGCGAGTTGCCCATTTGGTTCTCCAAATTTTGAATTGAAGCCTTTTGAGTGGACACTTTTGTATTTACTAATTGGATGAAGTCTTTTATCATCCCTATTAAAGCATTTGTATTATCCTCAGTACGTGGCTTCTTCTCTTGGGCATGTGATTGTTGTGGTTGTTGAAAACCAGGTGGTGTAAATGATTGATGGTTGAGTTGATTACCACCTTGACTGTTGTTATTATTCCAAGAGAAATTTGGATGTTGTCTCCATCTTGGGTTATATGTGTTTGGGTATGAATTATTGTTTCAATTCACATTATCGATATAGCATACGAATTCAGGATTATTTGAACAATTATCAAACAAATGAGCTCCTCCACAAAACACACACAACACTCTTGAATTTTAGACCTAGTTTATACTCTTTGTCAAGTTTTAAGCCTTCAAAAGATTAACCAAAGAGGACACTTGAGCTGTAAGCATTGTGATATCATTTACCTCATGTACTCTAACTACACTTCTTATGGCTATCATTCTGTCCATTGGCCATTGATAATTATTGCTAGCCATTTTCTCAAGTAAATCATAAGCTTGATTGTAAGATTTGGCTAGCAAAGCTTCATTAGTAGATGCATCAACAATAATTCTTGTTTGAGCATTGAGACCATTGTAAAGAGCCTCCATTGAATCCAATAAGGAATACCATGATGTGGACACTTCCTTAGCAATTCCTTGAATCTTTCTCATACTTCATATAAAGATTATCCTTCGTATTATTGGTAGGAAGTAATGTGATTCCTAAGCTTGGCATTCTTTTTTGGTGGGAAGTATTTCATCAAGAATTTCTCTGCCAAACCATTCCAAGTTGTAATAGAATCAAGTGGCAAAGAGTTTAACCAAGCTCGACACGGTCTCGCAAAGAGTAAGGGAACAATCTAAGCATAAATGCCTCATCTTTTACACCACTGAACTTAAATGAATCTCCAACTTCAATAAACAATATGAGATGTAGATGAGGATCCCCTGTTGGTAATCCGTTGAATTGTTCAACTGTTTGTAACATTTGAAACATAACTGGCTTTAACTTAAACTGGCCTTCTAATACTTGGATTCAACCCTTCCAACATTGGTATTGCATACTCATTCATAGCTCTAGCTCTATCATCCATCAAAAGCATTTGATTGTTCAAGTTTAGCTCATTATTATTTCTTTCTAATTCATTAGTCATTTCTTCCTCTTGAGTGACTTGTTGTTTTCTAATTGATCTCAAAGTACGTTCAATTTCAAGATGTAAATGTAAGATTTCTTTCTCACAAAATCTGCTCATGCAATAGACTCGACTATGTTTCTACAATACTAAAGGAGATGTCTAAATAAAAACTAAATAAAAGTTAAAAAAACAACTAAATAAATAAATTAAAGTAAAAATAAATAAATAAGTAAAGAATTAATAGCATTAAAATCAGATTAAATAATATAATTAATTTATAATTATAATTGGGGTAAAATATTAGATCATTACATGGTGAAAATTGGATTTATAAGATTCCTAGATTAATAAATTAACTACACATAATTGTATTTATAAAACTCATATTTTTCATAAATAAAAACATAAAAATTGATAAAGAAAAGAGTTGAAAAAGAAATACAATCAATCTCTTGAATTGTAGTGTTAATCTCTTATTGAATCTCAACCAAAATTGTATCCCTTTATGAATTTTTATGTACTTGTCTCTCTTTTTAGCTTCAAAATTATGCTAATGATGACCCCTTAGGGTTTATAGGGTGAGTAAGGGCTTAAATATAGCTCAGGTGCAATCTGAAACGTCACATCAACTTTAGATCAAGGGTTGAGAACAAAACAAGCGAAATTAATAGCGCCAACCCATCACAGCGGGACACGTAGCACCAAGAATTCACTTGGAGAATCAAAGCGCGACGCATAGTAGGGGAGATCAGTCTCAATCAACACTCACTGAGTCAGCACCATGCGGCGTAACGTGATTTGCAACAATGGTTGTTGCGGCGCACGGGTGGAACGCGGGGAGCAATCGTGTGGCGACATATGGTAGTTCTGTTTGATCGAGCTTCGAAGTCGGATTGAACACCATGTTGACACGTGGCACATGGTTGGTCCTCCTCATATATGGCATAGTGTGATTCTTTGTCCCTACTTGCATGGTGTCTGCATGGCTTACGCAGTCAACTCCTTTGCTTACGTAGTAGGTCACGTGGCATCTCTTGATTGGCTCTCTGTCAAAAATTCATAAAAAATCCATAAATATTAAAGAAAGTATGAAGTTAACAAAAGAGTTATACTTTAATATTTTTAGCCCAAAAAATACTATTTATTTAATAAAAAAATATTAAATAAAAAAGTACGTTAATGACTCTACTTTCATAAAGTCATCAAGTGGTAGTGGGGTGTAAGTTTTTGCATTTTTCTTTCATGTTTTTAGTAATCATGCTTGTGTGGGGTAGTTATATGTGAGTGATGTATGGGTGGTAGGGATGTCCAAAAACCAGATCGAACTGGATGAAACCAGAAAACCGAATCGGATCGGATCGAACCAAACGGTTTTATAAATCAAATGATTCGGTCTGATTTATATTAATTAAAATCGTTTTCAAACAGTCTGATCTGATTATATTAATTTTTAAACCCGTCAGATCAGACCAGACTGATTTAATAATATATTAAATTTTTCATATTATTTCTCACAATTTTTTGGTTAAATTTCTCATATTTTAATTAAAAGTATATCATTAGGTTTATCATATTTATGTATTATTAACCGGTCCAAATTATTGAAAATCGTTAACTAAACTGTTGAAAATTGTTAACCAAACTACTCTATTCAATATTTTTAATAATTAAACAATTCAATCCGATCCGATTTGAGTAATATAAACAGTCTAGTCTGATCCGATCCGGTTATTTTTTTTTACTCAAAATTAGACCGAACCAAATTATAAACACCACTAATGAGTGGAATTGTATTGACTTTATATACAAGACCTTTACCTATTTATGGAAACAACTAGCATCAATGAAATATAAATAAAAAAATATTGAATTTATATGAGCTGTTTTTCACACACGAAAATAAACACAAACTGCTTTTGTACATCAGAAAATAACAATTTTTTTCTCAATTTATTATCAGCTTTTGATCAGCGTATAAATGACGCATATCATGAATTTCATAAAATCATAAGTCACCCTTTACTTCATACAAAATCATAACCGAGTAATGATTTATCTTAACTGTCAAAAGAAGTTGGTTATAATTAATGTCCCACACAGTCAAATTACAACAGCAAAGTTTGTGAAAAAAAAAAAATCCAACAGAAAAGTAACAACTAGAAATATGCACTCATAAGCAGACATGTATGTACAGTTAAATATTGGTAATCATGTCAGGGACTGAAAGTCATAGTTAGTTTGCTTATTAATTCGCGCGGATGAGAAAGTACCGGACATCAATTACAAACAGTGTTACCCACCTTTGCGTAAATAAGTTGATTCTTGTGGTTACTGTTATAATTACGCCTCAACATGCCTAGCATACATTTATTCCACATTTCTTTAAATTTCACGCTATGTTATTGTGTCTATTAATTGAATAAATAATATGTGTTATAAATATTAATTTTGATATTTATATTATGTAAAAAAAATTAATTAATTATTTTTATTATTTTTTTATTATAACTATCTCTTTCAATTAACTATTTTATTAAAAAAATTAAAAAATTATTTTTCTTCTACCATGTTATCTTTTTCTTTCATTATAACTCAAATTTCAACGTACATTTAAAGCATTAAAATTAATAAATTTATTAGAATGGGACAAATTATTAGCGCTAAATATTTTGTTTTTAATTATTTTTTTAATAAAGTAATTGATGGAAAGAGATTATAATAATATAAATAGCAAATTGTAACAAAAAAAAATCACAAAAGTAAAAAAAATTTGAAAATTTTCAATCAAAATAAACTTTTCCCCTGATATGTATGGTTTAAGAAAAGCATTAATATAAAAGTAATTGAAAAGTTTAGTTAATAATTTAATGATATTAAGTTCTTTAAAGATAAAAAAAATATTGTTATAATATTAGCAAAATGAATAATAAGAAAATTACGTAAATAATACACTAAAATTTATAACAATAAAAATAACATCTTAAAATATTGAACATGTTCGATTAGAAATAATTTAATATTAAAAAAATTTAAAAATGTAATTTTATTTAAATGACATCCACTTGAATGATATTTAACGTCGATTTATGTGATGAACTGCTAAAACTTATAACAATAAAAATAACATCTTAAAATATTGAACATGATCGATTAAAAATAATTTAATATTAAAAAAATTTAAAAAGTATAATTTTATTTAAATGATATCCAGTTGAATGATATTCAATGTGAATTTATGTGATTAACTGTTATTTTTAACCGTAAAAATATATAAATTGAAAATAAAGACATATGATATATTTTTATAATTATAAGTTTTAAGTTATTTTATTTTTGTTATTTCATAAAATAAAAACAAAAATCAACTACCAATACTAAATATCATATCAACATTTAGTAGTACCCTGCTTAATAGTTTGATTTATGGGTGCTCTTCGTTAATAATTTACTGCTTCTCTGTTTGCATTCATTGGAACTTCTTTATACTTTCAACCTATATTATCTGGAATATTCATTATTATTAGTGTTATATAGGTGGTGTTCACTTTATTGTAATATTTACTTTGCACCAACATTACCAAGCCATTGAATTTCAGGTTTAAATTTCTCTATATCATAATATTATTTTCCCACTACCAACACTTTTTTGTATTGATACAAAGAAAATGTATGAATGTCTTATTAAAATTAATTACAAATTAATAACACCGGTCAAAGTTGTCATTAACGAATCTAACGAAAATATGACCGGAGATTTTCAAAGTCACCGGTGTACAATTAATTACAAATAATACATTAATGTTATACTTGATATATTATATTAAATAAATTAAATATAATTAAATTAAATTATATTATATTTAATATGCACAATATTTTCATGATCAAATGTATAATATATTAAAAAAATAGATTTTAAATATTTTAATAAAATAATTTTTTATTATAAAATTTATTTAAATTAATATTTAATTTATCTTTATATTTCTATTATATTTTAAAACAAAAAAAATTATTTTTAATTTGAGATGAATGAAAAATAACTACACATAAGTTTATAATTAAAAAATCAAACATATTAATTTATATATGTAATAGGTTTTAGACCCATATCTCTTTGTCATATTAAATTTACACATAACTATGTTATTTTTATATTTTATGTTATATATTTAAAGTTTTTTATAGTGTGTAACAAACATGTCATGAGGAAAGCTTGAACCCATAACCTCAAGTTTAAAGGATACTACTATTACTATTATGAGAAATTATTTATTACTTAAAGAATAAGTGAACATGATATTAGAAGTCAATGAAATTAAAGATTAGGATTATTTTTTAAAAAATTAAATACTTAATAAGATATTAAAAGAGAAAAGAATTTTATTGTTGAAGATTATACTCTAAAAAAAATAAAAAAAAATTAGATTGACATACACTACTCACGTTAAATGATAATTAACCTAACAAATATTTGGTATTAAATCTAAATATAATAATTATTTGTAATCTATTTTCAAATAATAAATACATTTGTGCTAAAAATTTAAATTTGGGTGGGTAATTCAATGTTAATTTAGTCACGCCTTTGAACGTTAAATAAATTGCCATGTTAGAGATGTATTAATATTGCTAGAACAAATTTTAGAGTAATAGTTTTACTTTAAAAAAACCTTATAACATTAAATTATAAGATAAAATATTTAATTGTTTTGACATTAATATTTTCAAATATCAAAATACATATTCTCTTGAAATAATAATTTCCACAAAACAAACAATAAATTTACGTTCCATGTGCAAACATATATTTTATATGAGTAATAATACTTTCACAATTAGTATTATTATTGTTACAATAAAAATATATAAATTATCTATTTTATCCTCGTAATCAATCATACATGGTGTCACTTTTTAATAAAATTGTTATTATTGAAAGATAATTGTAATAATAAGAATTTAGTTTATGAGAATATGACTATTATTTTATATACTTGAACAAGTAAAATAGTGAGTATTGAGTACTTCAAGTCTTATAATTATGTGATTTATACACTTTATTAATATAACTATTGAGACAGCCCGTTTAATCATATAATTTAAAAATATGATTAATTAAGTCTAAAATTTTTCAAGCATAAATCAAAAATTATATATTTATTAATAAAAAATATTAAAAAAATCCATAGTAGTCTTTCCCTTCTCATCTCTATTTTTCTCTTTTTCTTTTGCTCTCTCTTACTCACCCTTTCTAGCTCTCTCTTAATTTTATTTTTTATCTCTCTCTTAATTTTATTTTTTATTAATAAAATAATAACGAGAGAAAGGAAGAAAAAAAGAATGAGAAAAGAAAAATTAAAAAATAGAGAGAGAAAGACTAACGAAGGAGGGAGAGAAAAAGAGAGGGGGAGAGATGGTTTTGAGTTTTTTAATTTTCTTATTAATAGATTATATAATTTTCATTTTATCTCTTAAAAGTTATAATTTTTAAATTTTTAAATTAAATTAATCATATTTTTAAATTATAAAACTAATAACATTCACTTAAAAATTACATATTTATAAATTAAATAATTATAAAATTAAAACTATGATAATAATAGTGACTAATGCATAATTTAATATATTTCTGCTATCTACAAGCAGTGGCAATTAATATAGCAGATTAGCAGCTAACATAACATAAGCCTCATGTTCTTCGAAGCGTAATAAATTAAAGCTGACCATCATTTTGCCTCTGAGTCTCTAACTTGCTTGTTAAAAGCAGAAGAAAATTGAATTAGAGGGCTGGTCGATGGATGTCTCCTTGTCTTAACATTCTTTAGGTGGCTTATTATGGCGCCAAGAATGTTAGGTTATTTATAATTGTATTTATATTAATTATGATATGATATGTAATTAAATTTTTTAAAAAAATAAATTTTTTTAAATTATTTAAAAATGTGTCATATAATAATTTATTTGAGTTTAAATATAAGTATAAATTTATTTATTTTTAACATTTTTTTATTATTGCAACACAAGAAAAATATTCCAAAACAATATTGTGTCCCTCATTTCATATAACATATTCAATTAACATCCGATGCCAAGGTTGGGCAAAATGAGGGTGAATATTCTAAAGTTTTGTTTATAATAATCTTTATCAATCAATAATTATTGTTTTTTCTATTTTATTTATAATAAAAAAATTTATTTAAAAATATAAAATGATATGAATCATTAAATGTATTTTTAAAAGTTGTGATTTAAAAATTAGTAAATTATTCAAACCCATGCATTTATTATTTATTTAATAGGTTTAATTTTAGTGAACCTATCAAACTTTCACTTATTATTTATTTATATTAATATTATTTTAAAATGTATTTTAGATCCATGAAATCTTTTCGCGAACTTTATTCCAACTCAATCAAAGAGGTCTCATAATGTGAAATAAGCGAAAACACAAAAATATACTAAAACTCATCATGCTTAAATCACCACACCATAAAACAAAACATATAAGAGAGAATAAGCTATACTAAACACATAAGTGATTATGTGTCTTACAGGTTCCTGTCTAGACTAGCAACATAGATAACAAAGTAGGCAGCATATAGCATATGAATCAGGAAAACATACTAAAAATATATAAAAAAATTCAATCACTTCAAGACGTCTTATGCACAAACATATTCGATAAATCATGTCTGTACTCTCACTGTATGCAACCATACATGAAAAAATATATGTAAGTCCATTTGTATTTTTTTGTCTATGTGTTGGCTTTCCGTGTGCAAAACACAAAGTCTATTTATTGTACTCAGTGTTCTATCTTCCTCTATGTAAGATGATTACTTCTGATCAGTAATACATACATGCACATAGTTAAGAAACACTTTGATTAAATGCATGTTTTTCACACACCACAGGGTTGGTTGTTTAGTATGCATGATAAGTCATAAGTGGTGTTTTTGGCTCGATTTTGGTATAGATATTTATGAAAATTACTCACCAATTTTTGGAGCAAAAAACATGATTTTTTGCACTTGTCACACTCCTCAATAAGGCTGTGGTGAGGTGGTCAACGAGGATCATGACGAGGTTGTGTGAGATGGTCAACGAGGATCATGACGAGGTTGTGGTGAGGTGGTCAACGAGGATCATGACGAGGTTGTGTGAGATGGTCAACGAGGATCATGACGAGGTTGTGGTGAGGTGGTCAACGAGGATCATGACGAGGTTGTGGTGAGGTGGTCAATGAGGATCATGACGAGGCTGTGGTGAGGTGGTCTGGTGGTTGGTATTCTCCTATAAATACCTTCATTCTCTTTGTGTTTTTCATTTAAAAAATATAAAGTAGATCTCTATCAAATTGACATCTCATTTTCTATTTCTAGATCACTGTTACCATGAGTGTTGTTCGGTATTAGTGATTCAGATTGTATGATTAAAACCATGCTCTTGAGTGGTATGTACTTGAGGTAATGTTTATGAGTGGATTTATGTAAGCAACCTATGTGGCTATGAGTTATGTGTCGGTTAAGGGTTGGGAGTAAAATAGAACTCTTGAGTGTTGAGCTCTTGACTCTTTTACTTTTTGTGTAGACATAACATTGTTAGATTGGGTTGGTTTCTTGTGGTGAGATATCAAATTGTTAGTTATGTGCGCTATATAGATTGACTATGTGTCCCACATAGAAAATTTATGAATTGTGGCGGACTATGTGATCCACGTAATTATTAATTGTTCGTGATTGAGGGTAATATTCAAAGTTGATAGTTATGTTTACTTCACATTATTGATCTACAACTTCTGTTCACACCATATTATATGGTGTTGGCTTTGGGGGAGAGTTTGGTTAGTGTGTTGAATCAGGTCATTACGAAAACCACAAGTGAGGGTAGTAATATATAGCTTAGATAGTGGTCCTAGTTGATAGAGGTAATAAGGTTTTTATTTTAGTTAGGGTTGTAATTTTTTTAGTCATATCTAGTATTATGCATTAGCTAATATTTGACTAGTACAATGAGCTTAAATTGTGTATGTCTGTACAACTAAATTTTAAAATTTAATTAGAAAACTTGGATTATTTATTACCTATTTTTTGAATATGAATATTGCATTTGCTTTATAATATTTTATGTATGTGATTATTTGTATAATTAATGTGATCATCTATCATGTGTTTATCTTTATGTTGTTTGCATATTTGAGATGAGTTTTTAAGGAGTTAGTATCTTCTTAATGTGATTGTGTATCGGGTCTTGGATTCTTTCAATGTTATTATACATGATTAGATCATTGTGTTAGGATAATATGAGTTTCTATTGTTCAAGAGCAAACATACTAAATCTAGACTCTGATTAGAAATCTCATTTATTTTGTGCTATTATATACTTTATTTCCTTTACTTGTAGCATACCTATACCTTTCTAGTTATTGTTTCTTCTTTATGATCATGCATTTTTGGTGTGCATATATAAGGATTCTATATCACCTTACCCATGTTATGTACTAGGTATCAGATTCTTTCTTGTGGTATGATATGTTATATATGATTGTATATTTTGAGAGTACAATTATCATTTACCAAGTATGTAGCCACATATGAGGTCTTAACGTTATTGAAAATCCTTTATAGCTTTTCCAATATGTATGAATAATTCGCATATGTGATGTTTGCTATGTTTATACATGCTTTTAGGCTGGATAGGAACATATGAGCCACATCACCACTAGTATGTTTACCGTAGTTTGTACTTTCTTACTACTAACTATTTTTATTATGTTGAATTGAGCATATAGTCTTATACTTTTACTATGTTATTTTCTTAATTAAAATTTAGGAGCCCAGCTTGGTCAAATTGGTATAGAGCTCTTTGGGATTTCCATTCCTTATCTAGGTCCTGGTTACATACTTAAGTTAAAAGAACAATCGAGCTTCATATAATTGTTCCTATGTATGGAATTCTCAATTAGTATCAGAGCGGATCACCCCTGTCTAGGCATAATTTCCTAGGTGCTCAATCCTAGAGCTCTATCTACACATACACACATCTTCTATAGTGGTGCCCATTATCTTCCGTGGGGAGGGTTGTTATTGATCTGTGAGGTTGTTTATCTCTATAAACTTTTGTTGTTTTCATGTTTCCTATTTTCTTGTTCATTTGTATCTCTTTCTCGCTAATTCTTTGTCTTGCATAGTATGTTAATGACCACATTTGTTGCTATGCCTAATTATTTGATCCTTTAATAGTATTCTTTTCCCTACTTGCTTTGACATGCTCTTTATATGTGTTTCCTTGCTTACTGCTTACTTCTTCTGTGGTTTCTTTCATAAGCATCACGTCACATGCTTCCATCATATAGTGTTAAGGTATTAGGATTTTTATATCTATAGTCTTGCCATTCATATGTCATGTCATATAGAATGCATCTCACATGTTTTACTAGGTTTTTTGTTCCTCTCCCTAATATGTTGTGTGTTGATTCTATGTTTATCTTTTGTTGTTCAGAGTTCATCATTTACCTATTGTACCTTCTCTTGTACTTTAGATGTTGATGCGTATTTTCGCAAATGTACGAATCGTTCAAGTAATAAAGTGTACAAAAGTACGGATATCGAACCCACAAGGAATAGCGTTACTAAGTACCGAAATTGATTATTCCTAATTTTATTTGAAAACCGAATTTTTGAATTTGTTTAAGAAGTAAATTAACTTAAAACTAACGCAAATAAAAAAATTTAATGTTGTTCACAAATGATTAAAAACGCTAAGGCATTTGATTTTGCTAAATCAATTCAATCCGATTTCAAGTCATGTTATATGAAAATCAAAGTTAAAAGTGATGGTTGAAAAACCCAAATTTACCTAATACTCTCTCTCGAGTTATATTAGAATTACTTATCTATGAAAACCGACTATATTTCTATGAAGATTTAATCACAAACAAGCACATTACGATTTATGGAATTTCTAGAATAACCACATACATCATGCATTAGTTCTCACACTCGCATTCAACATACGGTATTTATCACAAGAAGCGTTCATTACACATCTCCTCTCGATCTCAATATAATGCAACAAATCATTTAAATCTTGATCAGAAATTTAAAAGCATTAAGCATGGAAATAAATACTCAACTTGAAAACAATGAATTCATATAACGATAACACAAGAAATCAGATTTTCATGATTCAACTACATCATAGCCTTAGCAAAAATGAATTAGTTCATAACGAAAATAAGAACAAACATATTCTCAATTGAATCCATGAACAAACAATCTGAATAAAATGCAGAAAATAAAAGCTAAGGAGAAGAGATGAAAAACTCTTGGAGAGGAAGACTTGGTAGCAACAATGGTGATGATCCTTCAAGCTTCTCCAACCTTTCTCTCCAAAATTTCCTTTTCTCCTGCAAAAATAACTCAATTCTGCTCTCTTTTTCGTCCCCCTCTTTCTCCATCATAATGTATATATAGATCTAGGGTTTGGGGGGAAATTTTGGAACAAAACAACAAAATAAATGTGTTTTCGGACAAAACTCGCCGGCGGCGAAATTGTTCTCGCCGCGGCGAGATTTCTAGCAATTTAAATTTTGTTTTTCTGATTTTGGCCAGTGGCCAAATTAATGTGGCTAGCGGCTAGATTATTTGGTCGGCGGTGAGATGAGTTTACCAAAATTTGTGCTCTCGGGAAGATTTTCACCAAGATTTTCACCGGCGGCGAGATTAATATGGCCGGTTGCGAGACACTTTGGCCGGCGGCGAGAGTACTTTGGCCGGGGGTGAGAATACTCTCGCCGGCGGCGAAATTCCAAATTTTGAAATTTTGTTCTCTTTTTATTTTCATTCAATCCCGATCATTGTACTTTGCCCCTAACTTCTCCAAAATCTTGATTTTACCTTAAATTGCACTTTAAACATGAAATACCCGTGAAATGACATTTGTGGATTAAATAATCAAATAAACACAATTTTCACACAAATATTAACATTTAAATCATAACAAAAATGCAATAATTTAGCTCTTATCAACAACCCCCAACCAGCTTCTTGCTAGTCTCTAGCAAGAAAAACGATCTATTTAATAAATTCAAAGGAGACATTAAGAGAAACTTCAAAGAAAATTTTATTCTATTTACAAAATTACATTAAGCGTATGCAATAAGCCTTTAAACCCCTAGGCGGCCCTAGTAGGATGAGTTGTAGTCTCGTGAGGGCTTCCAGTGATGATACCCACAAACATCTTACCTATAACTATCCTAACTTAAAACAATAAAATCACACAAAAATTAATTTGCACAAATGTCTCAAAAATTGTAAATAACACACAACACATAGAATAATTAAATGTCACCTAAGCTTTAAGAAATCTCAAATGCCAATTTCACTTTTGTTATTGACTCTTAAACATCCATCAAACCACAAACCAATAGCCATAATGCCCAGATAATATTATGCAGAACATCCACAAACAAAAAGGTGAAATCTCAAACTCCATAGGCTCACTCTTCAAAACTCTCTCCGCTAATGAAGAAAAATACGCCACTTCGGATCAATAGGACTTATTAGGCTTGTAATGTTAGGCTTAGGCATTTGGTTAAGAAAGAAAGGGAAGTGTCAAAATACAAATAATAGCACTTATTAGATTAAACACAACAAATTAAGTAAAAGAGTAACACCATTTAACCCAAATTGTTTCTTCCGATCATAACCCATTTTTCCAAAGATAGACAATAATTCTTCCTCAATCTTTCACCTCAGTACATCCATTACTAACACTCTTTTATTTACTAGAGTGTGAAGGCCCTTTTTTTCTTTTCTTTTCTTTTCTTTTTTTTCTTTTCTTCTCTTTTTTTATAATTATTCCATCCTTACTCCAATTGCTCTTGAAAAGTTTGTGTTCAAAATTAAGTGCTCTTAACAAATAAGGTAGGAATTATATATATATATATATATTTCTCAGTAAAAGGTAGGTTATAGAAGGAAAAAAGAAAGAAAAATAAGGCTAACAATATATTTAAATAGGCTCAAAGAGGTAACTAGTGATATAAGGATAACAAGGTAGGCTTAAAATGGCACAATCGATCCAAAAATGGCCTACATCATCTCCTAAATAGTGCAATCCCAAATTATTTCGCCTCAAGAGGTTTTCAAATGAGTTCTATAGTTCGTTGAGATCACAAAAATGTCCATGAAAAATTCGCACATAAGAATTCTCTAAGCATTTAGACTAATCAACCAAATCATACCACATACCAAAAGAGTCGCCAACTAGGTAAAATCAACATTTGAAATTATCTTTAAACCGAAGCAAAATTTAATGTCTTCTAAAAGCTACTTGTTATCACAATCACATTATTATCATCAACGTGCAAATTAAAATAAGTAAAATGCAAATAAAATAAAATAAAAATAAATTAAATTAAATCAAAATGCAGAAAAATAAATGGAAAATCAAAATTAAACACAAATAAACACACAAACAAAACTAATAAAAATGAAGGGAAGAAAAGATTTACCGTTTACCGCACCCCAACCAAAACCTTACATTGTCCTCAATGTAAGAAAGAAAAACTGTAAATGGCTTTTTTTTTTACCTGCAAGACAAATAAAATAAGCAAATTTAATTAAAAATAAAATTATCATAAAATGAAGTGCAGAATTTAAAATTTCTAAAATAAAATGAGATAAAAGATGAGAAAACAAATCTGATAGGTTGCCTCCCATTAAGCGCTTTAAGTTATAGTCATTAGCTAGACTTTATGTCATCTTTCTGCTTGCTGAATTCTCCGTCAAAATATGGCCTCAATTGTTGTCCATTTACCTTGAAAGTTCCCTTTGTTTCATGACTGATCTCAATTGTTCCATAAGGAAACACCTTGGTTACTAGAAAAGGTCCTGACCAACGAGATTTTAGTTTTCTTGGAAAAAGTCTGAGACGGGATTTATAAAGCAGCACTTTCTATCCCACCTCAAAGTTTTGCCTCAAAATGTGCTTATCATGCCAAACCTTCATCTTGTCCTTGTATATTCGGTCATTCTCATAAGCATCATTCCTCATTTCATCCATCTCATTTGTTGCAGATTTCACAAGGCAAGCTTCTAGTGGTAGCAATGGAGTTCTCTCCTCAAAAGTTTCTGAGATTAACTTGTCAAGAGTGTTAATTTGAAAACAAGAATGTACTTCACTTGGAAATTTCATTGCTTCAAAAACATCAAAAGTCACTTGTTCATCTTGTTCATCTTGCACCAGTAGAATGAGCTTTCCTTGCTGAACATCAATCAATGTTCTTCCAGTTGCAAGGAACGGTCTCCCCAATATCAACGGTACCTCTCTATCTTCCTCCATGTCAAGCACCACGAAATCTATAGGGAAAATAAATTTATCAACTTTAATTAAAACATCCTCAATTACCCCTCGAGGATATTTCACCGATCGATCCGCTAATTGTAGAGAGATTGAAGTGGGTTTTACTTCTCCCAGGCCTAGTTTTCTGAAAATAGGAGGTGGCATCAAATTAATGCTTTCTCCTAAATCACATAGGACTTTATCAAAATTGCAACTTCCTATAGTACAAGGTATAGTAAAACTTCTTGGGTCTTTCAATTTATGTGGCAGTTTTCTTTGAAGAACTGCACTGCACTCCTCATTTAGCATGACAATTTCATAATCTCCCAGCTTCATCTTCTTTGATAGAATTTCCTTCATGAATTTTGCATACTTGGGCATTTGTTCCAACATCTCTACAAAAGGAATGTTAATATGCAATTTCTTAAAAATATCCAAAAATTTATCAAATTGATTATCAAGCTTTTTCTTATTCAATCTTTAAGGATATGGGATAGGAGGCTCATATTTCGCATTTGGGGAAGGTTGAACATCTTGGGATGTAGATGGCTTTTCTTTAGATTTTTCCATCATTTTCTCTGATTTCCCTTGCCATTCAAGTTCTTTACCGCTTCTCAATATGATAGCCATTACATGCTCTTTGGGATTTATTGTGTCACTAGGCAATGATCCTTGAGACCTTTATGCAATCTGCTTTGAAAGCTGCCCTAGTTGGTTTTGGATGTCCTTTTTTATTACCTCTTGATTTCTGAAATTTGTTCTTGTCTCCTCAATGAACTTTCCCAAAATTCCTTCCAAATCTGTTTGTTTCTTCTCTTGGGGTTGGTAAGAAGATGATGATGGTTTGAATCCCCATTGGTTATTTCCCCATGACAAATTTGGATGATTTCTCCAACCTGGATTGTAGGTGTTCGAATATGGGTTATGTTGAGGTTTTTGGAAATTTGAAACATAATTTGCTTGCTCAGCATTTGGTGAAGCAAATGGATTTCCAGCTTGGCACTCGATACTAGCATGATTTCCACCACATAAATCACATTGTGTAGTTGGTTTGTATTCAAATTTGGATGAAAAAGAATCCATCTTTCTTGAAAGAGCAGCAACTTGAGCCGACAAAGCATTCACTGAATCAATTTCATGCACTGCTGCTGGTCTTTTTGCAATTACCCGCTCTGAATGCCACTGATTATTGTTTTCTGCCATGATCTCTAATAACTCATGAGCATCCTCCGGTGTTTTTCCCATTAAAGACCCTCCAGCTGCAGCATCAATCATTGCACGATAGTTTGAAACCAACCCATTATAAAATGTAGAGACTTGTAGCCAAATTGGTATACCATGATGTGGGCACTTCCTCAACATTTCTTTGAATCTTTCCCAAGCTTCATACAATGATTCTTGGTCATACTGTGTAAAAGATGTGATTTCATTCCTCAATTTTGCCGTCTTAGCAGGAGGAAAGAACTTAGACAAGAATTTCTGAACCAACTCATTCCATGTTGTAATTGATCCCGGTGGTAATGAATTTAGCCACTCCTTGGCTTTATCCCGAAGTGAAAAAGGAAAAACCCTCAATCTTATAGCATCTTCAGACACACCATTTATCTTGTAAATATCACTCACCTCCAGAAAGTAAGCAATATGTGCATTTGGATCATCCTTTGACATTCCCCCAAACTGATTTGATTGAACCATTTGGATAAAGGATGGTTTTATCTCAAAGTTATTTTCTTGAACAGTTGGCCTCCTTATACCCGAAGTAGTTCCAAAGAACATTAGGCACAAAGATAATCCCTCAAAGCTCTATGATTTCCACCTCCCTCAACAAATGGTGGATCCATAGTTGATTGTCTATTAGAAGGTGAGGTTGAACGCCTTCTTTCTCGGTTTAGACGCCTAAATGTTCTATCAATCTCTGGATCAAATGGAAATTGGTTAAGGCTTCTTGTACGTCTCATACAACAATCCTACAACCAGAAAATTAACTAGCACAAAAACAACACAAAGTTACCTTTTTATGATAAATGAAATAAAAGAGCAAAATATACAAAATTAAAAATGAAACAATGATAAAGCAAATTAACTTCAAATTAAAAATAAGATTAGGTAGTATCGATATTAATAAAATCAAACCATTCCCCGGCAACGGCGCCAAAAACTTGATGCGTATTTTCGCAAATGTATGAATCGTTCAAGTAATAAAGTGTACAAAAGTACGGATATCGAACCCACAAGGAATGGCGTTACTAAGTACCGAAATTGACTATTCCTAATTTTATTTGAAAACCGAATTTTTGAATTTGTTTAAGAAGTAAATTAACTTAAAACTAACGCAAATAACAAAATCTAATGTTGTTCACAAATGATTAAAAACGCTAAGGCATTTGATTTTGCTAAATCAATTCAATCCGATTTCAAGTCATGTTATATGAAAATCAAAGTTAAAAGTGATGGTTGAAAAACCCAAATTTACCTAATACTCTCTCTCGAGTTATATTAGAATTACTTATCTATGAAAACCGACTATATTTCTATGAAGATTTAATCACAAACAAGCACATTACAATTTATGGAATTTCTAGAATAACCACATACATCATGCATTAGTTCTCACACTCGCATTCAACATACGGTATTTATCACAAGAAGTGTTCATTACACATCTCCTCTCCGTCTCAATATAATGCAACAAATCATTTAAATCTTGATCAGAAATTTAAAAGCATTAAGCATGGAAATAAATACTCAACTTGAAAACAATGAATTCATATAACGATAACACAAGAAATCAGATTTTCATGATTCAACTACATCATAGCCTTAGCAAAAATGAATTAGTTCATAACGAAAATAAGAACAAACATATTCTCAATTGAATCCATGAACAAACAATCTGAATAAAATGCAGAAAATAAAAGCTAAGGAGAAGAGATGAAAAACTCTTGGAGAGGAAGACTTGGTAGCAACAATGGTGATGATCCTTCAAGCTTCTCCAACCTTTCTCTCCAAAATTTCCTTTTATCCTGCAAAAGTAACTCAATTCTGCTCTCTCTTTCGTCCCCCTCTTTCTCCATCATAATGTATATATAGATCTAGGGTTTGGGGGGAAATTTTGGAACAAAACAACAAAAAAATGTGTTTTCGGACGAAACTATCCGGAGGCGAAATTGTTCTCGCCGCGGCAAGATTTCTGGCAATTTAAATTTTGTTTTTCTGATTTTGGCCGGCGGCCAAATTAATGTGGCTGGCGGCTAGATTATTTGGCCGGCGGCGAGATGAGTTTACCAAAATTTGTGCTCTCGGGAAGATTTTCACCAAGATTTTCGCCGGCGGCGAGATTGATATGGCCGGCGGCGAGACACTTTGGTCGGCCGCGAGATTCAATTGGCCAAAATCCGTGCTTCCTGCATGATTTTCAACATTTTCTCCGGAAGGTTTTCGCTGGCGGCGAGAATACTCTCGCCGGCGGCGAAATTCCAAATTTTGAAATTTTGTTCTCTTTTTATTTTCATTCAATCCCGATCATTGTACTTTGTCCCTAACTTCTCCAAAATCATGATTTTACCTGAAATTGCACTTTAAACACGAAATACCCGTGAAATGACATTTGTAGATTAAATAATCAAATAAACACAATTTTCACACAAATATCAACATTTAAATCATAACAAAAATGAAATAATTTAGCTCTTATCAGATGTCATTTTGGAGAAACTGTGGTGTGTTACAAGCATATGTACATGAGTGCGTATGTCCTTTTCTATATACTGTGCTTGTTTGGGTTTTCCTTGTGCATCTATATATCACAAGAGTCATTTACCTATTTTTAGGAGTCTTGACATACATCCATTTTTGTGACTAGACTTATGTGTTTAGTTGTCATTCCTGACATTTGGGATGTTGACCTTATCTAAGCATGTCTCTTGTTTTTGTCTTGGAACTTAAGCCTTTCTCACATGCTTAAATGTTTTAGTAGCATCCCTTGGTTTGTCTCTTTCTTGGAAGTGATCCTTGTGTTACTCACTACTTAGTTAGTTTATTTTCTTCTCTTGACTAACGATGATGTGAGTATTTCCAATTATCACTTTCGAGGCAATAGTGTGCATCTTGTTGATAATGATATCTATGAAGGTAACATTATATGGTTCATATTGATGATATTTCTTGAGGCACATTCTTGTGTTTTAGACCTATGATCTCCTTTGAGGCCATCTTTGTCATCTTACTTGTTTGTTATTTTCTTTCATGAGACTGATAGTTTTACTCTCCTTATAGCTTGTTTCTCTTGTGTGAGTTTGTGTACAACACTTTTCTTAACTTGCTTAATTTTATTCCCTATTTTTATATTACTTGATTTCTATTATATATAGATGCTTTTGTTTTGGGAGAATTTTGAGAGAGTAGGATGCACAAACAACTTTATTACTTGATATACTCACATTTAGGGGGAGAATTGTGTGTTTATTGCATGATGTCAGGGGGAGTGTTGTGTTTGTTCTTGCATCCTTGGTGTCTGTTATATTTATGAGTTTATGGTATGTTGCATGTTCTTTTGATGCTTCCTTCTTTTTTCACAGCACTTTGTATGAATCATGCATAAATAGGACTTTAGTATGAATATAGCATGCATAGTATGCATTCTATTGTTTCATATGCCATCTTGTGTGTTTACTAGCATTCTTGTTCTATAGTAATTTATTACTTGTTTCCTACATGTAGCTGTTTGAACGGTATTTTATGTTAGAATGCACAACACATGTTTTCTTTGTTAGACTAGGATTTTTTCCTCATGTTTGTGCATATTGAATACACCAAATTGTTATTGTGGGGTAGATAGTTGAATCACTAGGACTATGTCAATTTGGAAAATAGTTGGACTATTAGTTAACTTCTTCTTAGGGATTTGCTGACACATCTATGTGGCATTGATATTTGGAGTAAGATAGTTGAATCACTAGGATTGTGTCAACTTGGAAGATAGTTGGACTCTAGTTAACTTCTTACGAATTTGCTAAAGCATTTATGTGGCATTGGTGTTTGGTCATTTGTCTTATCGATATGTTATAAGCATATTGTGAAGCCCCTTATGCCCTCTAACATCATATATAAACTTGGAGCTCTATAAGATTGGGTTGGTTTGTTGCTGGGAAATATTAAATCATTAGTTATGTGAGGTACATAGAATGACTATGTGTTCCACATAAACGATATATGGTTTATGATGGATCGTATGTCCCACATGATTATAGGTGGCTTTTGATTAAGGGTATTCCTCAAGGTTAATAGTTTTTTCACTTCACATTACTAATCTATAGTTTCTGATCAAACCATATTTTGTGGGGTTGGCTTTTGAGGATAGTCATGTTCGTGTTTTGAACAGTGGTCTTGATTGATAGAGGCAACATGGTTTTTATTCTTTCAGGGCTGTAGTTGTTTTATTAATTAATGGATTTTTTTGCTACTAAGTGGTTTTCAGTTCAAATATATGTCAAATTATGATTACATTCTTTATTTCATCATTTCATAACTATTGAATCCATCGATTGTTTCTCTTCTTTGTCTCCATATCTCTAACGGTCAAGTTGGACCTTTTCAGGTGGCTTTTAGAACAAAGGTGTTCCATCCAAATATTAATAGCAACGGAAGCATTTGCCTTGATATCTTGAAGGAACAGTGGAGTCCTGCTCTAACTATTTCCAAGGTTCCTTTCTTACAACTTCTTAGAGTTTTAATATAGGAAATTAGAAAGGCATAGAGCATTAACTTAATGCTTCTCTGGTATAATCCCTTTTGCAAGTTAAGAATATATTCTATTTTCATTTGAAACAAATTTAAAAAATTGAGTGTCTTACAACTTTAACTTATAGAGGTGTTGGGTAGTGATAGATCCAGTTTAGTTCAAGAAAGACACCATATAAACAAAGAAAAATAATATTACTTGTTTTTCACTTACTACTTGTTTCTTATTGAAAAAATATATTAGGTATATCTCATTTGAGTATAAATATGTTCAAACTATTGAGTTTTTAGTGTGTTTTTGAGTGATAAAACCTTAAAGATAAAGTTTTAGAGGAATCACAGATGTATTTTATGCATATATTTTGTCTACAATTTCATCAATGTTATGCCTAAAATACACCCTATCAAAAGCTGAGAGGGTCAGGATAGTTACGCGGGTGGTTGGGCATATTATTCCCTTCCTTTCTAATTGATAGCATTGCAGTCCAGTGAAATTTCCTGTATAAATATGATTTATATTGAATTTCTAAAGTTGGATTTGTATTAATCTTACTGTCATCGTTGAGATAAACAACCTTGGTTTGCTTTAAATTTTATTTTGTGAGGATTACCCTATGTATCGATCTACCTTTAAGCAAAAACACATCCTAGTCAATCACGTTATTATTATTATTATTAAGGTAGAAACACTTGCTTCATGAGGTTACCACATAGGCAAGGGTTCTATATAGGTTTACCTAGTTATATCTAATGTTATGCATGCTCTAATGTTTGGCTAATGTTAAATTATGTATGTCTTTACATACTAAAGTTTAAACTCTGATTAGAAAGCTTTAATTATTTATTACTTGCTTTCTAAATATTCAATATTTCAACTTCTTTATAATATTTCCTATGTATGATTATTTGTACTTCTACTATGATTATCTATCAAGTATTGTTTATCACTCTACTCTTTGGGTGATGGGATGAGTCCTTAAGGAGTCAATATCTCCTTAACCTGATTGTGTATCGGGGTTTGGACTCCTTGAATACTATTATGCATGATTAAATTATTGTGTTAAGATAATCTAAGATTCTATTATGTATGTGCAAACATACTAGATCTAGACTCCGATCAGGAAGCTTATTTATTTAGTGTTGTTACATACTTTATTTCCTTTACTACTAGCATGCTTATAACTTTCTAATTATTGCTTCTACTTTATGATCATGCATTTTATTTGTGAGTCTTTCAAGAGTCTATTTCTCCTTATCCTAGTTATATGTCGGGTGTCAAACTCGTTCTTGTGGTATGATATGTTATGTATGATTGCATGCTATGAGAACAAAATCATCATTTGCTAAATATGTACTCACGTATAAAGTCTTAATGTGATTGAAAATCCATTATATTTTTTCTAGTATGTATGGTTGATTCTCATGTTGTGTGATGTTTGCTATGTTTGTGCATGCAGTTAGCTTGGACATGAGCCTATGAGGCATACCATAACTAGTGTGTTTAATACGAATTGTTATTTTTTTATTGTTGGCTATTTTGTTGCTATGTTTTAAATTGAGTATGTTGTTTTGTACTTCAACTATGATATTTGCTTAATTCATGTTTGTGATGCCACCGTTATCGAGCTGGTATAGATCCTATGAAAGATTTCATAGGTTGGCTATTTCAGCCCTCATCTATGTTTGGTTACCTATTTGAGTCAGAAGAGCAAGTGACATTCGTTCAATTGTTCCTATTATGGAATTATTTCTATGTAAAGAAGTAAATCGAAATAGACCCCTATCTATATAGCAACATCTTTGAGTTGCTTGTGCTAACATCTTTGAATACTTATGGCAACCACTTGATAGAAAATAATCCATTAATAGAATAAAATAAGTTTATAACTCAATATAAGTATAAGTGTAATACCTCTATTAGTTAGGATACCTATCTCATTGTTCTTATGCTACCCTCATTTTCTATCATCATAGCACCTAATCCAAGTAGATCTAAGATTTTCTCAAGAGCTTTGTCACCACGTGATGTGATCAATTACTGATGGCTAAACCTTTTAATAGGAATACACGTTGTGACCCCGTAGAACCCATCCAACACACAGAACCCAAAAACATATGTTCTTCACCTATACACCACGTTGCATCTTTGCAACACCTAATCGATACATGCCACACTAGCTTATTGGCTGCTTATTGGTGAGTGAAACCGGCATCGCCGATCCTGCTAATACTTTGATTTTATATTTATAAAACTCTTGCATATGCACGAATCATTTCATAAAAAATGAAAAGTATACTCCCAAGGTCGATCTAAGGAAGGAATATATGTGGTTTTTAATTTATTATTCAAACTTTTAAAAACAAAATTAAATCCTAAACATCATGTCACGATATTTAGGGTTTTTGCGTGTCTTCTAATAACATAAAAATAAACATAGATACAAATTCAATAAATATTGATAGAAATTTTATCATTTATAATAGTGGATTATTTATGGATATTATAACTAAGTTAATTATGCTTGCTCATATTATTTAGGTTATTAAAGATATAAATTGATATTTATTAATTATCTCTTTTTTATATGAATATCACATTTGGTGGGGTTAGATATTCTTTATTAACTAAACAGATCAATTAACACCTATGAGTGATGTCGATAACTAATTTGGTTAATTAAATTAATTCCTTTTTTCTAAGAGATTCAAAATGAATCATTTAAATGCCACATTTGGTGTGGTTAGACAATTTAAACTTTATTCAAGGTGTCTAAATTAAACCTAAGAATTTAATTATCTGAGTACTAACTTTCAAGTTTTAAAACCACTACTGAAGACATGTTGTCAATATATTTTCAGATAATAATTCTTATAAAAAATTTTGAAATAGAGTTTCACTCTAACTACCGCGCGATTGTACCAACAAATAAAATAGCACTACTCTAAATCAGACCGGATAACTAAACCTTAAAATCTAATTTCAGATTTAAGTTTATAATAAAAAATAATATATTTCTCTCTAATATTCTTAATATAAAATCTTGAATAAAAACAAAATCAATATATTTTAGAGATTTTTACCTATTTAATATTTCGCAAGCATAAAAGGTTATTATTATATCATGTTTACAAACAACCAGCAATGTTAAAATTAATCAAAGACAATGTTAAATTTAATCAAAAATAAATTAAATATAACATATAAGAATAAAACATAAAAAATAACTGCAAAGAAAATAAAATCCTTACAGTACTTTGAGGCTAATTTTGTTGCAGGAAAACTTCCAAACGGAATTTGCATTTCCATTTATTGAATCAAAAAGCTATTAAATTACAAAAAAATAATTAGTTCTTCTCTTTTAACTAAGAAAAACTAAAAACTAAGAAATGGAGAGAAAGAAAGAGAGAAGAAGATGATTTTAGGTGTGTTTTGGTGTGGAGAGAATGAGGGTATTTATAGGTGAGGAGAGGAAGAAAATGTGGGAGAAAAAATGTAGCAAACGCGTTTTAGGTGAATGATGATATCATCGTTGACGTCATTGGTAGGTGGGGCGTAGCAGCGCGTGCGGTTGGGTAGCTGCGTGCGCGATTTCATCATTTTTGACCCTTTTGATCCATTTTATCCAATTTTTTCATATTTGTTAACTTTTTCTCATTTATTTTATCAATATATTTGTGATGTATTGCCTCTAGTATTTTTCTTCGAGTCTTTAAGTTACTTTTTTAAGCGAAAATACCTGAAAAACAATAAAAATACCCATGATTCCAAAAAGACAAATTTATATAAAAATATGATAACATCATATATATATATATATATATATATATATATATTAATAAATTAAAGTGCATAAAATCATGGTAATTTTAGTATTTTTTGAGTACTCATCACTTATCTATGATAACTATCGCATCCTTGCAACTTACAGCTGACACATGGTACACTACCATATAAATTCCTCTTCTATGAGGATTGTTGCATCCTTATAACTACCCGAACAACTATAACTTAACACTAATAGAAACTCCTCAAAGTGATATGACCCTTCACTAGTCAACCATGCATTTTTACACTCAAAAAAATCTTCACTCAATCTCACATTTTTTAAACTTAACCTAATGTTTGAGAAATATAAGGGATCTAATGTCTTACATCACACAGATGTTATATTGTTTCCCCATCCTAACACCAGAAGGAAAACAGACCACTAACAGATAGAGGAATGAGGAGAGGGAAATTTATAGAAAAATTCCAAGCCTCTAAGAGCCATAATGAGACAACAGTGTGAATGTTAGCATTTTTGACACAGAGAAACACCCAATCCCTAGTAGGATAACACAACCATCAAAAAAAGTTCCCAACGAGGCACTATGACAATAAATAAAGTCATCAATAGGATAAAGCAATAAAAAACTCCCAACAATACAAACTAGATGCAATCTAAGACCAATATTGTTTGAATTAGGTAAAACCAATAATGTGTCCTAAATGATATTGTGCTACCAGTAACCAACCTTACAAAGGAAAAATAGAAACCTAAAATAAAATATAGACACCATGCTTTGCATACATGAATGCTAACACAAAGTGACAAGATTTACAATCTCCCTTTTTGTCTATCCATGGCAAAACACCGCTTAATTTTAATACAAACATGGAATCTAACCATTATAATTCATGCAAGATGTATATAAGGATTTCATTCCCATGAATCAACTTTGACTCACAACAAAGACACCCTCGAAATAACTACCTTTAGTGCATCCATCTTGTTATGCTTCATCCATCATAATGACTCAACACATCCAAGCTCCAACTACGCTCCAACAAGTATACATACAATGTAGTCTAACAAATAATGTCAAGTCACCCCTACACTAGTTAACAACCATTCACTAAGCACACTCAACATGTAGCACAAAATGGAAACTCCCCTAAACCTATGCAATGCTCCACCTAAGTGTATGCATATCAAACAACACAAATGCACTGTAAACTACACACACCATCCCATCCAGTGTACCATGTAGTAAATAAACACAATGCATAAACAAACACAAGTTGTGCACACTTCTCTTTCTTTTAAGATGGAAAGACAAACCAAACACATACATAAGTATGCAACACAACTTAACAAAACACACCCTTATATGCAAGAGAGAATTCAATAAAAAATGCATGCAACAATAACAGTCGTGCAAAAGAAAAAACTAATGGTGACAAAAAACCAAGGAATATGTATGCATAAAAAACATCTCTCTAATGTGATACATAGCACAGAGCCTCACATCTCTACGTGTTGTGGGAGGGCATAAAAGACTTCACAATGTGCTTACAACACATCGGCCAGATGGGTAGTCAAACATCAATGCCACATAAATGTGTCATGTAAGAAGAATTTGACTAAGAGTCCAACTATCTTCAAGTTGACACATTCCTAGTGGCTCAGCAATCTTCCCCAATGAAATTTGGTAGATTCAATTTTGCATCCTTACCCTATAATATGCATACACATATGGAAAGACATCACAGTCTACCAAAGAAAATATATCTTATGCATCCTAACAACAAATTTCAAGTAATTAATTACATGCATGAAACATTCAATAAATTACTCCAAGCATGGTTCATATGAAGGTCCATAAAGAGAAAAAGACAAAAAATGATGCATCACCATGAATTTATAACATAACAACAAATCATAAATAGGCCAAGCATAAAAACCAAGGATGCAAAACAAACACAACATTCCCTCTACAATCATATATTTGGCACATACCTCTCCCTTCAAATGTATGCTTGTTAAGCAATAAAAATATTATGCATCCTACATTATCACAACTCCTCTAAAACACATGCATATAGACACATCAGATAACAAACAAAAGCAAAATATGGAAGCATACTAAACATGTTAAGAGACATATGCTAGTAAGAGATGGAAACAATCCATCTCATGAAACATATCAAAATAGATAAACAAATGAGACAAAAAAGATGGCATCAAAAGAGATCATAGGCCAAAAAATGTCCTTTAAAAGAATCAGAGCAAAAATATATAGTGTTACCTCTAAAGAGATCATCGATAACACTTAGATCAATGCTATTCAAAGTAGGAAAGGCCCTAACAAACTAGTGAGCAACACAAGTAACACACCTAAAAAAGAGAAGAAACATGAGATGATATTGAAACGTATAAGCATGTGAGGAAGACTCAGGTTCCAATACCAAAAACAAGAGGTATGCTTAGAAAATATGAACATCCCAAACGTATATCACATGTATTGTTGTGATTAGATTAGTATGTTAAGTTGGCATTCCTAGAGAAAAGAGAAGACAACATTCATGTACTCAAGCTTGTAACACACCTAAGGTTTTCTTCAAAATACATCTAAAGAACAATACAAGGAAGAGTAGGAAAAATATGAACTTTAAACAAAAATTGAAAAATGGAGAACCACACAAGACATACTTGGTAAAAAAGAATGAAACCAAGTAAAGATATGGGAGATGCAATGTCATAATTATGATAAGACTACAAGAATAAAAATCATAATAATTTTACACTACTTGATGAAATCATGTGACATAATTCTCATACAAAAAGCAATAGAAGAAGAAACAATCTATAAGTAAGACAAACACACATCAAAAGCATGTCAAAAAGACTAGTTGAGGATAATAATAGTAAAGGATTAAACAACTAGGCATAGCAAAAATAAAGAAAATTAACACACTATGCATGCCAAAAAAGTTGTGAAAACGATATATGCAATGAACATGCATCATATACTCATAGAAGAAGCACTTGGAAAGTTTCATCATACATTCACAAATTCAATCTTCATTCAATCCTAAAATGTTGATATGGCAATGAAATGCATAATTTAAGAGAAAGATGTACAAAACACACACACACATATATATATATAAGAACATGAAAATAGGAATGAGGCAAACAATACAAGTTGAAGGAGATAAAAAAAACCTCACGAAACAATCAAGCATAATACCTAGAGACAAAGAGCACAAGCATATAATGTGTGTGTATGTATAGATAGAGCTTTAGAATTGAGCATCCAAAAGGTTAAGCCTAAATAGGATGACCCGTTTTGATGCTACATTAGAGGGACATATGTTGAAATAATTACATTTATGTGAATTGATCTTTCAACCTAAATTGGCATCCTATACCTAGATGAGCAATGGATAAACTAACCCCAAATATACTTTTGTGAGCTCTATTCCATTTCGTCCAACTAAGCGTCACAACATGAATTAAGCAAATAGAATAACAAAATACACAAGAAATACAACATCCTTAAATCAACATACCACAAAACAACTAGTATTTAATATAGAATAATCTCTGATAAACATAATAGTGATAGTGTGCCTCTTATGCTTATTTCTAGGCTAGCAATATGTACAACAAAACAAATGTCATATAATATATAGATTAGGAAAACAAACTAGAAAACTGGTAAATGATTTTCAATCACTTCAAGACCTTATATGTATGAAAATATTCAATAAATAATGATTTTACTCTCATAGCATGTAATCATACATAACAAAGGATGTAATGAGGTAAACTGACATAGACCTTTGCATATGTGGTAACATCCTCGTGTTGCTTATAGTAATTACGCAACAACAAACAATCCACTAATAGAATAAAAGAAGTCTATGACAAAATAAAAATATAACTTTATGCCTCTATCAATTAGGACACTTGTCCTTACTGCTTCTAAACTACCATCATTTGTTTTTCATCACGACACCTCTTCCTAGTAGATCCGAGCTCCTTCTAGAACCTATATCACCAAGTCATGTGATCTATTACTGTTGGCTCAACCTCCTAACATGCATACACATTACGACCCATAACACCTAACCAACACACAACACACAAACGCATAGGCTCCTTACATATGCACCACTTTCCATCCTCGTAGCACCCAAACGATGCAAAACACACTACAATATAGGCTTAACACCTTTGGGAACTATAGCATTTTTGCAACTAATAGCTGACACATGGCACAGCACAATAGAGGCTCATTTTATATAGTGACTGTTGCATCCTTGCAACTACTGGCTGATACATGGAAACTTAACATTGAGAGAAACTCCTGAAAATTATATGGCTCTTCACTAGCCAACCATGCATTTTGACTCTCAATAAATCCCCAATCTCATATTTTTTTACACTTAACCTAGTGTTTGAGAAATATGAGAGAGTTCTCTTTGATGTCCAACATTACATAGATACTACATTATGAGTGCTTAAATGTACTAAATATAACATGATTTTATGCACTTTAAATGGAAAAATAAATTTTTATGTGCATAATTTTATCATCTTTTTAACAAATCTATCTTTTTAGAATCATGGGTATATTTTGCTATTTTTTAATTATTTATAGCTTAAAAATATATAAATTGATAAACACTTAAAGAAAAGTACCTGGAAGCAATCTATGAAAACCATGATCTATAAAAGACTAACATATGTTATTTTTGATTATTTTTCTTGAGCAATCAAAAGAGCCTTTAAACATTAGAGATGCTTTACCAAGGGCAATACTAATGAAGGAGTATACAAGGCCAACCATTGTTACTGCTACTTCCTCTATATAGTTGGCGGTGGTTGATAGGAACTATGAATTGAAAAATATTCATTTTTTCATGTTTCCATCCTTCTATGGAATTCCTTGTAATGATCTTTTGACCTTAATTAGAGATTTCTACTTAGCTATACAAACATTTCTTTTGTATGTGCTTATTAAGGACAAACCAAAATGATATTTTTATTATACACCCTCAAAGATAGGGCTAATGTTTGGCTGATGACTCTCCCACTAGGTTCCTTGATAACTTTGAAGGGAATCTAGAATAAATTTATGGGAAGATACTATTTCCCTCAAAAAATTATGATTTAAGAACAAAAATTGATACATTCTCTCAAATGAAAGAAAAATCATTCCATGAAGCTTGAGATAGGTGTAAATTATTTCTCACTAAATGCCTATACTGCACATTTTTCCACTGCAACTTAAAAATTAAGTTTTCTATGATAAATTGACAAAACAGTGTCAATTGATAGTTGATAATGTTACAAGTGGATCTATAGGGGAAATATCTACCTTAGAGACTTATGATTTCTATGAGATGTTGAAATCTAATTCCCAAAAAAATAATACTCGAGTAAGAAGATTTAGAGTCAATGAAATATGTTCTTAGAATGAGATGGACATACAACTTGCTAAATTCACAAAGCAAATCCAACTCCTAACTACCAAGAACATACCGATCATGAAGTATATGGAGTCTATGGTATATATATCCATGGGGATAATATTTTCCCTTTTCCAAGTGATTCCTCAGGAAGTTTATCTTATGTAGGGGTACCATTCTAGACCCAAGAGTGATCTTTATACTGACACCTAGAATCCTCGATGGATAAATCACCCTAATTTTTCATGGAAACAAACACTAACCCACCATGTGCCCAAAAGTAAATAAAAAGGCCCAAAACCATACTTAAACATGCAATCCTATTCACCTAATAAGTCAACCTTGGAGGATAACTTGAATTCTTTCATTCAAGTCAAGATAATGATGTGAAAAACAATCAAAGGTTGGACTCTTTAGAGGCATCTATAAAGAAGAGGGAATGAATAGTTGGGAAAATAGATGAGAAAATGCAAAAACAAGAGAAAGGGAAGATTTCCAATTAATCTTAACAAGCTTGTGCTATAACATTTCTTCAAAGTGGTAAGGTTTTAAATAAATAATTTCTTTAAATTTCTAATGACTTATTTAATAATGAGGAAAACACATGTGGAGTGAAACTAGAAAATAATGAAGATGTGGACATAAATAATATAATTGAAAAGCCCTCTAAGGTAATTTAAGGAGAGTCATCTAACCCACCTAAATTGCATAAGTCACCCAAATCATATTGACCGTGTCTACCATTCCCATAGTGCTTTAAAGACGTTAAACAGGATAAGTAACTTTCTAATTTATTTAACAAGCTTTCTAAGGTTAGCATTAATTTAAATCTCTTATATTTCATTAGGAATGTTCCTTCCTAGGCAAAAACATTTAAGGAATTGAACACTAAGAAAATAAAGTATGAAGTTAATCAAAGAGTTATTGTAACAAAAGTTGCTAGTGTAATACTTGAACAAAATCTTCCACGAAAATTGAAGGATCCTAATAGTTTTAATATTAATATTACTATAAGGGGATAAAAATATGGGCAGGGCCATGTTAGATTTAGGTGGAAGTATTAATCTCATACCTTGCTCAATATACTTTCAATTATGTTTGAGGGAGGTGAAGCTCGAGACCATGTCCTATGAATTAGCTAATAGGTTTTCAAATATCCTAAAGGCATGGTTGAGAATTTTCTTGTACAGGTATACTAATAACACCTATTGATTTTGTGGTAATGGATATGTATGAAAACTCATCAATGGACAAGGATTGTACTATTCTTCTTGGTAGGATATTCATGGCCACAACTAAGACTATTATTGATGTTTATAGTAGGATATTAACTATGATAGTCTTTTGAGACACAATCCATTTTAGATTTTTGGATTCCTCACCTATTCCTTCTATTTCTATTGTTGATAAGTATTCATATATTGATTATGTGTATAGAGTTGCTCATAAAACCTTTTTGTTAGATGAGATGAAGGATAAAAATCAATATGCTTTAAATGTTGATAGGATAGTGGAAGACTTGAATGAGAAAGACATAGATGAGGAGACTTAATGGTACCATGAATTGTTAGATTGTGCTCAACAAATAAAAGAGCCTAGTACACCCTTAGATATACCTAAGACCCCATATGGGGGAGAAGATGTTCAACCTAAGGTGAAGCTGAAAGAGTTATCTAAGCATCTTAAATATGTGTTTTTGGGAGAGTAGGGACCTAATAGATCATTATCTCTTGTACTTTAACCCCAACCAAAGAAGGAAAACTAGTAAGGTAGCTTAAGAAATTCAAGAAAGCTATAGGTTAGAGTCTTGGAGACATTAAAGGTATTATTCTTGCTATGTGTATTTATAAGATTAATTTAGAGGACAATACCAAACCGATAAGAGAAGACCAAAGAATACTTAACTTATTTATACAAGAAGCAATGAAAACTAAAATTTTAAAACTATTAGAGGTAGGACTTATTTATCATATTTATGATACTCGGTTAGGTCAGTATATGTGGTACCCAAGAAATAAAGCAATATTGTGGTAAGAAATGAAAAGAATGGTTAGTATATACTAGAACCATCATGGATGGAGGATGTGTATCGACATTCAAAAATTGAATTTGTATACTAAAAAATATCACTTTTCCATTCCTTTTATTGATCAAATATTAGAAATATTAGTTAGGCATGACTTTTATGGTTCTCTTGCTGATCTTTTAGGATATTACGAAGTATCAATTGCACTAGAACATCAAGAAAATACCATATTCACTATTCCATTTGGGGCATTTACCTTTAGAAGGATACCATTCGGCCTATGCAATGCTCCCATCACATTCCAAAGATCTATGATGTCTATATTTTCAAATATAGTGGAGAAATTCATTAGGGTATTTGGATTACTTTTTTATCTTTGGAACTTTATTTAATGATTTTTTGCATATGTTGACTTTAGTTCTAGAAACATGCATTGAATGCAACTTAACTTTTAGTAGGAAAAAAGTTACTTTATGGTTAAATAAGGCATTATGCCAAGACATATTATTTCAAGTAAAGGTATAAAATTAGATAAGGATAAAATCAATTAAATTGCTAAATTTTCACCTTTACTAATGTAAAGGGAATTAACAGTTTCTTATGACATGTAGGATTTTATAGGAGATTTATTAAACAAATTCTAAAATAAGTCATCCTTCATTTAATCTATTAGCTACAAATGTCTCCCTTGTGTTTGATAATGATTTCCTTATTTATTTTAATACATTGAAAGAAAAATTAACTTCTGCACCTATTATCATGGCACTTGATTAGTATTTACCTTTTAAAATTAACTACTTAGAATTATGTTAGTAAAACCTCAATGATGCCCAAGTAAAATATTCTACCATTGAAAAGGAATTTTTGGTTGTTGTGTTCATATTGGATAAATTTAGATTTTCTTTGGTAAGGTCTCAAGTAATTGTGCATTCTAATCTTTCTAGTTTGAGGTATATATTGAGTAAATTGAATGCTAAGCCAAAACTGATTAGGTCGATGTTTCTTTTGCAAGACTTTGACATAGAGATTAGAAATAAGAAATGGACTAAAAATGTAGTAGTTGATCATCTCTCTAGGTTAATTTCTAACTTTGACACTACATGAGAGTGATAAGAAAATGGATATTGTTGAAAGTTTCTTGGTGAACAATTAATTATAGTAGGCCCAAACCCATGATACATTGAAATTTTAAATTATCTTGCTATTAGTATTTTGAGGCCTAACATTCCTTTTAAGGAAAATAAAATATTTTTTTCATAATTCTAAGCACTAGTTTTGGGATGACTCTTATTTGTTTAAACTTTTCCAAGACCAAATCAATAGGAGATGTGTGCTAGAGAATGAGTATGAGAGCATTTTTGCATTTTCCCATGAACTTCAATGTGGGGGTCATTTTGGTGGTATGAAAACGGCTTTGAAGGTATTGTAATCTAGTTTTTACTAACAAACTTTGTTTAAAAATGCTCATACTTTTTCCCTTCATTGTGATATATATCAAAGAACTGATAACATAGGAAAATGTGATGAGATGCCTTTGACATCTAATTTAGTTGTTAAGCTTTGTGATTTTGGGAGATTGACTTCTAATCAGTAAAGGTAAGTAATAGAAATATCAAGGGTATCTTGAAACGGACAGTGCAGCCTTTAAAGAAGGATTGGGAAACCAAGTTAAATGATGCATTATGGGCATATGGAATAGGTTACAAGACATCCATTAATATGAGTTGTTATCAATTGATTTATGGAAAGGTCTAGCATTTATCCATTGAGCTTAAACACATCATATTGGGCAATCAAGCAGTTAAACATGGAGTTTGAACAAGCATAAGAGAAATTCTTGTTTCAACTTGATGAACTAGAAGAGATTAGGGATGAAGCATATAGAAATGCAAAAGTATACAAAGAACACATTAAGTAGTACCATGGAAAAATCCTAATCCATAAGTCTCTTTATCCTAGAATGAAATTTCTCTTATTTAATTCTCATTTTAAATTGTTTCTAGGAAAGTTGAAGTTAAGATGGAGTGGACCATTTCAAGTTGTTCAAGTCTTTTTACATGGAATGTAGAACTAATGGACCCAAAGACTCCAATGTCTTTCAAAGTAAATGGGCAATGTGTAAAACCTTAATTGGAAGGATTCAATACAAATAAAGACATTGAATTCATTGAAGTGCATGAGTTGTAACCTCCAATAACGTCAAGATAAGATGTTAAACTAGTAGTTGATGAGAGGCAACCCATCATTGATTGGCTTATTATTATAATGATAATTTAGTTTCATTTCCAAGCTTGTGTAGGTTAATTAGGTGAATATTTTTAATATTAAATAAATATCAATTATCTTTTTATTCAAGATTTATTACAAAATTTATTTATGATTAATCTATTGACAATTTATCCTCACAACATTGATCAATCTCTCACAAGTACACTCTTTGAGAGTAGAGCAAATAATTTTTCAATGAATTCCCTCCTCATGTCAATGCACTTGACTCACTTCAAATATACTGCAACATAGATAGAAAAAGTTAGCGAAAGAGAACAAAACAGTAAAGTGATCTCATATGTGTAAGTTGGATTCATACAGACAATTCACCACTAGGCACAAATTCAATGGGTTAAGCCCTAATTTTAAGACAAGCCATGTAAATTATGTGATATTACTAACTTCTCTATGAATCTTCAAGATAAAATTTATGATTTTAGGATATTTTGAAAGATCCTTTGCTTATTACCAGATTGCTTCTATGCAAAGGTCACTGTCATTAATGTGAACACCATCAAAATAAAGGAACTCATTGGCTCACTTCAAATATTTGAGATGAGTTTTCAAACACCTCTAAAGAACAAAGGTGTAATTTTCAAAACCACCATGACTGATGATAGTGACATTGAGAATGATGAGGATGATGAAGAATTCTTACTCTTAGCAAAAAGATTCAAGAAAATCTTTAACCATAACCATTCATTGAAAACTTATAACCAAGCGATTCAAGAGATCATAATCTAAGAAAACTCAAACCTATGAGTTTTGAAGGTAAGAAATCTAAACCTACTAGATCTTAATATGGGTTATGGTCATATTACAGCTGAGTTTGCTAAGAAAAAGAAAAGAGCTTAAATACCTTTTAATGCTACCCTTAGTGACTCAAAAAGAGAAAATAACAATCCTAATTACTCACAAAATTATGGCACCAACTACCAAGCGTGTACTTCAACTATTGGTGTACACTTTAATAAGTATGACATTGGCTAAGATAGTAAGGGAAGTGATTTTGAATTCCTACTTACTAACTTAAATGCTAATAATATTGAGGAACTATTTATATATTTATAGGGTTGTAAGAAAGAAAAAGATAAGTTACTATTAGAAGTAACCAAATTGAATGATAAATTTAGATTCTTTGAAATAACTTCCTCGATTATAGAAAAAGAGAAAATTGAATTGTCTAAAAGTGCTAATGCTTTGAACAAGTCTTACAGATCTCAAATAGGAAAATAAAAACCTTGTGTAGGAGTTGGGATAATCAAATGAAGTTGTTAAGAGATTTACTATTGAAGCCAAAAGGTTAAACAAAGTCCTTGACTATGGAAAACATTTTAGAGGCAAGAGAGGGCTAGGCTATGTATATGAGCACTCTACACCATTATCTTCAAAAACAACTTAGTTTAAAAAATCTTCTAACCCTTCTTCACATCATACATATGGAATTGATTATAAGGATGAGAGATACACTCCTTCAACAACAAAAAAACGAAAACTATAAGCCCTTCTAACTCTACTCGTATAGTTATTAATTATACACAAAGAACTGTTGCACCTATAATTGATAAAACTACTAAGTTTGTTCCTATATGTTATCATTATGGTAGGAAAGGTCATATTAGGCCCAAGTGTAAATTGTTTATGAATGCTTGTAAATTTAATAATTATTTCCATGTTTCTAGTTATAAGACTCATTATCATCATCCAGCTATGCATATTGCATCATATTCTTGGATGAATGAAAATTCTAGTAACATGCTCAAAACTTTTACTAAAAAGCATGAAGTTCTTGGTTCAAAAAGCATGTGAATTTTAATGCATTTAATTCTAGGACTAATTGTCATCATCCTACCATGTATATTGTATCTTCATATAGGATGAATGTGAAATCCAAAGGTAAGTCCAAGAAAATTCCTATGACAACTAAGGTAGTTGATTTTCAACCCAAAGATATAAAGAAACCAAAATTCAAGAATTTTTGGGTTAGTAAAGATTGTCTTTTTTTATCACCTAAACGTCATTTATTGTTCACCTAAATACTTTTCTTTGAGTGCTTAATTGATCTTAAGTGAGCAACTTTAATTTGTTTTTTTTTTTGTTTTTTATTGATGTTTATTTAGTTTAAAGGAAATAAAAAAAAGGAAAAAAAGGGAATAGACTTGCTTTAATATTGACATAAACTTCACCTACTACTCTCATATTATTCTAATCTTCTTGATTGACTTTACATTGTGTAAATGAATATTTTGGCTTGTGCATTTACATATTTTTCACATCTAATGATCGATATTGATATGAACCTACTCACACAATCACTTGAAATATATCTATGTCAAGCTTGAAGTTTATAATTGGTATCAAGAGATTTTAAGGCCTGAGATAACCTTGACTGTAAAATTGTGTTTGAGTTCTATCTTTCACTTTATAAAATGCTACTATAAAGAGACATCTAGTTTTGAGATAGTTACCTAATTTAATGTCATCATACTAGGTTTTTGACTCATGCATATTCCCTTGGAGAGATAATAATAATAATAATATTAAAGGGAAAAAAATACAAAACCTTTTGTATGTACAAAAAGAAATAGCTACAATATACAAAAAGAAAATAAATAACCAATTCATCACAAAACAAATACAATGAGGGAAAAAATTAATTAATTTTATTATGTGCAAGTATGAACTCAACTGTAACTTTTTCATGAGAGGTGATGCTATTTTTTTGAATTTTTCATAACAAATTATAAATGAACAAATTGAAATACTATTACAGTTCCAAACTTTTGGTGATTTTTGATATGTCCTCGTATGTGTTAGTTATTTGTATGTCTTGTCTACATATATTTATGTTATTAATAGGTAGTCGAACTTTGAGAAAAATCAATTTTATCTTTTGTATGTATTGTTGTAGTCATGATTAGGTAAATCTACTACCCTCAATTCAAAAAACATTATATATATATATATCAATATTTTTTACATTTTTTATTTATTTTAATTTATTTAAAGGAGTCATATAACTTAAGAGAAATTTATTCATTTTTAGAAAATATATTATTTTTTAGCTCTCTGTTTTGATTGTTACTGAGCTTTTTAGAATGTGTACTCCTCTTTTCATTCATTAAATACATTGCTTGCTTGCTTAACCTATTTTTTATTATTTCATTATTATATCCAAATGTAATTTTAGTTTTTAGGAATGTCTTTCAAAAACATTTTCAAGCAAAAGAAAATATCGAGCCCCAACAAACAAACACATCTCAGATATATCTTTGTTCTTACATTAGATCTAATATTAGACATATAGGAGCATTTTGAATTTAGGCTACTCAATTGATCGAGACATGTCTAGATTGATCAAAGTGAGGAGATCGATCGAGAATTGATCTATTTAGATAAAAAAAATATCATAATTAATTTTTCATTTGAGTACATCGATCAAGTTATTAATGGTCGATTGATTGAGCACCATATTGATCAAAAAATGGCTAGATCAATCTACCTCTTTCAAAATCTATTATTCATTACACTAGATCAATCTCGATTGACTAGATCAATCGATCATGTTTTGATCATTGCATTGGATCGATCAAAACCCTTTTTGATCGATGGTATTTTATGTTTAATCGATCGAGCAAAACTTAGATCGATTGATCGGTCCAAGTTTCAACTATAAACCTATTTCTTATTTGAATCAAACTTATTTATTACTATATTATCATCGTTCTTTAAAACTATTTTAACTGATTTTATGAACAGAATAATAATATTACTTTGACCTAGTGGATCAAAATATTTTATTTAAACAAACCTAAGCATACAATCTTATTTAATGATAAGAACATCAATCTTTTCATCTTAAAATCCCTCTTTTAAATTGCTTTGAAAATCATATTTCTTTAGGCTTCTTTGTTTAATTAATCTTTGAAATATTAGTGGTTGTCTTTGATTGGTTTATAAGCCTAATTAGTTTATGATATTTTGATTAAATGTTTATATAGCTTCTTCTTTATTTTGTTTTTAAATTATTGGGTCAAATAATTATGTATGTGATATCATAATTATTTTGTTTGATTATTTATCTTTAAATAAATTATCTTTATTGAACTTATGCTTAATCTATTTGTTCTAGTATTGCGAAATGATTTCATATTAATTGATATATTCTTGAATATTTTAATTAAGGTTATTCATTGTTTAATCTATTATAGGACATTAATTAGCTGACGAGTACATTAAATGTTTGATTTGATATAGTTAAGTATGTATAAAATTTGATAACTAAAAATCTATCTAATTAAAATTACAATGAGTTGGACATGTATCCATTTCAATTTCGATGAGTTTGAATTTGTGTGATTTGTCTCCCGTCAATGTAGTCAACAATCAATTAAACATGTGTCTAACTCCACAATTATGAATAGTATCATTGATCGACAAGATCTAATTAGTTGTATAGTCGTCTAATTTTAACTAATAAAATTAAACAAATATCTAATTAAAATTAAATCATGATTGTTAATATAAAATTAAGAATATTTTTATGAATTTATGAAAAAAAATAAAATATGAAAGAATTTTATCTGATTTTTAACTAAATATGAAATCATTAGGATATAACCAAAAATTAAGTGAATTATATTAATTACTAATAAATCAATGTATAATTTGTCCTGCTCAAAAAAGAAATAAAAAAATAAATACTAGTCGGCTTCCTTACATTGATATGACCCATTAAATTCACGTTCTCCCACCTTTTTATGGCTCCTGTGTTTCCATTAAGTTTGAAATAGTTTCCTTCACCAACCCTTAGTTGTTCTGGAATTGAATTAGACAGTACTTAAAGCATATAATGCTAATGAATAAAGAGAAGCAAATAAATTAAGTTGGTGGAACCTAAATGTTATCCCATCTACAAATATTTTATATTCGTGTAGTAATCTCTTTCATAAATTCATACTTATATCTATGATCTTTTCCACCTGATCGAGATGCCTGACATATTCTTTTTTCCCCACCACTTGTCTGACATTTTCTTCTCTTTTCAATGAATTTTGTCATTTTATACATTCTCCTTTCCCCAAAAAGTTATACCTTTTATTGAAATTAGACATTGATTTCAAAAATAATGATGATTTGATTAATCAAAATAATGAAATGAAACATTATTACAAATCTAAAAAATATCAATATCAATTAATTATTTAAAAAATATCAATACAAGAGAATACCATATCACTTACTATTTAATTAATTTATAATTTAAATACAAGAAATGATAAAAGATAAACAAAAGAAAAAGGAAAGTTCAGAATTGTATAAAAGGATAAAAAAAAATTAAAATTAAAAAAGATCAGAATTGTATAAAAGGATAAAAATATAAAATTAAAAAGAAGGAAAAGAAGGGTAAAAAAGAAGAATACTTTAACTATAATTAATTAAAATTTTAATTATTAATAAAAATCATATATTTTTATTTCAAAAATTATCTTATGGTTACTACAATACAAAAATTGTATTTAATTAAAATAAAATATATATTAATATTATTTTTTATATACATATAATTATATAAAAGATACATCTTTTATAATAAAACGCACAATAATTTGAATAATTAAATTAAATTTTATTTATTATTACTTTCATATTTTTAATTTTATTTAAAAACATGAGCTAAAGAGCCAAAAATAAAATTTAATGTCAATATTACAATAATGTAATAGATTAAGAATTATGTTACATTTAATTTTTTTTAAACTAAATATATATTTAATGAATGTTAAAAATAACAATAAAAAGTTGTTACACATGTATAATGACGAATATTACTCAAATATACCCAAAATAAGGGATGGATGTATTTGTAATTGAGGTGTGGTACACGTCAATTATTGGGTATAATATTTATGAAATTATGATAAACTACACGTATAAAATATAACTGTATCTAATTTGAATTTTAAATTTTAGGCGTCTAACCATCAATTTTTTGAAAAAAAATCAACAATTTAAATATTTTTTTCTAAAATAAGATAATGCTAGCTTGGTTAGTTATACATCTCATTTGAGTTTTATGTCTTATATTAGTTGATCGATCAAACACTTGCCTCTCCCCATTGGTCAACAAAGGTCTATATTGTGAGAATACCACTAGAAGGATGAGTTGTGGTAGCCTAATCTCCACACATTTTGCCAACAACAGTAATCCAAACTCGTATAGCCCAAAGCCTGACAAATCCACCAATGGAATTGTGAGCATTGGACTCAATAGCCTGGCCATGTTATGCTAAAGATTATTGAAACCAAGAATATTTTGGAGAGTGGGGGTGACCATGAGGGCGCCCTATGTTCCATGCATTATCCTCTCAAATGTCTCCCGGAACCCTAAATTGTCCTTGTATCCACCAGCCAATATAATTGAAATGGTTGTTGGGACATAGGCATAAGATACTCCAATAATTGCAGGAAAATAAGTCCTAAGCATTGTTTGAAACTGCGCTTTAATTTCAGCAATGAAAAGCATTGTTTGAATCCCATTTGCTTTTTCCTCATTCTCAGGTTTAAGTTCAATTGATGGCATTGCATCCAAAACACCCACAATCCTTTCACATTCCTGCGTGATCTTCAACCCTTGTTTCTCAATAACCATTAACACCACTTTCATCCCCAAATAGAGAGCGGATTTCATAGCCTCATCCTCAATTTGTTGAGCAAGTCCATGGGTCAGTGCCAATACAATAGCATAAGGCCCTTCGACCTCATTCTTTTCACAAATAGGAAACAATCTAGAATTGTAAGTCAACATAGAATTTTAAAAATAGCAGTCTTACCTGAACCAATCTTAGCAACACCAACAACTTCTTGTTGTTAAAGACCAAAAGGAATAGCCGCCATCTAAATTGGGGAAAATTTCTTATAACCAACCCTCTTAATCGCTTTTAGAAGCTTATCATTCCGTTTACTCTCAACCATGTTTGCAATACTTTCATAAATAGGGTTACAACCACAATGAATAAGGAAAAACCCAACTGATTCGTGTGCCAAAACCTTAGTTAGGAAAGCCCATGAGACTGCCTTCCCTTGCCACGTTGTCTTCTTAAGAGACCCAATTGAAAATAGGTTCTTAAAATGGTCTTGAAGTGACTAGATAAAAAAGATTTCCTTCTCAATCATACCCTCAATCATTCTCTTGAGTTCATTGATAGGAACAAATGCAGCTACCTTGCTAATTGGTTGAGTTTTTATATCATTGATCTTCTTCAAATAATGTATATACCTTTGAAAATGGTTGGCAATATCTTCTCAGGTTAATCCTTCTATGTTCCTCGAGTGAGTTCCTTTATCCTTTAAGATTTCCCCAATTGCACCTGCTTTGAAACAATCAGCATAAGTTGAAATAGTGTCACAACTTCCACATAACAATATCTTTTCCTTTACTAATTCCTTGTCTAGGCACCATGACACACATTCCTTATGTTGGAACTGATCACGACAAGTTTTTCTTGAAGCATTTTTTTGTATATTAGAGTGAAATTTGTGTCAATAAAGTTGGATGAATTAACAGAGTTCCCATTTAGTGTTTTTCCCTTTCCAAGAACAACCTTGTCAATGATCTTTCTATCTATACTATTAATGGCTACAGATAAAATCCAAGAAGATACACTAGCTTTGGTTAGAATCCCTTTTTCCATAGCATGAAAAACACCAATTGCAATCGGGTCTTTGACGAACTCAATTGGATGAGTTGATCCAATTGATATAGAAATAAAATCAACCCTATCAGTAATAGCATCATCGAAAGCAGGTAGAATATCAATTGCACTCCATCCTACACCAGTATTGCAGATTTTATATGTAGCAATTCTTGCCGAAGGGAAACCTCTTCTGGCTATCCCTTGAGCTATTCCATACAAACTAACATCTTTTACATTGTTCCCAGCTATTGTTGAAGATATGTGTGTTCTGTGTCCCATTAAATCCCTCGTTGACTCATTCTCTAATGTGGCTAATTCAAGCCCAATTCCAGCATCAATAGTACCAATTATAGGGTTTCTTTCAATTTTCTCTTGGAGATCTAGAAAATCCCTAAATCTTGTGGTATGGATTAGAAGAATTGCACTAGGAAATATTGAAACTACTACCTTCAAGTCAGCAAGTCTTTTTGCTTCAAGGTTAGTGAGATTTGCAACAATTCCATTGAAACTCCTTTTGTAACTTGTAATCAACGTGTTCACAATACCTTCAGCTGAGTTACTGACAACAAGGGTTCTTTCCTGGACAGCCTCAAGACTTCGTCCACGAGCCATAACCATAGATGAAATAGCAGAGATAGCCCTAACCAATACAAGAATGTATCGTTTATGTTTAGTCTTATAGTGCCACCGTTGCCAGCTCTTACCGTGATCGAACATACGACCTCATCGCCCCTTATTTCTGGTAGTTTTCCAACCACCTCTAAGAGCACCTCCACCAGAAACGCTAAGCCACATGCGCAATTTCGCACGATTGGTATCCCAACGGGATAAGTGCCTCACCCGGTAGGGTTTCACACGGGTAACCTTATCATATGGAATGGCCATTTCTTCTTGGGTTGAGTCTAGAGGCTCGTCTAAAGACTTGAGACCAAGTCCATTACAAAGAATCCCAGTTGAAGGCAAAAGATGATCTATACGATATAAAGTTACCTTGTAGGCCAGTATGTGGATGATTTTGTGAGTCCAACTGGTTGCGATCCACAGAGCCTCAGCTTGGGTTCTGTATAAACCCTTGTTCCTTCTTCTTGTAACCTAGAAACACAGCTCTTATTAGCTCTAAGTTCTTTGGTTTGTAGTTCGCTCGTTGCGAAGGAGTCAGTGGGTGTAACCTTAGGGTTCTCGAAGGTCTCAGGTGATCTACTCCTCTGATTGCCAAGAGAGGTTGCCAATGGTGAGCTGTGAGCGGTGCGAGGTGCTCGTAGCTCGATCAACACCATCTATATAATAGTGATCATTCACTTGAATTTGGACTCATGTCGTACCAAGATCTTAGATACTTCGTTGAAGAACTTGGCATCAGAGCGGTTATCCATGGTTGGAATTGACTTTGATACCATTATTAGGGTAATTTTCAGAAGATAGAGAAGGAGAAGAAGAACACATAAAAGAGAGGTAAATTGTATATATTTCTTATTATCCCTTGTTGAATTCGTGTGACTTTATATATAGGCATACATGGATGGTATTGCATAACCATGTTCTATCTAATTCTGACATCCTAATTGAATCTGTGGTCCTTCATTCCTTGCTTCTCGCCTACCTTCTCACGCCATCCGTGGGATCTATGCTAAGTTCTGTAACTATATGCACCCAACCGTTGCTCACGAGCACTGCGCTGCGATTTGTGCCATTGGGATCCTCTTCTGAGCCTTGCACATCGTGTGTATTGCGCCAAACAGCTCGAGTATTTTTGCTCGTATCATCGTATTACTTATATTATAAAATATATGTGTCATTGGGATCCTCTTCTGAGCCTAGCACATCGTGTGTATTGCGCCAAACATCTCGAGCATTTTTGCTCGTATCACCGTATTACTTATATTATAAAATATATCAAAATTATGTATAAAAATGAATAACTTTCCCATTTCACAATATAATCTCACTATATGTCATATGTAAGTAACGCGGGTACAAATACAAAATAGACATTTTTAGTGTTTCTTTTATATAATTAACGCGGGTACTAATTCAAAACAGAAAGCTACTTATCCCAAGAAATTTACCCATGAGCTTAAAAAAATACTCTTGCTCTCGTGGAATGGAAAAATCACCCGTGCTTTTAAAATTCACCATTAAGTATCTTTAATGTTTTAAAAAATAGTTTTTAATGATACTCATGTTAAACATATTATCACAAATATCATCCATCAGATGTTAACTTTTCTAAACATTTTCTCTCAAATTGTTTTTCCATTTTTTGTTAAATTACTAAGATACACTTTAAAAATAATAACAAAGTAAAAAATAGATTTATATTTACTATAATTGTAATGATTAAAAAAATAAAAATCTACATTAAGTAAAAAAATACATAGAAATATAAACTTTTATATAAATTGAAATTAAAAATAGTCAAAAAATTAATCCAAATTTCTTGATTTTTTTTACCACTCATGTTTCTTCCTCTATCTCACAGTTAGTTTTTTTAAAAAAATATTTCTATTTTTTCTACGTTGCCCAATTTTTTTCTCTTATTATTAACATTTATTGATTAAAAAATTAATTAACTAATTTCTTAAATTTATAAAAGAATAAGATACATTTGTAATGTCTTATAAAAAATAAAAAATGCATTTTTAATATATTTAACATAATTAAAAATTACATACTGTATTCAAGATATATAACATATGTGTATAATAATTGGATAATTTATTAAAAAGGAGTGAATTACAATTTAGTCCAAGCCAATAACCCAAATATATTAATTTCTAGAAATATATTCTTGAACTTTATATTTTTATAAATTATTTAAATTTGTTAATGTATTATAGATTCTACTTTAAATGTTAAAAATGGAAATATTATGTTATTTTTATCATTACATCTTAGGTGATATGTCATTAAATTTAATTAAAATTAGTCCCTAAATCATTTATAGAAAATAATAAAATAGAAATAACTAATTTACTGCATATGATTTAGGATAATTAAATAACAAATTTATTCATGGTATGTAATTGAAATTTTGTTCTTAATTAGTAAAGTATATATATATATATATTTAACTTTTATGTAAATATTTATTTTTTTAAATTTTATACTTTATAGTATCTTAATAAAATAAAATATGTAAAATTTTTATTTTTATTTTATTAGTTTAGTATTATTAATAATTTAATATTTTTGTTTAAAATTAAAGACATCCTTCAATTTTAAAGATATTATAAAAATTTAATTGAATGATTGTTATCTTTTAACTTATGTTAAAATGGAAGATCATCTTTAATATTTTTAAAAAGTTACAAATATCTACGAAGAAAATGCAAACATTGAGAATATTATCTATATTATTCCTCCCATGGTATGTTAAATTTTGTTTGACCGAAGGTGGGAAATGACCTACCAACCCATTTTCATAATCTCTTAATGGTTTTATAACTCAAACATAACTCACCCATTTAATAGTCATCTCATCCTACCCTAAATTAAATAGGATATTGATTACCATAGACTGAAATTTAATTTAACTTAGAATGAGTTTTTTTTCTTATTTTATTTTCCTCAATTGTTTTTAGTAATAAATTGATTTTTTTTAAAACAAAGTACATGAATTTTTTTAACAACACGATATGAGATTTTTTCTAAATAAACTAAACTTTTTTCTTTGACAAATAATGTATAAAAACAATTTTAATAACATGCATAATATTTTTATGGGCAAACATTTATCTAACTACTAAGATTATATGAATATTTTTAATTAGTACTTTTATCACTTTTGGTCACAATAAAATGCAGACCAAATAAACTATTTTAGTACAAAAAAGTGGCCAAATTGATCTGAGTTACATAAAACTCAGACATTATAAAATTCACCAAAAATATTCTTATAATTTCACGTGCATTGCAAGTGATTCAATTTTTCCAATCAATATGGTTAGTTTTTTTTTTAAATTTAATAAAAAATTTTACAATAATTCAAATAGTAAATTGTAATAAAAAAATAAACGTACCAAATTAAATTTGAAAGTTATAAAATGCAGACCAAATAACCCTAAATGTGGTGAATATGTTACTCCTTTAAAATTATCAATTTTAAGCTTGAAACTTAAACAAAATAGCTAGACTTCGAATAACGTATAAACACTAAATGCAAAAATTGAAAAACAAAGACACAAAAATTTAAGTGGACACAACCTAGACCATAACAATGATCTCAAAGAAAAACCACTAAATCACCTAAATTATCTATTATGAAAATACAATGTTTTAAGAAAAAACACGATCTTATATTATCCTAATATAGATAATACCACAATATACGTTACTTAAGAACCACTATTCTATTTTCATAGTCTCCAAGGTAGGCATAAATAGATTCGGACTAATATCCTGATTAGTTCCCTAATAGTCAAACACATTCAAAATACAACTTGCCAAATGTTTGCATAAAAGCACAAATACATTTATGTGTTCTAGATAGATTTTAATATACAATAAATTATAACCTTAATTCATAAAGATTGTTATAAAACTAGAACTAAGATTTTAGGTTGGTGCTTCAGTGGTACTCTTATTAAATAAAACTTACACATAAGGATTCATATTATCAAACTAGGACACTAGTAGTCCCACCATTTAACAAAAGGTATACCAATGGTCCAAGTTTGGGAAAAAAACATTCCAAACCTAATTTTCATAAGAGTAATTTTATCTTTATGAAAATATTTATTATTTTATACATTTTCACATTTGTTATTTTTTTCATTTCAATGCGAAAATTTCTCATACCATCCTAGCAATTATCATCAACCTCTACTATCCTTTCTATCCTATCCATGATATCTCTTTATTTCTTTATCGGCCAACCAACTTTCACTATTAACTATAGAATAATCTAAAGTTGTATGATATACTGAATCTGTAATTAGATCACTACCAACTCATTTGATGTATCATCTCTGCTCCTGATTATCACTACCACTAGCTCATTCCCTCACATCTCACTGACCCTTCATCATTTTCAACCACCTTATATTTGATCAAACCTAAGATGAAAGTGGCTTTGATCAAATGCAAGGTGGTCAAACAAAATAACGGTATCTAGAAGATCGAAAGAAAAAAGTCGATGATACTCACTGTCATTGATAGAGATGATGCTTTAAATGAGTTATTGATTGCATAAATTTAGTTTTGATAAAAACATATCTTTAAATTATTCTATAGTAAACAGTTAAGAGTGATTAGTGGGAAAAAGGGGCAATGTCAGGTGTAAGACAAAGAGGACGGTCGAAGTGGACCTGTTTGATAGGGTGCATAGGTTTGCTTTATGATAAGTGCTTGAAAAACACTAAATACTACGTGATTTATTTACACTTTAAAGTAAAAAATAGATTTGTATTTTCATAAATGTATTACTATTTTAGCAAATCTATGTTTACAAAATAATGGGTATGTTTTGTTATTTTTCAGGTATATCTTGCTTCAAAATGATTTAATGGTAAACACTTGAAGAATTGAACCTTAAAGCACTCAATTGCAACTAAGAAAAAAAAAGAATAACATATAAAAGCCTTACATATGTACCAACCAAAAGTAAGGGGGTAAAATAGAAAGAAATATGGAGAAAAATAGAACAATGCGGGCAACGATGGTGGAATTTGTTTGCCATGGTGCAAGATTTTTGGATAAAAATATCACACATACTAGATTCAACATGTGCCATGGCGTGGATAAAAATGGGCCACAAAAGCCATTGATGTATCCATCACGATCCACTTTTTCCTCCCATTTTTTAGCTCTCCTCACCTATAAATAGGTGCCCTACCCTCTTGTAAAAATCATCCATCATCCCTTTCAGTTGATCACACAACAACTTATCTCTTTAGTCTTCTTAATTTTCTTATAAGTTTTTCTTTAAGTCTTCTCTTAATTTGAGAGTTAAATAAGTTTTAGTGTATGTTTAGTTTATAAACAATTTAGACTAAGTTAGGTATAAACAACTTATGTTTAGCATGTGGAAAACCCTAGGGAAAAGAGTAAAGCCACCAGTACTATTTAGGTAAGCATCTCTCCGAGAGACATCAAAGATAGTAAGGCATTTAGTGCTATTTAGGGAAACATCTTCTAGAAATTCATTACTCATGATGATGAAAATGACCAATATAGAAATCTCAACAAACAACAATGGTTGAGCCTCTAAAACTTAGCCTGCAAATCTACCCATGAACATATATAAGATATGAAGTTCTACACCACAGAAAAGGAATTTTCTGTAGGAAGAAAATTCAATATTTTGGAAGGAGTTGATCCAATATTTATTTACAAAATTTTCAATGTAGGACTAATAGAAAACATACATCCAGGATTTAATTTAAGTGAATTAAATTATTTCCCATAAAATTTTAAAAAAGAAATCAAGAATTTCAGGAAGAAGATAAGAGTAGGTGATAAGCCTATTTATCTCAGATTTTTTAGTTCACTATGGATTGGAATGAGGAAGGATGTATCAGTCCCTATCACTTCATCAAGCTAGGGGAAATAGAGAAGTTCCTAAACCATGTGCTATTCTAAAAAAAGAATTCAATACAGAGGAACTTTGTGTATTAAGAGGTCAAATGTTAAGCCAAATTTACTATAAACTTAGAAAAATTGATAACTCTAATGAGATCAAAGTAAATTATTCATCTAGTAAAGCCATCATCACTTCTCATAGTAGCATGACTCTTTCATAAAAAGATGGTGAAAAAATCACCAAATATGAGACAAATTTTAAAAGTAACAAATTGGTCATGAAATAAGGAAGGTATTTTGCTTCTATGCCAGAAGAGCAACCAAAGATCACATATGCATTTACTGCATCAAAGTTCGAGAAGATGAAGATGCATCATCATCAACGTCATCCAAAGGACTGTTGCTAGAAAATGACAAAGAAGAATAAAGAAGAGGAACTGTCAATAGAAGAGGACAAAGAAAAAATAAAGATATAGACCCATATCTTTAATCGACAGTATGTGTCGAGGAAAAAGCAATGGCTGATATTTAAAGTAGTAAAGTAGATAAATTATTAAAACAAGGATAAAATATTAATTCATATCTTATAAATAGGGATTCCTTGTGCTATAAAAGGAACCCCTATTTTCATTTAATGACATAGAAAAAGCAAGAGCATATACCACAGGAAAAAAACACACAACCTTTAGCATAGTAACCCCCTCTATTTAAAAACCCCAACCAATAATAATGTACCTAGTAATTATGAGTGGCTAAAAATTCCTTCAAGGTTCTTAGTTGATCCTAAATTTGTAATAATTATTATATTATGAATAAAATAGAGTTCAGTTACTCTTTTTTAACTAACCTAAATTGAACATCATTTATGTACATATGAAGAAGTCTCACCATTATCAAGAGGGTATTAAGATTTGAGCAAAACTGAGGCATAACTAGTGTAACAATAAAAGATGAAAAAAAGGAAAGACTATGGTGGACCCATTAAGTTTAGATATAATAATTATAACTTTTAAGCCAATTAAGAATCTTGAATTTTTATATATTTATTTATATCAAGTTATAATACTTATCAATAGAAAAATAAAGATAGAAATAACACAATATTATGATAAGAAAAATAAAAAATTAAATTAGCTTTAATAATTATGAAATTAAGCAAATAAAAAATTAGATTTAGAGACATCAATGGTATTAACCATAAAGTCTAGGAACAATATAGTATTTTTTTTTCAAACATTAAGGGCATAAGTGAAGATATGCTAAATCTTAGGGACATTTTAGATAAATAGCCTCTAAAAATTAATAAAATTACGGGTGGGTGAAGCCCAAATCATGTGAAGAATAGCAGTTTAGCCTGTTATTATTTTTTGTAGCTATTTAGTCACTTTGTTTTAAAAAAGTGATAGTGTTAGGACAAATGATCAATTTTATTTTTTTATTTATTGTTTCAATTGTTTTTGATATATAAATTTCATAGGTTGTCTTTAGCAATAGACAATTATGACTATAAAATTGATAAAAACAAATAAAAAATAAATAAAAATTGATTTTTCATAACAAAATAACTAAATTATTACAAAAATAACAAAAAAACTAAACTACTCAAATTAATATATCTAAGACATTTAGATGCATTCTCTAAATTTTCTTGAAAACCAAATTTCATCAAGTGTAGGAGATCAACTCCAACCATGCACCAAATCTCCAAATTTGGTGCAAATTTTGGCGCAGCGTTAGAGTTGAATAGTGCACTACAACTTGTACCAAATTTGGTACGATGAACAGTGTTATGTCATATTTGGTGAAACATTTTTCATAACACTAACATTGCTCACGTTGTGCCATTTTTTTAAATTTTAAAAATATTTTTAAATTTTTTATTACATATAATAAATTAAAATTAAATATATAATTCAATATGACTAAAAACAATTACTAATACAATATAGAGCTAAAAAATTTATATAAACTAAAATAATAATTTTTAATTCATATAATAAATATAATATTTTTTAGCACCGAATAAAAAATGCCGGTAGTAGGGTTTACATTATCAGCGCTAAAAACGTTTAGACTCTGCAACAAATTGCATGCTTATAATGAGCACTGTTTACACTTTCAACCATAAACCATTTCATCCGGGAAAACAGAACATACTAAATCATATGAAATCTTAATAAGATTGTGATGTTTTAAATATAAAGGAACTTCATGGCAAACCGGTCTAAAGTTTTCTTTATTATCAAATTACAAATGATACGATTATGACAATGCTTTATTTGTGATTATTAATGGGCTTATCAAATTGCATCTGGGAACAGTTATATATAAAATTTAAAATAACATTATAAAATTTCTTCTACTACAACTTGTATTATTTAAAAAACTAATAAAACATAACTGATAAAATTAAATCACTAATCTATAAAAAATTATAGAACTAATTTATAATATTGTAAAATAAAAATCTCTTTTATAAAAAGTTAAGCACTAAATAAAATTATATCCATGGCTATTTTTTTTTTGAAGCATTCAAGAAGTAAATTTACTTTGTATGGAAGAGAGATCTTATTCTATGTGAATCCCTCTATAGTAGGTTTCTTTTGCTTATATTTCTCTTATTTTGTTAATTATTTTGAATATAAATACATTTATGTTGTTTTTTTTTACCTAGATCTAACTCTAGGTGATTTTTTATGAGATTTATCTATAATGATTTATGTCATATTTATGTTCATGAAATCTATGCTTTATTGTCAATCTAGATATTTATCTAGATTTATTGTGTTAAAGATTTTAAAAATTACAATATAGTATCGAGATTTTATTTTTTTCTAAATAAAGATCAATACATCAATTCCAACCTCCAATCAGTCGATTAAGGAACCTTTCAATAAAACAAAAGATAAAATATTAATGTTTTCTATATGTGTTATAGAAGGTTTTTAGTTTTGGTTTAACAATTTCGATTGTTGATATATTTAAATTGATGATTTCTTATATAAATTGTACATTTTGATCTTTAATGAAATTATATTTTTTTAAAATGTATATTTTTATTTTTAAAATATTATAGTTTTAAAAACAATTTAAAGTAAAAATTATTAATATTTTATAATGTGATTAAGTTAAAACTTAATAACTTATAAATAAAAAGTTTTAAACTCAACAATTTAATATATTTAAATAAAAAATGTGTGTATTTATTATAACTAATTAGTAGCTATATATTTAGTTTTATATTGAAATTTTTATTTTATAATTTAAAATATTAAATATTCATACAAAATTAAAGTTTTACTGGTAAGTTATTTTTTTATGTGATTTTATAACAACATTATCAGATATTTGATTTAGATAATAGAAATAAAAAGTAATCACAATAAATACAAACTAATTAGGTGTAATTTGATTTGTATATGAGTAAATAAATATTATAATCATAATTATATAATATAGTGATAAATGTAAAGTTTCTTGTAGAAACAGTAAATGTTCAAATATTGATATTATCTTTAAAAAAAAGTAATGATATTATTAAAATACATAATTTTAATTTTATTATTGTATACATTTTTTATTAAAAAAGTGTTAATTTAAAAAACCACTTTTTCATATCATACCATAAATTTTACCTTATGACTTAAAAAAATGAATACACGAGGACAACAAAACCAAAAATTGAAAGCTTTGCTCTTACTTTTTGTAAGCCAATAACTTTAAAATAACTTAGCTATGTGTAGTTTGTTTGGTTCTTAAATATTATCATTTTTGATTTTAATAATAAAAATAAAATATTATTTGTCTTTGTAACAACATTATTGATAATATAAATAAGGAGTTACTTATATAAATAATTTAAATTGTTTCATTTAGTACTTTAATTTCGTGAAAATGATTAATTGAGAACAAATTATATTATTTTAATAATTTTTTATTAAAATATTATTATTTTTCTATCAAATGATCAAATGCGATTAAAATGCGAGTCTTTAATAATGATAAAATCACAATTAATATAAAAAGAGAATTCACAAATTATTATTTTTTCAATATTTTTTAATTGCCACTATTTTATTTCAATATTTTATTAATTTTTAATTTAAAAAAAACTAAAACATATATTTAAATAAATTTTTGTTTGAATTTTATCATTATTTATTTTTCATAAATTATTTTATATTATATTTCACTTTTATTGTTATTCAAAACTCATGTTTTAATAGTGATTTAATTACTTTATAGATAATAATAATAGTTTAGATGAAAATCATTAAAATAATATAATTTTTTTCTTAAATATCCTTTTTATAAAACTAATAGACTAAATAACATCATTTTAAATCTAAAGAACTAAACGACATAAATGACTTAATTTAAAGAACTTATGTGGCACCTCATCCTTAAAAAGTGATTCGTATACGAGTAGATAAATAGCATAGTGATAATCATATAATCTAGTGTTAAATATAAAGTGTCCAATGCAAACAAAAAAAAAAAGAGTAAAAGTTCAAGTATAAATATTGTCAAAATATATAATTTTAATATTATTATGGTATGATAAATATAGAGTATCTCATATAAACATAATTTCTATATGCACATTTTATTCATTAAAAAAGGGCATGAGATAAAATTTTAAAAAGTTAAATAAAAAAAACGAGGGTGATGATGTCATCGAAATCACCCTTTAAAATTGATTTGTATATGAATAGATACATGATATAGTAATAATTATATAATTGTAAGTGTAAAGTGTTTTATAAAAAAAACCAAATTAAAATTTAAGTATCAGTATTATCAAAATACATAATTTTAATATTATTATGTATAAATATAGAGTATTTCATATAAATATAAGTTTGATATACACATTTTGTTTATTAAAAATGTATGAAATAAAGTTTTAAAAAATTAGTTTTGAAAGAGTGAAGTAGACAACCAAAACGTCAAAACCCTCACTAATAGATAGTAATACCTTATATTAGATAATTTTAAAAAGAATTAGTTAGAAGCTAGTAAAAACAATCCTATTAATGCAGAAACTGGAATAATATCCTAATAATTTCAAAAGAATGATAAATCATACAAGTTAATATCAAATCAATAAATCGATTTAAGTTTTCTTCGATCATAGTATTCAAGCCTTCAATCTAAAACTATTACTGCTTGAGGGAAAAACATTGGGCGAGTAAACATACTGAGTGATTGGACAAACTTTAGAAAATAATTATTATTAGTATATCTATTTAACCTTTAATGATTCAGATGTAAAATTAATACAAAGTTATAATATAAAAGTATTCATAAATTGTATTAATAATTTTGAGTAATATTTATGTAAGTAAAATAGATAAATAATTTACATAAAATAAATTAAAAAAATTAAAAAAAACTTCACTAAACTTATACTTAGGAGAAAGTTGGTCATATGAGTACCGAGTTTTTTGTACACGCAAATGAGAAAGTTTTAATTACATATTTGATAATCATACACTTATAAACAGAAACCCATTAATTAATGGTTTATTTCTTAGGTTACTATTGAATTTGGGAAAGGAAAAACTGGTCATACATGAATAGATTTTTTTGTACACGTATGTAATTTTTTTTTAATTATATGTGTTGATCATACACACGTAGATAAGGGCACATTATTTATTTATTTATTCTATTACTATTGAATTTGGGGAAGATTCTTGTTTGATAATTTAAAAATAATGATACTTATTAATATACATATTATTCTGACAAACTAATACTTAAACCAGGATATAAAACTCAATAAAAGTTTCTAAATTGATATAATAATAGTATTATGAAATATTACGTTTAAAAGTTGAATATAAATTAATATTCCAATCAAAATTTATAATTATGTCGTAAATTTGAATAAAAATTTTGAATTCACATAAAAGTTAATTATCTAATTTCTTAACGCAAAATACTCATTTTCTAATAAGAAAATATTAAATTTATGAAAACTTAATATTATGAACGCATTAGAAAATTACTTATAAAATTAAGTAAAAAGTGTCCATTCAAAGTAACGTGTTACCAATATTGTTTTAGTTTCTCTGTAGGGTTTATTGAACCATCCATTTCTAGAGATGTAAATAGAAAAAAAATTTGATAATTATCTTCCATTCCCTTCCCTTCTCTTCTCTCCTCGTCTCTTTCTCCCTCTCGATCCAGCTTCCATAGAGCTCAAGAAATTTTGTGTGGGTTGAGAAAAATGGGTTATTTATTTACTAAAATGTCTTTCCCTTAAAATTTTCTAAGCTATACAACTAAGAAAATTTTGGTAATTTTTACTCAATTATAATGGGCTGACAATAAAAGGAAATACAAATTGTCAAATTACTAAAATGTTATTCTTTTACAAATTTTCTAAATTACTAAAATAAAGACATTTTGGTAATTTTTACTCAATTATTCAAAATTTCTAAAATATTCAACAAAACTTAAAAAATAATGTAGATCATTTTAGACTATCCATAAATCAAATTTATAAGTTAAACATATTTATTTTGCTAATAGAAGAAAAAAACTTTTAAAATTTTAATAAATTTAAAACAAAGTAAAATAAAAGGAAAAATTCTTTTAAAAAAATAAAAATATTAAATGAGACCTGGGCTCTCATAGTGTTCCCATTGTAACTAACGCCGATGTGGTACCATGACCTTCAATTTTGTAGAAGAAAATGGCTTGTCGCTTAACAGTTTGGACATCCCTATATATAGTGCCTTGCATGAGCACTTGTACTCTATCAATTCATATGGTGAATTGAATTGATAGTATTTCTTCCATTCATTTTTCATTTAATTAAAGAAATTGTTAAGTATATTTGTCACACATCGACTAAGAGTAAGACACCAATATTGTTTATAAGTATGGACAATCTCTAAATTCAATGAGATTTTATTGAATTAAGTTAGGTCTAGTTTCTAACATGGTATCAGAGCTTTGCTTTTTGTCTCTGTGTGTTTGGACTCTAGGTTCTATCATAGTGTCACCGTGACACTTATGTTTACCTATATCCACCATGTGAAAGGGTTTGTGTAGAAGGGTTTGTTAGGCATATGTTGAATTAGGACTAATTTGACAACCAAAACAATATATATATATATATATATATATATTATTTAAAATAACTAATAAAAATGAGAGACATATAAACAAAATAAATCTATCGAAGATGAGCTCTCGTAGAAAAAGATCCATTTTGTTAGAAAGTAAATTAATGTTAAAAAGTAATTTGACTTTTTGAAGGATTGAAAAAAAAAAGAAATTTTTTTTAAGGTTTAAAATTTAAGAAATAGTTGAGTATTATTTATTAGAATCATTACAAAATTAATAATAATGAGAATATTGATACAAGTCATTAACCTGACGCAAAACAAATATTATAAGAAAAAATTTATAATAAGAATTCATGACCAATTATTTTATGTTTTTAAAAGGTGTTAATATTATTTACTATTAAAAGTTTGATAAAAAAATCATTATATTTTTACTAGTGTTTAAATATTAGTATTCGACGGGTTAAATAAAGTAATATAACATTCAAATAAATACGAATACATTTAATTTCTTTATATATTAATGTTTTAAATTTGAAGTATGATTTCATTATTAGAATTTCAAGCCATGTATTTCCATTTAATAAGTGAACTTGTTGATGCAAGTTTATAAAAACAGTGTAGGAACAATATTACCGATAACTTCAAAGTAACTGCTTGGGTTGAGTCGCGGACTAGGTCGCTCTCTTTAAGACGTTGGCCGCCTAATTTGTGCAAGCAAACACAAATTGTCGTCCCAAGATAAAATGTTCTAATCGTAATGCCTGCAATCATCGCATCGGTTGATGAAGATTGGAATGCTACACCGTAAAATTTGTTGCTCGGAAAACTAAAAGAATACTTAAAATTGTAGAAATTGTAGAGAGAATTGTTTTCGTAGGAGATGAGATTTGATTGATATATTAAATGAGAGTCAAGCCTTCTTTTTATAGGCTTTAGAAAACGTGTAGCAATTATGAATAAAACGGTAATGTCTAGGAATTAAGAATGTAACCATTCTGAGTAATGAAAAGTAACGCCATTTTATTAAAGGCGAGTAATCGGATATTTTTGTGAATAAATACGTAGCAACTGCTCTTTATTTTTCTCGAATTAAGAAGACAACGGCCATATTCTTAATAAAGGAACATAACGGTTATTATTTTTTTCTCAAAATATATATATATATAACAACCATTTTGTAAGTGGAAAAAATTTCCTTAAAAAGAATATTTTACCAAAAAATAAAATACCACCTCACTCACACACGCACTGACTCCGGACGGCTCGGCACTGCACGGCATGCCGGTCGGTCAGGACAGGCCAGCCAGCGCAGCGCGCTGTGCAGTGTGGTATCACATTTGCATTTGCCTAGGTCCTCTCCCTTCCACAAAAGTTGGGTGCCCTCGGGGCCCAATCCCAATAACAAACTCTTCACTATTTATACCTCTTTAAAATATTATAAAAGAGCAATGCTGACAAGGCACAATTCCCAACATCTATTTTTTAATAAATTTCAATTTTTTTTCAACAATCCCCACTTGAATTTTATATAAAAAATAATTTTCATCGAGCAACCGATCAATTAAAAATTATACGATCAGTATAAGCAAAAAGGTGTCTATCGACCAACCTTTGCATAGTGTTGATGCTTTAGAATATACTAGAGTAACTCGTAGTTTTGAACTCTATCTCTAACAATCATCACACACACAACCTTTCCAAGGTGTAGTTCGAAAAGCCCAATAACTGCGCCATACACGTGTATCCCAAGATAGTGAACGCTCTAGTAAATTTTTGCAAAAAATTTTCATAAAGCGGCCACACTTCCACATTCACATAGGCGCAGTCTATCAAGAGTACTCCCGTAGCTATGTACTCCACTCCACATGTAGAGTATAGAACTCATTAAGAGTTTAATAAATAACTCATCCTTTTCTATCGCTTCGTACTTCATGCTTATAACAATATAGAATGAGATTTGATTAATAGCATGATACATCTCATATCACTTCACGACTTGTTATTACCCTTTGAACTTATTTCTTGGGATCTCCGCCTATAAGTTGCAAGTTACCATCATGTTGACTCTTCATTCTAAGGGCATTAATCCCATTCCTTTTGAGGTTATGAAAACCTTCTCTCTTGGTAATCCTTTCGTCAAAGGATCTTAGCCAAATTTTCATCGAACGCATACGATCCACTCTTACGCTTGCTCGTTGAGAGAAATTCTCTAATAATCTACTGCTTACGACGTATTCTGCTGCCTCGCCGTGTAGTAACGGTTCGAATCTTTGCAATAGTCAGCGGTACTATCGCTTTGGATCAAGAACAGTGGTATCGGTCTTTCCCATAAAGGGATCTCGGTAACAAACTTCTTAGCCGCTTTCTTCACTAGCAAGCTGGCTGCTATCATTTCGTACTCCATTGTAGATTGAGCCAATATTGTTTGCTTTTAGACTTCCAGGAAACAAACACCCTATGTTAAAAATATAGCCACTAGTTGCTTTGGAGTCTTCCTCGATAAAGTGTTCCAATCGTCGTATCCTTCTAAAACCATGAAACTTATTATAATGTAATCCAAGGTTCATAGTTCTTTTAAGGTATCTCATAACCCTTTCAATAGCATTCCAATGCTCTACACTAGGTCTACTGGTAAACCTACATGTGTAGTCCCACAACGTTTTAAGCTATGTCCGGTCTAAAGGTAACCGCAGCGTAACGTAAGCTACCAATGATGCTCGTGCGTACTCGCTTCGCTTGTCTAACACCGTCTCCTGTGTTCTTGAACAACTTTACACTCAGGATCATAAGGAGATGTACACGCAGTTTACGATTAAAGAAATTATATTTCTTTAAGATCTTCTCAATGTAGCGAGATTGATCTAGAGTAATTCCCGTACCTAGTTATTTTTATACCAAGGATTACACTCGCTTCTCCAAGATCTTTCATATCAAAATTAGCTCTTAACAACATTTTGACATTATTCACAACATAAATATTTGAACCAAAAATAAGCATGTTATCCACATATAAACATATAATAGTGCAAATATTATCTTCTAATTTATAATAAATGCATTTGTCACTTTCATTTATTTTGAATCCATGTGAGATAACTAGATTATCAAATTTTTCATGCCATTGCTTAGGTGCTTGTTTTAGACCATAAAGAGATTTATCTAATTTACAAACTTTATTTTCTTGCCCTGGGAAAACAAAACCTTCAGTGTGTTCCATATAAATATCTTCTTCTAAATCACCATTTAAGAAAGCAGCTTAACATCCATTTGATGTACTTACTAAATCATAGATAGCAATAGAGAGAAAAGTACACGTATAGAAGTTATTCGTAATCGTGAAAAGGTATCAAAGAAATCTACATTTTCCCTTTGCCTATATCCTTTAACTACAAGATTTGAGCTTTATATTTTTCAATAGTACCATCGTGTTTCAATTTCTTTTTAGTATCCATTTACATCCAATGGTTTTGCAACTGGGAGGTAAGTCAACTAAATGCCAAGTCTTATTATACTCAAGTGAGTCCATTTCATCATTTATGGCTTCTTCCCATAAGTTGGCATCTAAAGAAGATAATGCTTCTTTAATAGTTTGGGATCTTCCTCAAGGTATAAGCATAAAAATCGGACCCAAAATCCTTGGCGGTTCGAGCTCGCTTACTTAACTTCTAATTTCAAAGTGTTTAATTCTTCGGTTTGATCACTAGTTCTAGTTATGATAAACTACTAAGACGAGCCCCACTATTCTTAATTTTAAAGTGAAACCTATGTTCATAAAAGTCAGCATCATTTGATTCTATAACTACTTGATTTTTTAAGTCATAGAATTTATAAGCTTTACTATTCAAAGCGTATCCTATGAATACACATTCATATGCTCTACTTGCAAGTTTATTTCTTTTAGGATCAGGGATCCTAACATAGGCTAAACAACCCCAAGTTTTAAAATAAGTTAAATTAGGTTTCTTATTTTTCAAAATTTCATATGGTGAAATTTTATTTGTAGATTTAGGCACTCTATTTAGCACATAGCAAACAAGCTAATAAAATTTCTCCCACCAACGTGAGGCAGACTGTAGTTTAATAAAATTGCAACAATCGATTCAAGAAAAGTTCTATTTTTTCTTTCACTTTGCCATTCATTTCAGGAGAATAAGGTGCGCTTTTTCATGAATGATTCCATGAGTTTTATAAAAATCATTAAAGATATTGGAATGATATTCAAGGCTCTCTATCACTTCGAAACCTCTTTATTTTTCTATTAAGTTGATTTTCAATCTCAGTCATAAATATTTTAAACATGTCAAACGCTTCACTTTTATTTTTCATTACATATACATAAGTGTAATCTGAACAGTCATCTATAAAAGTTATAAAATAGCGTTTTCTATTTCTTGTTAAATTTCCATCAAGTTCACATATATCAGAATGAATTAATTCTAAAGGTTCGGATTCTCTAACTACTGATTTATGTGAAGTTTTGGTTATTTTAGCTTGACTACAAAAATCACATTTTTCGAAATCATTTAAAGATAGTTTAGGAATTAGTTCTAAACTACTCATATTCTTGATTATGCGTTTATTAACATGACATAGTCTAGCATGCCAAATATTAAAAGAACTCAACATGTAAGCAAAAGAAGAAGTTTTATTGATTTCAACATTTAATTTAAACATGCCATCGTTGGCGTTTCTTTCCCAACAAATATATTATTTTTAGTTATAGTATATCAAATCGGCCACATGGTTTGAGTAAATCCAAACTTTGTTAAGAAGATAGCACGAAACTAAGTTCTTTCTCATCTCTGAGTATGCGAGGACATCCTTCAAGATGATAGTCTTTCCGTGAGGTAAACTTCAAACCACCTCACCAAGACCAAAGAACTTTGGTGGAGTGGGAGTCACCCTGAAGAAGACTTTCTTATCCTCAATCAGAATAGGATTTGAACGTGGCGAAGCACCAAAGTGTCTACCCACCACCCCTCGAATCCACCAACAAAATTGACTTCAGATATCATAGCAATAAGTTGATCTTCGGTAAGGTTCGCCCAAGGTGACTATTCTTTGTTCGGTAGTTCCTAGCCAAGTGGCAGTGCATTACAACTATAACACATGAATGTGTTATTCCTTGGGTTGAGGTCCATTCTCGTGGGAGGATAGCTTCTATTTCTATTTTTGGTGGTGACGGTTTTGATTATTACTACGACTATGAGTTTTCATATTTCTACCTTTTAGGTTTCGTAATTGTAGAGAAGGTTTCTTATTGGTACTATTATTTGAGACTACAAGTACTTCATCTCTTTGGTCTTGTTTTCTAACTTCTTCTTCTATTCTTAAACGTGTTATAAGACTTTCTAAAGAAAATTCCTTTGTTTTTATGCCTAAGTGTATTCTTAAAATCTTTCCAAGCAAGGGGTAATTTATCTATTATAACAGCCTACTTGAAATTGTTCATCTAAAGTCATACCTTCGTGGTTATTTTCGTGTCTTATCTTCGGTTCACGTGATCGAGCTTCCATCGATTTTCCATCAATCATCTCGAAACTTCATGTATCTACCGACAACATACTTTTTAGTTCCAATTCTCGGTGTCGTATTTCTTTTGAAGTGCTTCCCAAATTTCCTTACTTATCACGCTTATAATAATCATACAAGTCATCGGTAAACCATTAAGAATATAATTTTTTGCGCAGAAAATCATTTTCCATCCAGTGTCTAAATCCTTAGTTACAACTTCCGCAGAGGATTGACTGTGTTGGTTTTTCAAAGAGTAAAGAGCGAACAACTTTTTCATGGTTAAGAAAAACAACATTTTTTTTGTCTCCATCTTTTAAAGTGTAATCCTTCAAAACGGAATGGTTTGTTTAGATCGAAGTTAGCATTTCAAGAGACATGGCGGATTGAATCGTCTTAAAATTGTTGATGCAAGTTTATAAAAACAAGAGGAACAATATTACCGATAACTTCAAAGTAATCACTGGGTCGAAGTCGCGGCCTAGGTCGCTTCTCTTTAAGACGCTTTCGTGGTTTCGCCAATTTGTGCAAGCAAACACAAATTACGTCTCCCAGGATAAAACAAATTTCAGACCGTAATCTCCGTCTCGTAACTTCATCAAGACCGATGAAAGACCTGAATGCTACACCGTAAAATTTTGTTCTGGAAAACTAAAGAATACTTAAAATTGTAGAAATTGTAGAGAGAATTGTTTTCGTAGGGAGATGAGATTGCCATTGATTGATATATTAAAATGAGTAAAGCCTTCTTTTTATAGGCTTTAGAAAAACGTGTAGAATTATGAATAAAACGGTAATGTCTATGGAATTAAGAATGTAATTCTCGAGTAATGAAAAATAATGCCATTTTCGTATTAAAGATTTAATAACGGATATTTTGTGAATAAATACGAAAGACTCCATTTATTTTCGAATTAAGAAGACAACGTATTCTTAATAAAGGAACATAACTGGATTATTTTTTTTTCTCGAAAAATATATATATATATAACAACCATTTTGTAAGTTTTGGAAAAAATTTCCTTAAAAAGAATATTTTACCAAAAATAAAATACCACCTCACCACACACGCACTTGCAGACTTTCTGGACTGGGACTCGGACTAAGATTTTCGACGCTTGGCTGTGGTTTGACGGCTGGGCTGGCTAGCGGATCACATTTCAGATTCGCTTGCGCCCTTCCTTCCACAAAAGTTGTTCGTACTAATCCCAATAACAAACTCTTCACTATTTATACCTCTTTAAAATATTATAAAAGAGAAATGTGGGACAAGGCACAATTCCCAACATCTATTTTTTAATAAATTTCAATTTTTTTTCAACAGAACTTACACAGATAATTGAGAAAATATTTTTGTATTAATATCCTCGAACAAATCTCATACACAAAATTTAACATATACGGCGAAGGAGAAGGAGGTTAAAAAAACAACAACATTAGCAAACAAAAAAAAATTTGAATTTTCGCAAAATTAAATTATATTAAGTGATTAAAAAAATCTATAAATAACAAGAAAACAAAACAACCATTAGCAGAAAAAAAAAACAATTAAATAAAACGAGCGCATAAACAACCAAAAACAAAAGCAGAATCCTTGTTAATAGTTGTCAAATATATTCTTTATTAATGCGAAAAGATGGACATGGCATCAAATAACATACTAAAATATTACATAAATTGTATATTCTAAAATATATTTTTCTTACTAATTGCTAATGATAGGTCTGATAAGTGGATGAAACTGATTATTTTAATCCAACTAAACTTTTGAATTTAGAGATTTTTAATATGAAATCAATTCCATAAAATAATTAACTCTAACTAATTTGAATTCGAACATCAAATTGAATGAGTTCTAATTAAGTTTGGAAATTAATTGTAAAATATTGTTAAAATAACACAATTTATATAATATTTTAATTTTAAAATGATATTTATAATTACAACCAAATAAAATAAGTATAATTGAAGACTTATTAAATTATTAGGTAAATCTAAAATTTGTATTGTTTAAATCAAAATAGTAATTTAATGTTTTTGCAGTATATATAATATTTAAATATAACATATTATAAAATAAAATATATTTTTATTTATATTTTTAATAATAATTCAATCTAAATAGATGGTAGATTATTACAAAATATGATATTTCAATTTCAAATAAAATTCAAAATGAATAGTATATTTTTAATTTAAATATGATTTGATTATAAAATCTTTTTATTTAATTCGTTGGAATTTAAGTTATCCGGTTAGATTTATCCGTATAGATACGATAGGATTATTTAATACTCCTATGTAATGGTATACTATCTTTCATTGTGATTTGTGTAAATGAGTATGTAACTATATAAACATTATTTCAAAAATATATTTTTTTATGAAATTAACTATTTTTTTAAAGTTTCACATTTATTCTTTTATGGCCTTGATATTTTGAGTGATACATTGAACAATATGAATTTCAACGAGGGCAAGTATTGACCAGAGTTGGTCCACCTTTGACCCTATTGATAACTTATGAAAGCTAGATGAATTGGGTGCCTTCATTTGAATTTTGTCCAAATGAAGCCGATCAACTTATTTTGGTTAATATAAATGTGCTTAAATTCATCTTTATTATATTAACTTTATTTTAGAGGTACCGATTTTCATTAAAATTAACTAAAATATTTATCAACAACTTAAATATAAATATTTAATATATTTTAATTAAAAATACGAATAAAAAAGATAAAAAACAAAAATAAATGATAGTCTAAAATTATCGAACACTTAATTTAGATATCATATGTGTTAATAACTTAAGATAAATATTTAGAGCACTTAGTTCTATTTTTTTGTGATAGTTTAATCCACCTATTTTTAAAGTTATTGCGTAGATTTATTTGCTCACTTTTCATGAGATTTATTTATTTTTCATTGTTTTAGCTGTACTTGAAAAATAAGGTTTTTAATATTAATAGTTGTTAAATCAGTTTTTCAAAACAAAAATTTCAAAAAATAGAAAAAATGAAGAAAAAAATTATAGAAAGTGAGCTAACGCATTTATGGTCACTTTTTTCAAAACTGTTAAATTAAATTGTTACAAAAAAAAATACTAAAATATTTAAATGTTCAATTTTGAAAAAATAGTGTAACTAAGTTGAATTCGATTTTATTTGGTACCAGTTTAAATAAAATATTTATTAACTTAATAAAGTTTTTATAAAAAAAAGGGATTATTTTTTTTTATAAGCGGCATTTCTATTATATAAATATAAATATAATTACATAAAGTGGGATTCTAAAATGATTTGATTACGTAGATTTAAAAGGAAATGATTAAAATTAAAAGAACCCTCCATATAATCATTCAAGGAGAACAATTGCTTCATTCAAGAATTGTTTTGCTTGCTAGGAAATTTGGTCATCCATTCCAATGTTATAGTTAATGATGTTAATGTTGTCTCCTTCAATTGTTACATTCTTGAATTTCAAAGCATTAGCCATTCCTATTGTCAAGGATAAGGCTCTTGCTTCTGCAATTTCAGCATAATCTACTTCAAGTATTTTACCCCAAGCTCCAACCATTTATCTATAAAAATTTCTACCTACCAATCATTCAGATTCTAGAAATGCTATTTTTGATAGTTTAAGAAGGAGGTTTTATGCAATGAGTATCTTTAAAGAGAGTAGATTCTAAAGAACCTATATTTTCTAAGAAAGCATTATGGTTGTGTTGCAGATAATCATTAAAAAACTTTTAAATCCATCTTACAGTACCAATGAAATTGGGTTCTGCCTAACATAGTTAATGCTACACCAAAGTAAAAAAAATTAATCCTTTTTCTCAGGTAGCATTGAGTTAGGAGGATCTAAGATAATTTTCGTGTAGGAATAAAAATTATCATCCTTGAAGGCATATAAGTTAAGTCCTTTCTTCCAAAGTCTCCAAAGCAAATGAAAAGCTGGACATTGCTGCATCAAATGTTGAAAGGTTTTATGTTCTTGTGGGCACAAAGGACATCATTTAGGTATTTTAGGCATGAATCTTTTCAGTTTGACCTTAACGTACTGGTAAGACATTTGCCAAAAAATTTCAAAAGAAAACTTTATGTATTTAATGAATTTTTCTTTTCCATATAGGATCTTCTTCTAAATCCATTTCATTCGTTATGCTTTGTTTATAAGGAAATTTGACTTAAAAATAACCTGACTTGTTAAAAGTCCAAATAAGCTGAAAAATACCCTTTTTAGGATAATTTACAGATGCCTTTCCAAATATAAGAGTCTCCTTGTCTTTTTTTACTATCCAGAAACTTTGTTCCAGTGCAATATTTGTTAGGAAATTTGGATAAAATGGTATAATCACAAATTCTCACTCCTAAGATCTTCCTTAGAAGAATATCAAATAACAGAGAAATAGATAATACACAACACAAGAATTATAGTGGAAACTTCAAATTAGAGAAAAACCACTTTCGTTGTCAAAAGACAACCAGAGAAAAATTCAATGGAAAATTGTTACAACCACACTCTCAGATTTTTCTCACACTTGCAAAAAAAGACAAGAACAATTACAAGCCCGAGAGAATTTTCCCACAAAATTCTCTCACTCAAGAACTTTTCATACAAGCTTTTCTCTATTTTTGGGATGATTATCAATGAAGAAATGAAGCCATATTTATAGCCTTCAAGTTCTCATTTCATATGCCAAACATTTCTTCATTTAACAAAATTAGGCTACCTAATTTTCCTATTCTTTATTCAAATAAGGTTAGGCACTGCACATCTTTGACAATATAGTAAGCCACCTTCCATGAATTTTCTTCTAAATTAGGCACCTCTATATTTTGACTAACAAACTTAATATTATTTTTAATCAATCATAACAATCTCACCTTGATTAAAAATAAACATAGTTACTACAACAACTTTGTCTATTCAACAGGTCATAATTCTACTGCAGAATTATCATACTCGCCATAAAAGTACACCTGGCTTAGAATTAATCACCAATTCTAAGAATTTCACATCGGCTCGTGTCGAAAAAAAAAACTTCTTTGAAATTTATGGTGTGACTCTCACACTTGGTTTTCTTGAGAGTTAAGCGAGCCATCGACATCCTTTCCACCTTCCTTGCATCTATACCAAGCCAATGCCGGGTGTGTAAACTTGTGGACCCATTTACCCGGTAACCACACCTCTTTCGTGGCAATATTTAGAGACTAGCGGCGTACCGTGAGGATGTACACGCTCTTTTCAAAGAGCATCACTATAATCTTTGAAAAGCAGACATACTATTAGCGTCGCGTCGGTATTTGAGCTTAACTGCCAAGGATCAGATCCACCACTTTGGACAATTTCTTTTGAGGTGCGGATTGTCCACATCCCAACACTGCTTATCTTCTTTTTCATGAAATTTTTTCTTTCGGTTGTCGGCTACCAATCTTTGAGTTTTGACCGAAATATTTCTTTCAGCTGACCTTTTTCTTTAGAAAACAAATTGCTAGTAACCACGAAAAAAATTATTTTCTCCTTTCCGTGAATCAAGATAGGTTTCATGTGATCATAAGAAGATGGAAGAGACCAGATGAGCCTTAAAGCTATATCTTCGTCATCAAGTTTAACTCGATGGTTTCCGATTCGGAGACAATACCATTGAGAACAGCTTAGATAATGGTGGAACATAATAGTTCCTTCATTAAATACGCCAAAGTATGAAGCGCTCTTTCAAATACACGGTTGAAACGCCTTTTGCACGATACAATTCTTCAAGCTTTTCCCAGTTCTTTTGCCATAGATATTCCATGCACATTTGCAAGAATATTTGTGGCCAAATAAGTACACGATTGCACTTTGACTCTTAGATCGAATCTTCCCAATCTTAAATCGCTTATATTGGTTTCTTTGGACATAATACCGATGTAATTTGGTTTCCCTTTAACGCCTTGTGTAACCCATATTGGATCAAAAAATCTTTGACTTGTACTTGCCTGAGCCAAAATTGATTCTCCCATCAAATTTCTCAATGTTAATCTTGACTCACGACATTTCTTCTTCTTTCTTTGAAATTGGCTCGATACGGTTGTTAGGAAATTTGGATAAAATGGTATAATCACAAATTATCACTCCCGAATCTTCCTTAGAAGAATATCAAATAACGAGAGAAATAGATAATACCGCAACCACAAGAATTATAGTGGAAACTCCAAATTAGAGAAAAACCACTTTCGTTGTCGAAAGACAACCAGAGAAAAAATTCGCAGCATGGAAAATTGTTACAACCACGCTCCTCGATAATTTTCTCACGCTTTACAAAAAGACAAGAGCAATTACAAGCCCAAGAGAATTTTCTCACAAAATTCTCTCACTCAAGAACTTTTCATACAAGCTTTTCTCTATTTTTGGGATGATTATCAATGAAGAAATGAAGCCATATTTATAGCCTTCAAGTTCTCATTTCATATGCCAAACATTTCTTCATTCAAAAAAATTAGGCTACCTAATTTTTCTATTCTTTATTCAAACAAGGTTAGCCACCTACATCTTTGACAATATGGTAAGCCACCTTCCATGAATTTCTTCTAAATTAGGCACCTCCTATTTTGACTAACAAACCTAATATTATTTTTAATCGATCATAACAGTATTTGCTTAGTAACATTTTAATACGTAGTTTATTAGCATTTGAAGTTAGATTCCATCTTAATTTGGTTAAAAGGGTTGTATTTATATGTGCAACAGATCTAAGACCCAAACCTCCTAAATCTTTCGGTTTGCAAATCTCATTCCTTTTCTTCAGAGCATTTGTATATTTTTTGAATTTCACCCGAATTTCTTTATCAAAGAGTCTACCTTATTACACACTATGATTGGTAATTTAAATGAACTCATAGTGTAAATAGGTATAGATTGAAGAACTCACCTTATCAAAGATGCTTTGCCTATATTATATAAGAATTCTTCTCACCAACCTTCTATCATATGAGCCACTTTGTCTATAATATGTTGGAATTCTCTGGCTTTGTTTTTCTAAATGAGTAGAGGATTTCTTAGATATCTTATATTGTTTTCAACAATGTTTATACCATTAATTAGTGATAAGGTATTTTTCAGTTCTCTGGATGTATTGTTTGAATAGAACATCCCATATTTTTGAAAATTTGGAGTTTGTCCTGAAATACCACTATAGCAATGAAGTATGGACCTTAAATTATTAACGTCTTGATCATTGTGTTGGGAAATAACGCAAATTCCCGATAAGCCAGATTTATGAGAAAGCAAGAATAGAAAAATAACACACAAAATTTAGTAACGGAGTTTGGCCAATCTTGCTTACGTCTCCAGGACTGCTGAGATCTTTTCTTGAAAGGAGAAATTACACAAGGTGTTTACAACACCCACACTCACAACCCAATTACACCCAGAAAATTACTCTCGATTTTCTCTCATAAAAACTTTTCTCTCTAAGCTTTTCTCTCGTGGAATGAACACTTTGGATGATTAATTCATTACAATTACACATCTATTTATAGGAAAATTCACTTCTTGAATTACTCCTTAAATTAATGGTTCCTTAAATTGCTCCTTAAATTAAGATCCTTGTTTTGCTCCGTGAATTGCTCCGTGTTTTGCTCCTTGTTTGCTCCGTGTTTTGCTCGCTTAATTTGCTCCTTAAATTAAGGAGCTTTATAACTAATCTCCCTTCAAGCCCGATTTCAATTTATCTTCACACCTTGATCAATGCAATGACTTTTCTAGTCTTTGTTACTGCAGAGACCAAGCTGAAGTTGAGCCTTGATTTTTGTCAATAAGTCACCACCTTTGTTAACATATATCTTTGGATTTTTGCTTCCTGAATCTTATCGGTATTAACACATCATCTTCGATAAAGATCGATGAAGTGATAATGAAGTCCAATATGCTTTGTTCTAGATTGAAATCTTGAATTCTTCGCAAGTGTATTGCACTTTGACTATCACTATGTAAAACACTCTTCTCTTGTTTAAATCACCTATTAACAAACCTTGAAGCCATATCATCTCTTTACTAGCTTGATTCTGCTACATACTCACTGTAGTGGATAAAGTGACAATTTTCGTATTTGTGACATCCAACTAATAATTGTAGTTCCAACGTAAATATATAGCAGGTGGTGCTTCTTCGGTGATCAACTACACCCTCCAGAAGTCTCCGTCATGTACCGCGTACTTTTAACTCTCCTTTACTAAAGTACAAGCACTTATGCGTGGTGCCTGTGAATACCTCAAAATCCATTTAGCGCTTCCACGATGAGTTTTCCGCCGATTTGACATAAAATGCGCTAACAACTCATAGCGATGTATGGTCTCGTCTGGAACCATTCGTACATCAAAACTTCAATGGATGAGGCATGGGAACCTTAGCCATGAATTCTCTCTCTTCCTCTATTTGAGGGGTGATCCTTAGATAGGCGAAAATGACTAGCCAAGGGTGTCTTCAGCGGCAAGCATCGCCGTATTGAATCTTCTGCAAAACACGATTGATGTACTCTTTAGATAACTATGAGATCCTTTTCTTCTTATTTCTTGTGATTTGCATTCCAAGAATCTTCTTTCTTTGGACCAAGTCTTTCATGTCAAATTCCTTTAACAATTCTTTGCTTCAACCTTTTAATATCATCCATATCTGAACTCTTTCTTAACGTATCATCAACGTAAAGTAGTAAAATGATATAAGCGGACCTATATCTCTTGAAGTAAAGTAGTCAATGATCGCACTTGCACTTATGGAAACTTTCCTTGTGCGTGGTACATCCAAACTTTACGTACCATTGTCTCGGGGGCTTGTTTCGGGCCGTACAAACTCTTCTTAAGTCACGCACACCATGTTCTTTTTCCCCCTTTAAAGAAACCATTTGGTACATGTATATCTCTTCATCTAAATCTCCGTGAAGGAATACGGTCTTCGCATCCAGCTGTTCAAGATGAAGATCTTGATAGCTACAATACTCGATACCGATCGATAGGTATTGAGCTTAACGGGAGCGAAAATGTCGGTGTGTCAACTCCTTCCTACATTGAAACCACTTTGACAACTAGGCGGGCTTTGTATCTATTGGAACCATCGTACTTTCACCCGGTACCCGTTTTTGTGAAGTGCCTTCTTTCCCGAGGTAACTCATTTAGTTCCCGGTATACGGTTGGAGATGAGAGATTTCATTTTCTTCTTTTCATAAGCTCCCACTTATTGGAATCTCGAGTCGACAAGCTTCATCATAGCATTCGGGCTCCCCTCATCGATCAGCAAACATATAGTTCATGTATCTCTGTTAGGCACGTGAGGTCGAAGACATACCAATACGGGAGAGCTGGAGTAAGAGGTTGTGGTGTGTCGAATCTTTGTGTCATTTTTGTCCAACAAGTTCCTGCAGTGAGGACTTGTTACAATTGGTTACGATTGCGAAAGTATCCGGGACATCATCTGAATGCAAAATCTTGACTCATTCTGCAGCTCTGAGTCATTGGGCGTCTATTTTATGCGTGTCCTATACATCACCACTTTCGTTGAAAATCACATCTCTACTACAAATAACTTTCTTCTTTTCATCATCCCAAATGCGGTAGCCAAACTCATCCTCGCATAGCCAATGAATGTGCATTTCTTGGATTTGGGATCAAAGCTTATTCTTGTCTTGATCAACGATATGCATAATGCTACACAGTAGAAAACTTTTAGATGTGATAGTTTCACCTCTTTCCGCTCCATACCTCTCCTGGTATTCTATGCTCCAATGGAACGGATGTGCCTCGGTTGATCAAGTAAGCCGTGTTGACTCTACTTTCGGATTGCTTCGGTAGACATGTATACGAATGCTTCCGGCTCTTTTCGTCAACGTTCGGTTCGTAAATACGATTTCCAGTACACCGTTGTGTTTAGGCATGCCTAGCCTGATTCTTTCCGTACGATCCCGGGTGTCTCGCGAAATTTTTGAATCTAGTGTCTTCATATTCACCACCGTTATCGGTTGAGCTTTTTGATCTTTAAACCCGTCTCATTTTTCTACCATAGCTTTCCATCTTCGAAAACCTCGATATGCTTGGACTTATGCTTTAGAAAGTAAACCACATGTACCTTCGAGAGTGATCATCGATAAAAGTCACAGTAGTGTTTCCAGCCAATAGATGAGGCGGTCGTTAGTCCCCAAACATCGAGTGAATAAGCTCTTGCCTTTCCTTCTTTGGGATTACCAACTTGTCTGAAAGTGACTCTCTTTTGCTTTCCCAAGTATGAAATCTTCGCACACGTGTCTATCTCCGTGGTAGCACCTGAAGTTTTCCCTTTGAGTGCATAATCTTCATCCCCTTCCCATTTTCGTATGGCCTAGTCTACCGGTGCCCGCAGATTTGGTGTTTCATTGCTTGCTTTAACCGTAATTGAACAACGTGCCTCTGTTGTCATGTAAAGAGTGCCACTTTTCTTGCATAGAGCAATTGTCATTTGCACCGCTTTGAAATCTTCCAATCATCGCACCGTGGAAGATCGTAGTGTAACGCCTTTCAGCGGCCAATTGAGATTAAGTTCGCCGAGATCGGGAATATGCAGACATCCTTTAGTTCCCAAGCAGATCCGTTCAACTTAATCTTCACCCTACACCTTTGCCAATAATAGCACATGGTTGATCATCGCCAAGATATACCTTTCCAAGGTTTCCGGGGACATATTTCTCGAAGAATTCTTTTTGTGAAGTAGCGTGGGCTTGATGCTCCGAGTCTAACACCTGAATTCTTCCTTGCTCTCCAAAGAAGCGTATCAATGCATCGTCTCCTCACGAGGTGGAAGTAACAATTGCCTCTGCCTTCTCTTGTTTGTCCTTCGATGCAACTCTTGCCTTGATTTTTGTAGTGCAGGTTCTTCCACAATTCAACACTCGATAGTCTTGGTATGGGGAATTATTAGGATTCTGGATTTGGACCTCGTCGCTTTGATCTACCTCGGTAGTACGTTACGCCATGTCCGTTTTCCTTTGGTTGAATTTCTTCCTCTTGACTCTGTGTATGAAAAAGCGAAGAAGTTGTGATTCACCCGACTCTGCGTCGGATCTCTCTTCCTTGAGAACCGGATCACGAACATCGTCAAATTTCAACTTATTGCTTCCTGAGTAGTGACGTAGCATTCCAACTTTACGGTAAAGAAGATAAAAGTATTAATGCTTTCGTACTTCTTCATCAATTCAATTTCCATGAACTCGACTAGGTTGTGGTATTGAGTTCATTGAGATGTTGAGCTACCCGAAATCGCCTTCATTCATCCGCAATTGAACAAACGCCTCGTGAAGTGCCCTTTGTTTGAGGCGGTAATAAGTACATATTGGAGAGAGCTTGTAAGACCAGTGGTCTTTTCGCTGCTATGTTGAAGCGACATTACGGGATAGCGTCAATCGAATAAGCTGAGGAGCTTGCATGCCATACGAAGATTCCAATCTTCTTCCTTTCTGGTTTCTTCCACGAGAGGTTGATATAGATTTCTTTGATCTGAGATAATCCTCTATCTGCGCATTTTCCAAAACCAAAATCATGCCATCAAATTTCTCGAGTTTCACCTTTCTTCATCTACCGTTGCCATTTGCCTCAAATCGACTTCCTACGGATCGTTTGACTATTTACGTAAATCGCGTGTATTAGAACACCTCGAGTCAGCGAACAAATATAGTCGACAAAATTTCACTATTCACGTAATTCCTTTATTCACGTAAATAGTAACCTTAGAAAAATTGATAGAAATCACCATGATAAGCTTTGATACGGATTGTTGGGAAATAAGCATAAATTCGATAAGCGGTTATGAGAAAGCAAGAATAGAAAAAATAACACAAAATTTGATAGCAGGTTCGGCAATCTTTGCTTACGTCTCCAGGACACTGCTGTAGAGATCTTTTCTTGAAAGGGGAGAAATTACCTGAGTGTTTACAACACTCGCGACTACATGACTCCAGATTACACCCGAAAATTACTCTCAATTTTCTCTCACAAAAGCTTTTCTCTCGATTGGAATGAGCAACTTTGGATGATTAATTCATTATAATTACACATCTATTTATAGGAAAATTCACTCCTTGAATTACTCGCAAATTAATGGTTCATTAAATTACTCCTTGAATTAAAACTCTTGTTTTGCTCGTAATTGCTTCATGTTTTGCTCCAATGAATTAACAAGTGTTTCTTTCCGTGTTTTCTTTCGTGTTTCTTTCCTTAATTTGCTCCTTAAATTAAGGAGCTTTATAACACATTGGCCCTACAAAATAGCAGCATACATAAAATAAATGACTTATTGGTAAAGAATTCCTAGCTATCTTTACTCCATGGACAACTTGTTCATTTTTTGATCTACCAATCATTCTTGATAAAGCTTCAACAACAATTGTAAAGATAAGGTGAGAGTAAATCTTCTTGTCTTAGTCCTTTGTTTGGTATTATTTATTCAAATTTAGAACCATTTAGCAGTATAGAATAAGTAACTGAAGAGAGACATAGGAGGATTAATCGGTAGAATTTTGAGGAGAAATCAAACCTATTTAAAATTTGTATAATTAAATCTCATTCTATTTTATCATAGACTTTGCTCGTATCTATTTTAATTCTCATTAAAGCACCTTTTCCTTGTTTCCTCGTTTCTTTCTTGAGCCAAAATTATATTTCCGTAATTTAGTCACAATGCAACTTGATAAGAGGAGATAAATCTTTTCAATAAAGATCTCATTCATCCTACAAAAATTTTTACAATGATTTTATAATTATAAAAAATATGATAAAGACTAATAGGACGAAATTGATTGATAGTATTTTGATTGATTTTTTTGTTTGGTAGTAGTACTATCATTGTAGAATTGATCTCCTTATTCATTATGCCCTTGCCAAAGAGATCTTGAACAAAGTTGATGGTAGTGTTTTCCACAATACTCCAATGTTTTTTTATGAAAAAAGGGCTGGCATACCATCAGGATCAAGTGACTTTAGGCTTTGAATGCCCAAAATTTTCACATAATTCATTGTTTTCTTATCCATTTAAGCAATTACTAAATAGACCATCCAAATAGAAGAAATTATTGAGGCTGCTAGTTTGAAATATGTTATTGAAGTAATGAACAATGTGATTTCCTTTTGTCTCTCTATCTGTCAAGCATGTCCCTTCATTATCTAGTAAAGAAATAATCATTTTTTGTCTTCTTTTAAATATTGTAGAGATGTGAAAGTACCTTGTATTTTTATCTCCATCTTGGAACTAGATATTTCTTGATTTTTGTCTCTAAATCGAGTCTTGTCTAATTAGTTTCCTTTGGTCTCTCTATCTATCAATCATCTCCCTTTATTATCTAGCAAAGAAATAATCATTTTTTTTTGTTTTATTCGTGAAAGTAGCTTGTATTTTTAGCTCCATCTTTGAACCATATATTTCTTGATTTTTGTCTCCAAATCGATTCTTGTTGCATGATTTCTAGTTCCTTTTGTTTGAGCTCGTTCATATCATCTTGTTGTAAGGATCTTAAAGAACATTCAAGCTGCTTGATTATCTCATGACAAAAACCAAAGTAAATTTTGTTCCAAAATTTCAATATACCAGCCATGCTTGAAGTTTTTTTTTTTTTTTGCTTAATTGAAATGCTGAGTTTTCTCTTACTTGTTGGCTCCAATCTTGTTCAATTATTAATCTACTAGAAGGATCTTTGCACTATGCTTCTAAAAATTTAAAAGGCCCAGGTATGAATCATTTGACAAGAAGGTGTTAAATATAATGAAAGGCCCAGGTCTAACACTGAAAGTTTTGTTCAACACATTGGCTTTTTGATATTTAACTAACCATATATTCGGTGCTAGCAACAATTCTATCAAGTCTTTTTCTTATTCTTTTGAGTGAATTTTGTCCATTTTTTTAAAGTGAAATTAGGTCCTGAAGCCCCTAAATCCCTTCCCACCACAATTATCCAAGAAATCCTTTAGAAAGCTTTTCTCTGTATTAAAAGGTTTGCCTCCGTCTTTCTCATGCATTGAAATGATATCATTAATATCACCTATGGTAATCCATTCACCACTATAAGAAGAGATAACTCCAGCATGGTAAGCCTAAAACATATTTTTTTCATTCAATTAAGGTGGGGCATAAAAAATACACACAAGCCACTTATCTAGTTGGCCTTTCATTTCCTTGAATTATGCAGCTACTAGATTATCATTAGTTTCTATTACATCGAAAGAGATACCCTGCTTAACATAAAGAACATATCCACCAGCTAGACTAAAGGAAGGAAAAACCATAGGGTATCTATAACCTAGTCTGGCAGGTAGGCTATACAAGTGCTCACTCGATGCTTTGGGTTCCATAAGCCAGTTACAGTTAGGATTAAAACTTGAAACAAGTCTTTTGAGCTCCAATTATACTGAATCCCTGACCATGCCTCGATTGTTCCAAGCAGTCATCTTCATGACACCTGGGGGGAAAGTTTTGGGCCACCTCCTCACCCTCAAAAATGATGACAATCTCCTTTCCAGTTTGCTTGTTACTTACCACAACTTTAGAACTACTAGCCCGATCTTCTTTGTTTTGATAATTCTTAACAAACTTATTCTATTTCTTACCAACTAGTTTCACCTGATCTTTAGCAAGCTTCAACAGTTCTTCATCTTTTTGAATGACCCCAGTATCCATAAGGAACTCAAGCCTCTACTTGTGGGAGTATCCTCTAGATTTTGTGACAAAGTTTTTATCAATACCAAAAGCATTATGTGGTAGTTATAATCCTCCCAAAGCTTCTTTCTTTTTTGCATTAGAATCAATGCTAGAAGTGGCTTTCCTTTTTCTTGCATTTGAATCAGAGGTAATTTTCGTCGACTTTCTTGTTACTTGAGAGGTTCTTAGTGGAGCTTGATTTTTTTTTAGGAAGATTTGATGGAGTTACAGAGGGTTTTGAAATAAAGATTCTGTAATAAGGGCTTCAAGACCACAGGAATTTGAGTTCACAGGTTTATTATTGAAAACCAATTGATCAAGTTCATAAGAGAAAAGATTATAGGTGGATTTTGGGTTTTGTAAATGTAAATTTGAGGGCAAACAGATTGGGAGTGTTGTAGTGGGTAAAGACTACTCTAGAGAAACATGGAACTGAGAATTTTCAGTTAAAGAAAGAGTTGTGAATTCGACTTTAGAAGATCCCAATCAAAGTCTTGAGTGTGTTGGTGGACAGCATATTACAGATCCAGGAAAGAATCATGTTGGTTCGAGATCATGTCTAGAGATAAGGTATTGGAAATTTTCTGATTTCGCATGTCAATTTGGGGTAGACCAGAATTTTCAGGATGGAAACAATCTATTTATTTTTGACATTAGGGACAATCATAGATGGTCTATTGGGGGTTTGCATAAAGGAAGGATCAGCTACTTAAGAAGGAACACCAATTTCCTGAACATTTTCAGGAATTTGTCTCATGTCTTCAAAGTCACCTACAAGTAGAAGATTGTCGGTAGGATAATTTGCGGCAGCATCAGAGTGAATCTCAGATTTTTTTCAGATCGTATCACTAATAAGTTATTCTAATTAGATGTGATAAATATATCTGAGTATAACATATTTACTTAATAATTTAAATAAATTTATATGTTTTAAATCAGGAGTAACTTTAATAATAATTTTTACATGTAGATAAATTTATTCATTTTAGTTTTATTTTTTGTATGTTAAGATGTTTATAGGTTTTATCACTAAAAATCTTTACGGGATTTAAACTCGTCGATTAGATAACCTAAAAGGTTTAAAGATTTATTGTATATGTTTAATAGAATTGTATTAATCTACGAAAATATTTTAAGTTAGTTTAATTTAGTTTATTTATTTTTGTTTCTAGTTTTTATATCATTTTTCTTATTTATTTTAAGTATTGATATTTCATGATTTTATTGTATTTAAATATGATAAATAGATTTGATTATAACATATTAATGTGATGTTTTGTATAAATATATATGTTTTGTTATATCTCTAAGTGTTTTTAGTTTCAAAATAAATAGATTTGTGAATACATTAAGAACAACACTTAAGCACTTAAGATCTTTTTTAAGAAAAACTAGGTTGTGACTTGCCTTCATTTATTCGACCCGATGCCCTTCTTCACTAACCTTACCTATAAATACAACATTATATTTAGGTTTCATTAGCTTTCGTATTTTTAGATTAGAGCAATATTCTATAAAATTTAGGGTAGTTTTTTCCCATCATAAATACAAGAGAGAAAACCGTCCAATTATAAAGATGATTGAAAGATAATATAGTGACAACGTATTCAAATATTTGGAATCATTTTTATTTGAGTAATTTTATTGTTATATCTTCTATTCTTCTTTTTAATCTAATGTCATAGTTAAATTAATTTTTATTAATAATTATGATTGATTAACTCTGTATATGATATTTTAGCATATGTTTTCAATGATTGAAAGAATGGTTTTATAATTTAAATAAATATCCGTCCAATTATAAAGATGATTGAAAGATAATAAAGTGACAACTTATTCAAATATTTGGAATCATTTTTATTTGAGTAATTTTATTGTTATATCTTCTATTCTTTTTTTTAATCTAATGTCATAGTTAAATTAATTTTTATTAATAATTATGATTAACTCTGTATATGATATTTTAGCATATGTTTTCAATGATTGAAAGAATGGTTTTATAATTTAAATAAATATTTTTTTACATTTATTTATTATTCACAATCTTTGGATCTTTAATCTTCAATTCATAAGGGATAAGTCTTGATTTATGATTAAAAAATATATTTTAGATTTAAGAATTAGATACATTATTTGTACTTGATTATGCATAATGAATAATAGTATATTTTAATTTCATTGATTTTTATTAAAATAAACGGTTGAAAAATAACTTTAATAACTTCAAATCCTATAAAAAAATTTATCAATTAATTGAATATTTTGGCATGTGTACGTAAAGAAATATATAGATTAATCAATTTTAACCTCTTTAACAAATGATTGATTAATTAATTAATAATGAAAACTTATCATAATAAAGAGTTTTATTTTAAAAAAATTAAATCAATAATTTTAAATTAATTTAAATTATATGTATAACTAGTTTAGTTTAAATCATTTTAATTTATTTTCTTTTTTATATAATTTAATTTAAAATTTTATGATTACGATACCGACTAATAATTTCTTAAAATATTTAAGAATTTTGTTTTTACTTAATGAAATTAAAAAATAATTTAATTTTTTAAAATAATAATTATTTGAGAGATGATATTATAAATTATACTTCTTATAATTATTAAAAAATTATTATTAAAATTTATAATAATAGAAATGATATTAAATAATATTAAAAGATTTAATTAAATTATATTTATTGAATAAATTTAAAAAATAAATTTAATTTAAATGATATTTAATAAAAAATAATATATTAAGTTTTTTTTTAAAAAATATAAAAATATATAAATAGAATATAAGGGTTATTAAGATTATAAGTTTGATCTAATTAAAAAACAAAAAGAAAGAAACAATTATAAGATGCATACTAATTTTATTGTTTAAAAAGAGAGGAAGAGAGGGAGAGAGACAAACAACGAAGCTTTTACGGTTTTACTCTCACAAAACACACTCCAATACAGAGGCACACATAATAATACCCTGTTTTTCTCTCTCCCACGCAGTACTACACTACTGCCAACCCCACCCAAATATATTCACGCCAAAACTCACCTCTTCCTCTTCAAATCACATTCTCTCTTTTTCCCCTGCCAGAAAACCGTAGAAGCAAAAAGCCAAATACAATGCTTCTCTTCTTACCAATCTTTCTGATCCTCTTGTCCTCATCTTCTTCATCCTTTAGTCTTAACCAAGAAGGTCTTTACCTCCAACGCGTCAAGCACTCACTCGACGATCCCGACTCAGCTCTTTTATCTTGGAATGATCGAGATGACTCACCTTGCTCTTGGTCTGGTATTACTTGCGACCCAACTTCTCTTTCAGTCTCTTCAATCGACCTCTCAAATACTAACATTGCTGGAGCTTTTCCTTCTCTTTTGTGTCGCCTCCCAAATCTCATTTTTCTCTCTCTCTCCAATAACTCCATTAATTCTACTCTGCCTCTTGATATCTCCTCCTGCGAAAGCCTCCACCACCTAGACCTTTCCCAGAATCTTCTTACTGGATATCTGCCTCACACTCTCGCCGACCTTACAGAGATTCGTCACTTGGATTTGACCGGAAACAACTTCTCCGGTGAAATACCAAAAAGCTTTGGAAGGTTTCAGAAACTTGAAGTTTTGTCTCTGGTTTATAATCTCCTTGATCAGACTATACCTCCATTTTTGGGAAATGTTTCAACGCTAAAAATGCTTAATCTTTCTTACAACCCATTTGTACCGGGTCGGATCCCGCCAGAGTTGGGTAACCTTACGAACCTGGAAATATTGTGGCTCACTGATTGTAATTTGGTGGGTTCGATTCCTGACTCATTGGGTCGGCTTAAAAACCTTAGAGATTTAGACTTGGCAATTAATAACTTGCACGGTTTGATTCCGAGTTCGCTCAGTGGGTTGTCCAGTGTAGTTCAAATTGAGCTGTATAATAACTCGTTATCCGGTGAATTTTCGCCGGGAATGTCGAACCTTACGACGTTGAAACTGCTTGACGCGTCAATGAATGAGTTGACTGGGACGATTCCAGATGAGTTATGTCAGTTACCGCTTGAAAGTCTTAACCTTTACGAGAACAGGTTTGTGGGAAGCTTGCCAGCGAGCATAGCGAGCTCGCCAAATTTGTACGAGCTCAGACTCTTCGGAAACGAACTAACTGGCGAGTTACCCAAAAATCTCGGTGAAAGTTCGCCATTGAGGTGGCTTGACATTTCAAACAACAAGTTCTCCGGCGTTATTCCGGCGAGTTTGTGTGAGAAGGGTGAGTTGGAGGAACTTCTCATGATACACAATTCGTTCACCGGAGAAATACCGACGAGTCTTGGAGATTGTGATAGTTTGGTTCGAGTCCGTTTGGGTCACAACCAGTTATCTGGGGAAGTTCCTGCTGGTTTTTGGGGGCTTCCACACTTGTACTTGCTTGAGCTTATCGATAATTCCTTATCTGGGTCAGTAGCTAAGACCATTGCCGCCGCCGGAAATCTCTCGGTTCTTATAATAACGAAGAACAATTTTTCAGGTTCCATACCCGAAGAGATTGGGTGGGCTGAAAATCTAGTTGAGTTTTCTGGTAGTGAAAATAAGCTCAGTGGGTCTTTGCCAGCGAGTATAATGAATCTTGGACAGCTTGGTGTTTTAGATCTTCACAATAATGAGCTGTCTGGCAAACTTCCAAGGGGAATGGAATCTTGGAAGAAACTTAACGAGCTCAATCTAGCAAATAACGAAATTTCTGGGCAAATACCAAGTGAAATCGGGAAACTGACAGTACTGAATTATCTTGATCTCTCTGGGAATAGATTTTCAGGGAACGTCCCTAATGGTTTACAAAATCTAAAGCTCAATCTGTTAAACTTGTCTAACAATCATCTTTCAGGGGATCTTCCTCCTTCATTCGCTAATAAAATGTATAAAGATAGCTTCTTGGGCAATCCTGGTCTTTGTGGAAGTCTAAAAGGTTTGTGTGATAGCAGAGATTTAGCCAAAAACAGAGGCTATGTATGGCTTCTTCGCTGCATCTTTATACTTGCCGGCCTAGTTTTCCTCGTGGGAGTGCTTTGGTTTTACTTGAAATACAAGAATTTCAAGATGACAAAGAGAGCTATAGACAAGTCCAAATGGACATTAATGTCTTTTCACAAACTGGATTTCAGTGAGTATGAGATTTTAGAATCGCTTGATGAAGATAATTTGATTGGAAGTGGATCTTCTGGGAAAGTTTACAAAGTTGTTGTCGGCAATGGCGAAGCTGTTGCTGTGAAGAGGCTCTGGGGAGGAATCAAAAAGGAATGTGAGAGTGGAGATATTGAGAAAGGTAGTGTTGAGGATTATGGGTTTGAAGCAGAGGTTGAAACTTTGGGAAAAATTAGGCACAAGAACATTGTTAAACTTTGGTGCTGCTGTACTACAAGAGATTGCAAGCTCTTGGTTTATGAGTTTATGCCAAATGGTAGTTTAGGTGATTTGTTGCATTGTAGCAAAGGTGGCTTATTAGATTGGCCAACAAGGTATAAGATTGCCTTGGATGCTGCTGAGGGACTTTCCTATTTGCACCATGATTGTGTTCCTGCAATTGTTCACAGAGATGTAAAATCAAATAATATTTTGTTGGATGGTGATTTTGGTGCTCGAGTGGCAGATTTTGGAGTTGCCAAGGTTGTTGATGGGTCCGTAAATGGTCTGAAATCGATGTCAGTTATAGCGGGCTCTTGTGGTTACATTGCTCCAGGTTTGAAAACTTAAACTTGTTACTGATGTCTATATTTTCAATTATGCTTGAAGAGTGAAGTTATAGTCTTTCATGCTATATATTATATTAAAACCATACTATAGCGATGACTTCATCTATTTTCAATAACTTACTCATTGAAAGTTACGTTGCTTTTGTTAAGTTGCGGCTGAAGCATTCTAATTTTTGCATAAACTGTTGACAGAGTATGCTTATACACTTAGGGTGAACGAGAAGAGTGACATATACAGCTTTGGTGTGGTAATTCTTGAGTTGGTTACTGGGAGGCTCCCAATAGACCCAGAGTTTGGAGAAAAGGACTTAGTGAGGTGGGTTTGTACTACATTAGACCAAAAGGGTGTGGAACATGTCATTGACTCTAATCTTGATTCATGTTTCCAAGAAGAAATATGCAGAGTCCTCAACATTGGTCTTCTCTGCACTAGTCCTCTCCCCATCAATCGTCCATCTATGAGAAGAGTTGTGAAAATGTTGCAAGAAGTTGGAACAATTGTTCAACCCAAGAATAGCAAGAAAGATGGGAAATTGACCCCCTATTACTATGAAGATGCGTCAGATCTTAGCACTGCAGCTTGAGATTTTTTTGTCCTTTTTTAAACTTCTAAAACATTGGAAATTCACAAAAGTCATTACACTATTTCTTTTTACTTTATTTGAGTTCCGTAAGATAAAGTTTCCACTTTTTAATCCCAATCCCAATTCCCAACCACCCTGTTTTTTCTTTCATATTTATGAAAAGAAAATGATAGCTGAGGCTGAATCTTAAGAGAGGGTAAGATTGCAAAAAAAGAAGAAGATAGGGATCGGTATTTCACTATCTTCTATTTCTATATTTTTTTTGTCACAATTTGTCTAATTCTATATAATACTGTAAAATAGCCTAGGGGGGGAGGCATTAAATCCTCTATTTGAGACTTGGAAATGATGATATACTGTTGAGTGATTGTGACTAATTTAAATGATTGTTTGTAATGACTAATATAGTTTGATTTAGTTGATTATTGGTTTATTTTATAAATTTATTTTATATTTTTGATTTTAGGAAAATTTAAAATAGATTTATAAATTCATAAAAATTGATTTTTAAGATGAATTATAATGTTGGCTTTAGGATGTTTAGTTAGACGATTTTTGACTTATAGGTTCTTTTAATTTTTTTTACACTATAAATTTAGAATTAACAACAATTTTACATCATATATTTTTTTTTGTTGATGTTTAAAAATGTTTAATTTTTTTTATATTTAAATTATTTAAGAAAGATTTAAATCGTGTATCATATCTTAAACCAATATAAAGTAAAAAATGATAAAAAAAATTCTCAAAATGGTTAAAATTGAAAAAGTTAATTAAGAAATTATCTTATACATACATATTAAATAGCTTGTTAAAATATGATCACCTTTTCTTACAAAATTTTTTTATTTTTTATTTTTCACGCATGTAAATAGATTAGAGTGAAAGGTAAGCATATACATAGGATCATGACATCTTAATTTGTTTGTGATATTGTATTTGATTGGTACTTCTTTGTCATAGAATATTATTAAATTAATAAAATGATTATAAAAATCAATCATGATCATTAAAATTTATAATTAATTTTGTTATTAGCATTCTGTAAGTGATGGGGTATTTTATCCCACGTCAATTTTATAAAATAAAAATCTTTAATTAACACGTTTGTCATTTTTTTAAAATTTAAAATTTATACTATATATTAATCTATTTATAAAAAAAATAAATTTAAATTAGTCCTAAATTCAATTGATTTTAGGAAATATATTTACATTTTTGAAAGTTTATAATATGAAACTACTTAAGTTAGAGTAGTAAATATGTTATTTTTAAATTTATAATTTAATAACTTAAACAAAATAATTAAAATTGTAGAAATTAAAAAATAACTCAATATTTTTAAGTGAAAACAACATAGATCATAACCATGATTTAAGAAGAAAATTATAGATTTATTAAACCATCTAATTTTTTACTATAAAAACATATATTAAAGTACAAACTTGATCTTATGTTATTCTCTCTAAGATAATGTTATAATGTCCCTTATTTACAAGCTTTTGTTTTGTTTTCAAAGTTTTCAAAATTAAAGTGAATGATATCTAGATTAACATTTACATAAATTTCTCCAATCACATATGTTCATGGAACAACTACAATAAGGGTTAGCAAAAAAACAAAAAAAATACAAGTGTCTCTGTATGTGTTATAGAATGGATTTAATAGTGAATATTCTTAAGTAGATGATTTAATGTATGTGTAAATTAAATCAAATCAACTAATCAATTCTAGAGTATGATGATTAAGCACAAGTTTAATAAAAATAACTTTTTTAAAATTTAATAATTAAATTTAAATAATCATTATCACTTATACAATTATTTGACTTAAATATAAAAATTACTTAATTATAAAGAATCTATATGAACATAAAAGTGTAGATAATCAAATACCAAAATCTATTTCTCTACCCTTGTTGAATTGCACTAAATATCTCTAGTACTTGCTTGCCTTAATTAATTCCTTATGCTCATGCTCATGTATGTATGTATGTATCCTTTTGATGACTGAATAGTGAAAAAAATTAATCATTTAATCCATACATTGAGAAGTTACTAGCATATGGGTCATTAAACTCTTCTATATAGATGCCGACTATATATGCATATCCTCAACTATATATGCATATCCTCTGTCACTTGTAGATAAAATAAAATTTGAAGTTTAGAGTTAGAGGCGTCTCTCTTGGGTTAGAAAATTGATGAATGTAAATAGGTGATAGTAATAACTTAGCAATTTCTTTTGAGCTTAATTACCCAAAGGCCAATAAAATTTTTAATTATATAAAAAATTATTTTTAAAATATATCCTAAAAGCTTTGAAACACATTTAAAAGAAGACTTATTAATGATTTTATAAATTAACTTGAGTTTAAATAAATATTTTAGCAACAAAAATAATTTTAGGTGTTGTGAACATATGCTAATGAATGAGTGAGTTCAATCCTATTTATAATAGTTATAAAAGATATATTTTGTCCACAAAAATAGTCAACACTCATAGTCCTTACAAACTCTACCTTTGGTATTTTTGTGTGGCAAAACCTCTTACTTACTATATGACACTCATTACAGTAATGTAAAAATAAACTGATATCCTAGACTCCATAGTAGAACTATCCTATGGTCCAGTGAATCCATTTTTGGTGCAACTTGACAAGTTTGTAAGTAACTGAAATGACATAGACAAAGCATACAACAACTTGGCTTGAAAGCCTCATAAAGAATAATCATATAGCGCATGCATTTATACCAATCAAGCTTAACATAATACAAAATGATGCAAAACATTCTTATCCTATATGCACAACAAAATAAAACATGAAAGTGAAACACAATCCCCCTTTTTGACATACGAGAAGTACAAAACATTAGACAAAGCAATGGAGCTAAACTCCCCCTAAAGATAAAACAACAATGTAAAAGCTGATTAATGCAAAAGTACAATGTAAACTTCCTTAAGTTTTATGATTCCCTAACTTAAAAACCAATTAAATAGTTAATAAATAAGAAGAAGACATAAATAAACAAAAATATAATTTTTTAATCACAAACAAGCACAAATTGAAAACTCTTTTTTTAACTCAAATTTTGACTGTCTATTGTATAAGTAAGAAAGTAGAGTAGAAAAGGCACACAAGCACACTTCACACATATAATGACATATGAACATTACTTAAAAGTAGTATATATATTTAAATTCAACAAATATATCAATTAAGTTATTTATGATCAATCAAGAAAGATTAAAAAAAAATCACCTATCATGTAATATTGTAATTGAGTCTTTAATCTCACAATATAAAATATATCTACCAAAAGAGGTCTTAAATTATTTATTGATTTATTTACTTTTGTAAATTAAGTATATGATTTTTTTTCCTTTAACCTCTACTTGTTTGTTCTTTTTGTGCATGCCAATTACAAGTTTTATAAGTAATCGTTTTTTGCATAATCTTTCATTTTTTTCATTTTTATTTTTATTTTTTGCATGAGCCATAAACATAGCATGACGACTTTCACACTAGTTATGAGATAACTTTTCCACTCACTGCGGTAGCTCCACACATCACAGTAGGTAGCCCTCTCAATACTAGGTGCCTCCATATGGTAAAATTTTAGAAAGCATGAAATATAACTCAACACAATTTTACAGTGAATATTAGTTGAAGTCTTGGAGTCTTTCATGATAATTCAAAAACTTTAAGTATAGCATATATATGTGTTCATGAGAGTGAATAAGTTCATGTCAAAATCAATCATCACGTGTACAAAAATATTTGTGTGCATAATTCAAAATTGTTGAATAATTTATACAACAAATGTAAAAATGAGTTAAGTAACTAAAAAAGGTTATATGTATGTAAGTGTTGAATAAGTCCAATACTTTATTGGCCAGATAAGGATTCTACTCTTTTTTTGAATAAAATTTGGAATTCATTTTGAGGGAAAGATTCCCAAGGCACTCCTAAGTGACTCAAATCTTTGAGTGTCCATATTTTTGGTGAATATATCAACTTGTTGTCTCTTAGTAGGTACAAACTCAAGTGTCCCTACTTTCTCTTCAACTAATCCTCGAATGAAGTGATGCTTAATGTTAATGTGCTTATTTCTAGAATGTTGAGTTGGTTATTTAAAATACATATAGCACTAGAGTTATCACAATATAAGGGCATCGTACCTTGTGGTTGAGCGTGGTCCTTGAGCATGCTTTTTATCCAATGAATTTGTTTGCCAGATCTTCTTACAACAATGTATTCTACTCAATTGTAGAGAGTGAGATGTAGTTATGTTTTTTAATATGACACAATACTAAGTTGTTCCCAATGTAGAAGCAACCACCTGATGTGCTCTTCCTATCATCCTAGTTGCCAACTCAATCAACATTTGTATAACCACTTATTTCAAAAGTAGTGTCAGTAGTAAAATATAAACTATAATGACTTAATCTTGAAACATACCTAGTGATTCTCTTTACATTTTCTAGGTGTAATTCCTTAGGGTTAGCTTGATAATGGGCACACACACCAACGCTAAAACATATGTCAAGCCTACTTGTAGTTAGGTAAAGTAAACTACCTATAATGTAGACCATCTAGGTGAATAATCCTAAGAACCCACGAACTCAAAGGAATAGAAATGATTGAATTGCTAAGAATTTGTTAAAGATGATAAGATTATAACCCTAAGAAAACAAAGTCCTTAAAACCCCAAATTACATACTTATTCTTTTTTATAAGCATGAAACCCTAAAAGAAAAAACCCTTGATGGAATGGGCATAATGGGCCTATTTAGTTATGGATTAGGCTTAATTCATCCTTAAAGAATAAATGACTAAAAAGACTTACGATAAATAAGATATAAAAAAGTCCATAATTCACTAAAACAAAAAAATTATTAAATATAAAAGGCTCACAATTAATTAAAACAAAAATTTCTTTCTAAAATAACCCTTGCACCCAATTTGATCTTCCAAATCTATCCCTAGTCATTGGACTGCCAATTTCTTGCAAAAAGTCTTATGAATATTTGGAAACATCAACTTGATCAGCATCTCAATCTCTATTATTTCCTTCCTCTTCGAAAAGATTCATCCTTGAATCTTAGCTCTATAAGAAAATTGATTTGTTATAACATATCCATGTGTGAAGTTCATTTGATGCTCAATTTCTCTCATAGGAGGTAATCCATGGGGAATCTCTTCAAGAATTTGATCCTCAAAGTCCTATAATAAAGATACAATGATACTAGTAAAAGATAAATTAAGATCGTTAGTAGAAAAATAAACATCCTTGTACATAAGTACAAGTACTTGTTACCTTTCCATCATTGCACTCTTAATCTCCTATTTTTCAGCAAATTCACTCATTCTTTTATTTTTCTCTCATCTTTACTCACTTTTCCTTCCTCTTTACTCACTCTTATTTCATTTGTGCTCACTTTCTTCTCTTTTTTACTCACATTTCCCTCCATTATACTCACTTTTCTCTTCATTTTTCTCAATTTTTTTTATGAAGAACAAAGATAGATTGAATAAAAAAATAAAGAACAAGCAAAAGATACAAAGAATTTGGAGAAAACTATGAAACGAAATCCAAAGACGAAAAACAACGACAATGAAATTGAATGAAAACACATGGTTCGTAATTATTGTATCTAACCGATGAGTGAGTAAGGAGAACTCTTGATGTAATAAGGAAATCTCCATTGATAGATGTGGAAGGGAAAAAGGTGCATGAAAAATTAGAATAAAAGGACAAGGAACAGACTAAGAGACACTCTATAAGGAAGAAGAAGGTCTAAAGACTCACTGTTTAAGATAACACACATAAAGGGACCTTGAGGGAGAGTGACTAAGGAAGTATGATAATAGGGGTGGACAAAAACACTCATAATATCATTAAGACACTGACCATTTGCAAATGCACTCAATAAAAGATGACTATAATCATTTTCATGGTAAAGATCAACTAGTGGTTGTAATTTTTGTCATAACTCGATTGACCGAATTGAGCCAAATTTGGGAAAACTTAAATAACCCAAAAAAAAAAAAATAGAGCTGGGTTAGGCTAGATTTAAGCCAACTTATTAGCCCAAAATATTTTTTTTTGAAAAAAGAAGCTAGAACATATAAACGTTACAACTTACATGCTAGATTAAAAACATAAAATAAGAGAAACATAATTCTTCTTAATTTTCAGCCGACTTAGTCTCTCTCTCTTAACTCTCTGCTTCTCAAGAAACCAACAACAGTTGCTTCTACAATAGTAGCCTTACATCTATCATTATTTCACTCTTCTCTTGCAGCAGCCCTTTTATGTCCATTGAAGCAGGCTAAAGTATTTTTTATACCACCCTAAAAATATGGTTTTTATTTATATCATCATCATATGGTTTACTTGAATACACTAAGAGAGCTTTATACATATATGGTTAGTTTCAGAGAAAATTATTTCTTTAATCCTACTCATATATTTCTTTGTTTGGTGGATGGGGAAATTATGTTAAGATTTGGAGCTTTCTAATCAAACTTTAAGTTTCCATGAAGATACAACGACCTCTAACTATTACATGAGAATGGTTTGATGGAATTTATATTTGCCTAATTTATTTAGAAATGGACTTCTTGCTTCGATAATTAGCTTCATTTACCTTAAGTTTACTATTGTTCTTGTTTTGTAATTAACTAGTTATTGTAACATTAGAGTTGTGTGTGAAGATTTATATTATCTCCAGGGACATTTTTGTGTTCGTGAGTCATTCATTTAGTATTAATTTATAATTAATTCCAGAAAATAGTTGTTGCATTATTATTTTCCTCATTTTTGGTGTTTCATGTAATGTTGTTTAAGTTGATAAGATTTAATCATTAAATATATTATTTGATTTATAAACAAAAATGTTCAATTAACTAAAAAATATGCAATTAACAATTGAGCTAGTTTGGGCCAGCTCATTTGTGTTTGGTTTGGGTTCGATCTCACCTAGCTTAAATTAAATTTGAATTGAGTTAGAGTTGAATTAATTTGGGATGGGTTAGTTCGAACCAGCTTAAAGTGGCCTAGCTTGTAGGAATTACCACCCCTAGGGCTAACCAATGGGTTAGCCATCTTAATGACATTACAAGAGGAAATGTTTTGAAATATATCAAGGTGAGCACTACTGATGATATTTTCAAACTCAAACGGGATGACAGGAAGTGACCTCTCGTTAATGCCTGAAAAAGGATAGGAAATATAATGGGTATGATATGGGACAATCAAATAATAAAACTCTCGAACAAGAGAAGGGTCAAAATAATAGGTAATTAATCATAAAGAGAGCCATAAAGAGTAACCAACCCTTTTTTCGAATGAATGTAAACTCATAAATCATTATGGAGCAATCTCTAATGATAAGTTCCATGGAAGGAGAGGTGGGACCAATAGAATCTACTTGCTATTCTTGCTCCACTTGTGAATTTATACCTCTTCTAGATCTTTTAGGGGCCATTTTGAGAGTTAGGAAAAAGGTTATAGGTAGAAAGTGTTTATGTGTTGAAAATTATTTTAACAAATTCTATGGATTGAAAAGATAATGGAAAAGGGGTTTTCATAGAAACTTCATGAGTTTACTGGCCATCTCACTAACCTCCTTATTGAGGTAGTTAGTGAGTTTTATGGCGAGTGTATAAAAATATGCACTCAATGAGCACCTTGATGGGAGGTTGAAAAGGTACAAACATTGGATGAACAACTTAAGAAGAGGGAAAGAGGGAGAGGATTTCAAAAATAAAATATTTTGGTTTTTCTTTTTCTTGAAAAACATGTTTTTAACACAATTTAAACACATAAAAGATATGAATAAATAACAAGAAATAATAGAAGAAACAAAAATAACATAACAATAAAAATGATTAAAATAATAGAAGAAATAGAGATAACATAATAACATAAATACCTAAAAAACACGAAATAAACACAAATAGAAAATTAAACAAATGGAACAATTACAAGAAGAAGGAAAAGAAGAAGAAGAAAAAATTCATCCCAAAGTTATCACAAGAAAGAGTGATCAAGCGGCATCCTTTTGATTCATAAAGAATTGATAAGAGACTGTAGTGTCAAATTGAAGTCCCTAGTTCATATAAGCATGGGGTGTATGTGATACTCAAAAAAATTTTGGTTTTTAGATTCTTGAAAAAACATTTGAGTGGTCTTCATACACGTGGCTAGTTGGGATTTTTGAAGAAGGATTTTCCCTTTCTGTACTGTACTGGTGGTGCGTAATAAATCCTATTATAAGTGTGTAGGTGAATCACAATAGTTACAACATAAGAAATTAGAAACAATGTAGGATTAGCCGAAAGTCAGGTCATGATGCCCAAATATGTACTAACCTAGAACCTACAAAGGGTTTGGGTCAATTAAGAGAGTAGGACGGTGGTCATGGAAGTCAAAATCTACTAAGGAGTGTGTATCAACTCACCTTCCAAATTAATTGGCCCAAAAATGGATGGAACTTAAGAATATGACCTATACTCGACCATCAGGACAAGTGATAGGCCTCTATGAGTAAGAGGGCATGGTGGTTGCTACAAAATCTAGGGTGCGAGCCTGGGTGGAGTGACTATTAATGTAAATCTTGGTGGTAGTATCAAATATTGAAATGAGAACTTTGAAGGCCGAAAATGGGAAAGATTCCATGTGAATAATACTTGCACATGGGTTAGGTGACCTTCAAAAGGGAATTGGGTTAAAATTCCTAAATTGGGATATGACAGATGGCGGCAATGTTAGGGAGTCTAGAGATTTTGGTGGGGGCCTCCGAAAGAGTTATATTTTCTACTTAACAACCTACCCATGACGGAATAGTACTACACTTTACGTTATGTTCGGTGCACAATGATAGACCTTGAAAATATAGAGGACCAAGTGCCTCCTACACCTATTCCTATTTATAATCGTATCAAGTTTCCAAGGTGAAAAACCTATAGTTGATGGAATAATGTAGGCTAGTGTATTCAGTAAAATGGATCCATAATCTTGAAAAAATAATTGGCTCTTAGGGTTGGGCATAGGTATCCTAGTCCTAAACCTATCGGTTTTCGGTGGACTACATGAGCTAGAGTGAGGTGAAGATCTCCTATAATTTCTCATGTTGTATCTAGGATACTATCTGGAAAAGTGTCCAATAGTACCATAAATATAACGAGAATAAGCAAAGGAGTTATAGAATTAGGGTCTCTGACTCTAGGGAGTAATAAAAGGAGGAAAGATGGGGAAGTAGTGCAAATATCAATTCTTACATGAGGATGATAAATTAATTTCTCATAGTGTGACCTCAGATTAATAGTCTTCTTTTTAAGATCAATAGTTGTAGGCTTGATCAACTTAGGTGTAGCTCGAGTAGAGTAGAAACTCCTTCTTCATATCCCAGCCCACGATTATCTTCAGGCACTTTGTTATTGCATAAAATTTCATCTAGCTATTGAGTACTCAACATTAGTTTTTCCATTGTACTATTGGATTAGGCTAATTCTTATTCTAGCTTGGGTTTCTTCTCACCTAATGATCTAATGAGGCATTCCTTCTCCTTTATGGAAGCCTCTAGGAATCCAGCAGAGCCATAGAGATTCATCACTTTTTCTTAGAGCATTTCTAGCTCCATATCCTTTTTGAAATAATATGTTCCAAATACTTTGTCATTTTCCAACTTGATCACTTTCTTTTAAAGAATAGTTATTTGGTATACTTGATCTTTTGTAAGATCAGTGTTGACAATCTTAGTAGTCACATGACTTGACTTAAGTTTCTTTATTTTCTCCTCTAGATTTTTCATTATGGAGTAGTCAAAGTTACATTCCATTAAAAGATCATTATATCTCTTCTTAATAATCTCACACTTCTTAGGCAGATCATCCTAATCATAACTTAATAAGGACTTCTTTTCCTCAAGTGAAACTTTTAAACATGCTTAGTTCTTTATTCTTTTCTTCAAGGCTCTCTAAAGCCTTTTTTCCCCTTTCTATTATAGACTTAACATGCTCCCTAAATATCTTATTGAAAGTATCAAAGTGCTTATCATGATTGTCCTCATCTTCTTCCACAACCTTATGGCCTTAGATGTTGAAGTAGGAGGTTCTTCAATAGAATTCCAAGACATAAAGGAAATGAAGAAACAATCATCCCTACCAGTACTATAGCTACTATCCAAAATAGTAACCTCTACCTTCAGCAATCTTTTCTCTTAATGATTTTTCTTACAAAATCAATTTGCAATGTGTCTGAGTTAGTGCATACTCAAAATAATTGATTTGATTGATGTGGTTCTTACTTTGATGTTTAACATTTTCTTCATTAGAGTTCTTCTTGCTTGAGAGGAACTTAGTAAATCTTTTGGCACAAAAAGTCATTTTCTCTTTATTTGGGCTAGAGCTCTCATCACTAGCCATAAATATACATTTCTCTTTGTTGCTTCCACTTTTTAGTGAACTTAAGAGAAATGCTTTTTCCCTTTCTAGAAACAACTTGACTTTTATTAGGGTTGAAATGATGAATCTTATTGGCCTAGAGATCATCATGTTGGAGATTGCTAAACAGCTCCTTAATTTAAGTAGAAAATTAAGGAGCAAAAGATGGAGCAAAATAGGAGCATAACATGGAGCAAAACAAAGAGCTTAATTAAAGGAATCATTAATTTAAGGAGTAATTCAAGGAGTGAATTTTCCTATAAATAGATGTGTAATTGTAATGAATTAATCAACCAAGTGTTCATTTAAATTGAGAGAACATTGAGAGTAATTTTCTTGGGCGTAATTGGGTTGTGGGTTGTGAGTTGTGAGTGTTGTAAACACCTTGTGTAATTTCTTCTATTTTAGTAAAAGATCTACAGTAGGCCCAGAGACGTAAGCAAGATTGGTCGAACTTCGTTATCAAATTTGTGTGTTATTTTGTCTATTGTGCTTTCTCATAAATCTGGCTTATCGAGAATTTGCATAATTTCCCAACAACTAGTATTAGAGCTTTTGGTGGTGATTTCTTTCAATTTCCTATAAGGTTACTATTCACATGAATAGTGAATTATGTGAATAGTGAAATTTGTCGATGATATTTGTTCATTGATAAAGGTGTTATAATATACGGTGGTTTGTAGAAATAGTCAGAAACGATCTAGAGGAAGTCAGATTTGAGTGGGAGTAATGGCCTCAGATGAAGGAAGGGTGAAACTCAAGAAATTCGATGGCACGTCTTTTAAGTTTTGGAAAATGCAGATAGAGGATTATCTGTATCAAAGAAATCTATATCAACCTCTCTCAGGGAAGAAGCTAGAGGCTATGAAGGAAGAAGATTGTAATCTTCTAGACAGACAAGCCCTCATATTTGTTTATTTAATGCTATCTCGCAATGTTGCTTTCAACATAGCAAAGGAAAATACCATAGTAAGTCTTATGGAAGCTCTCTCCAATATGTATGAGAAGCCATCGGCCTCAAACAAAGTGCATTTGATGAGGTGTTTGTTCAACTTACGGATGACAGAAGGTGCATCGGTAGCTGAACATCTCAATGAACTCAACACAGTCACTACCCAATTGAGTTTAGTTGAAATTGAATTCAATGAAGAAGTACAAGCATTGATACTTTTGTTTTCTTTACCAGAAAGCTGGAATGCTACTATCACGGTTGTGAGTAGCTCATTAGGAAGCAATAAGTTGAAATTTGATGATGTTAGTGATCTAGTTCTCAGTGAAGAGATCTGACGTAGAGAGTCGGGTGAATCGTCAACCTCTTTAGTTTTGCATACAAAGTCAAGAGGAAGAGATTCAACCAGAGGGAATGGACATGGCAGAACAGACTACCGAGGTAGATCAAAGGACAGGAGGTCCAAATCCAGGAATCCTAATAATTCCCATAGCTCGAAGACTATTGAGTGTTGGAATTATGGAAGAATCAGACATTACAAAATCAATGTAAAATTGCACCGAAGGACAAACAAGTGAAGGTAGAAGAAAATGTTACTTCCACCTCAGGAGGAGATAGAGGAGATGATGCATTGATATGCTCTTTGGAGAGCAACGAAGAATCTTGGGTGTTAGACTCTGGAGCATCATTCTATGTTACTTCACAGAAAGAATTCTTCGAGAAATATGTCCTCGGAAACCTTGGAAAGGTATATCTTGGTGATGATCAACCGTGTGTTATTATTGGCAAAGGTGTAGTGAAGATTAAGTTAAATGGGTCTATTTGGGAGCTAAAGGATGTCAGGCATATTCCCGACCTAAGAAAGAACTTAATCTCAGTAGGGTAGTTAGCTAGTGAAGGCTACACTATGATCTTCCATGGTAATGATTGGAAGATTTCAAAGGGTGCAATAACGGTTGCTCGAGGCAAGAAGAGTGGCACTTTTTATATGACAATAGAGGTACATTGTTCAATCATAGTTGTAGTAGGCAATGAAACACCAAATCTATGGCACCAAAAACTAGGCCACATGAGTGAGAAATGGATGAAGATTATACACTCAAAGGGAAAACTTCCAAGCCTATTGTCTACAGAAATAGACATGTGCAAAGATTGCATACTTGGAAAGCAAAAGAGAGTCAACTTTTAGACAAGTGGTAGAACCCCAAAGAAGGAAAGGCTAGAGCTTATCTACTCTAATGTTTGGGGACCAACAACCATCTCATCCATTGGTGGGAAACACTACTTCATGACTTTCATAAATGATCACTCTTGGAAGGTATGGGTTTACTTTCTAAAGCATAAGTCTGAAGTATTTGAGGCTTTTAGAAGATGGAAAGCTATGGTGGAAAATGAGTCTGGTTTGAAGATAAAAAAGCTCAGAACCGATAATGGTGATGAATATGAAGACACCAGATTCAAAAATTTCTACTATGAGCACAGGATTAGAATGGAAAGAACTGTGCTAGGCATGTCTCAACACAATGGTGTAGCTGAGCGTATACACTGAACGTTAACAGAAAGAGATAGAAGTATTCGTATAAAGTCAGGTCTACCAAAGCAGTTCTGGGCATAAGCAGTCAATACAGAAGCTTACTTGATCAACCGAGGCCTATCTGTTCCATTGGAGCATAGAATATCAGAGAAGGTATAAAGCAAAAAAGAGGTAAAACTATCACATCTAAAAGTTTTCGACTGTGTAGCATTTGTGCATAATAGTGATCAAGGTAGGAATAAGCTTGATCCCAAATCTAAGAAATGCACCTTCATGGGCTATCGTGAGGATGAATTTGGCTACCGCATTTGGGATGATGAAAACAAGAAAGTGATCCGTAGTAGAGATGTGATTTTCAATGAAAGAGTGATGTATAAGGACATGCATAAAACAAACACCAATGACTTAAAGCAGAATGAGTTAGTATTTGTAGATGCAGATGATGTCCCAGATAGTTCCGTGAAGGAACCAATTGTAGCAAGTCCTCAGCCAGAAGAACTCGTTGGATAGAGTAGTGCGCAACAGTCTGACACACCACAGCCTCCTACTATAGCTCCTGTATTGAGAAGGTCTTCTCGACCTCATGTGCTGATGAGCGAAAACCGGCATCGCCGATCCTGCCAATACTTTGGTTTTATATTTATAAAACTCTCGCAAGTGCACGAATCATTTCGTAGAAAATGATAAGTATACTCCCAGTCGATCTAAGGAAGTAATGTATATGGTTTTTAATTTATTATTCAAACTTTTAAAAACAAAATTAAATCCTAAACATCCTGTCACGATATTTTGGGTTTTTTTTTTGTGTTTCAATCTACTTACATAAAAATAAACATAGATTCAATAAAAATTTATGCAAATTTTATCTTTTATAAATAGTGGAGTATTTATGGATATAATAACTAAGTTAATTATGCTTGATCATATTATCTAGGTTATTAAAAATATGAATTGATATTTATTGATTCTCCCTTTATTGTATGAATACCACCTTTGGTGGGGTTATATATTCTTTGTTAACTAAACAAATCAATTAACACCTATGGGTGGGGTTGATAACTAATTTGGTTAATTAAATTAATTCCTTGTTCTAAGAGATTGAAAATGAACCATTTAAATGCCACCTTTGGTGGGGTTAGATAGTTTAAACTTTATTCAAGGTGTCCAAATTAAACCTAAGAATTTAGTTATCCTAGTACTAACTTTCAAGTTTTAAAACCACTACTGAAAACGTGTTGTCAATACATTTTCAGATAATAATTCTTATAAAAACTTTTGAAATAGAGCTTCACTCTCACTACCGGGCGATTGTACCAACAAATAAATGAGCACTACTCTAAATTAGACCGGATAACTAAACCTTAAAATCTAATTTTCAGATTTAAGTTGGTAATGAAAAATAATATATTTCTCTCTAACATTCTTAATATAAAATCTTGAATAAAAAATAAAATCAATTCATTTTAGAGATTTTTACCTATTTAATATTTCGCAAGCATAACAACGTTATTATTATATCATTTTTACAAACAACCAGCATAGTTAAATTTAATCACAGACATATTAAATATAACATGTAAGAAATAAGCATAAAAAATAACTGCAAAGAAAATAAAATCCTTACAGTACTTCGATGCCATTCCCGTTGCTAGAAAACCTCCAAACGGAATTTGCACTCCCATTTATTGAATCAAAAAGCAAATAAATTACAAAAACATAACTAGTTCTTCCCAAAAAGGGAAGAACTCTAAAATTAAGAGAAACTAGCTAAAACATAAGAAAAACTAAAAAAAACTAAAAACTAAGAAATGGAGAGAAAGAAAGAAGAGAGAAGTGTGTTTTGAGGTGTGTTTTGAAGTGAAGGGAAGGGGGGTATTTATAGGTGAGGATGTAGAGAAAAAATGAGTAAAACAATGTTAAAAAAAATGTTAAAAAATGTAAAAACGCGTAATGGAAATGCTGAGGTCATGGGGTTGGCTGCACGTGAAAAATGGGGCGAAAAGGCGTTGGGCACGCGGAGGGGGGCTGTTGGGCACTATGCGCGCGCGCGGGGGGCTGTCGCTGCGCGCAGCTCGGCGCGCGTGAACAATGCCCGTCTGTTGGGCGCCTTGGTGAGCGCGTAGCAATTGTGGCGCGATTTCCCTCGTTTTGACATTTTTGACCTTTTCGACCCATTTTGTCCAATTTTTCCATGTTTGTTGACCTTTTCCCACTTATTTGTTAATATATTTGTGATGTATTGCTTCAAGTATTCCTTTTTGAGTCTTTAAATTGCGTTTTTAAGCCGAAATACCTGAAAAACAATAAAAATACCTATGATTCCGAAAAAGACAAATTTATGTAAATATATGATAAAACATATATATATATATATATATATATATATTTAATCAATTAATGTACATAAAATCATGGTTATTTTAGTGCTTTTTGAGCACTTATCACAACCCCCAACCAGCTTCTTGCTAGTCTCTTAGCAAGAGAAGCGATAAAAACTAAAAATTAAACTATCCTAAATCACTTTCGTGGATTGACACGGTTGCATTTAGCCTATGCAACAAGCCTTTAAACCCCTAGGTTACCCTAGTGGACGAGTTTGAGTCTCGTGAGGGTTTTTAGTAATGATACCCACAAACATTGAACTAAATGTAAAAATTAAAAGAAATAATAAAAACAAACAACTCAAAGACTAAAATTACAACAAAATCAAAAATTATTTTTTTTTGAATAAGAGAAAACAACATATCACAAAAATGTCTCATACTTTTTAATCTCCTTTAAGATCATAATTAAAATCTCAAGCATAAGTTATTTTAATCTCTTCAAACAATAATAATTTATTATAATAATTAGTCGAAAATCATTTTCATATTTCATGTCAAAAATGTATCAATTTAATTTCACCCAATTTCAGTGTCATGAATCAGAATTCGCTTCGACTCTATTCCTCACAAGTCAATACTCTCGAAACACTGAATCCTATGGGTTCAAGCACTCATACTATATTATATGCGAAAGAGTTGATGTATAGAAATGAACTAATATGTTCGCATATGTATAAAGAATAAAGGCTCAAAGTGTTATGTTAACATTGATCTCATGAAAGGAATCAAATGTATAAATTATAAATATATCATATATAAAAATTATTTTCATGCATAAATCAAACTCATTAAGAAAGAATTTCAAGATATATGCCTTTTACAAATGAAGAGAGTGCAATGACTTTTTAGGGAATTATTTCCTATATCTTTCTTTTGTAATTAACCTTTACTCACAACTTTGTAGGCAATGTGGGTTATAGTATGTAGATTATACTATATATTCTTTATCTCTCTTTTTTTTCCTAAAGATATTTCTCAATATATGTTTTTAGAGAGTCAACCCATGTACAGATTGTATATTTTTTTTTGTGAGTGGTTAATTTTGTGGATTTTCTATTTGATCTTGGTTTAGGTAACCCCAGATATGTCTCTTTTTTTGTAGCAGTCATGCATGAATGAGATATAAGCATATACTATCAATTTCTACTCAAATCATTTAATCTAAGCAAAAATAATAATAAAAAATATACGATACTCTATTAAGATGAGAAAAAATTCATACATTCAATGCTAATACCTATAGAGATCATCTAAAAATTTGAAGAAATAAGAAATGTGTTTGGAGTAGAAAAAATATATATTTCACTCTGAATAAAGGAAATTATGCTCAAATTATATCTCACAAAGGTAGTCTCCACTAAAAAAAATTCATAAACACCGATTTTGGGTTTAATATAATTTCTACATCTTATCAAGAAATACTAGTTATGACAAAAACTAACTAATTATCAAAAAATAATTACAAAATATTTCATGATATGTTTTCAAAAATTAATCTAACAGTACAAAAGACTTAACTATTTACTTAAATTTGATTTAAAGAAATGATAAATTTTTGTGAAAAAGTTTTTTTTAATTCCAAAAATTACTAAATCACACAAAATAGAAATAAAACCAAATTTTTTTATTTTTTTATTTTTAAATTGTCAAATTATTTTTTTAATTAAGCATGGTAACTTTTCACCACCCTCAACCTAGAACTTACATTGTCCTCAATGTAACAACTGTAAATTAAAGATAAAGAGAAGAGAGAAGAAAGAGAAGAAAGATTACCTATTTCTTGAGAAAGTGCAAGTAGTAATGGAAAATGCAGGTGCATCTATCATATTCATCATTAAAGTGTATACAGATAGATCGTTGTGAACTTTTAACATCCCAACAAATATTTTTAGTTTTAACAATTTAAAAATTATTCACATGTAATTAAAATGAAATAAACAATAAAATTAAGTAAATAAAAGAAATAAAAGAAAATTACCTAAAATGATGGGTTGCCTCCCATCCAGCGCTTAGTTTAACGTCTTAGCAAGACGTAACTTGGGAATTGCATTTTAAGTAAACTCAATGTCCACTCATCATTGAGTCAATCAAACCTTCAGGTAAGACAAGGTTGTCTACCTATACTTTTTCACTCATGCCCTATTGATTTTCAGATTTCTTTCTGTACTTAAAACTAGAGGCATACTTTGAGTTTTAGATAACCCACATCTAGGTACAAATCAAATAATTAAGGCATAAAAACACAATTGTACCTAGATTAAAAAAAGCAACTAACTCCTTAGATTATAATTAAAACTTTAAAATTTTGGAGGTAGTTTCAGAATTTATGTTTTTTTTTGTTTTTAAGAAAAAAAAATAACATAATCACTATTAACCAAGAGTGCTCCCAGGAAAAAATGGTGGTGCAAAGGCTCCTTAAAAACCATCCTCCTAGACAGAACAACGTTCCCAGGAAAGACTAGTGGCACAAAGGCTTCCAAGAACTAGTCTCCTAGACAGAACTCCCTTAGATCTTTACTTTTCATGTTATTAAGTTAAATTAAATAAAAAGTTAAGTTAATGAAAATCTAAGTTAATTAAGTTTAAAGAAAAGGTTAATTAAGTTAAGTGAATTAAAAAAATCTAAGTTAATTAAGTTAAGTTAAAAAAAATCTAAGTTAATTAAGTTAGTAAAAAAAAAAGTTAATTAAGCTAAGCGAAGTAAAAAATATAAGTTAATTAAGTTAGTAAAAAAAACTAAGTTAAGTAAGTTAAATAAAAATCAAGAAGAAAAAAAATAGCTAAAGAAAGAAAAATAAAAAATGATAAAATAAAATAAAATTGAAAAAGGTAAAAGAAAATAAAGAAAATAAAATTATGATTTAAAATAAATAAATAAAATAGTAAAAATTAAACTAAAAAAAAATTAAAATTTTGGTTTTTTTTTATTTTTTTTGTCTTTATTTTTGTCTTTATTTATTTATTTGTTTTATTTTTTAAATTAAAATTTTTGAAATGTTTTTTTTAATATTTTTACTATTCATGAACGGTAAAACTTTTTTTTTAATTCAAATTTTAAATTTCTAAATTATTTTATTATTCACGCTACAATTTTTATTTAATTTTTGTATTTTTTTTAATTTTTATTTATTTTTAATTTATTTTTATTATTTCTTATGAAATTTGAAATTTGATTAAATGTTTTTTTTTGTTTTTATTTTTTTACAAAAACAAAAAAAAATCACAATTATTTACGGCACAAAAATATTTTTAAAATTTTGATGAATAAATTAAAAACGCTATTCCTTCCCCGGCAACGGCGCCAAAAACTTGATGCCATCCCCGGCAACGACGCCAAAAACTTGATGAGCAGAATCGGGATTGCCAAAAACTTTGATGCCATCCCCAGCAACGGCGCCAAAAACTTGATGAGCGAAAACCGGTATTGTCGATCCTGCCAATACTTTGGTTTTATATTTATAAAACTCTCGCAAGTGCACGAATCATTTCGTAGAAAATGATAAGTATACTCCCAAGGTCGATCTAAGGAAGGAATGTATGTGGTTTTTAATTTATTATTCAAACTTTTAAAAACAAAATTAAATCCTAAACATCTTGTCACGATATTTTGGGTTTGTTTTGTGTTTTAATCTACTTACATAAAAATAAACATAGATTCAATAAACATTTATGCAAATTTTATCTTTTATAAATAGTGGAGTATTTATGGATATAATAACTAAGTTAATTATGCTTGCTCATATTATCTAGGTTATTAAAAATATGAATTGATATTTATTGATTCTCCCTTTTTTGTATGAATAACACCTTTGGTGGGGTTAGATATTCTTTGTTAACTAAACAAATCAATTAACACCTATGGGTGGAGTTGATAACTAATTTGGTTAATTAAATTAATTCCTTGTTCTAAGAGATTGAAAATGAACCATTTAAATGCCACCTTTGGTGGGATTAGACAGTTTAAACTTTATTCAAGGTGTCCAAATTAAACCTAAGAATTTAGTTATCCGAGTACTAACTTTCAAGTTTTAAAACCACTACTGAAAACGTGTTGTCAATACATTTTCAGATAATAATTCTTATAAAAACTTTTGAAATAGAGCTTCACTCTAACTACCGGGCTATTGTACCAACAAATAAAAGAGCACTACACTAAAGTAGACCGGATAATTAATCCTTAAAATATAATTTTCAGATTTAAGTTTGTAATGAAAAATAATATATTTCTCTCTAACATTCTTAATATAAAATCTTGAATAAAAAATAAAATCAATTCATTTTAGAGATTTTACCTATTTAATATTTCGCAAGCATAACAACGTTATTATTATATCATTTTTACAAACAACCAGCATAGTTAAATTTAATCACAGACATATTAAATATAACATGTAAGAAATAAGCATAAAAAATAACTGCAAAGAAAATAAAATCCTTACAGTACTTCGATGCCATTCCCGTTGCTAGAAAACCTCCAAACGGAATTTGCACTCCCAATTATTGAATCAAAAAGCAAATAAATTACAAAAACATAACTAGTTCTTCCCAAAAAGGGAAGAACTCTAAAATTAAGAGAAACTAGCTAAAACATAAGAAAAAGCTAAAAAAAACTAAAAACTAAGAAATGGAGAGAAAGAAAGAAGAGAGAAGTGTGTTTTGAGGTGTGTTTTGAAGTGAAGGGAAGGGGGGTATTTATAGGTGAGGATGGAGAGAAAAAATGAGTAAAAAAATGTAAAAACAAATGTTAAAAAATGTAACAACGCGTAATGGGGGCCTTTGAGCCTTCTTGTATGTATGTCACGCCTTACAGCCTTGGCGTGAAACGGTCTGTATTTGAAATGGCTTGGGAAAGCGCTGGGCAATGAGCACGATTCTGTCTTTTTGACATTTTTGACCTTTTCGACCCATTTTGTCCAATGTTTCCATGTTTTTTGACCTTTTCCCACTTATTTATTAATATATTTGTGATGTATTGCTTCAAGTATTCATTTTTGAGTCTTTAAATTGCGTTTTTAAGCCAAAAAAACCTGAAAAATAATAAAAATACCCGTGATTCCGAAAAAGACAAATTTATATAAATATATGATAAAACATATAAATATATATATTTTGAATCAATTAATGTACATAAAATCATGGTTATTTTAGTGCTTTTTGAGCACTTATCATGTGCCTAATAGGAGATACATGAACTATATGTTGCTAACTGATGAAGGAGAGCTTGAATGCTATGATGAAGCTTTTCAGACTCGAGATGCCAGCAAGTGGGAGCTTGCCATGATATTGAAGTTGTCCTCAACTTTAGTTTGTCTGCTAGAGTAACAAGACTAGAATAGCTGCTGTAGTGATCGAGGTGTGAAGACAGATTGAAATCAATCTTTAAGTGGGAGATTGTTGGAGATTTCTACAAAGCTCCTTAATTTAAGGAGCAAAATAAGGAGCATAACATGGAGCAAAACAAGGAGCTTAATTCTAGGAACCATTAATTTAAGGAGTAATTCAAGTAGTGAATTTTCCTATAAATAGATGTGTAATTGTAATGAATTAATCAACCAAGTGTTCATTCCAATTAAGAGAAAAGCTTTTGTGAAAGAAATTAAGAGTAATTTTCTTGGGTGTAATTGGGTTGTGGGTTGTGAGTTGTGAGTGTTGTAAACACCATGTGTAATTTCTCCCCTTTTAGTAAAATATCTATAGTAGGTCCGAAAATGTAAGCAAGATTAGCCAAACTCTGTTATCAAATTTGTGTGTTATTTTGTTTATTTTGCTTTCTCATAAATCTGGCTTATCGAAAATTTGCGTAATTTCCCAACACATCAATCAAATCATTGATCTTTAATTCACCAAGTCTGTAGAAAGTCTTTAGGATAGTAACATTTTTGTGTAGCGATGGGGAAGACTGGCGAGAAATTTTCAATTTGGTTTTCCTTGTTTATAGGTTTACCAAGATTGAATGACAAGTTTATTAGATCAAAGAGCCGAGTGTAGAACTTGTCAAAAGTTTCACCTTCTTACATTTGAAATAGTTTAACGTATGAGTTACCCTTATACTTTGTCTCCAAACTATGACAAGCTTCTTTAGACATCTGACAAGCTTGGATTTTTTTGGTATTTATCCAAGATAACAGATTTGATGAGAACATAAATACCTCTATTTTACCATTTAGATTCTTTAATTTCCTTCTATATCCATTCAATTATGGGCTTAAGGATGATAGAGTTATCATAAAGGATTTTTGGTTGATACAATCAACCAATTTCAACAAGATACCAAACACGTACTACAAGACTTTGGGTAATGTAGGACAACTCCTAATATAGATTGAGAAACAATAGGGTAGACATAAGTTTCTAGTAGTCTTATAAGTCTTATAGGACAAGTATTACGAAAAATTTGAGGTGGAAATTTATAGGGTGATTTTTGAACATATTTAAAACTTTTCTTTTAGAACAACTACTAACTGTCCTATATGTTAACATATAGTATGATTAGTAGCTATCCTAAAATAATTTTTTAATATAAACTTGTGTTTTTCTCTCAAGATTCCCATTTCTCCCTTTGTAAACTTATCGAGTTTATGGCACATTTCTAGTGTTCTAACACTACTATCATTCCAATCAATCATGCTGTCTATCTAGCTAGCCTTTTTGGCATAAGGTAGCCTCACATGCCTTAGGTTTCTATCCTTGTCACCATCGATATGCACCCTACTACCTCCATCACCACCGTTCCCTTGAAAGGTTGGACATGGATAGGTAACTCAGTTTGTATTATCTCTAAGAAAAATGTCATCTTTTTTTTTTTGTATTTCTACTTATTATCTCTTCTTCTTAGTTTTGAGTTTGATTTGGTGTTAATTTTTCTTTTTGTTTTTGTACAATGAAGTCCTTGGTAAAGGAGTTTCAAGGGAACGGTGGTATTGTATAAATTTTAAATTTTGAGACAAACCCATTTTAGATTTGTAAAATATTTGAGCTATGTTGGATGCTACAATGAGTTTTAGTAAATGGGTATTTCAATTTTTTTTACTTTGTTGATTGATTTGGGTGATTTGATTGATTGATTGTTAAAGTTATAGAGCATTTGGAGTTGCTAAGAACCAAGTATAGCTTTGTGATTTTCTTCAAATCCCTGATGATCTTGAGAGACTATATTGTGGAATTCATTTGTTGAAGACATTGAAGCATAAGAAAATCATGAAGTTTTATACTTCCTGGGTTGATACTTCAAATAGGAACATCAATTTTGTAATTGAAATGTTCATTTTTGGGACTAAGTATTAAATTATTTTTTTCAATATTATGAATTTTGTATTATGTTTTACCAAAAAATACCTTTAACATGTGTGTTTGAATGATGTGCTTGTTATGAATTTTATTTATAAATGTATTAATAATGTAGGAAATTATCAATATCTAATTTTTTTAAAAATGTTATACGTCTAGTTAGTAGTTGCCTTAAAGAAATTTCTTATAGGATGGTAAGTAGTTGTCTTATATAGATTTCTTATAAGACAATCAGTAGCATCTTATACATTGAATTCGTTTAGTATAGACAATTATAGGATGATCATTAACCATCGTATAATAAAAGTAGAATGGCCAGTGACCATCATATTTTGCATTTTTTGATGTAGTGATGGTCTCCAAGCAACCACAAGAAGGCTTGCATATGAGAATTCTAATAGGTGTAGTTCATCCCATTGAAAAGTAGAGGTCACCCTACATTACTTCCTTCTCTAGAATCTATTACTTCCTTCTCTAGAATCTATTAGAAGAGAATGATTGTGTGAGAAAAGCATGTTAGATAGAATCAACACAAAATAGTGATTAAGCCTATATGGATGTACCCACCCTGATACCAACTGAAAATGTTCTAGACCCAGTAAACAACAAGGGTAACGATAGATAAACTCCTTAGGACTCACCATTAACTCACATACAAAAAAAATAAAAATAGATACGCATCATATAATATCTAAATGACAATTGAGAGAATATTATACAGTCAATAATAGATAGAGATACATGAAGCATGGTATCGCATAATAGATTCAGAAATAGAAAACATGCAAGAGATAGAAATAAAGGTTTTTCAATCGCAATCCAATCCTTATTTGGATAAAATCTTGATATACAAACACAATATACAAGCATACAAAAAAGGTGATATAACTAGATAAACTTACATAAGATCATTACCTATATGGTAACATCCATAATGACTATGAAATAAGAGTCATCAATGCACTTTTCTCATTAATATTTTCTTGTTTAATTCAATAAATAGTATTTTTGGGGTTAAAAATATTAAAATATGAAATTTCTAGTGAAAAGAGGTAAAAAAATAATTTTTGGGATTATTCTAAAATAATTATGGATTTTTATGAATTTTTGATATAGGACCAATCATAAGTTGTCATGTGGATGCCACGTAAGTAGCAGAGTTAACAGAGAAAGCCACGTAAATCCATGCAATCGAAGAAAGCGAATCACGCAAAGTCACATGTATAGAGTGAAGTGGTGCTTTGACATGTGTCAATACTGCATTCCTTTCGAGTTTGTAGTGCGATCAAACAATGATGCCACATGTCATAATGGAAATTGATGCGTATTTTCGCAAGTGTACGAATCGTTCAAGTAATAAAGTGTACAAAAGTACAAAATATCAAACCCACAAGAAATGGCATTACTAAGTACCAAAATTGACTAATCCAAATTTTATTTGAAAACTGAATTTTTGAATTTGTTTAAGAAGTAAATTAACTTAAAACTAACGCAAATAACAAAATTTAATGTTGTTAACAAATGATTAAAAACGCTAAGGCATTTGATTTCGCTAAATCAATTCAATCCGATTTCAAGTTATGTTATATGAGAATCAAAGTTAAAAGTGATGGTTGAAAAACCCAAATTTACCTAATACTCTCTCTCGAGTTATATAAGAATTACTTATCTATGAAAACCAACTATATTTCTATGAAGATTTAATCACAAACAAGCACATTACGATTTATGGAATTTCTAGAATAACCACATACATCATGCATTAGTTCTCACACTCGCATTCAACATACGGTATTTATCACAAGAAGCATTCATTACACATCTCCTCTTGGTCTCAATATAATGCAACAAATCATTTAAATCTTGATGATAAATTTAAAAGCATTAAGCATCGAAATAAATACTCAACTTGAAAACAATGAATTCATATAACGATAACACAAGAAATCAGATTTTCATGATTCAACTACATCATAGCCTTAGCAAAAATGAATTAGTTCATAACGAAAATAAGAACAAACATATTCTCAATTGAATCCATGAACAAACAATCTGATTAAAATGCAGAAAATAAAAGCTAAGGAGAAGAGATGAAAAACTCTTGAAGAGGAAGACTTGGTAGCAAGAATGGTGATGATCCTTCAAGCTTCTCCAAACTTTCTCTCCAAAATTTCCTTTTCTCCTGAAAAAATAACTCAATTCTGCTCTCTCTTCCATCTCCCTCTTTCTCCATCATAATGTATATATAGATCTAGGGTTTGGGGGGTAATTTTGGAACGAAACAACAAATAAAATGTGTTTTCGGACGAAACTAGCCGCCGGCGACATTATTATCGCCGCGGCGAGATTTCTGGCAATTTAAATTTTGTTTTTCTAATTTTGGCCGGCTGCCAAATTAATGTGGCCGGCGGTTAGATTATTTGGCCTGCGGCGAGAATTATTTGGCCGGCTGCGAGATGAGTTTACCAAAATTTGTGCTCTCGGGAAGATTTTCGCCAAGATTTTCGCCGGTGGCAAGATGAATATGGCCGGCGGTGAGAGTACTTTGGCCGGCGGCGAGATTCACTTGGCCAAAATCCGTGCTTCCTGCATGATTTTCAACATTTTCTCCGTAAGGTTTTCGCCGGCGGCGAGAATACTCTCGCCGGTGGCGAAATTCCAAATTTTGAAATTTTGTTCTCTTTTTATTTTCATTCAATCCCAATCATTGTACTTTGTCCCTAACTTCTCCAAAATCATGATTTTACCTGAAATTGCACTTTAAACACGAAATACCCGTGAAATGACATTTGTGGATTAAATAATCAAATAAACACAATTTTCACACAAATATGAACATTTAAATCATAATAAAAATGCAATAATTTAGCTCTTATCAGAAATTTTCAATTCATTTCACGTATATATCACGCCATTCATAACCGTGAATCACACTATACACACGGTACTAACTCATCTTTAGTTGAACAAGACTAGTCCTCTCTCCATGCTTCGAGCTCTAATTCACCCTATAAACCACACATGCCACGTATCACACTCCTATTGGTTGGTGTTGTTTATTTTCCTTTTTTGATCTCATCCTTTGATCTGAAGTTGCTTTGATGGTCCAGATTCCGCTTTAACTATATTTAACCCCCTAATTTCCCTATAAACCATAATAAGCCATAATTAACATAATTTTCATCAGTTTTAGGAGCCCCAACAAACTTCTTGCTAGTCTCTAGCAAGAAAAGAGATCTATTTAATAAATTCAAAGGATACATTAAGAGAAACTTCAAAGAAAATTTTATTCTATTTACAAAATTACATTGAGCGTATGCAATAAGCCTTTAAACCCCTAGGCGGCCCTAGTAGGACGAGTTGTAGTCTTGTGAGGGCTTCCAGTGATGATACCCACAAACATCTTACCTATAACTATCCTAACTTAAAACAATAAAATCACACAAAAATTAATTTGCACAAATGTCTCAAAAATTGTAAATAACACACAACACATAGAATAATTAAATGTCACCTAAGCTTTAAGAAATCTCAAATGCCAATTTCACTTTTGTTATTGACTCTTAAACATCAAACCACAAACCACAAACCAATAGCCATAATGCCCAGATAATATTATGTAGAACATCCACAAACAAAAAGGTGAAATCTCAAACTCCATAGGCTCACTCTTCAAAACTCTCTCCACTAATGAAGAAAAATACACCACTTCGGATCAATAGGACTTATTAGGCTTGTAATGTTAGGCTTAGGTATTTGGTTAAGAAAGAACGAGAAGTGTCAAAATACAAATAATAGCACTTATTAGATTAAACACAACCAATTAAGTAAAAGAGTAACACCATTTAACTCAAATTGTTTCTTCCGATCATAACCCATTTTTCCAAAGATAAACAATAATTCTTCCTCAATCTTTCACCTCAGTACATCCATTACTAACACTCTTTTATTTACTAGAGTGTGAAGGCCTTTTTTTTTCTTTTCTTTTCTTTTTTTATTATTCCATCCTTACTCCAATTGCTCTTGAAAAGTTTGTGTTCAAAATTAAGTGCTCTTATATATATATATATATATATATATATATATATATATATATATATTTGGCTCAGTAAAAGGTAGGTTATAGAAGGCAAAAAGAAAGAAAAATAAGGCTAACAATATATTTAAATAGGCTCAAAGAGGTAACTAGTGATATAAGGATAACAAGGTAGGCTTAAAATGGCACAATCGATCCAAAAATGGCCTACATCATATCCTAAACAGTGCAATCCCAAATTATTTCGCCTCAAGAGGTTTTCAAATGAGTTCTAGAGTTCGTTGAGATCACAAAAATGTCCATGAAAAATTCGCACATAAGACTTCTCTAAGCATTTAGACTAATCAACCAAATCATACCACATACCAAAAGAGTCGCCTACTAGGTAAAATCAACATTTGAAATTATCTTTAAACCGAAGCAAAATTTAATGTCTTCTAAAAGCTACTTGTTATCACAATCACATTATTATCATCAACGTGCAAATTAAAATAAGTAAAATGCAAATAAAATAAAAAATAAAAATAAAAGAAATTAAATCAAAATGTAGAAAAATAAATGGAAAATCAAAATTAAACACAAATAAACACACAAACAAAACTAATAAAAACGAAGGGAAGAAAAGATTTACCGTTTACCGCATCCCCAACTAAAACCTTACATTGTCCTCAATGTAAGAAAGAAAAACTGTAAATGGCTTTTTTTTACCTGCAAGACAAATAAAATAAGAAAATTTAATTAAAAATAAAATTATCATAAAATGAAGTGCAGAATTTAAAATTTCTAAAATAAAATGAGATAAAAGATGAGAAAACAAATTTGATGGGTTGCCTCTCATTAAGCGCTTTAATTATAGTCATTAGCTAGACTTTATGTCATCTTTCTGCTTGCTGAATTCTCCGTCAAAATATGGCCTCAACTGTTGTCCATTTACCTTGAAAGTTCCCTTTGTGTCATGACTGATCTCAATTGTTCAATAAGGAAACACCTTGGTTACTAGAAAAGGTCCTGACCAACGACATTTTAGTTTTCTTGGAAAAAGTCTGAGACGGGATTTATAAAGCAGCAATTTCTGTCCCACCTCAAAGTTTTGCCTCAAAATGTGCTTATCATACCAAACCTTCATCTTGTCCTTGTATATTCGGTCATTCTCATAAGCATCATTCCTCATTTCATCCATCTCATTTGTTGCAGATTTCACAAGGCAAGCTTCTAGTGGTAGCAATGGAGTTCTCTCCTCAAAAGTTTCCGAGATTAACTTGTCAAGAGTGTTAATTTGAAAACAAGAATGTACCTCACTTGGAAATTTCATTGCTTCAAAAACATCAAAAGTCACTTGTTCATCTTGCACCCGTAGAATGAGCTTTCCTTGCTGAACATCAATCAATGTTCTTCCAGTTGTAAGGAACGGTCTCCCCAATATCAACGGTACCTCTCTATCTTCCTCCATGTCAAGCACCATGAAATCTACAGGGAAAATAAATTTGTCAACTTTAATTAAAACATCCTCAATTACCCCTCGAGGATATTTCACCGATCGATCCGCTAATTGTAGAGAGATTGAAGTGGGTTTTACTTCTCCCAGGCCTAGTTTTCTGAAAATAGAAAGTGGCATCAAATTAATGCTTGCTCCTAAATCACATAGGACTTTATCAAAATTACAACTTCCTATAGTACAAGGTATAGTAAAACTCCCTGGATCTTTCAATTTCTGTGGCAGTTTTCTTTGAAGAACTGCACTACACTCCTCATTTAGCATGACAGTTTCATAATCTCCCAGCTTCCTCTTCTTTGATAGAATTTCCTTCATGAATTTTGCATACTTGGGCATTTGTTCCAACATCTCTGCAAAAGGAATGTTAATATGCAATTTCTTAAAAATATCCAAAAATTTATCAAATTGATTATCAATCTTTTTCTTATTCAATCTTTGAGGATATGGGATAGGAGGCTCATATTTTGCATTTGGGGAAGGTTGAACATCTTGGGATGTTGATGGATTTGCTTTAGATTTTTCCATCATTTTCTCTGATTTCCCATGCCATTCAAGTTCTTTACCGCTTCTCAATGTGATAGCCTTTACATGCTCTTTGGGATTTATTGTGTCACTAGGCAATGATCCTTGAGACCTTTCTGCAATCTGCTTTGAAAGCTGCCCTAGTTGGTTTTGGATGTCCCTGTTTATTGCCTCTTGATTTCTGAAATTTGTTCTTGTCTCCTCAATGAACTTTCCCAAAATTCCTTCCAAATATGTTTGTTTCTTCTCTTGGGGTTGGTAGGAAGATGATGATGGTTTGAATCCCCCTTGGTTATTTCCCCATGACAAATTTGGATGATTTCTCCAACCTGGATTGTAGGTGTTCGAATATGGGTTATGTTGAGGTTTTTGGAAATTTGAAACATAATTTGCTTGCTCAGCATTTGGTAAAGCAAATGGATTTCCAGCTTGGCACTCGATACTAGCATGATTTCCACCACATAAATCACATTGTGTAGTTGGTTTGGATTCGAATTTGGATGACAAAGAATCCATCTTTCTTGAAAGAGCAGCAACTTGAGCCGACAAAGCATTCACTGAATCAATTTCATGCACTGTTGCTGGTCTTTTTGCAATTACCCGCTCTCAATGCCACTGATTATTGTTTTCTGCCATGATCTCTAATAACTCATGAGAATCCTCCGGTGTTTTTCCCATTAAAGACCCTCCAGCTGTAGCATCAATCATTGCACGATAGTTTGAAACCAACCCATTATAAAATGTAGAGACTTGCAGCCAAATTGGTATACCATGATGTGGGCACTTCCTCAACATTTCTTTGAATCTTTCCCAAGCTTCATACAATGATTCTTGGTCATATTGTATAAAAGATGTGATTTCATTCCTCAATTTTGCTGTCTTAGCAAGAGGAAAGAACTTGGACAAGAATTTCTGAACCAATTCATTCCATGTTGTAATTGATCCCGGTGGTAATGAGTTTAGCCACTCCTTGGCTTTATCCCGAAGTGAAAAAGGAAAAACCCTCAATCTTATAGCATCTTCAGACACACCATTTATCTTGTAAAGATCACTCACCTCCAAAAAGTAAGCAATATGTGCATTTGGATCATCCTTTGACATTCCCCCAAACTGATTTGATTGAACCATTTGGATAAAGGATGGTTTTATCTCATAGTTATTTGCTTGAACAGTTGGCCTGCTTATACCCGAAGTAGTTCCAGTAACATTAGGCACAGCATAATCCCTCAAAGCTCTATGATTTCCACCTCCCTCAACAAATGGTGGATCCATAGTTGATTGTCTATTAGAAGGTGAGGTTGAACGCCTTATTTCTCGGTTTAGATGCCTAAATGTTCTATCAATCTCTGGATCAAATGGAAATTGGTTAAGGCTTCTTGTATGTCTCATACAACAATCCTACAAACAGAAAATTAACTTGCACAAAAACAACACAAAGTTACCCTTTTTTATGATAAATGAAATAAAAGAGCAAAATATACAAAATTAAAAAAGAAACAATGATAAAGCAAATTAACTTCAAATTAAAACTAAGATTAGGTAGTATCGATATTAATAAAATCAAACCATTCCCCGGCAACGGCGCCAAAAACTTGATGTGTATTTTCGCAAGTGTACGAATCGTTCAAGTAATAAAGTGTACAAAAGTACAGATATCGAACCCACAAGAAATGGCATTACTAAGTACCAAAATTGACTAATCCAAATTTTATTTGAAAACTGAATTTTTGAATTTGTTTAAGAAGTAAATTAACTTAAAACTAACACAAATAACAAAATTTAATGTTGTTAACAAATGATTAAAAATGCTAAGGCATTTGATTTCGCTAAATCAATTCAATCCGATTTCAAGTTATGTTATATGAGAATCAAAGTTAAAAGTGATGGTTGGAAAACCCAAATTTACCTAAAACTCTCTCTCGAGTTATATTAGAATTACTTATCTATGAAAACCAACTATATTTCTATGAAGATTTAATCACAAACAAGCACATTCCGATTTATGGAATTTCTAGAATAACCACATACATCATGCATTAGTTCTCACACTCGCATTCAACATACGGTATTTATCACAAGAAGCATTCATTACATATCTCCTCTTGGTCTCAATATAATGCAACAAATCATTTAAATCTTGATCAGAAATTTAAAAGCATTAAGCATCGAAATAAATACTCAACTTGAAAACAATGAATTCATATAACGATAACACAAGAAATCAGATTTTCATGATTCAACTACATCATAGCCTTAGCAAAAATGAACTAGTTCATAACGAAAATAAGAACAAACATATTCTCAATTGAATCCATGAACAAACAATATGATTAAAATGGAGAAAATAAAAGCTAAGGAGAAGAGATGAAAAACTCTTGAAGAGGAAGACTTGGTAGCAACAATGGTGATGATCCTTCAAGCTTCTCCAACCTTTCTCTCCAAAATTTCCTTTTCTCCTGCAAAAATAACTCAATTCTGCTCTCTCTACCGTGCCCCACTTTCTCCATCATAATGTATATATAGATCTAGGGTTTGGGGGGCAATTTTGGAACGAAACAACAAAAAAAATGTGTTTTCGGACGAAACTCGCCTGCGGCGAGATTTCTGGCAATTTAAATTTTGTTTTTCTGATTTTGGCCGGCGACCAAATTAATGTGGCCGGTGGCTAGATTATTTGGCCTGCGGCGAGAATTATTTGGCCGGTTGCGAGATGAGTTTACCAAAATTTGTGCTCTCGGGAAGATTTTCGCCAGTGGCAAGATGAAAATGGCCGACGGTGAGAGTACTTTGGCCGGCGGCGAGATTCACTTGGCCAAAATCCATGCTTCCTGCATGATTTTCAACATTTTCTCCATAAGCTTTTCGCCGGCGACAAAATTCCAAATTTTGAAATTTTGTTCTCTTTTTATTTTCATTCAATCCCAATCATTGTACTTTGTCCCTAACTTCTCCAAAATCATGATTTTACCTGAAATTGCACTTTAAACATGAAATACCCGTGAAATGACATTTGTGGATTAAATAATCAAATAAACACAATTTTCACACAAATATGAACATTTAAATCATAATAAAAATGCAATAATTTAGCTCTTATCAGAAATTTTCAATTCATTTCACGTATATATCATGCCATTCATAACCGTGAATCACACTATGCACACGGTACTAACTCATCTTTAGTTGAACAAGACTAGTCCTCTCTCCATGCTTCGAGCTCTAATTCACCCAATAAACCACACATGCCACGTATCACACTCCTATTGGTTGGTGTTGTTTATTTTCCTTTTTTGATCTGAAGTTGCTTTGATGGTCCAGATTCCGCTTTAACTATATTTAACCCCCTAATTTCCCTATAAACCATAATAAGCCATAATTAACATAATTTTCATCAGTTTTAGGAGCCAAGAAGAGAGAAACAAAGAAAAATTCAAAAGAAGATACAATTTTATTGAATATTTAAGAGGGAGATTGATATTACAATTCAAGAGATTGAGTGTATTTGTTCTTCTACTCATTTCTTTATACTTTTTTATTTCTTTATTTATGAAAATTATGAACGTTATGAATAAAATTATCTCTAGTTAATTTATTAACCTTGTAGTCTTATGAACGTAATTTTTACCATGTGATGAACTAAAATTTTGCCCCAATTATGATTTCAATTTAATTTTATCATTTAATCTGATTTTTCTGCTATTAGTTTTTTCTGGCTAAAAACTTATCTATAGAGGCAATTAAATAGATTTGAGAGAATTATTTAATTATTTATCTTGATTAAATAACATGCATAGTTTCTAGGCAGAGATGTATGATTCTTATGTATGTGATCCATAATTGATGAATTTAATGAGTAGTATTCAATTTGATAGGGGAGGAGTATATGCTATATTAGATTCAATTGATCATATAATTGATTGATAATTATATTGGTGGATTTTAATGATTCACATGTTTAAAAAATTGAGAGACTAAGTATTCATAGATATTTTCTTATATATATTCTTAGTTGTCAATTCTAATTTAATTAATTATTGTTATTTATTTTTATTTTTCTTAATTTTGCTTTCTTAAAATATAAAAACACCAAAAAAATTGCTTTTTATTGTTTAGTTTTAAAAATTAGTTTCTAATAACATAATCTGTGTGAGAATGATGTTTTCTTATCATTATATTATTTATTGTAATACATATACTTGTGTATTCATTGCACACAATTCGTATCCGATCATGTTTTTGGCACCGTTGTTGGGGATTATAAACATTAAAAATTGATTATTTATTTTATTTTATTTATTTATTTTTCATGATTTTAATTTTAATTTATTTAGTTATTTATTTTAATTAATTTTTTTATTTACTTTATTTTATTTTTTTATTTAGTTATTTATTTTTAATTTAGACATCTTTTTTAGTGTTATTAGAAACATAATGAGTCTATTGGAGAGCAGAGTCAATAAGGGAGAAATTCTTGATGAAATATTTCCCACCAATAAAGAATTACAAGGTTGGGAATGATATTACCTACTACAAATAATGTGGAAGAGATAAAAATTCTAAGGAAGTGTCCTTACAATAGTATCCCTCATTGGATCCAAATGGAGACATTCTACAATGGTCTCAATGCTTAAACAAGAACCATTGTTGATGCATCCACTAATAGAGCTTTGCTAAGAAAATCCTACAATCAAGCTTATGATTTACTTGAGAAAATGGCTAGCAATAATTATCAATGGTCAATGGATAAAATGATAGCCATAAGAAGTGTAGGCAAAGTGCATGAGGTAAATGATATCACGGCACTTACAGCTCTATTATCATTTTTGGTTAATATTTTAAAGGTCAAAAATTCACCAGGGAGTATAAATCAAGTCGATTTTTAAGGGTGTTATGTGTGGTTTGTGTGGGGGCTTATTTGTTTAATAATTGTCTAAATAATCTTGAATCAACATTCGATTTGGGTAATGTGAACCAAAACAATAATCCATACTCGAACACATATAACCTAGGATGAAGACAACATCCAAATTTCTCTTGGAATAAAAAAATCAGGGTGGTAATCAACTCCATCATCAATCATTTCCACCACCTAGTTTTGACCAACCACAGTAATCACAAGCTCAAGAGAAGAAGCCACTTATTGAGGGTAGTACAAATTCAATAATGGGGATGATGAAAGACTTTATCCGATCAGTAAACAAAAAAATGTATACTCAAGAGGCTTTAATTTAGAATATAGGAAACCAAATGGGCCAACTTGCCCAAGCCATAAGTTAAAGGCCTCAAGGTAACCTTCCATATGATACAGTTGTAAACCCAAGAAGAGAAGGCAAGGAGCATTGCAATGCTAAAGCCTTGAGGAGTGGTAAAAGTATAGAAGAGGAAGATTAAACTTGAAAGAATGAGGATGACCATGAAACTAATAAGGATGAGGAAGAATTAGTGGATAAAGATAGCCATGAATAAGTGGATAAAGAGAGTAATGGAAGGGAAGTAATTCAGCCAAAAGAGAGCAATCTCTACAAACCCACTATTCCTTTCCTTCGAAGACTACAAAAGAAAAGGTTAGATACATAGTTTTTAGAATTTCTAAATGTCTTTAAGAAGTTACATAAAAACATATCATTTGTAGATGAAATTGAATAGATGCCTTCTTATGCCAAATTTTTGAAGGACATATTATCTAAGAAAAGAAGACTTGGAGATAATGAAATAATAACCTTAATTAAAGGTTGTAGTGCCATCCTTACTAGAAAACTATCCCAAAAACTGAAAGATTCGGGTAGCATTGACATTCCTTGCACAATTAGGAACATCCACTTTGAGAATGAATAATTTTACTTAGGTTCAAGCATTAACCTTATGCCATTATCAGCCTTCTATAGATTTACAAATGATAGATGGATCAATTAAGTGACCCTGGGGTGTAGTAGAATATGTGCTAGTAAAAGTAGACAAGTTCATCTTTCAAGTAGATTTTATTGTACTAGACATGGAAGCGAACCATAACATTCCTATCATACTTGGTCGTCCATTCTTAGCGACCAAAAAAGAACTCATTGATGTAAAAAAAGGAGAACTTACAATGAGAGTGCAAGATGAACAAGTAACATTTAAAATTTTTAAAGCATAACCCCCTGATATTGATAATGCTAATGAATGCTCAAGGTTAAATGTTACTAATTATGAGGATAACTTAAAATAATCTATTGAGTCACCCATACTTAAGAATATTACACATGTTGCTATAGACAATGATGCAAACTCACCATGAAACAACTCAATCTATTTTAATTTTGAAAGTATGAAATATATGATTGATATTGTTAATTATGTGAACTATTTGGAGACTGTACCTCCTATGTGTATACCTAATATGGATTTGAGATATGATCTATGTTCAAACCATCAATTGAAGGGCCACTAAGTTTTGACCCCACACTTTTATTCTACCATCCCAATCAAGTGGGCAAGCAGAAGAGTCCAATAGAGAGGTGTAAAAGATGTTGAAAATACATAAATTGGATGAGCTATGATGGAGTTTATATAAGAATGCCAAAAAGTATAAGAAGAAAATAAAAATATTGCATGATAAGAGAATTGAACATTGTGTTTTCAAATTGGAACATAAAGTATTATTGCACAAATCAAGACTCAAACTGTTTCCAGGAAAACTAAAAAGTAAATGGACATAGAGGGATGTACCTTAGGTCTTGATATGATAATCTAGTCAAGGATTTTAAATGTGATATTGGTTTGGAGATAACATAATTTTATTTGACTTATATTTTCATTAATTTTGTTTTGTAGGTAAATAAATGTGGAGAGCAATGGCGTAAGAAGATTGAAGAGTTCTAACAATAGATGTGGTGTGCCAATACTAAGGAAGTTTTCTTTCTTTTTTTCTTTTTTTTATTTATATGTGCACATTGAGGACAATGTGTAATTTTAGTTTGGAGGAGAAATCTTCATTCTCTACTTTAGTATTTAGTATGCATTTTAAATTTTAGGATATTTTTAATCATGATTTGGGTAGAAATTGATAAATATATGGAAACTAAATGCATGCATGCTTGATATGAAACATATGAACTCAATGATAAAAATTGGTTGTACTGACTAGGATAAGGAATGTAACATGCTCGTTAAGATACTTACATTAATTTTGTGATATGCTTGCTAGTTTGACTGCATTGATTCAAATTTTTACGCACATGTTCACAATTGATTTTGGTGCTCTTATTCTGAGAAAATTTGTGGTAAGTTGTGCGAGTTGATTAACTCTACTATGTTTTAGAGTCTATTTGATCATCCCTTGAGGAAAAATTCTAAATAGTATTTAGTAAGAGAAATGATTTAGGCTTTATTTGGATCAATTGAGCCTTTCAAGCTAACCATTGTTAATATTCGTAGTCATCCATTTGAGCCTAGCAAAGAACCTTTATTATCTTTAAGCTACATTTTATGCCTAACCAATAAGCATTACCTTTACCCTTGTACCTTTGGTTTGTTTGAAAAGAAAAAAATGCAATCATGTTTTATGCTATAGAGTGAGGTGAAATATAGTGCACCTAAAAAAAAGAGAAAAAGAAGACACAAAACTCACAACAAAATTATCTCTCTAAAGGAAAATAAAATAAAATTGAAAATAAGTTTGGGGGAAGGGGGGTTGAAGTTTCAAAAGAAGATGTGGAATAAAAGAATATGAAAAGAATGATAAGAAAGGGTACACTAAAATATCAAGTTAAAATTCAATTGCAGTTAAAAAGTATATGATGAATAAAAAGAAGCAAAAGTGTGGAAAGAGCTTAAATGTATTTATTTATCGAACCACACCTAAGCCTTACATTACAAGCATGTAAAGTCCTTATCCATATTTAGCTAAATTCATATTTATATTAGTGGATAGGCATGTGAAAAATAGACTTATAAGATTTGTTCTAAGATTGAATTGATTAGCACACTCATATAGGTTGATTTCATAAGTGCATTGGATGATATCATGTGCCACACACACATGAATCAATTTTTCAAAAACCTTGAATATCCTTGTATTGATGAATATGTGAATTTCCTTGTCATAGAATTGTATGACTTTTGAGAGGGATAGTTTTTGCGAATTATGCATGTATTCATCATACATATATATTTATGAATAGATTTCCCATGTCATTTTTTATTAGACTTGATTTTACTTGAGGACAAGCAAAAAGTTAAGTTTGGGGGTTTGATGATTATATGAAGTAGTCATCAGTGCACGTTTTCCTTAATTTTTGAAAATTGCAAATAGTCCCTCTCCTTTACCTTAACAATAGTTCATTGACTTTGATTCTCTATTTTTTATGAAATCTCCATCAGTTTATGTATTTTTCAACTCAAGAGGTATTTCGGTCTTTTTAAATTTGTGCTCAATTTTTATATGTTTGCTAGATGACATGAACTCCCTCATGGTGCTCCTGTTCCACATTCCTCTCAATGGTGGGACGATGAATCTAAAATAAGGTATCAAATGACTATATTTAGACATCCAATTTTGTACGAGCATGGAATAACCTGGATTGAATTTTACAAAATAGGATTCACGTTAGCCATTAGGGCTCTTGGTTGGAAATCATTGTTCACACCCTCAAAATTATGTTACCCTACTCATGTTCATGAATTTTATGCCAATGTTGGCTCAAAAATTCTTCACCCTAGGCCAATGAGTTATAATATTTTGTTCAAAATAAAATAGTTAACATCTTGACCCTGAAAATCAACATGATTTTGTCTATCATGAACACTAGGGATGATGGCTTTAACCTGGATTGGGATAGCACTACCAATGAGGATTTTTTTATCAAACATTCTGGTTCACCCAATGTTAGTATTAATGTTAAACAATTATACATTCTAGATGAATTCACTCCATTCTACCAGGTTTTGAATAAAATGGTTTGTAAAAATCTAATGCCATCAAATCACTCCTCTAAGATTGGATACTTGGATGCCAAGATATTATATTGTATTCAAAAAGGAATTGTATTCAATGTTGGTATAGTCATTTAGGATTAAATTATAAACCAATCTCATATTGTAAACCCGAGGATCCGTCTTCTTTATGGTTATCTCATCACTAATTGATTCTAGATGTGGGTATGTCACTAACAAGGGATTTGGATTTAGTTTGATTGATGGGTAACATTGGAAAGTCAACCATCTCATGATCATCTACTAAGACATCAAAGAGACAAAGATCTAGTGATGCTAGTACCAATGGTAGAGTTGTAGATGATATTTTGGGAGATGAGGACATGGAAAATATGTTTTCTTCTAAATCTTGTCATCAGGACTTATTTGAAAATGAAATGCGTATGAGAGTGGAAGCACTGTCAGAAAAAGTGGATGGTATGAAAAAAAGAATGATTACCATAGATGAACAACAAGAAGCACCATAGATGAATAACAAGACGCAATGTATTCCACGATCAAGGATATATATTGACATTACATGTTTCAACCTCTCGGACAACAATTTATCTTTATCTTATTTCATTGTTTTGTACTATCATATTAGTTGTTTAGAAGTCATTTTTTTTAATTTTCATATTTTGAAGTGTATTTGTAATCTGTTTAATGTTGTACATATATTATATCAATTAATACATTACAATTGCTTAACCTGCTAGTTTGTAATCCATTTGTATATTGCTTATTTTCTTGAACTTTCTTTTGAATTTCACATTCATCCTAAATGAAAACTCAACATTCATGCTTGTACTTATTTTGAGTTGTTTATTCATATAATAAAAGGGTAATGGAAAAATTGGAACATTAATTAAAAAATCTACCAAAAAAGGGAGAACTAATTTAGGGGGAGTGTTAATTTTTGAAATTTTCTTTTCGTGAGATTACATATGGGAGGATTTGTGTTTTTAATTTATATCTATTGATTACTTACTCTTATGCAATTTTCTTTTTGTGACATAACACTTAGTATGTTTAAAATATGCTAAGTATACATCAAGAAACTTGCAGAAATATGAAATCCTTTATAAACAAAATTGAAAAAAATATCACGTTTGGAAATGGACAGAACAAGATTCTTTTACATGGATAACTTAAAAGCACAGGTAAAACATTTACTAACTTTATACCATCCAATTTCAGGTAATAAAATGATAATTGTAACAGATACTTCACATGAGATACACATCAGGATCTTTTCATGTTCCAGAATTTAATTATCACAGTAATGAAAAAGAATACTTAGCGGTCAAAAAAGCTATTAAGAAATTTGCAATATGTTTAATAAGTTTCAAATTAATTGTTAGAACTAATAATAAAAATTTTAATAATTTTTTAAGAACTAATATTGCAGGTGATTATAAATAAGGAAGATTACTCAGATGGAAACAATGGTCTAACTACCATAATTTTGATATCAAACATCTTCCAAAAGACAAGAATAGTTTAGCAGATGCTCTTACAAGAGAATTAGTAACCTTTAACTATTTTAGTTCTCGTAGGAATAGAAATCTTGATATTAAAATCTAGATAAAGGAAAAGGAGATAGAATTCATCAGGAACAAATCGAGGTTTTATTCCTAGAGAAGTCTCTTTTAGAGAAAGGAATTAAACATGAAGAACTTAAAAGTTAAAAATCACAATTGAAGTCCAAAAACTCTAAAGAGGACCATCACAAAGAAGAACCTAATAGTTTAAAAGAGAGTAACACCTCTGAAAAGGAAGAAGGAAAAGCTCAATTGGGATGAAGAAGAAAAAAAGACCAAAAAAAGACTTATGTGGTCTATAATGACAAAAAAACTAGGAATTTACAACAATAGCATATAGCAAGAAAAGCTATTATCAAATTTATTAGAATAACTCACATAGCTTTCACTAATAAAATAGACGTTGAAGGCAATTATGCCAACTATAGAGTACCAAATTTATTAGCACCAAAAGAAATAGTTAAAAATTACTTTATAACATTATAGCAATAACCGTTGGTACAAAACCTGTTGAAGACCCTAGGAAAGATAGTATGGCTATCATTATAATTTAAAGAAACAAGTCCTATAGAGATAGTAAAGATAATATGATCACTAGTACTATTCAAGAAAACATTGTCCAAGATTACATTGGTCATTGAAAAAGAAAAAGATTAATACAAAAATTTAAGTTAATCACAATGGGTGAGTCTTCATAACTTATCTAGAAAATATACTCAAGAACATATCAAAGATATGAAATTTTAGAACCTAAAAAAAGAATTCCTTGTAGATAAAAAATTTAATATTCTTGAAGGAGCTTACTCTTGTTTTCATTTATAAACCTTTCCATGTACGTTTAATTAAGAAAATATACTCAAGAATTAATTTAAATGAATTAAAATATTTTCTACACAATTTTAAAAGGCTATCAAAAACTTTAGGAAGAAGATTAGAGTAGTTGAGAGGCCAGTCTATCTCAGATTTTTCAGTTCACTCATGGACTTTAATGAATAAAATTGTATTGGTCTCTACCATTTTATCAAATTAGGGATTACTAATACTAATAGAGAAGTCCCAAAACCAAGGGAACTTCTAGAAAAATAATTCAATAAAGATGGATGACATGTTCATCATAGGTATAAGGGCATGTGAGTAATATAATGTACCTAAGTTGAATTGTGAATACTATTTGAACAATATAAATTTGTTAAAATTGAAAAATAAATGACAACTAATTTTAAATCGCAATCCACAACTACTAATTTTAAATCTAATCACATTCTCATGCCAATTAGATTGCATACTATTCATTGAAAATTCATCAGTTATTGACTATACATAAAAATCATACATCTTTACCTAAAAACTATGTATATTATTTAATTAAGACAAAAAATTAAATAATTCCCCTAAATCCATTTGATTTCCTCTATATATTAATTGTTGGCCAAATAATTAATAGTATAAAAGTTGAATTAAATAATATAATTGAATTTAAATCACAATTGGGATTAAATATTATATCATCACATGTCAAAAATTGGGTTGATAAGATCCCTGAATTAATAAATTAGCTAGACATAATTATATCCATAAAGCTCATATTTTCTTAAAGAAAGACATAAAAATTAACAAAGAAATGAGAAGAATAAGAGATATACTCAAAATCTTGATTTGTAGCACTAATATTCTCTTGAATCATTTACAAAGTCATGTCTTCATTAATATCTTCTTGAAATTTTTCTCTCTTTTATCTCTTCTCGGTAACTGTTATTTTTTTTATTCTTACTTATGTGCTTAATTTTGTGAATGAATGGTGTTTATTTGAGGGAAAATGACCTAATATGGACCATTAGATAATCTCCTAAAATGACCTAATATGGACCATTAGATAATCTCCTAAAATGATCTAATGGTTTAGGATTAAAGCTAAGAATCAATGTTTGATTAGGAATAGAATTTTTGCCCAGCTAAGAATGCGCACCGCAAAGTTTTTTGTGTGTGCCATAGCATGGTCGCCTCTGATCACATAAAAATGTCCAGCTATAGATCGTGAACTACAACAACAAAAAAAATATCCCACGGTGTAGAAAAATGCTCGTCGTGGCATGGTACTAAGTTTTCCCACTTTTGACTCATTTTCACCCTTTTTCCTATCATTCCACCTATATTGACATAATTAAACATAAATTAAGTTTTTCATGATATTTTAACACATCAAAAGAAAATTAGTTGTTTAGAAGTGGCTAAATACCTCTACTTTTATAGAGTTATCACAGCTCCAAACCTAACTCTTTGCTTGTCTTCAAGCAAAGCCAAGTTTATCTAGCTAAATGATATAGGAATCATATCCATAAACACATATCTATTAGTACATGCATGTTAAGAAGAAATTGTCCCGCACAAAGATTGTACAGTTCTATGACAATGAGGTTCATATATCCACCAATGAACATTCCTAAGGATATGCAAGGTTTTTGACGAAACAATTCATGTATGTGTGCGTTGTACATGATGTTATTTAATGCATTCATGAAATCAACTTGTATTAGCATGCTACTCAACTAAGTCTTAGAACAAGTTTCATAAATCTATCTTCACACCCATTTCCACTAATGTATATATGCATTTAGTTAATGATCAATAGGGCTTTGCATGCTTGTAATGTAAGGCTTAGATGGGAGTAGATAAATGGGGAAATTTAGGTTTTATTCACTCCTTAGCTTTATTTTTATTCATTATGCAATGTTTTACAACAATTGAGCTTTCATTTAATGTTCTTGTGCACCCTATCTTACCATTCCTCTTATTTTTTATTCCACGTCTCTTCATTTTTAATATATAACTTCACAAACCCCCAAACTTATCTATAAGTTTATTCTTTTATTTTTCTTTTTCTTTTTTTATTTAAAGGGGTAATTTTGTGGTGATTTATTTGTTTTGTTTTTAATTAGAATGCATTACATTTTACCTTACTATAAAGCATAGCACATGATTGCATGTTCAGTACAAGAAAAAGATGTAAGGGTAAAGATAAAGCTTATTTTTTAGGCTTAAAATGTTTCTTAAAGATATGAATGGTTCCTAGTTAGGCTCAAAAGGGTGACTAAGGATATAAACAATTGCTAGCTTGAAATAATGAATCGGTCAAACTAAGGCCTAAATTATTTCTTTAGCCAAATAATATTTAGGATTATGCCCCAAGGAATGATAAAATAGATTTTAAAATATGATAGGCTCACCCCAAATTTTCTTCCAATAAAAAAACCAAAATCAATCATGAGCATATGCCTAAAAACCTAAATCAATTCAATCAAAACTAGCAAGCATATCACATGATTAAACAAATATGTTAACGAGTATGTTACATTCCTTATGTAGTTATAACAACCAATTCTATTATTGGGTTCATATGTTTCATATCAAATATGCATGCATTTATTTTCCATATATTCATCAATTTCTACCCAAATCATGATAAAAAAACATCCTAAAAATTAAAAAAATCCTAAAAAAATGAAAATGCATACTCGACACTAAAGTTGAGAACAAACTTCCCTCCCTCACACTTAAATTTCACATTATCCCTGTTATGCACATATGAATATGAAAAAGAGTGAAAGGAAAGTAAACATACTTAGCCTTGCCACACCACATCTGGAGCTAAAATTGCTCAATCTTTGTTATGCATTGCCATCCATATTTATTTAGCTACAAAACAGAAATTATATAAGTAAAATAATTTTGGGTTGCCTCCTAAAAAGAGTAATGTTTAATGCCTTTAGCTAGATAGTCATTTAAGCTCCTAAGGTGTATCCACCAAGGTCATCACAGCCTTTTAATTTGGTAATTTTTCTCAAAGATAGTGCTTTACTCCATGCCCATTGACATGAATCGTTATTTGTTTTTCTTCTCTAATCCAATTGTTCCATAGTTTGTTATACTAGTGATGGTGAATGTGACACCTACTCTTGAGTTTACTTGAAAACAATTTGAGCGTTGTATAGTAATACTTTCTATCTCGATTCAAAAGTATAGTGGATAATTTTCTTATCGTGGTATCTTTTTTTGTCTCTTTGTAAAGCTTGGAAATCTCATAAGCACTCCATAATAGCTCATCTAATTCATTTATTTGTAGCATCCTTTTCTCACTAGCTGCATCCATGGACATGTTCAATTGTTTGAATGCACAATATGCTTTATGCTCCAATTCCACCGATAGGTGAAATGTTGATGACTTTATAAAAGTAGAGTCATTGGTGGACTTTTTAACATAATGTTTACTTTTTTTATTCAATAAATAATAGTTTTAGGGGTGAAAACATTAAAATATAAAATTTTTAGTGAAAATGGGTAAAAGTATTATTTTTGGCATTTTTTGGGATTTGATTTGGAATTTTTATGAATTTTTAACACGAGACCAATCAAAAGCTACCATGTTGCCTACCATGCAAATAAAGGAGCTAACTGGGAAAGCCAAGCGTATACCATGTAAGTAGAGACAACAAATCGTAGGCCGCCACATATGAGTAGCGATGCACTGCATGCCACGTGTCGGCACAACGTTCAATTTTAGTTTAAGCATGGTAAAACCATCATGACACATGTCACCACTCTACTCGTTCAGTTCTTCCACATGTGCACCATGCCATCTATTATTGCGAACTAGATTGCATTGTGTGGCATTGACCTAGCATACGTTGACTCATATCGGTCTCCCCTACCATACGTCTATCTCTAATTCGCCCTATAATTTTTGCATGCCACATGTCTGATTCTGATTGGTTGGCATATCAAATTTTCCTTTTTTAATCTTACCCCTTGATCTAAAGCTAATATGATGATCTAGATTCCACTTGAGCTATATTTAATCTTATAATCAACCCATAAAACCTAATGAGCTGCCATTAGCATAATTTTGTTAAGTTTTTGGAGCTAAAAATAGAGAAAAATACAGAAAAATTCAAAAGGAAATACAATTTTGGTTGAGATTCAAGTAAAAATTAATACTACAATTTTAGAGATTGATTGTATTTCTTCTTCTACTCTTTATGGACAAAATTATGTCTAATTAATTTATTAATTTATGGATCTTATGAACACAATTTTCACTATATAATGATCTAATATTTTACCCAAATTATAATTATAATTTAATTATATTATTTAATCTGATTTTTATGCTATTAATTATTTAGGCAACAATTTATCTATAGAGAGAATTAAATAGATCTGAGAGAATTATTGAATTGTTCATCTTAATTAAATAACATGTATTGTTTCTAGGCAGAGATGTATGAGTCTTATGTATGTGATCCATAATTAATGAACTTAATGAGTAGTATGCAATTTACTTGGCATGTGAGTTGATTAAATTAATTACTATATAGTGTGTAGTTTACTTGAGAAAGGAATGCATGTTAAGTTATATTCAATTGATCATGTAATTAATTGATAATTATATTGGGGGGATTTTAGTTATTCACATGTTTAAAAAATTGAGAGATTAAGCATTCCTAGATATTTTCTCATATATCTTCTTAGGTACCAAATATGATTTAATTAATTATTGCTATTTACTTTTTGTTATTTTAATTTTGCTTACTTAAAATATTAAAACAAAAAAATTGATTATATTTTTTTAGTTTTAAAAATTAGTTTTTAATAAAATAATCTTCTTGGAAACGAAGTTTTTTTATATTACTTGTTGCGATACATATACTTCTGTATTCATTACACACACAATTTGTATGTTGATCAAGTTTTTGGCGACGTTATCGGGGATTATAAATATTAGAAATTAATTTTTTTTACTTTTTTGGTATTTTTCTTTATTTAATTTTCATAACTTTATTTTTAATTTTAGTTTTTTAGTTACGTAGTTATTTATTTATTTATTAATTAATTTTATTTACTTATTTTATTTAGTTATTTATTTTTAATTGTTATTTAGTTTTAATTTAGACATCTCTTTCAGTGATTTTAGAAATACATTTGAGTCTATTGCTTGAACATAGTTCGTGAGAGAGAAATGTTGCTGTTAGATCTCGAAATTGAGTGTTCTTTAAAGTCAATAAGGAAACAACAAGTTGTCACCTAATACAAAAAAAAATGGTTAATCCATTAGACATAAACAATAATGAGCTAAAATTGAAAAATCAATTGCTTTTGATGGATAGTAGAGATAGAGCAATGAATGAATATGCAATACCTACGTTGGAAGGGCTAAATCCAAGTATTACAAGGCCAAACATTCAAGCTAATCGGTTTGAGTTAAAGCTAATGATGTTTCAAAAGCTACAAACAATTATAAAATTCAATAGATTACCAAGAGAGGATCCTCATCTTCATCTCAGATTGTTTATTGAAGTTGTAGATTCATTTAAGTTCAGTGGTGTGACCGAGGAGGCATTTAGGCTTAAATATTTCCCTTACTCTTTCCAAGACCATTCTTGTGCTTCACTAAACTTTTTGCCACTTGATTCCATTACAACTTGGTGGAGAAATTCTTGATGAAATATTTCCCACCAACAAAGAATGCCAAACTTAGGAATGACATTGCTTCCTACCAACAATATGGAGGAGAATCTTTATATAAAGCATGGGAAAGATTCAAGGAATTTCTAAGGAAGTGTCCTCATAGAGATATTAATGTACTTTAATTGATTCAAAATATTTATATTTGTACGATTTTATCATATTTTTATATAAATTTGTTTTTGAGAATCATGTGTATTTTTATTGTTTTTTTTCAGGTATTTTTGCTTCAAAAATAATTTAAAGACTAAAATAAATATTGAGCCAATACATCACAGATATGTTGAGAAAAAAATGAGGAAATGTAAAAAAATGGAAAAATGGAAAATGGACAAAACTACTAAGTCACGTGCACATCATGCCTATCCTACGCTCTACTGTGCCCATTCACGCCAAAATCCCATGAGTGTTAGAGCTTATCCCTGCCGCAAATCGCATGCATGTCAGTGCCCATCCATGCCATGAATCTCGCGCGCATCAATGACCATCCATGCTAAGAATTAGGCTCAAATCGCATTTTCTACGTCAAATCCCGCTCAATCACATGCGTCTGTGCCTCACATGCATGCCAACCTATCCAATACGTATCTAAGATCACTTTTTAAGATATTTTTCAACTTTGTTAGCCTTTTCCTCACCTATAAAAGGATCCTCTCCTCCAATCTCAAAACACAACAATTTTGCTTACCTCTTTCTCTCTCTAAAAAACTTTCTTACTTTTTTTTTGGTTTTGAAGTTATTTTCTTTTTGAAAAGAAGTAGCTATGCTTTTTTAGATTTCTAGTTTTTGATTCAATAAACAGAGATACAAATTCGTATGGAGGTTTTTTAGAAATGGGATTATCATCAAAAGTTTTTAAGGATGTTTTTGAGGTATAATTTTAAATGAATTCTTTGCAATTATTTTTATGTTATATTCTTATATGTTATAATAATAACGTTGTTATGCTTGCAAAATATTAAATAGGTAAAACATTTATATAAAATAAGTTGATTTTTTTACTCAAGATTTTATATTAAGCATGTTAGAGAGAAATATATTATTTTTCATTACAAATTTAAATTTAAAAATTAGATTTTAAGGTTTAATTATCGAGTCTGATTTGGAGTAATGCTATTTTATTTTATGAGAAAATAGCCCAGTAGTTAGAGTGAAGCTCTATTTCAAAAGTCTTTATAAGAACTATTGTCTGAAAATGTATTGACAACATATTTTCAAAACTTGAAAGTTAGTACTCGGATAATTAAATTCTTAGGTTTAATTTGGACACTTTAAATAATGTCTAATTAACTACCTCTTACTAAAGTTGTGATTAGATGGTTTTCTATTTTCTAAGAAATAAAGCTTAAATTTAATACTTAATTAATTAATATGTCGTGCCTAAGGATATTAATTATTTAATATTAAAAAAAAGAATTTTGGTCTCGCCTAAGAAAACTTTCATACCAAAAAAATAAAATTAACAAATATCAATTTATGTATTTAATAACCTAAATAATATGAGCAGACATAATTAACTTAATTATTATATTCATAAATACTCTATTGTTATAAATGATAAAAATTTACATTATTGTTTATTGAATCCATATATTTGTTTATTTTTTTTATGTCATTAGAATAGGAAAAAAATCAAAATATTATGACAGAATGTTTAGGATTTAATTTCTTTTTAAAAGTTTGAATAATAAATTAAAAACCACATATATTCCTTTCTTAGATTGACCTTGGGAGTAAACTTGTCATTTTCTATAAAATGATTCGTACACCTCAAAAAGTTTTACAAATATAAAAAAATTATCCACAAGATCAGTATTGCTAACCCGATTCCGATCTTGTATCATCAATTTTTGGGCAACATTATTAGGGAAAAATAGCGTTTTTAAATTATTTATCAAAATTTTGAAAACTTTTGTGTTGTAAATAATTGTGATTTTTTTAATTTCTTTTGAGTTAAAAAAAATTAATAAGAATAAAATAATAAAAATTAATTTTTAAATTTAAATTTAAATTTATTTAAATAAATAAAAAAAATTTATTTTATTTTGAACTTATTTTATTTATTTATTTTTATTTTAAATTTTAATTTTTTTTTAAAAATTATTTATTTAAATAATGATCTCTAAAAAATATAAAATGAAAAAACTAACTTTATAATAGCATGAAAAGTAAAGATCTAAGGGAGTTATATATAGGATACTAGTTTTTGGGAGCTTTTGTACCACTAATCTTTCTTGGAAACATTGGTATGTCTAGGATGTTGATTTTTAAGGAGCCTTTAAGCCACTATTAATTTCTCTGAGCATTCCTGGTTAATACTGATTATGTTATTTAACTTTGAGATTAATTTAACTTGTTTGTTTAGTATTTTTGTATTAAATACTATGTATATTTTCTCTAAATTTTTGTTTAGTTATTTTATTATTCTGTTTAATTGACAAGTGTTTTAAATTTACACTTTCAATAGTTTATGCATGGTATGAGATTCTTAGGAAAGCCTCTTACACCATATATAGATATTATTCATAAATTTAAATAGTTCTCCACAAAGTTGGATTCTAACCATCACCCTATTTTTGAGTCAAACACAATACCAAGCCTTAACCCTCTACTAAAACCAATAGAAATGGGAGAAAACCCACATGTTAGGGAAACCACCATGAAGGAGTTTGTACGGCCAATAATTGTCAAGGAATTTTCCTTTATCCAACTGGATGAGGATGCTTGGAATTATGAATTAAAAAAAAATCATTTTTCCATGCTCTCTTCATTCTATGGGCTGCCTAATAAAGATTCTCTTTTCTTCATTAGGGACTTCTATGTCACAGTCCAAACCTTCCCCCTCGATATTCTAAGTAAGGATCATATTAGAATGAGGTGTTTCCCCTAAACCTTGAAGTACAAGGCTAAAGCTTGGTTGATGTGACTCCCTCCAAATTCTCTGATGACCTAGGATGACATTTATAACAAATTTATCAGAAAATTCTATCCCTTCCAAAAAACATAAGAGTTGAGAGCAAAAATTTCCACTTTCTCTCAGATGGAAGGAGAACCATTCCATAAAACCTAGGATAGGTACAAACTATTCCTCACTCAATGCCCCCATCATAGTTTTCCCTTGTAGTTGCAGAACCAATTCTTTTACAATGGACTTATGCAGCAATGTCAATTCATTATCGGCAACACTGCCAGAAGAGCTATGGAAGAAAAGATAGCCTCATAGATGTACAACCTCTTTGAGATGTTGGGTGCAAATTCCCAATAGAAAAGCTCACGAATGAGAAGACCTAGAGTTCATGAAATCAATTCTAGCAATGAAGTTTAAAGACAAAATTTTCAATTGACCAAGCAAGTTTCCAGTCTCACTACGCAAACCAACACCAACAATGAACATTATGGTTTGTGTAGCAATATATGATATTGTACTAAAGCCTGTCCATATCAAGGAAAAGCACCATTTGGACTTGAATATGTTAATGTTTTGGGAGCATATCATCAGAGACCAAGATTCGACCCCAATTCAAATACCTACAATCCTGGATAGAGAAATCATCCAAATTTCTCCTAAAGGCAAAAAAACCTTCCTTTCACCCAGAGCTCAAATTAGTTAGGTCAGTAATTCCACCATCCCATTCCAAGAAGCTTTCCCAATAAATGAACCCTTGAGGACAACTTGAATTCTTTTATTCAAGTCTGTAGAGATAACTAGTCTAAAACCAATCAAAGATTGCACTCTGTGGAAGTTTCTATAAAAAAGGTGGAAGCCCAAGTTGAACAGTTAGTTAAGCATTTACAAAACAAAGTAAAGACTAACTAAATGGTCAAATTGGATCAAATAATAGAAATTCATTTGTTTCAAAAATTGTGTTCATTCTTTAAATTTAGTATTAAAAAAAATTTAAGTTCCCTATGTCTTTCTTCTTTTAAGCCTATACATTTTTCAGTGCGAAATCTTTCTTAGAGAGTTATACTATTTTTCCATTTAAGAGATAGATGTTGATATGTAAGAGGAGGAGGATCAATTTCAAATACAAGTAGCCATAAGAGATGCTAGAGATAGGCTAAAAATGATGAAGGACTATACAATTCCATTCATTAGAAATGCAATTTCTGACATACAATTGCATGAGGCAGCGAGGAGCTATGAATTGAAAACGATTCATTAATCTTTGTTGCATTCCTTTTAGGTATCCCTAATGAAGACCTTTCGCATTTCATTAGAGAACTCTATGCTATTGTCCAAACCTTTCCACTATAGAGAATTGATGAAGACCAGCTTAGGATGAGGTGTTTTCCTTACACACTTAAGGATAAAGCTTGGTCATGGTTCATTACTCTACAGTCGGATTCTCTAACAACTTGGGAGGGAGTTTATAAAAAGTTTATGGGTAGGTTCTATCCCCATCAAAAGACTATTGATCAACCTTTAAAGTATACTTGTTATTTTCTATAAAAATATTCATACACATGCGAGATTTTTACAAATATAAAAACCAAAGTATCTACGGAATCAGTATTGCTAACTCAATGCCAGTTCTACTCATCACTCATTATGGTATTCTTTCATGGATTCAAATTGAGGTTTTTACAATGGTCTCAATGCTGAAATAAGAACTATTATTGATGCATCTGCTAAAGGGGTTTTGGTAGCCAAATCTTACAATAACGCTTATGATTTACTTGAGAAAATGGCTAGCAATAATTATCAATGGCCAATGGACAAAACAAAAGCCACAAGAAAAGAAGTTGGAGTGTATGAGGTATATGATATCATAGCACTTATAGCTCAAGTGTCATCTTTGGTTAATCTTTTGAAGGCTCAAAACTCGCCAGTGAGTATAAAATAGGTCCAAGATTCAAGGGTGTCATGTGTGTTTTCTTGACGAGCTCATTTGTTTGATAATTGTCCAGATAATCCTGAATTAGCATTTTATATGGATAATGTGAATCGAAACAATAATCCATACTCAAAGACATAACTCAGGATGGAGACAACATCCAAATTTCTCTTGGAGTAATAATAAAAATCAAGGTGGTAATCAATTCAATCATTAATCATTTTCACCACTTGGTTTCCAACAACCACAACAATCACAATCCTAAGAGAAGAAGCGACCTATTGAGGACAATACAAATTCCTTAATGAGGATGATAAAAACTTCATCCAATTAGTAAATACAAATGTGTCCATTCAAGAGGCTTCAATTCAAAATTTAGAGACTCAAATAGGAAAACTTGCCCAAGCTATAAGCCAAAGGCCTCAAGGTAACCTTCAAAGTGACACAATTATAAACCCAAGAAGAAAAAGTAAGAAGCATTGCAACACCATAGACTTGAAAAGTGGTAAAACTTTTGAGGAAGAACATGAGACCCAAAAGATGAGGAGGAACATGAAACTAACAAGGATGAGAAGTAATTAGTGGATAAAGAGAGTAATGGAATGTAAATAATTCATCTAAAAAAGAGCAACCTCTACAAACCTACTATTCCTTTCTCTCAAAGACTATAAAAGAAAAAGTTAGATATGCACTTTTCAAATTTATTTATGTCTTTAAAAAGCTACACATAAACATACCATTTAAAGAGGCACTTGAAAAATGTGATCTTATGCCAAATTCATGAAATATATACTGTCAAAGAAAAGGAGGCTTGGAGATCATGAAACAATAACCTTGAATAAAGGTTGTAGTGCCATCCTAGATAGAAAACTACCACAAAAACTAAAAGATCCAAGTGGTTTTGACATTCCTTGCACTATTGGGAACATTTGTTTTGGCAAAGCAATATGTGATTTGGGTTCCAGCATTAACCTCATACCATTATTGTTCTTCTAGAGATTGAGGGTTAGTAAAGCCAAACCCAGTTTAGTAAAATTACAAATGTAAAATGGATCAATTAAGACACCTCGGCGTGTGGTAGAAGATGTGCTAGTAAAAGTAGAAAAAAATCATCTTTATGGCAGACTTCATTGTGCTAGACATGGAGGAGGACCATGACATTTCTATCATACTTGGTCATCCATTCTTAGCAACTGAAAGAGAATTCATTGAAGTATAAAAAGGTGAGCTTGCAATGAGAGTGCAAGATGAAAGAGTGACGTTTAAAGTTTTTAAAGCATCTAAACCCCCTGATATTGATAATGCTAATGAATGCTTAAGGTTAAATGTTACTGATTGTGGGGAAAATTTAAAAGAATCTATTGAGTTGCTCACACTTAAGACTTTAACATATGATGCTATGAATAATGAAAACAACTCAACATGTTTTAACTTTGAAAGTACGGAATCATAGTTTTATATTGTGGATTGTGTGAACTTTTTGGAGGATGCACCTCTCATGTGTATATCAAAGATGATTATGAAATATTTTGAGATAGGATCTAAGCTCAAACCATAATTTGAAGGGACACCAAGTTTAAATCCCACACTTTTACTCTCACATCCCCAATCAAGTAGGCAAGCAAAAGAGTCCAATAAAGAGGTGAATAAGATGTTGGAAATACATAAATTGGATGAGTTATAGTGGAGTGCTCATAAGAATGAGAAGAGAATTGAGAATTGTGTTTGCAAACCAGAACATAAAGTATTATTGAACAAAGAAAAACTCAAATTTTTTCTAGGAAAACTAAAATTTAAATGGACACAAAGGGATGTGCCTTAGGACTTGATATGTCCTTCTAGTCAAGGACGTTAAATGTGATGCTGTTTGGGATGCAATCCTACATTATTTTAATAATATTTCATTGTTTTTTGTATTGTAGGTGAATAAATGTGGAGATAAATGGTGCAATAAGATTGAGCATTTCAGTGACAAATGTGGTGTGCCAAAGTTAAGATAGTTTTCTTTCTTTTCAAATTTTCATATTTATATGTGCACATTGAAAAAAATGTTCAATTTCAATTTAGCGGATGGAACTTCATTCTCTACTTTAATATTTAGTATGAATTTTCAATTTTTATGGAATGTTTTTATTTCTAGGATGTTTTTAATCATGATTTTGGTAGAAATTAACAAATTTATTGAAACTAAATGCATGCATGCTTGTTATGAAACATATGAACTCAATGATAAAAGTTGATTGTCATGATTAGGATAACGAATGTAACATATTTGTTAAGATATTTACATTAATCATATGATATACTTGGTAGTTTTGATTGAATTGATTTAAATTTTTATGCATATGTTCATGATTGATTTTGGTGTGCATATTGAGAGAAAAATTGTAGTAGTTTATGTGAGTCAATGAAATCTACTAAGTTTTAGAATCTATTTGCACCTAACTAATAAGAATTACCTTTATCCTTGCACCTTTAGATTGTATGAAAAAAATGCAATCATGTTTCATGCAATAGAGTAAGGTGAAATGTAATGCACCCTATAAAAAAAGAGAAAAAAAGAAGAAAAAATTACAACACAATTATCTGTCTAAAGAAAAAGAAAATATAATTAAAAATAAGTTTGGGGGTGTTGTGAAGTTACAATAATAAAAATAAAAAATAGATGTGGAATAAAATAATAAGAAATGAATGACAAAAAAGGGGGCACTGAAATATCAAGTTAAAACTCAATTGCAATTAAAAATTACATGATGAATAAAATGAAAGCTAAGGTATGGAAAGAGCCTAAATGTCTTCATTTATCAACCTTCCACCTAAGCCTTACATTAGAACCATGTAAATTCCTTATTGATCCTTAGCTAAGTTCATATTTATATTGGTGGAGAGGGATGTGAAAAATAGACTTATAATACTTATTCTAAGATTGAATCGATTAGCATACTCATATAGGTTGATTTCATGAGTGCATTAGATGATATCATATGCAACACACACACACACAAATCAATTTTTCAAAAGCCTTGCATATCTTTGTATTGATTGAATGTTGATTGATGAATATGTGAGCCTTCTTATCATAGGATTGTATGGCTTATGAGAGAGATAGTTTTCGTAAAATATGCATGTATTAATAGATAGATATTTATGAATAGACTACCCATGTTATTTTATTTATTTATACTTGGCTTTACTTAAGGACAAGAAAAGAGTTAAGTTTAGGGGTGTGATGACTCTGTAAAACTAGAGTCATTAGCACACTTTTTTACTTAATTTAAATAGTATTTGTTAGCATAAAAATATTAAAATATAAACTTTTTAGTGAAAGGGGATGAAAATATAATATTTGGCATTTTTTGGATTTATTCAAAACATTTATGGATTTTTTTATGAATTTTTAACGTAGTACCAATTAGAAGTTTTCATGTGGCCTACCATACAAGTAGAGGAGCTAATTGGGAATGCCACATGGATGCAAAGTAAGCAAGGAAAATGAATCGTAGACCTTTGCATGTGTCGGCACGGTGCGCAATGTGGCACTGATGCATCATGTATTGAATCTCATCAATCTCCCCTACCACGCATCACTCTTTTACTCATCATATAATTTCCATGTGCCATGTGTCTGATTCTGATTGGTTAGCATTGGAAATTTTCCTTTTTTCATCTTAGCCCTTGATTCGAAGCTGATCTGACGGTCCAAATTCCACTTGAGCTATATTTAAGCCTCTAATCACCCCATAAACCTTTAAGCCTCCATTAGTATAATTTTGATCAGTTTTTTGAGCTAAAAATAGAGAAAAATACAAAATAATTCAAAAGGAGATTCAATTTTGGTAGAGATTCAAGATAAAATTAGTACTATAAATCAAGAGATTAATTGTATTTCTTTTTCTACTCTTTTCTTTATCAATTTTTATGTCTTTCTTTATGAAAAATATAAGTTTTATGGACAAAATTATGTTTAGTTAATTTATTAATCTAGGGATCATATGAACCTAATTTTCACCATGTGATGATCTAATATTTTATCTCAATTATAATTATAATTTAATTATATTATTTAATCTGATTTTTATGCTATTAATTGTTTGGATAACAATTTATCTATAGAGGTAATTAAATAGATTTGAGAAAATTATTTAATTATTTGTCTTGACTAAATAACATGCATATTTTCTAGGCAGAGATGTATGGATTCTTATGTATGTGATTCATAATCGTTGAACATAATGAGTAGTATGCAATTTAATTGGCATGAGAGTGTGATTAAATTAATTACTATATGGTGTGTAGTTTACTTGAGAGAGAAATATATGCTAAGTTAGATTCAATTGATCATTTGATAATTATATTGGGGGGGGGGGGTTTAGTTATTCACATGTTTAGAAAATTTAGGAATTAAGTATTCCTATATATTTTCTCATATATCTTCTTAGTTACCAAATCTGATTTAATTAATTATTACTATTTACTTTAGTATTTTAATTTTGCTTCCTTAAAATATAAAAACACAAAAAAATTGATTTTTAGTTTTTTTAGTTTCAAAAATTAGTTTATAATAAAATAATTTATGTGAGAACAATCTTTTCTTATCATTATATTATTTGTTGTGATATGTATATTTGCGTATTTATTGCACACACAATTTTGTGGTGGTCACATGCCTTTTCATAGACTAGCCTCTATATGATGGTACCAATTGGTATTTTAAATGCTATTTTGAATGCCTATAAAACATCATCTAACTTAGAGATCCAATCCTTTTTAAAATTATTGATTAGTTTCTCAAAAATTCTTTTCATCTCTCTATTGGATATCTTTACTTTCTCACTTGTTTGGGGATATTGGATATATATACTTTATACTTAATTCCATACTTAGACAATACATAATTAAAATATCTATTGAAAAAGTGACTACCTTTATCACTAATGGTAATCCTAGGAGTTTTAAAAGTATTGTTTTACATTATGGAAGAATTTCTTCTTTTGTTTCCATGTGAGGTCGGGTGGAATGATGTTGGCAACCAGGAAGTTTGCAATGTCTACATTCCATGTGATGTCAATTTCAGCCATTGAAAGAAGTTGTTCCTTAAGGAAAGATTTCCATATCACTATATTATCATCCATATTAGCTTCCCTCTCCAATCTAGATAGATGGATGGCCACCTAATTTTCTATCCCTCTTTTATGTCCGATTTCCATGTCAAAATCTTGTAGTAAGAATCCATTTGAGTAATCTTAGTTTGGCATCCTTCTTTGTCATGAGATAATTTATTGTAGAATGGTCTACGTAGAAAGTGACCTTGGTCTCAAGCCATTAAGATATAAATTTCTTAAAGGCATATACAATGGCTAGGACTTTCTTCTATGTAGTGGAATAATTCATTTGAGCATCAATGAGCATTTTTCTTGCATAATATATGACATGAAACAACTTGTCTTTTTTCTTCCCCAAAACATCCACCATAGAAAAATCACTTACATTACATATTAACTCAAAGGACTTACTCTAATCTAGTGCTACTATAATTGATGTTAACATTAATTCAGCTTTAACCACTCAAAATGCCTCTGAAAATTTATCATTAAATATGAAAGGAATATCTTTCTATAAAATATTTCATAAGGGTTTGGAGACTTTGGAAAAATATTTGATAAATCTACGATAAAATCCTATATCCCAAGGAAATTCCAAACTCCTCTTACTATAGTAGGTGGTAGTAGCTTCCTAATCACTTCTATCTTATATCTATCCATCTCAATACCCTTAGCTTAGAATTTATGGCCTAAGATAATATCCTTATGTACCTTGAACTGACACTTTTCCCAATTAAAACCAAGTTGGTTTCTTCACGTCTTTGTAGCACTAGGGAGAGATCGTGTAAAAACTCATCAAATGTGTTCCCAATGACTGAGAAGTCTCTCATGAAGATCTATAAATTCTTCTCCACCATGTATGAGAAAATAGCCAACATGTAGCATTGAAATGTTACGGGTGCATTGTATAATCCAAATGGCATTCCCCCAAAAGAAAAAGTTCTGTAATGACATATGAAGGTAGTCTTTTCATGGTTTTCGTGTTTCACGATGATTTAATTATAGTTAGAATATCCATCTATAAGGAAAAAGAAGGAATGTTTAACTAATCTATCAAGTATTTGATCCATGAATGGGAAAGGTAAATGGTCCTTCCTTGTAGCTTTATTCACCTTGGGAAAATCCATGCAGACTCTCCATATCGTGACAGTCATTATGGGTATTAACTCATTTGACTATTTTTCCACCATAGCAATTCCTCTTTTTTCAATACATATTGGACTGGACATACCCATTCACTATCTCATATTAGGTAAATGATGCCAATGTCTAACCAATTAACAACTTCTTTCTTCATCACCTTTTTCCATAATAGGGTTTAATCGGTATTGTACATCCCTTATAGGCTTCGCTCTATCTTCTAATAAGATTTTGTGTATGCATATAGATGATCTTATACCTTTGATGTTGGGAATATACCAACCCTTATCTCCTTTGAATTTAATAAGCACCTTTAGTAGTGGCTCTCTTTGCTCCAAACTTAGACTAGTAGAAATTATGACTAAAAGTGTCTTGTTTGAACTCAAAAATGCATAATGATGATAGTTTAGCAATGGTTTGAGCTTTAACTTTGGTGGCTCCTCATTGGATGGTTTGAGCCTTGATGTTGTCTCAAGACACTCAACATTTTCATTAGACACACACATAGGAAGCATATACTCAAAATAGTTCACATAGTGAACAATATCAAATTTCATCACAGATTCCATAGTTCCATAATTAAAGTAAGTTGAGTTTTTTGCTTATGAATTTATTTCATTGTTCATAGCATCATATGTTAAAGTCTCAAGTATGGGTGGTTTAACAAATTTACTTAAATTATCATCATGAGTGTGTGTGCCTAAGTGATTTTCATGGTTTTCATCAGCATAAGTGTTCATATATTATAAAGCATCACTAGGGAAAATGTTATGAAGCACATCAGTGCATAGCCATCAGATAACATTTATCTTAAAGCAATCACTAGTACTATCAGTATTAGGAAATCTAATTGCTTTAAAAACAAGAAATTTTACCTATTCATCCTACACAATCATTGTAAACTCACCTTTTTGTTCACTAATGAATGTTCTTCCAGTTGCTAAAAATGGACCACTATGTATGATAGGAATGTCACAGTTCTTTTCCATGTCTAGTACAAAGAAATATGCCAAAAATATGAACTTTTCCACTTTTACTTGTACATCTTTGACTACAACCCCTAGATCACTTGATTGATATATCTACCATTTGCAATGTTATGGAAGGGGGTTTGGCTTCACTAACCTCTAATCTCTTGAAAACTGATAGTGGCATAAGGTTAATTCTTGCACCCAATTCATATAATGCCTTAGCAAAATGTATATTCCTAATTGTGCAAGGGATGTCAAAGCTACATGAATATTTCAGGTAATGGTAGTTTTCTATTGAGGATGGCACTACAATCATCAATTAAGATTATTGTCTCATTATCTCCAAGTCCCCTTTTCTCAAATAGGATGTCTTTCATGAATTTCGTATATGAAGGCACCTATTCAAATGCATGTACAAATGGTATGTTTATGTGTAGCTTATTGAAGACATCCAAGAATTCTGAAAATTATATGTCTAACCTTTGCTTTTGGAGTCTTTTAAGAGAAATATATTGTAGGTTTATAGAGGTTGCTCTTATTTGGCTAAATTATTTCCTTTTCAGTACTCTTTTTGTCAACTTGTTTTTGCCTTATCCTTTATAGTTTTCAACTTTTCTTCTAAAATTTTACCACTTCTCAAGGCTATTGCTTTACAATGCTCCTTACCCTCTCTTTTTGGGTTTACTTCTATGTTGCTTAGAAGGTTATCTTGAAATCTTTGACTTATGGTTTGGTCAAGTTACCCCATTTGGATCTCCAAATTTTGGATAGAAGCCCCACGAATGGACTCTATGCGATCCACTTTTATATTTACTGAATGGATGAAGTCTTTCATCATTACCATTAAAGCAATTTGTATTTTTCTCACTAGATAGCTTTGTCTCCTGGGCTTGTGGTTGTTGAAAATCATGTGGTGGTAAGGGTTGACGATTAAATTGATTGGCTCAAGGCTCTTTTATTATACTAAAATGTGTAGTTCAATTCCAAAGCAGGAGATTCTCTTTCTCTATGTCTCTTCCTTTTTTTGATTCACTTGTTGCTTTTAGCTTTCATACTGAGTTCTATATGTTTAAGTATGGGTTTCCTTCATAGTTTTGATTATTGACACAATTTATTGCTTCCATCAGGTTCCCACATGCCTTAGTAGAGTGAGGTCCATTGTAACAATCACACACCACAAATGGAATTTATACCATATTAACCCCCACATTTCCCCCATCTAGCTTCTTAGTAAAACCTAAGAGTACAACATTTATTTGAGCTCAAAATGCTGCTAGGGCATGTCTAAACCTACTACTACAATCACTCTCCTTGGGTTGAGCCTCTCCACAGATCATTGACAATTATTGGATGGCATCTCATCAAGTAATGCAAAAGCTTCCTCTTCAGTTTTACTCATTAAAGCTCCTACAACTGAAGCATCAATTATGATCCTTGGCTACCCCATTAATCCATTATAGAATGTTTTCACTTGTAGCCAAGTAGGAAGACCATGGTATGGGCATCTTCTTAACAACTCTTTGTAGCATTCCCAAGCTTCATAAAGTGATTCCCCTTCAAATTATTGAAAATATTTGATGTTCTTTCTAAGCTTAGCTATCTTTGAAGGTGGGAAGTACTTTGCTAGGAATTTCTGAGCCAATTGCCCCCATGTAGTGATTGACCTAGTTGATAATGATTGTAACTAAGCCTTAGCCTTGTCCCTCTATTAGAAAGGAAACAAGCAAAGGCAAATTGCATCATTTGATGCCCTATTCATCTTGAAGGTGTAACATATTTTCAAGAATGAAGCCAAGTAAAGATTTAGGTCATTGTTGACTAACCCTCCAAATTGATTTTCCTTACCATCTGAATGACGCTTGGCTTGAGTTTGAAATTGTTAGCATTGATTCCTGATCTATTGATAAATGATTTTGCTCCCTCTACTTGTAGTACTACAAAATCCCTTAAAAGTTTGGGACTATTATAATCCCTAATTGATCTTATGCTAATTGCTCCTTTCTTAAACAAAGTTTGGTTCTATCTATTTTATGATTGAAAGGAACAATAATTTTACTTGTCAACCTAGGCATACAATAGAAGCACCAAAACAAAAATTAAAAGGTCCAAACTAGTATAATAATGATTGTTATTGATATCCGTTAGAAGTAATAAATTCCACGACAACGGTGCCAAAAACTTGACATGCTAACCGCAAGTATACAAATTGTGCGACTAATATAATGTACCTAAGTACGGATATCTATCTCACAGGGAATTATGTAACTTATAATCGAGTACTAATGTAATTATTAAAAATACTATTTAAAAATAGAAAATTGAAAAATTGAACAATAAATGATAATTAATTTTAAATCATAAAACTCAACAACTATGAAGATATATTAGAAAACGACCTAAGAATCTTAATCCCCAAATTTTCTAAGCATGTAAATGCCTAAAAATTCTCCCAAAATAATTACGAACCAATTACATGAATTTATCTCTCAAGTAAACTACACATCATATAGTAATTAACCTAATTATGCTCTCATCCCAATAACATTGCACACTACTCATTAAGTTCATTGATTATAGGCTACAAACATAAGAATTATATATCTTTGTCTAGACACTATGCATGTTATTTAATTAAGATAAATAATTAAATAATTCTCTCAAATCTATTTAATTACCTTTATAGATAAATATTTGGCCAACACATTAATAGGATTAAATAAAATTAAATAATATAATTGAATTGAAATCATAATTGGGGTAAAATATTAGATCATCACATGTAAAAATTTGGGTTAATAAGATCCCTAGGTTAATAAATTAGTTAGACATAATTATGTTCCATATATTTTTCATAAAGAATCAGATTTTTCACAAAGAAAGACATAAAAATTAACAAAAAAGGAGAAGAATAAGATAAACACTCAATCTCTTGATTTGGATCATTAATCTTCTTTTAAATCCTTCAAAAAGTTGTCTTATTTAATTTCTTATTGAACTTTTGTTTCTCTTTTGTATCTACGTGGAAACTACTAGTTCTTTTGATTCTTACTTGTGTGTTTAATTTTATAAAAGAATGGTATTTATTTAAGGAAATAAATGACCTAATATGTACCATTAGATCATCTCTTAAAATGATTTAAGGGTTGAGGATTGAAGTTGAGAATCAATGTTTCATTAGAAATAGTATTTTTGCGTAGTAACTAATGTGCACTACGACAAGGTTTTTTTGTGCACCGTTGAATGGTGTCCTCTAATCACATAATAATGGCCAGCCATAGATCATATACTACATTGCCAAAAAAAAGTATGTTGTCACTCATAAAAATGCCTATCGTGGCATGGTGTTGATTTTTCTCATTTTTACCCCATATACCATCATTCCACTTGCATTAACATATTTAAACATAAATTAATCCTTTTCATGATATTTTAACACATAACAAAGCATTTAAATGATTTATAAGTCGTTAAATAACTCTACTTTCATAGAGTTATAGAGTTATTAATGAAATACTAAGTGATTTAGAAGTGGTTAAATAACTCTACTTTCATAGACTCTGTATTCTAAGAGGACAAATACTAAGTCGTATTTATTATGAACTCAATAAAATTGATAATTCATTTGATGTCAAGGTAAATTACTTGACTAGTAAAGTTATAATCATTTTTCATACTAATATGGCCCTCGATGAAGAAGATGGTGAGAAAATCAATAAGTTAAACAAATTTTAACAGTAACAATTTGAAAATTTATCGAGAAACAAGAAAGGTGTTTTGTTTTTATTCCAAGAAAACCACTAAAGATCACAAATACATCTACTTCATCAGAAGGATTGTTAGTAGAAAATGACAAAATGGAATAGAGATGTAAAACCCACATCTTTAGCTGGCATATCATGCTAAGGAAATGAAAGGCTTAAATTCAAACATCAAGAGTAGAAAGTTAGGTGAGAATTATTAAAGTAGATATAAAATGTAATTTTGCATTATTGTAAATAGGAATTTCTTATCCTATAAAAGGAAACTTATTTTCATTAATCAGACAAAACTTCAGTAACAATAAACTCTCTACTCTAAAAAATAATCATCTAGCAACTATATATCTAGAAACTATGAGCGACTAAGAATATATTCAAGTTTCTTAGTTGGCTTTTAGAATTGTTATAATTGTAAATATTGTCAATAAAATATAGTGTAGTCACTCCTTTTCTATTCACTAGTAAGTCTAACTTGGATAACATATCATGTACGTGCAAGAGCTTGGCTATTACCAGGAGAGTATTAAAGCTCTAAGAAGATGAGGCATATTAGATGTAACAAAAGAAGATGAGCAACTTAAGGGAAGAATATGGTGGACCCATTAAATTTAAGTATGATAACTATAATTCTAAGTCAATTAAGGATCATAAATGATTAAATATTTGTTTATAACATTTATAAAATTAATAAATAGAAAAATAAAGACAAAGAAACTAGCCATAAATTTGTATGAAAACAAAGATAGTGAAATTATAAAGATAAAATAATGTTTTGATAAGAAACTTAAAGATTTGCCTTTAAATAATAATCTATAGGAAATAACAACTAACGTTTTAAAATAGTTAGCTATAATTTGGTATGAGATGAGAGCCATAGAAAAGAAATCATTGAATGAAAAGTTAATACCATTAACAATTTGAGTCGAGGGTATACGTTAAAAGGTTAGGAGCATTAGTGATAATTTCCTGACTTTCAATTCATTTAAGAATGAATATCTTTGGTATTATAAGAGTTGTATTAATCTTGAATATTTTTACGTGGAGACACATTTAAGAGTGATGAGATAATCTATACATGATACATTAATAATTACAAGTAAAGTAATTATTACTTAATGTTGATTTTTGTTTGTCCATTGATATTGATATTTGCTTACTATTTCTAAGATTTTACCCGATTAAACAAAATTGTTTTAGGTATGTATATTTATATTGTATGTAAGTTAATGCATTTAGAGTTGTATTATACAACTATATTTATATTTTTTATATAAAAATCTACTTAAATTTCCTTATTATTATATAAATATATATTATGTATGTTATATTTTCCATAAATATATCATTTAAATAAAAAAATGAGTTACTTATTTTCATATTTATTGAAATTTTATAAAATATTTCAAAAATTTACGATAACGTTTACAATTTCTTAAAATATTCTTCAAATATCCATCTACAATTATGATATCAATAATACTTTGGTAAAATTAAAGTCCCCATATTTCTCTCTATATCTGTATTTTCTTCCATGGTAGTAACTAGCAATTAGCAACATCTATTTGTAGAATACGGAAGCCAATAACATGTCAAAGAGTTCACAAAATTTTGATGAACTATAAATGAATCTACATATTTGAGAGGATGGTACTGTTCTATGCAAGCTCTTCAATGGTTGAAGTCTTTAAAAACAGATTGATGGGCACGCGAGTGTCCTCTGCCCATTAACTCAGCTGGACCTCCTTGTGAATGTAACTAAGTAGAGTGTAGTTCAAATATGTCAGTTTCTTAGGTCATGGCTTAGTAGGAGTAAATATTTATTGAATGGTTAGACCAAATATCAATATCAAATGAGTAATTCTATTTGTTTTTGGTGGGATATAAAAATCTCACTTACATATTAAATTTTTTTTATTACATAGACACGAATTCTAATATTAAATTATGTGAGATTTCTGAATATTAATAAATTATATAATTTTTTTTTAAGTGAGATGCAATTCTACTGTTAATATATAAAAAGTTTCATATGAAATGGCCAAACTTAGGTGGGTCAAGTCAATTAGGATATGGTCAGAATTCAAAGGTTCTATTGCCGTGAGAGTGAAACCATCTCTCTACAGCTTTATTTCAAACAGTTGGTGCACAACGCTGGTTGTTGGATATATGAATCACTAGGGCGCTCCTTGCCGACAACATATTTATTATGTTTATTTAATATTTGTGCATCAATTCAGTCTAATTAACCGAGATGCATGCATGATTCTTAGTATCTATTTGTTTCAATCGAATGACATTTATTTTTATTGAGCAATTAAATAGTATGCTTTTAATCTTATACGGAAAAGGTGTTGAATTAGGGCCGAAGTTGTATTTTCTAATTAGGTATTATATGTGTATATAGTTTTTTTTTTAAATATAGATCAAATTAGTCTTAAAAAACTAAGATGTTAATTTATTTCATTAATTATAACTGATTTCCTATATGATTAAATTATGAGATAATGAAATAAATTTTAAGTCTTTTTATCATTAATATTAATTTTTCAATAGTCCTAACTAACTTACAAATTAAACATATGAAAAGGAGATTAGGAAAAAAAAATAGCAAAATGAGATTAGCCAAAATTAAAAAGGAAAAAAGAAATAGAATATATGGTGTCCTATATTTTCTAATTTTGCTTAGAATTTCTTCAATTTACCATTCATATGTACTAGCTAGAATGTTTTAATTCCAATATCATATTCATAAAATATCACATTTTCAAAAACTAGAAATACAAAATTTCAAATAAAATTGCCTTGTAAAAGCAACATATATAATCTATTTCCATTCTGTTAGATTACAACAAAATAGGTGAAAAATTGTTAAAAAACATTGAAAAAATAAAAAAAAATCATCCGACAAATACCTTTTGAGAAGAAGATCGCATTCTTATCAAATGTTACTCAATGTTAATTTTTTAAAGGGATTTTAAAAATAAAAAATAACCCTATATTTTCTTATAAATTATGATAATTGAGATACCCAATTCACAAATTTCATGACTAAACTATAGTTTTATATAATTATAAGACTTTTAGTATCGTATACGGTGCACTCTTCGTCTATATCTATTATAAAGAACAAGTATCCTCTATGAAAAAGAAAAATACACAATTGTTCCCTCTCCTTTTCTCTCTTTTAATATATAGTACTACCAAATTGTCATTATTTAATAATAACCTAATATCACCTTAAAGAAAGTTACTAGGTGTTTCACTAATTTTGTTTTAAAAAAAAACTTATTAACTGACCAGACTTAAAACGGTCACGTAAATAAAATTACATAGAGTAATATTATCTCCCACCTTTTTACTTATAAGCCGGAACCAATCAAGTGATATCTATTTGACAGATTGGGTTATATGTGAACAACCATTACAACTTTTTAGATAAGAAGTTCGCAATTCAAATTTTGGTGTTGCATAGCTTCTGTTACAAGTTGTAAATGTTGAGTAAAATTTAGAATACACAACTCTAAATTTACTAATATTAGATCCAAACAAGTAAACAAATTACTTGTATTATACTTACTATAACGCCTTTCAATGGCAACTCACAAATTGAAGAGAAATACAAACACTCAAAGAGAAAGCTCTTCACTCACACTCAAACTAAGAATACAAAGACTTATTTGTTTTTTTATGGAATGATTAACCAAATGCAAGGTAGGCTAGTTATAGTCCTCACAATGCAATCTACACCACACAAATATAAAACTAAGAAATAATCCTAGCCACACAAATCTTATCTACACACTTCTCTTTTCTACAACTTTCAACCACTTCATTTATTTCTACATCCTTCAACCACTTCATTTATTTCTCTGCATCCTTCAACCACTTCATTTATTTCTCTACTTCTTTAACTACTTCATTTATTTCTCTACATCTTTAATTATTATGTTGGTGTTGATTTTCAACACTCCCCCTCAACACCAACTCTCACTATTTTTATTGTGTCAAGCTGACGGCAAAACATTTCGAACTTGCCAACGCTTAAGCTTTTTGTGAACAAGTCCACAACTTGATCATCTGTCTTGATTTGCCTCATTTCAATTTCTTCTTGCAGAACCTTTTCTTTGATAAAGTGATAGTGTACTTCAACATGCTTAGTTCTTGCATGAAAGACCAGATTCTCTGCCAAACGAATTGCCGATTGATTGTCACAGTACAACGGTACTGCATAATCTACTGGTTGATGTAGATTATTCATTAGCTGTATCAACCATGTACACTCTTGAGCTGCCATTTCCACTACTCGATACTCACCTTCAGTGGTTGATAATGATACTGTTGGTTGTCTCTTGCTACACCAAGAAATTGTTCCAGAACCCAGCTTAAACACATACCCAGTTGTTGATCTCCTGGTGTCATGATCTCCTGCATAGTCTGCATCGCAGTAACCGACTAACTTGTTGTCTCCACCTTTCTTATTCAAAAGACCATAGTCAATTGTACTCTTCACATATCTCAATATTCGTGGAACTGCTTCCAAATGTGGCTTCTTTGGATTTTGCATGTACCGACTCATTACACTAACTGCATAAGAAATGTCAGGAGGAGTTAAGGTTAAGTAGATCAGACTACCTACCAATTTTCGATACATTGTCGCATCTTCCAAATCTTTTCCTTCATGTGCACACATGTTGGCATTTGGCTCTATCGGCGTCGAAATTGGTTTGCATTCAAGAATTCCGAACCACTTTATCAAATCTTTGGAATATTTTTGCTGACAAAGAAATATTCCTTCTTGTGTGCGATCAACCTCTAAACCAAGGAAGTGCTTGAGCTGGCCAAGTTCTTTCATTTGGAAACGGACTGACAAATTCTCCTTTGTCTGAAGAATTTCTGCCTCATTATCACCAGTTATGATTAAGTCATCCACATACACTAGCACAATAGCTAGCTTTCCTTCATTGGCTTTAACAAACAAGCTGGAATCTGCAGGTGTTTGTGAATAACCACTTTGTGTTAGAAGTTTAGCAATCTTACCATACCATGCCCTGGGTGCTTGTTTCAATCCATAGAGTGCTTTCTGCAGCTTACGCACATATTCAGGATGATCTTGGCTCTGAAAACCCATTGGTTGGATCATGTAGATCTCCCGATCCAGCTCTCCATGAAGGAAAGCATTCTTCACATCCATCTACCACAACTTCCAATCTTTGTTGGCTGCAAGTGCAAGTAGGACTCGAACAGTTGTAAGTTTTGCCAGTGGACTAAACGTTTCATCATAGTCTAGTCCATTATGTTGAGAGAAACCACGAGCTACCAATCATGCCTTGTACCTCTCGATTGACCCATCTGGACGGCATTTTATCTTGTAGACCCACTTGCAGGATATGGGTTTCACATCTCTTGGCTTTGGTACGAGATCCTAAGTCTGATTTTGCTTAAGTGCATCGATCTCTTCTTTCATAGTTGTCATCCACTCAAAACTTTGCGATGCTTCTTCAAACGTCTCAGGTTATATTGCTTCTTCAATTATGGCTGTATTGGCATATTTGGGATTTGGCCTTCATGTTCTTGTTGACCTACGGAGTTGAAATTGTGGAGTTGATTCTTCTATTTCACTAGGACCACCTTCTTCATTTAGTTGTTGATATGTGCCAGTTTGCCAAGGATTCTAAGTTACTTTTTGTTCAGCACCATCATTGTTTGGATCTTTGGATTCATCTAAACTTGGTTGAAATTTTATAGTATGCTCCTCCATCTTTTGTTGCAGCTTATCTCCAAATTCTCTTGAGTCTGGCAATGCTTCCTTCTCTGAGGACCACCAAGAAGATGCTTCATCGAACACCACATCTCATGAAGTGTAGCATCTTGCACTCGTTGGATCACAACATTTCCATCCTTTTATTTGGCTGTTGTATCCCACAAAGATACATCTAACATCTTTCTTGTCAAATTTGCTCCGTAAATGATCAGGAACAAATACATAACATACACAGCCAAATACTCGAAAGTAGCTAACTGTAGGTTTCATGTTCCATAGTTTCTCAAAGGGTGAAACAAATTCTAACCTTGGTTGAGGAAGTCTGTTGATCACAATGGCTACAATCCTCATCGATTCAGCCCAAAACCTCCCAGGTACATTCTTTTCATGTAGCATACTCCGAAAAATTTCTGCAAGATGCCGGTTCTTTCTCTCTGCTACACCATTTTGTTGTGGCGTGTTGTCACAAGTGTATTGATGACATATTCGACATTCCCTTAGGTATTGAGAGAACTCGCTTGAGCTATATTCTCCGCCGTTGTCTGTACGCAAGAAATGGATCTTCTTTCCAACTTCTCCTTCAGTTGACTCTCTAAACTCTTTAAGCTTTGAGAATACGTCAAATTGTTTATATAAAGAAAACCCACACATACCTTGAGAAGTCGTCAATGAATGTCACCATGTATCGCATACCGCCAATTGATGGTTGCTTAACAGGACCAAATAAATCAGAGTGAACTAACTCCAATGGTTATTTTGCTTTAAATTTTGATTCCTCATATGGTAATTGGTGAGCTTTACCATATTGGCATCCTGCACAGACTGTGTCTGTTCGCACGTCTAGTTGAGGAAGCCCTTTAAGCATTGACTTCTTCACCATCACACTTAGCTTGGAATAGCTAACATGACCTAACCACATATGCCATAGATCTGTTGTCTCGTTTCTTCTTATCTGGTCTACATATGCAGATTTTGCTGACATTATGTAGATAGATTCCAATCGTTGCCCCTCCATTGTTGGTGTTTCTGAGATTTTGAGATCATGATACACCTTCACGTCTCAGGGACCGAATAAGACATAGTGGCCTGATGATGTTATCTGAGCCACAGATAGCAAATTTTTCTTCATTCCTGGGACTTGATAAACATCTTAAAGTGGTACTTGGTTAGTACTATATCGAGGTGTAACTATCGTCTTACCGATGTGGACTATCGGTAACCTTGAGTTGTCAGTTGTCACCAGTACACAACCTCCCTTGTACTCAGACATGCTTTCCAACTTCTGTTTATCACCTGTCATATGATTTGAGCATCCCGAATCTACGATCCAATCATTCTTATAGTCAATCTGTTTTGATGTTGTCACCCTAAGAGCTAATTATTCTTCCTCTGTAGCGAATAATGCTTCGGCATCCCAACCATCTTCGCTATGCTCCTTAGAACTGGAAGTAGTTGTATTGCTTTCAACAGGATTTTTCTTACTCCAACAATCTTTTGCCATGTGACCCATCTTCCCGCAGTTGTAACATTCACCGTCAAATTTTCTATTGTTATTGCGGTTCTTCCAAGCTCCCCCTGGACGAAAGCCTCCCTTTCCTTGAGGAATTTTTCCTTTGTCGCCATCATTTTTATATCCATTTCCATTGTACTGCTTGAAAGTGCCTTTTCTTTTGCTAGTGTAGAGCGCTTCTTCTTCACCCTTCAGCGAGACTCCTCCCATTTTCTTAGCCATAGCTTCTTGACCAGCCAATAAATTATCAAACTCAACAAGAGATGGTTGTGTCGGCCATCCTTGTATAGCGGTAACAAACCCTCAATATTCGGGTCTCAAACCATGAATAATTATTCTCTTTATCCTCGTTTCCCCAATAGGAGCTTTTGGATCTAACTCTGAAATTTCACGGCATAATGACTTTACCTTGTGAAAGTATTGGGAAATCGTCATGTCACATTGCGCCATCGATAGTAACTCATTCTCCAGAAGTTGCAATCTTGTATCATTCTTCTTTGAAAAGAGTGTAACAAGAGTGTCCCATGCTTCCTTTGGTATTTTTGCATCCCGAATATGCTCCAACATTTCTTCTTCAATTGTGGTCTTCAAAGTAAACATCACTTTGCCTGCCTTAATTTTCCACTTTCACAAGATGCCGTTTGCATCTTCCACTGTTGGTTGTGTAACTTCCTCACCACCAAAAACCTCCCACAAGTCTTGACCTTGTAGGTAAGACTCCATACATATTTCCCATGTGTTATAGTTTTTGTTGTTGAGCTTCTTGATTCCTCCAACTACTTAAAGATCACTCATCGTGTCGGCAAGACTTCGACTATACCGAACAAGCGTAACTAATAAAGTTGCAGAGTACCAAACTCCTCATGACTCAAGATAACTCTACTAAGAACGATCCCTGACCGTCCCGCTCTGATACCAATTGTTGAGTAAAATTTAGAATACACAACTCTAAATTTACTAATATTAGATCCAAACAAGTAAACAAACTACTTGTATTATACTCACTATAACACCTTTCAATGGAAACTCACAAATTGAAGAGAAATACAAACACTCAAAGAGAAAGCTCTTAACTCACACTCAAACTAATAATACAAAGACTTACTTGTTTTTTTTATGGAATGATTAAACCAAATGCAAGGTAGGCTAGTTATAGTCCTCACAATGCAATCTACACCACACAAATATAAAACTAAGAAATAATCCTAGCCACACAAATCTTATCTACACACTTCTCTTTTCTACAACCTTCAACCACTTCATTTATTTCTCTACATCCTTCAACTACTTCATTTATTTCTCTACTTCTTCAACTACTTCATTTATTTCTCTACATATTTAATTATTATGTTGGTGTTGATTTTCAACAGTTAATAGAGGAAGTGCTTTTGTTTCAAAAAAAATTTCCTTAGCTAAGGATAATAGAAGTGTGAGGAAATATAAACTCTTATCTTATTTTTTTATTATAAGGCCAATTATATTTATAAATATAATGTTTCTTTCAAAATGAGAGTACTTTTTTTAAGGTAATAATATTTTTACAATAATTTTTGTTATTATTACAATAAAAATATATGAAATATCTATTTTAATTTTATTATTAATTATAACTCAATATCATTATTATTGAATAAAATTGTTATTAATAAATTATTTTGTGACAATAATGATTTGATTTCTAACGATATTACCATATATTTTGCAACTCATTTTTAATAGTAACGCCATTTACATTTAGTGTAAATTTCAAGAACCACCAATGTTCAATAGATTGCATAGAAATGTAAAAGGAAGGGCATAAGATAATGTATATTCAATTTATTGATTCTATCAACTAGTTTCAAGTAGTCACAACACTATATGTATTTATAGTTACTAACTATACTACTTCACAACCATAACAACTTTCACATGCACTAGACACACTACTCTACACAAGAGAAAACACTATTCACAATTGCACACACTAACTTGAATAGTCCCCCTTAAACTAAAAGTGGAGGAAACACTAGAAGTTTGGCATGAAGAAAACAAAAACTTGGTCAAGGTAAAGGCTTGATAAGAGCATTAGCCACTTGATCAGCCCAAGGAATATATTCAATAACAAGTTGGCCTTGTATAACATTATCACGGATAAAATGATGGTCCACCTCAATGTGTTTAGTCCTTGTATGAAAAATAAGATTATGAGCCAATGCTTTAGCTCTAATGCTATTAGTAAAAAACAATTGGAGTTGTACACACAATCTACAAGTTTGGCAACCAAGATTCTACCGAGATTAACTCTGTAAGAGAAATGGACATGGCATAGTACTAATTTTTCAGTAATACTATAAGAAACAACTTGTTGCTTTGAGGATTGGCAACAAACCAACTATAACTCTATGAAAGTAGAGTTATTTATCCATTTCTAAATCACTTATTTATCTTGTTATCTATTAAAATATCACGAATAAGCTTAATTTGTGTTTAATATGGAAATGTAGATGAAAGATATCAAACAGATCAAAAATAGGAAAAAATGAGGACAAATCTAGAATTATAGAGTCGATCGATCAACCAGGAACTGGATGGATTGAACTTTTATAATTGGATCGACTGAAAAAGAAGTGGATCATTCGAGAGGTCATTATTTGATTGATCGAGCTACGAGGATTAAAATGTATCAATTTTGAATTGAATCCCAACTTTCAATCTCAACCATTGGATCATAGTAATACAAATCTTAAACTAATGAGAATCAATTTCAACCTTTTTAAAAAAACATAGGGCGATCATAAATGAGACCCAATTAAGAGTACGAACCCTAACAGCTTCTAAGAGATAAAAGAAGAGAAATAAGTTCAAGAGGAGATTAAAGGATAAGAGAAGATTAATACTACAAATCAAGAGATTGAGTATATCTCTTCTTCTTCTCCTTTCTTTATCAATTGTACTATCTTTCTTTATAAAATATTTGGGCTTTGAGAACTTAATTATGCTAGATAATATATTAATCTAGGGGTCTTATGATCCCAATTTTCTACATGTGATGATTTAATATTTTACTCCAATTATTATTGCAATTCAATTATATTATTTAATCTGATTGTTATGCTATTAGTTGTTTGGCCAACAATTGATATATAGAGACAATTAAATAGATTTGAGAGAATTATTTATATTTATTAATTAACATGCATAGTTTCTAGGTATAGATGTATAATTCTTATGTGTATAAGCTATAATTGATGAACTTAATGAGTAGTATGTAATCTAAATGACACGAGAGTGTAATTAGGCTAATTACTATATGAGGTGTAGTGTACTTGAGAGAGGAATTCATGCTAGGATAGATTCAATTGATCATATAATTAATTAATGATTATATTGGGAGAATATGTTTTATTCACATGTTAGGAAATTGGGAGATTAAAGATTCCAAGATTGTTTTCTCATATATCTCCATTGTTGTTGAGTCTTGTGAGTTAAAATTAGTTGTCATTTATTTTTCAATTTTTATAATTTTTTATTATCCAAATAGTATTCATAATAATAATATTGGTACTCGGATATAAATTACACAACTCACTGTGAGATCGATATCCACACTTAGATATATTATATTACTTGCATGACTCGTATACTTGTGGATTGCATCGTATTTATCAAGAGTTTGGCCCTATTGTTGGGGAGCTAATTACTTATAATGGATATTAATAATAGTTATTATTGTACTAGTTTGGACCTTTTAATTTTTGTCTTAGTGCTTCTGTTGTATGCTTAGGTTGATAGGTGAAAATCTTGTTCCTTTTTATCTAAAAATGGAGAGAACTTTACTTCGATTATGAAGGGAACGGTTGGCATAAGATCAATAAGGGATTATGGTATAATAAGGGGATCAATGAGCTATTATGGTCCCTAAACCTTTAAGGGATTTTGTAGTTCCATAAGTAGATAGAGCCCAATCATCTATTAACGAAATAGACATCAATGCTATAAACTTTGAACTTAAGACATGAGTCATTCAAATGGTACAAAGAAAATCAATTTGAGGGATAGTCAACGATGATCCAAATCTTCACTTGGCTTAATTCTTGAAAATATATGACACCTTCAAGATGAATGGTGTATCAAATGATATGATTCACCTTTGTTTGTTACCTTTCTCACTAAGGGAAAAAGTTAGGTATGGTTACAGTCACTACCTTTTGGATCAATCAATACATGGGATCAATTGGCACAAAAATTCATGGCAAAATACTTCCCATCTTCAAAAATAGCTAAGCTTGGAAACAACATCACTTCCTTTCAATAATTTGAAGGGAAATCACTTTATGAAGCTTGGGAACACTACAAAGAGCTGTTAAAAAGATGGCCACACCATGGTCTTCCTACTTGGTTGCAAGTGAAAACATTCTATAATGGATTAATGGGGCAATAAAGTAGTATAATTGACACTATAGTTGTAGGAGCTTTAATGAGTATAACTAAAAAGGGAGCTTTTTCATTACTTGATGAGATGGCATCTAATAATTACCAATGGCCCGTGGAGAGTCAAAACCTAATAAGAGTGGCCGAAGTAGTAGATGTAGACACAATAGCAGTATTGTATGTTCAAATAAATGCTATACCGTTAGGTTTAACTAAGAAGTTAGATGATGGTAGTGTAGGGGTAAATATGGTACAAAGCCCATTCGTAGTGTGTAATTATTTCAATGGACTTCATTCTTCTAAGGCATGTAGGAATGTTCTTGAAGGAGTAAAATATTTCAATAATCAAAACCACTAAGGAAATCCATACTCATACACCTACAAACCAGAATGGAGAAACCACCCAAATTTATCATGGAACAATAAAAATAATCAAGGTGGTAATCAATTCAATCGTCAAACATTACCACTACCAAGTTTTCAACAACCATATTAATCACAAGCCTTGGAAAAGAAGCCAATATTAAGGACAACATAAGTGCTTTAATGGGAATGATGAAGAACTTCATCCATTTAGAAAATATAGAGTTCATTTATGGGAATTCTATTTGAAATTTGGATATTCAAATGAGGCAGCTTACCCAAACCATAAGTCAAAGGCCTCAAGGTAACATTTTAAGAAACACAAAATTTAATCCAAAAAGAGAAGGTAAGGAGCATTATAAAGCAATTGACTTGAGGAGTGGTAAAACTTTAGAAGAGGAGGAAAGTAAAAAGCATGAGGAGGAAAATTGGAAAAAAAGAGTGCTAAAAAAGAAGTGATTCAACCAAAGAAGAGAAACCCCTATAAACCTACCATTCCCTTCCCTCAAAGACTCCAGAAACAAAAATTAGATAATCAATTTTCAAAATTTCTAGATGTCTTCAAGAAGCTACTTATAAACATACCATTTGAAAATGCACTAAAAGAGATGCCTTCTTGTGCAAAATTCATGAAAGACATCCTATCTAAGAAATGGATACTTTGAGATAATGAGATAATAACCTTAACTGAAGGTTGGAGTGCCATCCTTGAGAGCAAACTACAACAAAAGCTTAAAGATCCGGGTAGTTTTGACATTTCTTGCACAATTAGGAATATACATTTTGTGAAGTCGTTATGTCATTGAGTGCAAGCATTAACATTATGCCACTATTAGTTTTCAAGAGATTGAGGGTTGGTGAAGCCAAACCCACTTCAATAATATTGAAAATGGTAGATAGGACAATCAAGTGACCCTAAGGTGTGGTGAGAGATGTGTTAGTAAAAGTGGACAAGTTCATCTTTCTGTCAGATTTCATTATACTAGATATAGAAGAGGATCACAACATTCCTATTATACTTGGCTATCCATTCCTATTATACTTGGCTATCCATTCCTAGTAACTGGAAGAGCACTTATTGATGTAAAAAAAGGTGAGCTTATAATGAGAGTGTAGAATGAATAGGTAACATCTAATGTTTTTAAAACAATTAAATTTCTTGATACTAATAATACTAGTGATTGCTTTAACATAGATGTTATGATGAACTAGCCAATGATGTACTTCATAACATATGACCTAGGGATGCTTTAGAATATGTTATTGTTAATTTGGTGTACACACACATTGATGAGCACAAGGACAATCACTTATGCATACACATTCATGGTGATAATTTAAATAAATCTATTAAACCATCCATGTTCAAGACTTTGACACATGATGTTATGAACAATGAAATAAATTTATTAGAAAACAATTAAACTTATTTTATTGGTGAAAGTATGGAATCTGTGATGTGAGTTGATATTGTTGACTATGTGAAAATTTTGTAGTCCACATCTCTGATGTGTGTATCTAATGCTATTGTGGAATGTCATGAGACAGGTTCTAAAATCAAATCATCCATTGAGGAGTGACCAAATTTAGAACTCAAACCTTTTCACTACCATCTCCAATCAAATGGGCATGCAAAAGTGTTCAATATAGACATAAAAAGAATTCTATAAATAAATAAATTGGATGAGCCATAGCAAAGTGCTTATGAGAATGCCATGTTCTAGAAAAAAAATAAAAAAATGGCATTATAATAAAATTGTGTACCATGTTATTGAAAAGAGAAAGAAAGTATTATTGTATAACTCAAGGCTCAAATTGTTTCTGAGTAAAATCAATAGTAGATGGTAAGATTTATTCACCATCACTAAGGTAACAAACTCTAGAGCCATTGAATTGGAGAAAAAAAACAAATGGTTGCTTATGGTTAATATGCATAGATTAAAGCACTAAATTGGAGACCAATTACCAAATGAAAAATTTATGATATGAATGTCTAGCCAAGGACATTAAATGTGACGCTTTTTGGGAGGCAACCCAATGTTATTTTACTCATATGTTTTCTGTTTTGTAGATGAATGAATGTAAAGGGCAATGGTATAACAAAGATTAAATAGCTTCAAAAATATTTCCTTTCATTTAAGTGTGGAGGAGTGAACATCATTCTCTACTTTAATGCTCTACTTTAGCATTTAGTATGCATTTTTATTTTTTAGAATATTTTTCATTTTTTAGGATGTTTTTTATCATGATTTGGGTAGAAATTGATGAATATATGGAAACCAAATGCATGCATATTTCATATGAAGCATATGAACCCAATGATAGAATTGGTTGTCCTGACTTGGATAAGGAATGTAACATGCTTGTTAAGATACTTACATTAATCATGTGATATGTTTGCTATTTTTGACTGAATTGATTTAGATTTTATGCACATGTTCATGATTGATTTTGGTGTTCTTACTGGGAGAAAATTTTGGTTAATTATATTAGTTGATGAGGTATACTATGTATTAGCATCCATTTGATTATCCCTTTAGACAAAATCCTAAATATTATTTAGCTTGAGAAATGATTTAGGCCTTTATTGGATCAATTGAGAATTTTGAGCTAACCATTGTTTACATCCTTAGTTACCTTTTGAGCCTTATTAAGAACAATTCATATCTTTAAGCCACATTTTTAGCCTAATCAATATGCATTACCTTTACCCTTACACATTTAGCTTGTATAAAAAATGCAATCATGTGCTATGCTATAGAACTATGTGAAATTAAAAATAAGTTTGAGGATGTTGTAAGGCAAAAAAACAAATCTCAATTACCCCTGTAAACAAAAAGAATAAAATTAAAAATAAGTTTAAGGGTGTTGTAAGGCAAAAAAAAACTCTCAATTACCTTCTAAACAAAAGAATAAAATTAAAAATAAGTTTGAGGGTGTTGTGGGGCAAAAAGAAACTCCCAATTACCCCTCTAAACAAAAAGAATGAAATTAAAAATAAGTTTGGGAGTATTGTGAGGCAAAATAATAATAATAAAAATAAATAAAGGGAAGGAGAGATGTGAAATAAAATAATGAAAAGAATGGTAAGACAGAGTGTACAAAAATATCAAATGAAAGCACAATTGAAGTTAAATATTGCACAATGAATAAAAAGAGACCTAAAGTGTTAAAAAAAGCCTAAATATATCCATTTATCAACCCCTACCAAAGCCTTACACTACAAGTATGTAAAGCCTTATTGATCTTTAGCTATATGCATATTTACATTAGTGGTGAGGGGTGTGAAAACTAGACTTATGAAACTTATACTAAGACTTAGTTGATTAGTATGCTCATACAAGTTGATTTCATGAATGCATTGGATGACATCACGTGAAAAACACACACGAATCAATTCACCAAAAACTTTGCATATCCTTGTATTAATGGAACATTGATTCATGAATATGTGAACTTTCCTGACATAGAATTGTATGACTTTTGAAGGGGATAGTTTTCACTGAACATGCCTGTATTATTAGATATATTTTTATGAACATAATGCACATATCATTTTAGCTAAATAGGCTTGGCTTTGCTTGAGGGCAATCAAAGAGTTAAGTTTGGGGTATTAATAACCCTATGAATGTAGAGTTATTTATCTATTTTTAAACCACTTATTTACCTTGTTATGTTTTAAAATATCATGAATAAGCTTAATTTGTGTTTAACATGACAATGTAGGTAAAAAGATATCAATTAGATAAAAAAATAGGCAAAAATGAGGACAAATAGAGAATTATATGGCCAATTGATTGACCAAGAGCTGAATTAATTGAACTTCTATAACTAGATCGGTCAAAAAAGAAGTGGATCAAACAAGTGATCATTACTTGATCGATCAGGCAATTTGAATTGAATCCTAACTTTCATTCTCGACCATTGGATTATAGTAATACGAATCCTAATCTAATGTGGATAAAATTCAGCCTATTTAAAGCAACATAAGTAAGACACAATTAAGATTACAAACCCTAGCAACTTCCAATTAATTTATTATCTTTCATTATGAAAAATCTAAGCTTTAAGAACTTAATTATGTCTAGCTAATTTATTAATCTAGGAGTCTTATTGATGAGTGCTTAAAAAGTACTAAAATTACCATGATTTAATGTACTTTAATTGATTAAAAAGATTTTATATTTATATGATTTTATCATATTTATATAAAAAATCATCTTTTCGAAATCACATGTATTTTTATTATTTTTCAGGTCTTTTTGCTTCAAAAATAAGTTAAAGACTCGAAAAATAATATTGGAGGCAATACATCACAAATATGTTGAAAAAAGAATGAGGAAAATTAAGTGTAGTTAAGTGCAGTTTTGTCCATTTTCCATTTTTCTATTTTTTGATTTTTCCTCATTTTGTTTCTCAACATATTTGTAATTTATTGCCTCTAGTATTATTTTTCGAGTCTTTAATTTATTTTTGAAGTGAAAATACCTGAAAAACAAAAAAAATACCCATGATTCCGAAAAGATAATTTTTTTTATAAAATATAATAAAATCATATAAACATAAATCTTTTTAATCAATTAAAGTACATTAAATTATGGTAATTTTAGTGCTTTTTAAGCATTCATCACAACCCCCAACTAACTTCCTGCTAGTCCCTTAGCAAGAGAAGCGATAAAATCTAAAATTAAAATAAAAATTAAACTATCCTAAATTGCTTTCGTGGATTGACACGGTTGCATTTAGCATATGTAACAAGCCTTTAAACCCCTAGGTTACCCTAGTGGATGAGTTTAAGTCTCGTGATGATTTTCAGTAATGATACCCATAAACATTAAACTAAATAAAACAAAATAAATACAAATAAAATAAGAAGTCAACTAAAATTTAAAATAAAGTAAAAAGAGCAATACAAAAATATATCATGCTTATAATCTCTTTTAAATTTCATAATTAAATTCTTAAGCATAGATTATTTCAACTTCTTAAACGTTCATGATTTAATATAATAATTAATTGAAAATCATTTTCATATTTTAATAACAAATGTATCAATTTAATTTCACCCAAATTCAGTGTCAAGAATCTGAATTCGCTTTGTCTCTATTCCTCACAAGTCAATACTCTCAAAAACACTGAATACTATAGGTTGAAACACTCATACAAATTTATATGCGAAAGATGTGATGTATAGAAATGAAATAATATATTTGCATATGTATATAAAAAAGAAAGGCTCAAAGTGTTATTTTAACATTGATCTCATAAAATAAATCGAATGTATAAATTATAAAGATATCATATATAAAAATTGTTTGCATGCATCAATCAAACTCATTAAGCAAAAATTTCAAGATATATGTCTTTTAGAATTGTAGGAAAAATAAATGCAATGACTTCTAGGGATTTACTTCCTATAACTCTCTTTTGTAATTAATATTTACTCACAACTTTGTAGGCTATATGGGTTATAGTATGTAGATTATACTATATATTTTATCTCTCTATTTTTTTAAGAGATTTTTTCAATATATTATTTTAGAGAGTGAAACCTTGTACATTTTTGAAGGATTTTGGTGAGTGGTTAATTTTGTGCCTTTTTTGTTTGATTTTGGTTTAGGTAACCCCAAATATGTCTTCTTTTTTTGTTGGAAGTCATGCATGAATGAAATAAAGGCATATACTATCAATTTCTACTTTAAATCATTTAATCTAAGCAAAAATAATAAAAAAAATATACGAAACTCTATTAAGATGAGAAAAAAATTCATACCTTTATTTCTAATACCTATAGAGATTATTTAAAAATTTGAAGAAATAAGAAATGTGTTTGGAGTAGAAAAAATATATTTCACTCAACATAAAGGAAATTAGGCTAAAGTTATATCTCATAAGGGTAGTCTCCACTGTTTGATTCCTAAACACCAATTTTAGGTTTAATATAATTTCCACATCTTATCAAGAAATACTAGTCATGACAAAAACTAACTAATTACCAAAAGAATAATACTCCATGTATGTTTTCAAAAATTAATCTAACAGTGCACAAGACTTGACTATTTACTTAAATTTGATTTAAAGAAATGATAAATTTTGTGAGAAATTTTTTAAAACTAATCCTAAAATTCTAAAAATTACTAAACCACACAAAGAAAATAAAATCAAACACAATAAAAATGAGAATTGTTAAAACAATTAAATTTAAGCATTGTAACCTTTCACCACCCCCAACCTAGAACTTATATTGTCCTTAATGTAATAATTTTAAATTAAAGATAAAGAGAAAAGAGAGAAAAAGTTACCTATTTACTGAGAATGTGCAAGTAGTGATGAAGAAATATAGGTGCATCCATCACGTTCATCATTGAAGTTCACAAAGACAGATTGTTGTAAACTTCTAACATCTCAATAAAAATTATGGGTTGCCTCCCATCCAGCACTTGGTTTAACATATAAGTAAGACATAACTTAGGGGATTTCATTTTATGTAAACTCAATGTCCCCACATCATTGAGTCAATCAAACCTACAACTAGGATAAGGTTATCTACTTATACTTTATCAAACATGCCTTATGGATTTTCAAAATGTTCTTTACTTAATTAGGGACATGATTGTGGGTTATAGATAACCTACATCTAGGAGCAAGTCAAATAACTAAGGTATCAAAAAACAATTGTTCTTAGATCTAACAAAGCAATTACCTCCTTTTGTCACATATTGTGATTAAAAACTTTTAGAATTTTGGAGATAGCTTCAGAATTTATTTTTATATTTTTTATGTTATTTTATTATAAGCTTTAAGTTAAGTAATATAATCAGTATTAACCAGGAGTACTCATAGGAAAAAATTGGTGGGGTAAGGCCTCCTTAAAAACAATACTCCTAAACAAAGCAACGTTCCTATGAAAGAGTAGTGGCACAAAGGCTTCCAAGAACTAGTCTCCTAGACAGAACTTCCTTCAATCATTACTTTTAATGTTATTAAAATCTAAGTTAATTAAATTAATAAATAATGTTAAGTTAAAATCTAAGTTAATTAAGTTAATAAATTAAATTACTGAAAATCTAAGTTAATTAAGTTAATAAATTTAGTTTTTTTTAAATTAAAATTTAAAGTTAAATTTTACAATTAATTAATTTTTTTTAAAAATAAATTAAAAATTAAAAGAAAATTAAAACTTGAAAGAAAATAAAAAAAAATCGAAAGATAAAAAAATTAAAATTAAGAGAAAATATAAAAAAAAGTAAAAACAATTAAATGAAAATGAAAATTCAATAATTAAGATTAAAAACATTATTAAAAAATAAATTAAAAAGTTAAATTAAAAATTAATAGAAAAATTAAAATTAAAATAAAATTAAAATAAAATATAAAAATTATAAATTAAATGAAAACTAAAAGTTAAATTTTGTTTTTCGTAATATTTTTTAAATTATATTTTAAATTATATTTTAAATTTTTAAATTTTATTTATTTTTTGAAAAGAAAATAATTAAATAAAATAAAGTTAATTTTTTTCGTAAATTGTTTTTTAATTTTTGAAAAGAAATTAATTAAATAAAATAAAGTTTAAATTTTTTGAAAATTTTAAATATATTTTTTCTCGTAAAAATTTGTTTTTAATATATTTTTTTCTTTTTACATCACAAAAAAATTTAAAAATTTTGATAAATAATTTAAAAATGTTATTACTTTCGCTGCAACGGCGCCAGAAACTTGATATAACATAATCAACAAATACCTTGGAGCTATTTTGTGATAATAGTGCATCTATTTCGTAAACTAAGGAGCCAAAGTCACATCACAAGATAAAGTACATGGACATAAAGTACTTTGTAACTCGTGACTTCATGAAAGAAGGCAAAATTTCATTGTTATGGGTTGATACTAATAGAAACACAGTTGATCCCTTCATTAAGCCCTTCTCACAAGCCAAAAGCGAAATTCATTCCGAGTCCATGGGTCTACAAGACCATGGGGAGTGCCTTGAAGACAAAAAGGGAATTCTAGTTTTAGAGTTTATGCATTTGTTATGTATATGGGAAACTTTAAAAACAAGTGGGAGACTGAAGGATGTGTGTTTTAAAAGTTATTCTTTTTGATAAAGATTTATGTATTGTTCATGATTTTGAATATTATGTATTCTTATTCCTTGAAAGATTTATGTATTGTTCATGATTTTGAATATTATGTATTCTTGTTCCTTGAGGTTAACATGTTATAGTTTGGAAGTGTTCAAGAAGATGCACTTGGTCTTGAGCTATGGAACTCTTAAAATGAGAAACATGTAATCCTAAATATGTTCACAATTATGGTAATTAAGGAGGAACATTAATTACCGTGAAAAATTATCATGTCGATTAATAGTACATTGTAGTTCTATAAATGTTGATAAGGGATTATCATTTAATGACATAAGTATATAAAATGTGTATTTTATATATTGAACATGACCTAACTAGATGGAACATTTTATGGATTGTGTTTTGTGTCATTAATGTTTCCATTGTGTCTTTAGAATCTTAGATATGGGATCTGTAGGTTTTTCACATGAGAAGTATATAATGTGATTGCTATTTAAATACATCTTATAATATGAATGAAATAGTAGTTCGGTGTGTACAACCTATGAGGGAGAAATCTATGAAATAGTAGTTCGCTGTGTACAACCTTAGTAAAGTGGAATTATATCGCATGCAATATAACTGACGTAGTTATAATTATAATTCACTTGAGAGACCAAGAAAATGAATATAATGTATACGTGACACGATCCTATTTTCCATATTATTCATAATATCATGTGACAAGGATAGACACAAAATTAGGGGATCGAGTAAATAATTACTATGTCATTTGGAAAACTATAATGTAATGATAGAACCTCTTATAGTCAATAATATAAAGTCTTATATTATTTTACATTTCATAATGATGTATAAGATAAAATACATGAGATGAAATGCTAAAATAAAATGTCATAATATGACATGCTTAGACCACAAATAAATTTGTGAAGTTATGCAAATATTATTTGGTATAATGTTTGAATGCATTATAAGAATAATAAAGACATTGTATAAAAGAATAATATGAATACTATTATTTGTTCATAAATTAATTTATTAAACCAATCACTTGTTGAGATTAAAGAGAGCATGAGATGGCTAAACAAGGATAGTGGCATTTGTGTAATTGATTCAAACCTTACACAAAGAGTTTCCCTAACCCTAGTCTATTTTAGGAGGCATAATTGAGCAAAATGTGATCCAAAGATGCTGCCTCCAAAATCCTAGCCAAAATATTCCATTTTCAGCAGCCAAGGTTTTCCTTCTCCTAGGCCAAAACTTGGAAAGGCTTGCTCAAGGCCAAAACCTAGGTGGTTCAACCCTTGGACAAAAGTCTCTTTTATCATCTCTTCTTGATATATGGTTAGATCTAATTCTTGAACTCTACATCCATCTATCTAAGAGGTTTGGTAGTTTGTTGTTTAGTCTCAAGGTGAAACAAGAGGTGCTCCCGAAAGAGAGGTGGTTTCCAAGAGATCTTGAAGGGAAATCGACTTCCCTCTACTCAAGAGATTTGGAAATCTCTTAAGGTAAAGATAATCTTCTTCATCTCTAGCAATAAGGTAGATGAGATTTTTTTTATTTTATTTAGTGCATATTAGGTGTTTGGTGAAATGCTTTAAGATAAAATATTTCTTGCAGTTGTCATACAAATGAGGTCTTTTGTGTATTGAGCCAAGTGGTGATAGGACATTTTTAAATTCTTACCATATAGGCATACACATGAAATCCCAACATGATGTATGCCTCTCAACCACAAACTTTGAGAAAAGATATGTTGGGTGGTTTTCCCATCCACAACTCATGTGAAGTTTTCTCAACGGATTTTGATGGAACAATATTTAGTGTGTGACCGTAATTTGAAGTGCATGACCCCAAAAATATAAAGGTAGTTCCATTTGACATATCATTGAATGAATCATATCAAGCAAGGTATGATTTCTTCTCTCAGAAACACCATTCTATTGTGGTGTCCTGGGTGGAGTGAGTTGTGGTATGATGCCACACTCTTTCAAGTATGTGTCAAACTCATTGCTCAAGTATTCTCCTTCACAATCAATTCGTAGAGCCTTAATTATCTTGTCAAGTTGGTTATCTACTTCATTCTTATATTCTTTGAATTTTTCAAAAGAATCACTCTTGTTCTTCATAAGATACACATAACCATATCGATTATAATCGTCTATGAAGGTAATGAAGTACCTATAACCATTTCTTGCACTCGTACTCATTGGACCACATACATCGAAATGTATCAATTCCAATAAGCCATTCGCTCTTTCACCTTTCTTCTTGAATGATGATTTGGTCATCTTTCAAGTTAAATTAAGATTCACCTATTTCAATTGCTTCACCATGAAGCGAATTTAGAAGATTTGCTTGCTACAATTTCTTTATGCGTTTCTAGTTTATGTGAGCAAGGTGATAGTGCCATAAGAGTTTATCATTTGTATGATACATCTTGAGTCTCTTGTTACTGATATTCAATACATGTTTATCCTCATCTAAATCAAGCAAATATAATCCATTTGAAATGACAGCATTTGCATAAAATATACCATCCTTCTTATTAACCATACTTGAGTTATCTATTACAAAATAAAAGCCTTGTGCATCCAAGCATTATACAGAAATAATGTTTTAAAATACAAAAGGAACATGATAAAAATACTTTAAACTTAAACATAAACCACCAGATAAGTGAAGATTAATGGTGCCACCAGCGACCGCAGGGACACTTGCACCATTTCCAAATTTCAACATAACTTTCCTTTTGAGAGAGATCTCCCATCCCCTAGTGCCTGCACATTAGAGACTAAGTGAGCATATGATCTGGTATCCATTACCCAATCTTGGATAGTTGTGGCTAAATTTAAATTTAGTTCAATAACAAGTATACCTTTAGGGCACTTGCGTTCAACCTTGCCTTCATCTAAGTCACGCTTATACTTGGGGCAATTCATTTTGAAATGTCCCTTCTCGTGGAAATAGAAGCATTCCATGTTGGAGTTAGGAGCATTTCCTTTCTTGCTTCCCTTGGAGGTGTTCACATGAGCCCCTCCACTCTTGCCCTTGAGCAAGGAATGTGCCTTACTTGTCTTGCTCTTTTCCTTACCTTTAGTCTTGGAAATCTTCTTGCTATTTGGCTCAATGGCAAGGAAAGATTTCTCCTTTGTCTTTCCCATGTCAACCTTAGCAATCTTGAGTGCATTGTGGAGCTCATTCAATGTCATCTTATTTTCACGCATGTTATAATGCATGATAAAATCCTTGTAGGAATGTGGAAGTGACCCAAGAATGATATCCTCAACAATGTCCTCGGGTATTGAAGAATTCAATTTCTCCAATTTCTCCAAATAACCCTGTACTTTGAGAAAGTGCATTGAGACAGATTCACTCTTCATCATCTTGCACCTTGTGAGTTCGATGGTGGTCTTATAGTGCTCCTTGCGAAAACTATCAGTGAACATCTTCTCCAGTTGTGCCACATTTTTCTTGGTAAGGAGTATTAAGGAACTTTCTTTGCAACTGATTGCTAATACTAGCCAAGATCAATGTCTACACAACTCATTGTTGATCTTTCCATTTCTTTTGTTCCTCCTTTTCTGCATCAGTTGGCTTGCCTTTCTCTTTCTCTTCTGGGAAACTGCCATCTAGAATGTGTGAGATATCCTCTAAGCCAACACGATGTTCAGTTTGAGGAACCAATCAGAATAGTTTGACCCATCATTAGCAAAGGGTGTTTTTGACCATAGAACACAAAAAATTAGGAAGTGTAGACATAACTACAAAATTCATTTAAGGATATGTCAGTATTCATGTATTTAAAATTTCTACTAACAAAAGTTAAAGTTTTTCCATTTTGTTGGTCACACAAGACCCTTTTCAAATAAATAGACTCATCTAAAATATTTGTTCAGGTAAGCATTATTTACCAATCATAAAATTGAAGTAAAACTTAACTTTATAATTTTTATCATTTTCATTAAGAAAGAACAATCAAATTTCTTAATAAAACTCTCTTTCCCAAAACCTAAGCTTAGATCTTGGTGATTTGTATAAGAATACTCATTTTATTGGTCAACAAGTATGAATAATTCATTCCCATATAATGAGTAAGAAGATGTGCCACACACAACTCCCACTCACTTATGGCTTAACAATGAATTCATGCAAGTTCCACAGTTTCTAGTAATTTAAATCACACTCATGCTTATTCCTAGTTACTAGCTTAAAATGGATAAAATGAGAAGGAAAGATACTTGATAACTGTTTTTTATATAGTTATTTTCATCAATTTTAGTAATGATAATTGCTATGTTCTTTTAATATTTTGTTAATTTTTGTTAAATAAATTAATATTTTCCTTTTATGCATTAAAAATACATTTTTAAAAAAATTAAATAATTTGTATCGAAAATGTACTTAATTTCATATTTTTTGTCCACAAATATAATTTCAAATAATATAGTTCTTAATTACAAATTATAAAAATTGAAAATATAATTTAAATTAAATTTGGGCTTAATTATAATAATTTAAAGTTTAAAAATTTAATTTAAAATTAGCAAAGGGCTTAACTGTAATTTAAGAAAGTTTAAAATGTAATTTGAAATATATTTGTGGGTGAAAATATAATTAATAAAAGTTTAATTTTCTGCACAGGTGAGAAGAATCTACGCGCCAATCTACACGCGTGAATCGTGGACCGTCCGATCAGATAAGACACGGCTGAGATTCGCGCGTCCTTATCACACCCGACCAAAGAGAGTGGGTGCAGGTCTCAATTTTTCACGCCGCTCGGTACGCCGAGTGGGGCCTACCTGCCGCGCAGGCCGGCGTGCAAGGTGGGACCCATGTGTCTGACGCACGTATGCCAAAGGGTGTTGTTCTGTGCGGCTGAACCACGTGCAATCGTTCTTCCAGCGAATTAAAGTCTTCCACGTGTCCCAATTTCCCCTTGAACGAATCATAAGAGGACGCGTGGCACATATCGGTGAACGCAAAAGCGCAGAATCTCGCCCTCGTTCCAGCCGTTGCCTCACTTTCTCGGCGCCCCAATCCCGTGCTTCAGTTTCTGCGTGCGCCCGTTCCTTTCAACGAATGAGATGCGGCCACGTGTCCCACTATTTGTTTCAGCGAATCAGACGCTGACACGTGGCACGCACAATGAATAAAAAAAATGCAGAAACGGCTCCTTGTCTCGCGTGAATTAAAATAAGTTTTTGATTTTCGCATGATCGCGGATTTTAAGGGGAATGTCGGGGTTTTATTTTCAATACAAATTTTAACGCGTGTATGATATTTTAATATTTTTGATGTATTTTTTTTAGCTATAAATAGGTGATATTATGATAGAGTGAAAAAGTTTTTTTTAGTTTAGAATTTTTGTGTTGTTCAGTTTTGGATTGCAAAACATGCAGAAGCCATTTTTTGGCTTTTGTTGTGTTCTGCGTGTGCCAAATATTTCGTTTCATGATGTTTTAATTTTCTGTGTTCTTCTTCTAATTTTTCTGCATCTGTTGTAATTTTTATTTTAATTTAATGAAGTAATTTAATTTTTCTAGGGTTGCATTTGATCTAAATTTATGAAGCTTTGATTTTAATTATTTTTTGAAAGATTTATAAGACGTTCGATTTGTTCGTTCTATTTTGTGCTTAATGCTTTTTGATTATTTACGAATTTTATCAAAACGATTTGTGGCATAAAAATAAACTTGAGAAAGGCATTTTTGTGTATATTGCTCGTAAATAGAATGACATGTATGATGAAGGATAGGAATATACCCTAATTGTATGTGTGACCATTTAAGAACTTAAAACTTAATGAATCTTATTTAATTTAATTCTCATAGAGATATAGTGAATTAATTTAACGAGGTGTGTCTATACGGAGCTCGGAAGAGATGTATGGATAAAAATAGAAGTTTTCGGTTGACAAATTAAATGTACTAAAAAATATAAATCAAAAGAAAATAACACGATTTGAGTGGATTAGTTTGGTGAAAAATTGCAATCCTAGAGTTCTCTTATTTTCTTTTTACCTTTTTCTCAATTAACGATTGTTTTGGATAAAATCAGAGAGATAAAATTTTAGTACTCAACAAACTATAGTAACAAATCCTCGTGGAAACGATACTTTACTTACAAATCTTTATTACTTGTGACCGTGTATACTTGCACGATTTTCTGTGTGTTGCAAAACACACAACAATACTCTTAAATTTTTCATGGACACAACAAATATATGATGACTCTGATAATTTTTTTAATTTTGGTAAGTCATGTATTCATATAATAATACCTTATCCTAACCATTAAAATTATCTCATATATTCTTAAGCTTCGTGGGTTGTATGGCTCCCACTTGCATTCTTGTAGCTCTATCAATCACCTTCATGAAATATATAATTCTAAGCTACAAGCACCCACCCAATTCTCATTCCATCTTTAGAACTATGCAAAAATAAAATGAAAATTACATTTAGAATCACCCAATCCTAAATCCTATATGGCATGCAAACCATGAATTAATACATGACTGGCAGCCTAACATCTTTGCTATAATTTAATTATTCTAATTAATTTTCAGTGGAACCTTAGGCCACATTACAAACATTCATACACATCATTCATTACAACATACAAGGAATTGATAATATTGAACAAAACTAACTCACAATCCTCCTACATAGCAAAATTAGTACACATATACAATCTTGCAGCACTATTCAATCTTATTTAGTTAAGCCTATATTTCTCAAGTTCTCAATCCATCTAAATAATTTGAAATCCCAAAATTGATTTCTATTTCTAATATTCATATACCTCATTTCAAATTTTTGAAACTTATATGAAACTTTTAGAAAACATAAAATTATTTCTTAATTGTCATTATGCCTAATTAAAATTAGCATTCACATAGGTAAAACTAATCTTAACTTCTTATCACTTTTAACATATTTGGATGAGCTCATTTTACAATATATTTTACAAAAAAAATCCCTTTTGCAAAAAATTATTTTTATTGTGGTGAGACCAAAAATTAGCTCGCTGTCTAGTTTTGGTCTACTGCACACCAATCATTGTTTTCTATGCCCAAGAGTGTGTTACAAATAAAAATTCAAGCCATATATTTATGAAAACTAAAATTTAACACATTTCTAGATATATAAATAAATCAAAAAAATATTAAGTAGTTTGTGAGAAAATTACATTTGAATTGATGGTTCAAGTACTGGAGACTTGATCGTAGTACTTCTGTAATTTTAATTTTCCAAAACATCAGTAATATTTTTATATTGAAAAATATTTTTTTTAGAAACTATACGTCATTATATTTCCAATGATAGGTGGCTCACAAAAATCCATTCATCCAAACTCCAGTTATGTTATTTCGAATCTCAACAAAATAGAAAACTAGACACAACAATTTCCAACGTTGTACCCATTTTTCCATTTTTGATTTACCTTAATAAAACAGCCTAAACTCCCAATTTTATTTTAGAATCTTTATCCACACATCATAAAATAATGTAGGAATTTTAATATCCACAAAAATCGTGATTCAAAAATTACTAAAGTGACCAAATGCTCTAAGGACCCAAAATGATAGATTTATGAACCATGAACTCGATAGATATATAGTTAACCAAACACTTAAGCATTTAATGAAGCACAAATTAAATAGTCTAGTTGTCACAAAATCAAGCCATAGCTCTGATACCACTATTGGGATTTCACGTGTATGCCTATATGGTGAGAATTTAAAATTTTCATATCATTACTTGGCTCAATACACAAAGGACCTCATTTGTATGACAATTGCAAGCAAGATTTTCGCTTAAGCATTTCAACAAACACCTAATGTACAGTAAATAAAATAAAAAAATCTGATCTTCTTTATTGCTAGAGATGAAGAATATTATCTTTACCTAAGGATATTGTCAAATCTCTTGAGTAGAGGGAAGTCGATTTCTCTTCTAGATCTCTTGGAAACCACCTCTCTTTCGAAAGCACCTCTTGATTCATCTTGAACCTAGACAAAAAAAATACCACGCCTCTTAGATAGATGGATGTAGAGCTTAAGGCTTAAATCTAACCACCTAACAAGAAGAGATGAGAGAAGAGACTTTCGGCTAGGGTTGAACCACCTAGGTTTTGGCCTTGAGCAAGCCTTTCCAAGTTTTGGCCTAGGAGAAGGAAAAACATAGCTGCACAATGGGGCAAATTTCGGCTAGGGTTAGAGGTAGAAAATTGGATGCAATTTTCCTTAAATATACCTCCTTAAATAGGCAAGGGCTAGGGCAACTCTTTGTCTAAGGTTTGAATCAATTACACAAATGCCACTAGCCTTGTTTAGCCATCTCATGCTCTCTTTAATCTCAACAAGTGATTGCTTTAATAAATTAATTTATGAACAAATAATATTATTCATATTATTATATTATACAATGTCTTTATTATTCTTTTAATGCATTCAAACATTATACCAAATAATATTTGCATAACTTCACAAATTTATTTATGGTCTAAGCATGTCATATTATGACATTTTATTTTAGCACTTTATCTCATGTATTTTATCTTATGCACTAATGATTCCACTTTCATATAATTATCACACCTTCAAACTTAACTATTTGTTTGTCATCAAGTATAGCCAAGTTTATTTAAATAAAATAACATGGGTAGTATATTCATAAATATATTTCCATTAATTCATGCATATTTCACGAAAACTATTCCTCTCAAAATTCGTACAATCCTATGTTAAGGAGGTTCAGATATTCATCAATCAATGTTCCATCAATACAAGGATATGCAAGGTTTTTGAAAAATTGATTTGTGTGTGTGTGCTACACATGATATCATCCACTGCACTAATGAAATCAACATATACGAGTATCCTAATCAATTCAATCTAAAAAAAATTTCCCTTAGTGAATTGTTGTTATCCATCAATTATAGATCACATACATAGGAATCATACATCTCTCCCTAGAAACTATACATGTTATTTAATCAATAGAAAAAATTAAATAATTCTCTCAAATCTATTTAATTGTCTCTATAGATAAATTTTTGGCCAAACAATTAATAGCACAAAAATCAGATTAAATAATATAATTAAATTATAATTATAATTGGGGTAGAAAAGTAGACCATCACATGGTGAAAATTGGATTTATAAGAACCCTATATTAATAAATTACTACAGACAATTGTGTTCATAAAGGAAGACATAAAAATTGACAAAGAAAAATTTCTATAAAGACTATCAAAACTTTTAAGTTTAAAATAAATTAATATATATCAAAAACCTAAATACATAAAATTATTAAAATAAATAAATGAATAGAATACCTTCTTCTCTTCTAAGTTTGAATAATAATACACAACCTACACAACACAAAAAATTATACACATAATATACTTTAAAATAAAAAAAATATGAATAATAAGTGTAAACTAATTCATAGAAATACTTACAAGAGTAAATGAAATGACAAAATTAAGGAAATGGAGAAAAAAAGTTTGGTAAGTGAAAAAGTGAAGGAAAATGGGTATGAAAAATTTGAGTTTTATGATAAAAAAATATAGTGGATCTAGAAGAGAAATTGGAGAGGAAGAAAACCAAACTAATGGCACTAGAAATAATGGTCGGAAGTGGATATAAAATGAGAAAGAAAATAGAGATGACGAATGGTTTTCTCTATAAGAGAAAAGGGGAAACACGAGCTAGCACTTCCGATAAATAGGGGGTAGAACAAGATAAGGTAGCATTGGTTGACACTTAGAATTGATGCTACTGATAGGATTTCAAGTCTGTTCTACTTGTCAACCGATGCTACACATGGCTTAAGTGAGTTAACACGTAGAGCCGAATTAAAATCCTACGTGTAGCGTCAGTTCTACGTGTTAACCAACTTAAAAAATTATAGAAAAATAAAATAGTAGCATTGCTTGACACATATAACCGATGCTACACATAGGCTTTTAAGTCGATTCTATGTGTCAACCGACGCTACACGTGGCTTAAGTCAGTCGACACATAGAATTGACTTAAAATTATAAGTGTAGCGTTGGTTCTACGTGTCCACCGAGTTAAAAAATTGTAGAAAAATAAAATAGTAGCATTGGTTAACACATAGAATTGATACTACATGTAGGATTTTAAGTCGGTTCTACGTGGCAACTGACGCTACATATGGCTTAAGTCGATAGACACGTAGAACCGACTTAAAATCCTATGTTTAGCATCGGTTTTACATGTCAACCGACTTAAAAAATTACAAAAAAATAAAATAGTAGCATTAGTTGGCATGTAGGATCAACGCTACACGTAGGATTTTAAGTCGGTTCTATCTGCCAACCGATGTTACACGTGGCTTAAGTCAGTTGACAAGTGGAACAGACTTAAAATCCTACGTGTAGCGTTGGTTCTACATGTTAATCGACTTAAAAATTATAGAAAAATAAAATAGTAGTATCGATTGACATGTAGAATCGATGCTATACGTAGGATTTTAAGTTGGTTCTATGTGTTAACCGACGCTACACGTGGCTTAAGTCGGTTGACATGTAGAACTGACTTAAAATCCTACATGTAGCATCAATTTTTCGTGTCAACTGAGTTAAAAAATTACAGAAAAATAAAATAGTAGCATTGGTTGACACATAGAACCGATACTACACATAGGAATTTATGTCAATTCTATGTGTCAACTGATGCTACACGTGGCTTAAGTCAGTTGACATGTAGAATCGATGCTAAATGTAGGATTTTAAGTCGGTTCTACGTGTCAACTAGCGCTACATGTGGCTTATGTCGGTTGACACATAGAATCGACTTAAAATCCTATGTGTAGCATTGAGTCTATGTGTCAACCGACTTAAAAAATTACAGAAAAATAAAATATTAGCATCATTTGACACATATTTTAGTCGATTCTACGTGTCAATTGACTCTACATTTGGCTTAAGTCAGTTGACCAGTAGAACCAACTTAAAATCCTACATGTAGCGTTAGTTGGCATGTAGGATCGATGCTATTTTTTAATTTTTTAAGTCGGTCTTTCAACGTACTGACTTTAAATCCTAACTTAATTTCTCCTTTTTGTAGTAGTGAATGAGGTACTAAAAAGTCACATTTATTCATTCCAAAAATTAACAAGTACTTTTCATAAATACCCATACTTGAAACAAACCAAAAATATAAGTGACAACATTGCCTCGCTAGTTGAAAACTAACACTCCACTTAGCATGCACACTACAAAAACCAACACATAAACACAAGAACAACATGAATTGCATTCTCCCCCTTTGGCTTTCCATGTCAAAACACTGCACAATTAATTAAATAAATTGATCAAATATGAGATGATCATGAAGATGTCCTAAAATTATTTTCTCCCATGAAAAACAATTTGAGATATACCAAAACCCAAAAGGCATACCTATTCCATGTATATCCATCTTGAGTGCTCCATCTAGCTCTATGAATCAACTCATCCAAACCTCTATCACAAGGAACTCAACACTACTACACATAGCACACTTGAAGTAGGAAGACATCACTCTACACCTCTAAGCTGCACACACGAAACAAACACCTAACATCTGAACATATCATGCAAAAAAAATGTGTAGTCTATCCAAATACTATTATGTTACCCCTACACAGCTACACACCTGATAATCCATCTGAATACTATCGTGTTACCCCTATATAGGTATACACGATAGGCTAAGCATAGTTAGCATGTAACATAAACAAACACAACCTACATAAAATACAAATATGAAAACTACACAATCTAAATGCAACACAAATATACAAACTCCCCCAAAACATATGCGATACTCCCATTAAGTGTATACCTATGCAGACTACACACTACTACAATAAAGGGTATATAAGTCAGGATATAAAATCATTTTTTCTTAAAACTAACTTATAACAAATTTTAAGTTGTTCTACATGTTAACCGACTTTACTATTTTATTTTTCTACAATTTTTTAAGTCGGTTGACTCGTAAAATAGATGCTAAACATAGGATTTTAAGTCAATTCTATGTGTCAACCGACACTACACGTGGCTTAAGTCAGTTGACACGTAGAACTAACTTAAAATCCTACATGTAGTATCAGTTCTATGTGCCAACCGACTTTACTATTTTATTTTTCTACAATATTTTAAGATTATTGACACCTAGAATCAATGCTACATGTAGGATTTTAAGTCGGTTCTACAAGTAAACTGGCGCTACACGTGGCTAGCATCGGTTGACATATAGAACCGACTTAAAATCCTACGTGTAGTGTCAGTTCTACGTGTCAACCCATGCTACCTTATTTATTTTCCTTATATTCTTCTCTCCCTTATTTACCGACAGTGCTACCTCGTGTTTTCCTCTTCCCTTATAAAGAAAAATGTTTGTTTTCTCATTTTTCGACCACTTTTGCCATCATTTCTAGGGCCATCAATTTGGTTTTCTTCCTTTCTAATTTCTCTTTTAAATCCACTATTCTTTTTAGCATAATACTCAAATTTTTCATATCCATTTTCCTTCATTTTTTCACTTACCAAACATTCTTTTTTCTTCATTTCCTTCATTTTGTCACTTCATTTACTCTTGTAGGTATTTCTATGAATTATTACACTTATTATTCATATTTTTTTATTTTAATGTATATTATGTGTATAAATGTTTGTGTTATGTAGGTTATGTATTTTTATTCAAGCTTAAAAGAGAAGATTGTATTTTATTCATTTATTTATTTTAATAATTTTTTGTATTTAGGTTTTTGATATATATTAATTTATTTTAAACTTAAAAGTTTTGAAAATTATTTATATGTACATTATATATATATAATATAAAATATATTTTTATATGTATATAATGTATAATGGGATTATTAATATTTATTTATATATATATGTATAAAATATTTATTATTATTAATGACATACATTTATATATATATATATATATATATATATTATTATATATTATTATATATTATATATATTGTTAATATTATATATTTGTTAATGTTATTACGAGTTTATTATTTATTTTGGTTTTTATGTATTTATTTTTATATAATGTTTTGATAGATATTCTAATAATTAGGGAATTCATATATAATAATAATATCTGAAATATTTTGGTTTGATATATATTTAATATGCTTAATTTCATTAATTGAAATGGACAAATCTTGGATATCAAAGTGTAGAATTGAACAGGACTATATTTCTGGAGTTGAAAGTTTCTTGGAATGTGTTAAGTGTAAAAATGAGAAATTTCATGATGCTAACGAGGTTAAGTATCACCTTATTCATAGTGTTATTCTTTTGAGTTATAAATGTTGGTATTAACACTTAAAAGAAATGAAAAGTTGATAACACATTGGCCACTAAAGTTTGAACATGGCCAAGATCATTGGATGTTGATAATCCTTAATCTATATGGCTGATTAGTATTTTAATTGATTAAAAAGATTTATATTTATTTCATTGTATCATATTTTTATATAAATTTGTCTTTTCGAAATCACGGGTATTTTTATTATTTTTTAGGTATTTTTGCTTCAAAAAATAACTTTTAGACTAAAAGAAAAATACTGGAACAATACATCAAAAATATATTGAGAAAATAAATGAAGAAAAGTCAAAAGGATGGAAAAATTGGACAAAATGGGTTAGAAAGGGTCCAAAATGTCAAAAAGGCCAAAATCACACTGGCAACTGTCCATCTGCACCGAGCAACGTGCCCATCCGTGTCGAGAAATACGCGCAACCACACCACATCATGCCAAGCAACACACCCAGTTGCGCTACATAATGCTGAAGTCAACGTGCATCCTCCCACACAATATCGAAGTGGCATACGCATCTGTGCCCAGCGGCACCCCATCATGTCGAATTTGTGCACTCCATTGCTTACATCAGTGCTTGTCCATTTTGTGTCAAGATCCGTCTATTACGCATTGTTTTACACTTTTTTACCCTTGTCCTCACCTATAAATACCCCGTCTCCCCACATCTAAAAAAAACCTGAAATACATTTTCTTAGCTCTTTCTTTCTCTAGTTTTCTTAGTTTTTTAGTTCTTAGTTTTAAAGTTCTTATCTTTTTTAGAAGAACTAGCTATGTTTTTGTAAATTTCTAGCTTTATAATTCAATAAATGCAAATGCAAATCCGTTTGGAGGTTTTCTAGCAATAGAATTAGCATCAAAGTGCTGTAAGTTTTTATAATTATTTATGTTTTATTCTTATATGTTATATTTAATTTATCTGTGATTAAATTTAACATGGTTGGTTGTTTGTAAACATGATATAATAATAACATTGTTATGCTTGTGAAATATTAAATGTGTAAAAATATCTATAAAATAAATTGATTTTGTTTTTATTCAAGATTTTATATTAAGAATGTTAGAAAGAAATATATTATTTTTCAATACAAACTTAAATTTGAAAATTAGATTTTAAGGTTTAATTAGACAGTCTAATTTAGAGTAGTGCTCTTTTATTTGTTGGTATAATCGTCCGGTGGGTAGAGTGAAGCTATATTTCAAAATTTTTATAAGAACTATTATTGAAAAATGTATTGACGACATATTTTCAATAATTGTTTTAAGACTTAAAAGTTAGTACTCGGATAATTAAATTCTTAGGTTTAATTTGGACACCTTGTATAAAGTTTAAACTATCTAACCCTACCAAAGGTGGCATTTAAATGGTTCATTTTCAATCTCTTAGAAAAAAGGAATTATTTTAATTAACGAAATTAGTTATCAACCTCACCCTTAGGTGTTAATTGATATTTTTTTAATTAACAAAGAATATCTAACCTCACCAAAGGTGGTATTCATAAAAAAAAAGAATCAATAAATATGAATTTATATCTTTAATAACCTAAATAATACGAGCAAGCATAATTAACTTAGTTATTATATCCATAAATACTCCACTTTATGAATAATAAAAATTTTCATAAATGTTTATTGAATCCATATCTATGTTTATTTTTATGTTATTAGATTAGAAACACAAAAATCCAAAATATCGTGACATGATGTTTAGGATTTAATTTCATTTTTAAAAGTTTGAATAATAAATTAAAAACCACATACATTCCTTCCTTAGATCTACCTTGGGTACTTACTTATCAATAAAATGATCCATGCACTTGTGAGAGTTTTATAAATATAAAACCAAAGTATTTGTAGGATTTGCGATGTCGGTTCTCCTCGTCAATGGTAATTATGTTTGGTACTATGAATCAGCTTCCATAGAATTGAGTAAAGAAACAAAAGTAGTTGTTTATTATTCTTTGTAATATTTAATAAAGAACTAATTGTTTTAAACTTTGATAGGGTATGGAAGTTGTGGGACAAGAGTAGGGGTATTGCCCTTAAAAAATAAAATAAGCTTATATGAAACAAAGTTATGGTATGTACAAGCGAATATTAATAATTTAATGAATTTTACTATTAAATAATAAAGATGTTTGAATATAGAAAACCATGTACACATTTTTTTGTAGGTTCCACAACAAAATGATGGAGTCATGTGTGTTTACTTTGTCATGAAATTTATGAGCGAAATCACTTCAAATATCAACATTCCAATAAAAGATGTGGTAATCTCTTTTACTAATATACTATTTTAACATATAAAAGTTATTTTTTGTGAATTCATGATATTACATTCTTATTTTAAAGTTAAATAAATGCAGTTCTTTGGTTGGAACAAATCCGGTTATGATATGCGAATTTTTGAGGATTTACGTGAAGAATTGACATAGCACATATTTCAAATTATTACATCACAAGAAGAATGAAGAGAAGAATATCATGATATTGAATAGCGAAGGAAAACACCATGGTAATTGTTTTAATGCTTTAATTTCTCTATTCTTGTGTCTCTCAAATTTGGGCTTGTTTGATGGATGTTTAGGGGAATGAATTGTTGTTTAGACCTATTTTCCTACCCAAACCCCATCTCATCTCATTGGAGAGTTCCTTGGTCATTATGAATGGGACATTGCTGGTGATTCTAAGCAACCAAACCAAGCTTCCTCTCCCTGAAATAAAGTAGGAATATCACAAAATCCATGACAAAAGAGGCATCATAACTTTATTTGTAATTTAAGTTATATATATATATATATTGTATATAAATTATTTTTTGTAATATATTTAATTCTCATATAATTAATTAATATTTAATTTTTCAATGATGTGTACTATTTAAAAACTGTTTTAAACATATTTTTATTTTTTCTTTTATTACGTGATCGAAAATAGGTAGTGGGGATAGCAAAAAATGTGCAAAACATGTTAAGTCGGTTAATAACTAACTTAAAAAGCTAGAATTTGTAGTAGTGACACTCACCATTCATGTAACAAATAGAATGTTAACACAATGCACAAACAAACATAAGTTCTACACACTTCTCATCTTTTTTGACATTGAAAGTCAAAGCAGTCACACATAGGTATGCAACATACCACAATCTTATATGAAGGAGAGAAGTCAAATATAAATGCAATGATCCTAACACTCATGCAACATAGTATAGAAGATTAAAGCAAAGACAAAAAGAAGCAGCATAGGAAGTCAAGCGAGAAAAAAACACACACAAACAATAGCAAGATAAAAGCATGTAACAAACAAACTTAATGCATAAATAAGCCAAAGTTAGTGCAAATAGAAAACATCTCCCTAATGTGACCCAGCACAGAGCCCCACATTTATATGTGTTCTGAGAGTCATAAGGGGCTTTATAATGTTCATACAACACATTGACAAGACGGATGGTCAAACATCAATGGCACCAAAATTCTATCCACCAATACATAGGAAGATGTTAACTATGAGTCAGACTATCTTCCAAGTTGGCACATTCCTAATGACCCAACAGTCTTCCCCTAACACTACTTAAATGTGTTTGTGAATCCCTAAGAAGGAATTGAATATGAGTCCAACTATCTTCCAAGTTGGAACACTCTTAGTGATTCAACTATCCTTCCTCAACAACACTCAGGTGTATTCAATCCTGTAACCTCACCCCATATTATAAACACACATACAAAAAGACATACTAGTTTACAAAAGAAAATATATGTCATGCATTCTAATGAAAAGTACTAGGCTATCAACTACAAGTGATAAAAATGCAATAACTCAATACAATAGGGATGCAGGTAAATACATAGGAGGACACTAGAAGTAAGAGATTCTAAATAATGCATGCAATAAGTCATACTAACAATCATATTTATGCAAGGGTCATACAAAGTGATCTAAATAAGAAGAGAGCATCACAAGAACAAAACAACATAATGTAAACATATAAATAGAAAAAAACAAAAGGATGTCAATGTATAAGACTCCCATTGAGACTATGCAAATGACACATACTTCTCTCCTTAACATAGCAAGAAACACAAACTTGTGCACAAACACTTGTTCCCTTTTTTAACATAGAAAGTCAAAGGAACACCTTTATACGAGGAAGGGAAGTGAAATAAAAATGAGATGTAAAGGGAGAAGTAGACTGAATAAGTTCAAAGAATAAGAGTGATTTTAGAATAAATAATGCACTTAACATAAAAATTCACAAGATAATCAATCCATGATGCATCCAACAAAGGAATATGACTCCAAAATTGATTTCATGATCAGTGTGTGTTGTGCTCAACATGGTACTCTATATATCATTAAAAAAGATTTTTTCAATCAAGAAAATAGAAATATAAACTCAAATTGAACCAAACTTCATAAGTCCACATTTATCCTCTCTATCTACTAATGTAAGTGAGAGCTCAGAAGAAATCAATAGTTTTTTTAAAGCTTATAATGACAAGCAAAGATTTGGGTAGAAGAGAAGAAACATTTAAGCAAAGGTACACCTTTAGATGGCCATATGTTCACCTTTAGCACATAGCTCAAAACCATAAGAGGTAATTCTTTAAACTTGGAATCTTTTCCATTTACTTCTCAATTTTGAAGAACTCATAATTTTCCCAAACTAGGGATCTTTTTTCTCTCTTTTTTTAATTTCTTTCTTTCTCCTTTTTATTCTCTTTTATTTTCTTCTTAAAATCTTTCCTTTAAGTTCGATAGTAAAACAAAATATTTCAAAGCAATAAGTTCAACAAGCCAATGTTGAAACTCAACAAAAGGAGTGCCAAGTAAGTGACATTTATTATTTGAGCTAGGCTAGTAGGTGCAAAGAAATGAAAGTATAAAATAAAGGCTTAAGGGGGTAAACTTAGGATAAGTAGAGAATGGAAGCAAAAAGGATCAAACGGTTAAAAGATGACCTAAATCATCATTCTATCTAGGTAGCACCTAGGATTTTTCTTTAGAGACACTAAATGTGGATTCTAAAGTTTGTTAGAGACATAGAAATCATTTAAGCAATAATTCCATAAAAAACTTCTCAATAATATCCAAAAAAAATCACACATTCAGACATGTGTAACAAAAGTTCATGTCAATCATATATCATCAATGGTCCCTCTAAAATTCATTTTACGAGCAAAAGAATAGCAAGAAAAAGGAAAGTGTAGAAATAAACTATACTAGGAAGAGAGAGAAAGAGTGTTAAAAAGTCAAATACAATAAACTAGCAAGTTGACAAGGGAGGCCTCAAAAGAGATCATATACCAAAACCATAAGGATGCACATCAAGATAGATTAACAATACAAGCCGTACAATGTTTCCTTCAAAGAGAGAAAAGGCAACAAAGTACACATAGGTTCCTCAAAAGAGATCATTGATGGTACTCACATCATCGTGTACTCAAGAAAATAACACATCTCTTTTTTCTCCAAAAAGATGCATTTAAAGCACAAGAGAGGGAAGAATAGGCAAAAGATGAACATAAGTCAATGGATGACTTATAGAGAACCAACATATAACATATTAGGTACCATAAAGAATAACCTAGTAAAATAGATGAGATGCATTCTATATGACATGGCATATAAATGATAAGACTACAAAAAGAAAATCCTTAAACTTTGACACTATATGATGAAAAAATTTGACATGATGTCTATGCAAAAAACCACAGAAGAAGAGGTAAGCAGGCAAGCAAGGTAAACACATAAAAAAGCTGTCAAAGCAACTAGCAAAGGGAATACCATTAAAGGATCAAAAAGTTACGCATAGTAGCAAGTAGGACAATTAACATACTATGCAAAATAAAGAAGTAGAGAGAGAAAAAGATATGCATGAACAAGAAATATAGGGAACATGTAGACAACAAAAGTTCATGGAGATATAAAACTTCATAGAACAATAACAGCCCATACCATAGGTGACAAAGGGCATAAACATACAAGGTGTGTGTATGTTTAGATAGAGCTTTAGGATGGAGCACACAGGCAATTAGCCCAAAAAAGGTGATCCACTCTGATACCAATTGAAGATTCCCATACAAAGGAAGAATTAGATGAAGGTTAATTGTTCTTCTAACTCAAATATGTAATTGAGACCTAGATGAGGGTTGAAAATGACATCCCATGGAATCTTTTTGTCATCTTTATATCAATTCAGCCAAATTGGTCTCACAACATAAATTATGAGAAAGTACAAAAGAATATGCTTAATTCAATACATGAAAATACAATTATCAGATACAAACCAACAATTTGCATAACACATACTAGTAACAGTATGCCTCATAGGATTCTATCTAGACTAGTAACATGTATACATAGAAAACAATACATACCTTGTGATACAAGAATATATATCGAAAAGCAAAAAGGATATTTTTCTCTTAAAGACCTCGTATGTAAGAACATATTTGGAAAATAATGATTGTACTTTCACAACATGCAATCAAACACGTATAGAAAAGCCTAATAAAGAGCCTAACATTTGGTACACCTCCAAGGTAAAGAGATACAGACTCTTTAGAGACTCACACCAAATTCGCATACAGATATAAGGAAGAATATACTAACACAACACATAATCTAATCATGCATGACTATAATGAAGGAGTCTTAGATGTGATACACAATTAGGTTAAGGAGATAGTGACCCCTTAAAGATTCAATCCAAACAAGCAAACAACAGAGTTATAAACTCCTGACAAATAATCACAATTGTTCTAAAAATAGTCACAGATAGATAGTATAAAGCAAAAGCAACATTCAAAAGTTAGAAAGTTAGAAATAAATAATAAAAGCTTTTTAATTAGAGTTTAAATTTTAAAATGTAGAAACATACACCATTTAAACTCTGGTTGTACTAACTACACATTAAAGCATGCATGACACCAGATATATTGAGGTAAACCGACATAGAGATCCTATCTATATAGTAACATTTTTGGGTTACTTAAGGTAACCACTCAATGGAAAACAGTCCACTAATCATTATAACAATTACAACTCTAAAATAAATAAAACCAATATTACATGTATTAGTTAGGGCTTCCATCCTAACTGCATGTTACTACTTTTGCTTGCTGCTTCCATAATGACTTGGTTCAACTCAAGAACTTGGCTCTCTTCTGAAGCCCACACCACAGAATATGGTGTGATTAGTAACCAAAAGTGTAACAACTCACACACTTGAGGACCACCATTAAACTCTAAGCATTTAACTTAACTCACTCTCACAAAGAATATCTCACAACATCGATAACATATTCTTAAGCACTAACTACTTAAGAGCACTATTTTACACTAACTAGAAAATATAGTCTTGAGTACTCATAACTCATAAGAATGGTTTTTCTCACACAATTATCAATCACTAATGTCAAACAATACTTAATGGTATTAGTGATCCGAAAATAGGAAAACAAGATGTCAATTTGATCGGGCTCAGCTGCATTTTTATAGATAACAAATAAGAAGAAATGGGAGGAGGTATTTATAGAACACAATTTTTTATTGCAAAAGTTTTTGAGTACTTTCCATAAATATCCACACCCAAAACAAACCAAAAAAACAAGTGACTCATTCGTAAGCTCGCTCCCCAAAAACCAACACTCCACTTAGCATGCACACTATAAAAACCAACCCCATAATGTGTGCAAGCATGCTTGCATAAAAAGTATTCCTAACTATATGCATGTGTGTATTAGTAATCTACAGTAACCAACCTTACATAGGGAATGACAGAACACTTAGTAAAATAAAACACACACCGCATTTTGTACATGGAAAGCCAACACACAGACAAGATTAACCGGATTTGCAATTTTCTACTAATATGATATTATATTATTTGTGCCTCTGCTATGTAACCTGGTTGAGTGTTTATTTTACATTCTTGTGAGTTAAAGCCTAGTCCTTAAGGAGTCTGTATCTTCTCAACTTGGTTGTGTATCGGGTCATAGACTCTTTCACCGAGAACTAAAAAAAATGAGAAATAGTCTCCTCAATTTGCCCACGCAAAGAGCACCGGGAAGTAAAGAAGTGTCCCCTCCTCTTAATCTAACAATCAGTGATGCATATGTAGCTTCTCTATATATCAGTTAAATTAGAGTTCTGCAAATCATATCACATAAGCCACACTAAAAAATTAATATCTAACATATCTATATTAAATAAACCATCTGTAACATTATTCACCTACAAGCCATTTGAATATCTCAGTAGTTAAAGAGCTTAGTCCCTACGTATAATTATCATTTTATTTTTTAAGGAGAAAATATTATGAGCTAACTTTGAATTGAATTTATGTGGATTCTTATTTACCGTTTAATATGTTATTTAGTGTGGCTCGACTACATAAAGGATTTAGACATGTTGAAGGTTTGAGATTCAATTCTTTATGGGTGTGTAAGTTGTTTTTGTTTAAAAAAAACATGTGTTACCTAACATTACATACACAAATAAAAGTACCATTAATTTTAGGAAAATGAATTTTATCAAAACTTGCATCACTTTAGGTTTCACAATATAATTATCCCGTATTAATAAGTAGTTTCATAATTATGTTAATATCTAATCTTTTCAATTTAACATTCAACTCAACATAAACATTTCTAATTTTTTATCCTTTCAACTTCAATATAAATCTTCACATCAGCCCTCTTTCAAACTTTCACTCATATTAACACTGGCATTTTATAATGTTTTTTGTGGAATTAACCATCTTGTCAAATGCATTCCAATAGAAGAGAAGATATATGATAAACAAGAAGTAGAACAAAATAGAAAAAGATGTAAGACTCAAGCTTTCGATCATCACAAGCTTTGGTGAGGATAAACAATAATCAGCTGGCCTTTCTATGTTCATAATATACGCCTAATACATGTATGTATTACTGAATAATGTGTGTATATTTTTATGTATATATTAGTAATTAATTTCCAATTTCTCACTCTTTAAATTTCATATGATCTTAAATATATTCTCAATTATTATTCTGTTATTAATTATTTTGAATTCAATTTTAATTGATTATATTCATCATTAATTATGTAAAACAACATACAATGTGATAAATTGAATTTTACAATTACACCAATTTAATGTATTTTAGTATCAAGAGTAACATTAGATTATCGGTTACATTTTGAGATTGCTATTTTTTTCTATGTTGTTTTTTTTATTAAAATAAAGTTAAAATAAAAAATAGCGATTATTTAAATTTTAAAATTAATTTTATAGTTACAGAAATATAACATTAATTTTGAAGTATTAGGGATCACTATATTGTAAAATATATTAGTAAGGTTATCAGCAAAAACAAGCATTAGTCATACAATTTTAGTCAAGTGGATGATATGGAAAGTTAGGAATGATCCTCACTTCTAGGATAGATGCACTTTAATGAACTCCACATTTGCTACAGATCGTAAAGTTAATTGGGAAACTACTGTCTTCGGAGTAGATAAAGGACAACATCATTGGTGCCACTTTTGGATCACCTAATCTAGCAGATTGTGTAGTGATATTTTGTACATCAAGATCCTTTGTCAAAAGTTGTTTCTATATTTCACTTGGGGTTGTATTTGCTTTTGGGGTAGAGTTTGTGGCAACTATTCATACAATATTATATGCTACTGATGAGCAGAATCGTGATCCCCAAATACTTTGATGAACGAAAACTTGATGAACGAAAATCAGCATCGCCGATCCTGCCAATACTTTGGTTTTATATTTATAAAACTCTCGCAAGTGCACGAATCATTTCGTAGAAAATGATAAATATACTCCCAAGATCGATCTAAGGAAGCATCGTATGTGGTTTTTAATTTATTATTCAAACTTTTAAAAACGAAATTAAATCCTAAACATCCTATCACGATATTTTGGTTTTTTTTGTGTTTTTAATCTAATTATAGAAAAATAAACATAGATTCAATAAACATTCATGCAAATTTTATCTTTTATAATGGTGGAGTATTTATGGATATAATAACTAAGTTAATTATGCTTGCTCGTATTATTTAGGTTATTAAAGATATGAATTGATATTTATTGATTCTCCCTTTTTTGTATGAGTACCACCTTTGGTGGGGTTAGATATTCTTTGTTAACTAAACAAATCAATTAACACCTATGGGTGGGGTTGATAACTAATATGCTTAATTAAATTAATTCCTTTTTCTAAGAGATTGAAAATGAACCATTTAAATGCCACCTTTGGTGGGGTTAGGCATTTAAACTTTATTCAAGGTGTCCAAATTAAACCTAAGAATTTAGTTATCCAGAGTACTAACTTTCAAGTTTTAAAATCACTAGAAAACATGTCGTCGATACATTTTCAGGATAATAATTCTTATAAAAACTTTTGAAATAGAGCTTCAACTCTAACTACTAGGGCGATTGTACCATCAAATAAAAAGAGCACTACTCTAAATCATCTTAGGATAACTAAACCTTAAAATCTAATTTTCAGGTTTAAGTTTGTAATGAAAAATAATATATTTCTCTCTAACATTCTTAATATAAAATCATGAATAAAAAATAAAATCAATTCATTTTAGAGATTTTTTACCTATTTAATATTTATGGCATAACAACGTCATTATTACATCATGTTTACTAAGCAAACGGCCTGATTAAATTTAACCACAGACAAATTAAATATAACATGTAAGAATAAAGCATAAAAATAACGTAAATAAAATAAAACCCATTAACTTCAACGCTATTCCCGTTGCTGGAAAAACTCCAAGCGGAATTTGCACTCCCATTTATTGAATCAAAAAGCTAAAATATTACAAAAACATAACTAGTTCTTCCCAAAAAGGGAAGAACTCTAAAACTAAGCAAAACTAGCTAAAACATAAGAAAACCTAGCTAAAACATAGAAAAAACTAAAAAAAAACTAAAAACTAAGAAATGGAGAGAAAGAAAGAAGAGAGAAAGAAAGAAGAGAGAAGTGTGTTTTGAGGTGTGTTTTGAAGTGAAGGGAAGGGGGGTATTTATAGGTGAGGATGGAGAGAAAAAATGAGTAAAAAAATGTTAAAAAAAATATTAAAAAATTAAAAAACGTGTAATGGAAATGCTGAGGTCATCAATGACGTCGGCTGATGTCACGAGGGTCTTGCCACGTGAAAAATGGGGTGAAAACGCGTTAGTAGCGGAGAAGCGAGCTGAATTGGCAGCTAGCAGCCTCAGCGTGCGTGAGCAGTGCCCGCGCGCTGACGTGAGCATGTCAACGTCTTGTGGCCGTAGTATGGCTGAAGCTTGTAGCAAGCGCGTCTTGTGGCGCAAGATTTCCGTCTTTTTGACATTTTTGACCTTTTCGACACATTTTGTCCAATTTTTCCATGTTTGTTGACTTTTTCCCACTTATTTATTAATATATTTGTGATGTATTGCTTCAAGTATTCCTCTTTGAGTCTTTAAATTGCGTTTTTAAGCCATAATACCTGAAAAACAATAAAAATTCCCGTGATTCCAAAAAAGACAAATTTATATAAATATATGATAAAACATATAAATATATATATTTTTAATCAATTAATGTGCATAAAATCATGGTTATTTTAGTGCTTTTTGAGCACTCATCCCCCAACCGACTTCTTGCTAGTCCACTTAGCAGCGATAAAAACTAAAAATTAAACTATCCTAAATCATACATTGGATTGAAGCGGTTGCATTTAGCCTATGCGACAAGCCTTTAAACCCTTTAGGTTGCCTAGTGAGCGAGTTTGAGTCTCGTGAGGGTTTTCGATAATGATACCACATGAACATTGAACTAAATGAAAAAAACAAAAGAAACAATCAAAACAAACAACTTAAAAATTAAAGTAACAACAAAATCACAAATTAACACCAACTCACAAAAATGTCTCATACTTTTTAATCTCCTTTAAGATCATAATTAAAATCTCGAGCATAAGTTATTTTAATCTCTTTAAACAATCATGATTTATTATAATAATTAGTGAAAATCATTTTCATATTTCATGTCAAAAATGTATCAATTTAATTTCACCCAATTTCAAGTGTCATGAATCGAGAATTAAGCGACCTACATTCCTCACAAGTCAATACTCTCAAAACACCTGAATCCTATGGGTTCAAACACTCATACTAATTTATATGCGAAAAGAGTTGATGGATAGAGATGAACTAATATGTTCGCATATGTATAAAGAATAAAGGCTCAAAGTGTTATTTTAACATTGATCTCATGAAAGGAATGAAATGTATAAATTATAAAGATATCATATATAAAAATTATTTTCATGCATAAATCAAAATCATTAAGAAAGAATTTCAAGATATATGCCTTTTACAAATGAAGAGAGTGCAATGACTTTTTAGGGAATTATTTCCTATATCTTTCTTTTATAATTAACTTTTACTCACAACTTTGTAGGCAATTTGGGTTATAGTATGTAGATTATACTATATATTCTTTATCTCTATTTTTTCTCAAGATATTTCTCAATATATGTATTTTAGAGTCAACCCATGTATCAGTTGTACATTTTTTTTGAATTTTGGTGAGTGGTTAATTTTGTGGCTTTTCTGTTTGATCTTGGTTTAGGTAACCCAGGATATGTCTTTTTTTGTAGCAGTCATGCATGAAAGAGATATAAGCATATACTATCAATTTCTACTTTCGAATCATTTTAATCCCCTAAGAAAAAATAATAAAAATATATGATACTACATTAGATGAGAAAAAAATTCATACATTCAATGCTAATACCTATATAGAGATCATCTAAAAATTTGAAGAAATAAGAAATGTGTTTGGAGTAGAAAAAAATATATATTTCACTTTCGAATAAAGGAAATTAGGCTCAAATTATATCTCAAAGGTAGTCTCCTAAAAAAAATTCATAAACACCGTATTTTGGGTTCAATATCATTTCCACATGTAATCAAGAAATACTAGTTATGACAAAAACTAACTAATTATCAAAAATAATTACAAAATATTTCATGATATGTTTTTAAAAATTAATCTAACAGTACAAAAGACTTAACAATTTACTTAAATTTGATTTAAAGAAATGATAAATTTTTGTGAGAAAAGTTTTTTTAAAAATTCCAAAAATTACTAAATCACACAAAATAGAAATAAAACCAAACACACAAAAAAAATGAAAATGTGAACAAAAAAATAAAATAAAAAAATATTATATATATTTTTTATTTTTTTTTTATTTTTAAATTGTCAATTTTTTTTTAATTAAGTATGGTAACTTTTCACCACCCCAACCTAGAACTTTACATTGTCCTCGATGTAACAAGCGTAAATTAAAGATAAAGAGAAGAAGAAAGATTACCTATTTCACGAGAATGTGCAAATAGTAATGGAAAATGCAGTGCATCCATCATATTCATCATTAAAGTGTATATCTGAGACAGATCGGCTGTGAACTAACATACGTCAACAAATATTTTTAGTTTTAACAATTTAAAAATTATTCACATGTAATTAAAAATAAAATAAACAATAAAATTAAGTAAATAAAACAAATAACAAACAATTTTTTTTTTTACCTAAAATGATGGGTTGTCTCCCATCCAGCGCTTAGTTTAACGTCTTAGCAATACGTAACTTAGGGATTGCATTTTAAGTAAACTCAATGTCCCCTCATCGTTGAGTCAATCAAACCTTCCAGGTAAGACAAGGTTGTCTACCTATACTTTTTCATGCTACTATTGATTTTTAGATTTCTTTCTGTACTTAGAACTAGAGGCATACTTTGAGTTTTAGATAACCCACATCTAGGTACAAATCAAATAATTAAGGCATAAAAACACAATTGTACCTAGATTAAACAAAGCAACTAACTCCTTAGATTATAATTAAACTTTAAAATTTTGGAAGTAGTTTCAGAATTTATATTTTTTTTTGTTTTTTTTTTGTTTTTAAGAAAAAAAATAACATAATCAGTATTAACCAAGAGTGCTCCCAGGAAAGAATGGTGGTGCAAAGGCTCCTTAAAAACCATCCTCTTAGACAGAACAACGTTCCCAAGAAAAACTAGTAGCAAAGCGTTTCCGAGAACTAGTCTCCTAGACACCGAACTCCTTATATCTTTACTTTTCTTAAATGCTTTATTAAGTTAATTAAATTAAGTTAAGTAAAAATCTAAGTTAATGAAAATCTAAGTTAAAAAAAAAGGTTAATTAAGTTAAGTGAAGTAAAACAAATCTAAGTTAATTAAGTTAAGTTAAAAAAACAAAATCTAAGTTAATTAAGTTAAGTTAAAAAAAATCTAAGTTAATTAAGTTAAGTTAAAAAAATTAATTAAGCTAAGTGAAGTAAAAAATCTAAGTTAATTAAGTTAAGTGAAAAAAAAAGTTAATTAAGTTAAGTAAAGTAAAAAAAAATTAAGTTAATTAAGTTAATGAAAATTTACGTAAAAACCTAAGTTAATGTTAAATACAATCTAACTTAATTAAGTTAGTAAAAAAAACTAAGTAAGTAAGTTAAATAACAATCAAGAAGAAAAAAAAATAGCTAAAGAAAGAAAAATAAAAAATAATAAAATAAAATAATATTGAAAAAGGTAAGAGAAAATAAAAAAAAATTATGATTTAAAATAAATAAAATTAAATAGTAAAAATTAAACTCAAAAAATTAAAATTTTGGTTTTTTTTTATTTTTTTATTTTTTTATTTTTTTTATTTTTTTTATTTTTTTTATTTATTTTTTATTTATTTTTTATTTATTTTTATTTTTTATTTTTTATTTTTTATTTTTTTCTTATTTATTTATTTATATGTTTTATTTTTTAACTTAAAATTTTTGAAATGTTTTTTTTTAATTTTTTTTAATTTTTATGAACGGTAAAAATCTTTTTTTTTAATTCAAATTTTAAATTTCTAAATAATTTTATTATTCACGCTACAAAAATTTTTTTTAACTATTCATTTACGGTAAAAACTTTTTACTTCAAATTTCAAATTTCTAAATTATTTTACTATTTATGCTATAATTAATTTTTTTTATTTTTTTTATTTTTATTTATTTTTATTTATTATTTCTTATGAAATTTGAAATTTGATTAAATTTTTTTATTTTTTTTATTTTTTTACAAAAAAAAATCACAATTATTTGCAACACAAAAATATTTTTAAAATTTTGATAAATAAATTAAAAACGCTATTCCTTCGGCAATGGCCTTAAAAACTTGATGAGCGAGAATCGTGATCATAAAATACTTTGATGAACAAAAATCAAGACGCCGATCACGCCGATACTTTGGTTTTATATTTATAAAACTCTGTAAGTCACAATCATTTCGTAGAAAATGATAAGTATACTCCCAAGGTCGATCTAAGGAATGAATGTATGTGGTTTTTAATTTATTATTCAAACTTTTAAAAACGAAATTAAATCCTAAACATCCTGTCACGATATTTTGGTTTTTTTTTGTGTTTTTAATCTAATTACAGAAAAATAAACATAGATTCAATAAACATTCATGCAAATTTTATCTTTTATAATGGTGGAGTATTTATGGATATAATAACTAAGTTAATTATGCTTGCTCGTATTATTTAGGTTATTAAAGATATGAATTGATATTTATTGATTCTCCATTTTTTGTATGAATACCACCTTTGGTGGAGTTAGATATTCTTTGTTAACTAAACAAATCAATTAACACCTATGGGTGGGGTTGATAACTAATATGCTTAATTAAATTAATTCCTTTTTCTAAGAGATTGAAAATGAACCATTTAAATGCCACCTTTGGTGAGGTTAGAACGATTTAAACTTTATTCAAGGTGTCCAAATTAAACCTAAGAATTTAGTTATCCGAGTACTAACTTTCAAGTTTTAAAATCACTACCGAAAACATGTCGTCAATACATTTTCAGATAATAATTCTTATAAAAACTTTTGAAATAGAGCTTCACTCTAAGTACCGGGCGATTGTACCATCAAATAAAAGAGCACTACTCTAAATCATATCGGATAACTAAACCTTAAAATCTAATTTTCAGGTTTAAGTTTGTAATGAAAAATAATATATTTCTCTCTAACATTCTTAATATAAAATCATGAATAAAAATAAAATCAATTCATTTTAGAGATTTTTACCTATTTAATATTTATGAGCATAACAACGTCATTATTACATCATGTTTACTAAGCGGCCAGCCCGACCGGAGTTAAATTTAACCACAGACAAATTAAATATAACATGTAAGAATAAAGCATAAAAATAACTGTAAAGAAAATAAAACCCTTACAGAACTTCAACGCTATTCCCGTTGCTGGAAAAACTCCAAGCGGAATTTTCACTCCCATTTATTGAATCAAAAAGCTAAAATATTACAAAAACATAACTAGTTCTTCCCAAAAAGGGAAGAACTCTAAAACTAAGCAAAACTAGCTAAAACATAAGAAAACCTAGCTAAAACATAAAAAAAACTAAAAACTAAGAAATGGAGAGAAAGAAAGAAGAGAGAAGTGTGTTTTGAGGTGTGTTTTGAAGTGAAGGGAAGGGGGGTATTTATAGGTGAGGTTGGAGAGAAAAAATGAGTAAAACATTGTTAAAAAATATTAAAAAATTAAAAAACGTGTACTGGAAATGCTGAGGTCATCAATGATTTCAGCATGATGTCACAGGGGCTGCTGCACGTGAAAAATGGGGTGAAAACGCGTTGCGCGCGCTGTTGGGCTGCGTCGCGCGATTTCCGTCTTTTTGACATTTTTGACATTTTCGACCCATTTTGTCCAAATTTTCCATGTTTGTTGACCTTTTCCCACTTATTTATTAATATATTTGTGATGTATTGCTTCAAGTATTCCTTTTTGAGTCTTTAAATTGCGTTTTTAAGCCAAAATACCTGAAAAACAATAAAAATACCCGTGATTCCGAAAAAGACAAATTTATATAAATATATGATAAAACATATAAATATATATATTTTTAATCAATTAATGTGCATAAAATCATGGTTATTTTAATGCTTTTTGAGCACTCATCAGCAACTACCTTTGGGTTGCGAAGTTTTTGTTCAAGTCAGACTCTGTTTATGTACTGACCCTTTTTCGCACGATATCATCATCGGTATCATGGAGATGGTACTCTGCTTCAGTTGGCTACTTAGAAAAATTATTGTATGGATTTTCATTGTCCCTATATTTTTAGGGAGAAGAATGTTTTAACTGATTGTATAGCCTTTAGGACATCTAGTATCTCTATAGCTACACAAGGGTGGGATGCCCCATCATTTATTAATGCTTTTATTTTTATGGATCTTAACACCAAGTCTAATTATAGGTTTTGTTAAGAAATTATTTATATTACCCATTTTTTTATTTTAATAGTACTCGTAGTTGATGTGTTAGATGAAAATTAGTGTTATGGAAGTGCCACCTAGTTAGTATATCCTAATGCACTTCTAAAATCTAGCAGCTATGACCTTTTATTCAAAAAAGCATTAATCATAGTTTATAAATAAATTTTAACTCCATTAAGCAACTTATTTCCATTAAATGAATTATCTAATATTAAAATTTAGAGATTTATTATATATTTAGAGTCTTTAGACTATCTAAGTTTCACTTTAAGTTATAAATTTTTAATAAAAAATAAGTTATAGATTAGTACGTGGATTACATAATTCTAGGAGTTATTTAAATTGCAATGAAATAAACTTTAATTGGTTAAATTTTATGAGTATTTATACCAAATAACATATATTTTGGTAAATTTAATTTTACAAACACCATATTTGTTGCTGTTATAATACATAATTCTAGAATATATAGAATTATTAATGTAGCCTCATAGTCCATTTGAAAACAAAAAAGTATTTTCATCGATATTAATGAAGCATTAATGTTGTTTTTTTCTTGTAGGCATTGTACCTTCTTGTTGCTCAATATTTGATTCATTCATAATCAAGTATCATCCATATAACTTTTCTTTATTTTTTTGTTTTTCAGACTCTATATGTTCCTTTGAACATGTAAAGCTTACATACATTTGTTTCAAGTTTTGCTTATTTCATTTAGTTGGTGTGAATTTTATTCCTATATTGTTTGAGCAGTGTGAATATTCATTCCTATATAAATGATCTGGCTATGTATGACGTAATTTGAGTTTTGATCATGTTATACATTTTTATTTGACTAAATGTTAACTAGGTATAGTTAATTTCAACGAATGTATAGTGCATTAATAATTATGGAAATTATATTTTTTTTATGGGAAAAAAATCATAAAAAGATATTTTTATTTAATTATAAAGAATCATGCTCACAATTTAATTGATTTATGATTTATTTACTAATTACTTTCTATGATATATGCATGTGTAATTGATCACGTGCAAAGCACGTTGTTGCAACTCTTATAGCAAATACATTAGATCTTTTAAAAATGTTATGTAAAACGATTTTATAGTAGTATTTAATGTTAATACTTTATAATGATCTTTAATTTAATAATTAAGTTTATTTATCTTCTTTTTTCTTTTAATAGTTTAGATCAAGTAATGGTAGAGAGCGTGACTCTATTACTCTTAAAAGAATGCTTAGGAGTAATTGACTGATATGTTATGCTTGGTGGTGCATAACTATTTATTTTAAAAAAAATTAAATAGAAATGATCACTCTCGCTACATGTTTTCATAAAAAATTACTTAAAATTATCTAATTTTCAATAACTTTTTTATATTTTATCAAAAAATACTAAGGTAAGATTGTCATGACCTTATCACAACAGTGATAAAGTGTCTTTGAGCGATTTAAAAAAAAAACAGAATTTTTGGTAAGACATTAACCTAGTGTGAAAAAACTTAATGTTGCCATCCAGTGTCGTGGTATGGTTTACCACGACAAGACATATCCTACTAGTTTAGTAAATCATTTTATGTTTTTCTTTGGAATCCCAATAAATTTGTGATTAGTGTAGTGTTTAAAACATATATCATTATTATTTCCCAAGTCTATAGGCTATTCTTTTCTTTGTTTTACATATTTTTATAGAGATTGTGAGGTCACTGATGAGCAGAATCGTGATCGCCAAATACTTTGATGAACGAAAATCGGCATCGCCGATCCTGCCAATACTTTGGTTTTATATTTATAAAACTCTCGCAAGTGCACGAATCATTTCGTAGAAAATGATAAGTATACTCCCAAGCTCGATCTAAGGAAGGAATGTATGTGGTTTTTAATTTATTATTCAAACTTTTAAAAACGAAATTAAATCCTAAACATCCTGTCACGATATTTTGGTTTTTTTTGTGTTTTTAATCTAATTACAGAAAAATAAACATAGATTCAATAAACATTCATGCAAATTTTATCTTTTATAATGGTGGAGTATTTATGGATATAATAACTAAGTTAATTATGCTTGCTCGTATTATTTAGGTTATTAAAGATATGAATTGATATTTATTGATTCTCCCTTTTTTGTATGAATACCACCTTTGGTGGGGTTAGATATTCTTTGTTAACTAAACAAATCAATTAACACCTATGGGTGGGGTTGATAACTAATATGCTTAATTAAATTAATTCCTTTTTCTAAGAGATTGAAAATGAACCATTTAAATGCCACCTTTGGTGGGGTTAGACAGTTTAAACTTTATTCAAGGTGTCCAAATTAAACCTAAGAATTTAGTTATCCGAGTACTAACTTTCAAGTTTTAAAATCACTGCCGAAAACATGTCGTGAATACATTTTCAGATAATAATTCTTATAAAAACTTTTGAAATAGAGCTTCACTCTAACTACCAGGCGATTGTACCATAAAATAAAAGAGCACTACTCTAAATCATACCGGATAACTAAACCTTAAAATCTAATTTTCAGGTTTAAGTTTGTAATGAAAAATAATATATTTCTCTCTAACATTCTTAATATAAAATCATGAATAAAAATAAAATCAATTCATTTTAGAGATTTTTACCTATTTAATATTTCGCAAGCATAACAACGTCATTATTACATCATGTTTACTAAACAAAGACAGTTAAATTTAACCACAGACAAATTAAATATAACATGTAAGAATAAAGCATAAAAATAACTGTAAAGAAAATAAAACCCTTACAGAACTTCAATGCTATTCCCGTTGCTGGAAAAACTCCAAGCGGAATTTGCACTCCCATTTATTGAATCAAAAAGCTAAAATATTACAAAAACATAACTAGTTCTTCCCTAAAAAGGGAAGAAGTCTAAAACTAAGAGAAATTAACTAAGAAAAGCTAAAAACTAAGAAAACATAAGAAAAACTAAAAATCTAAGAAAAGAGAGAAAGAAAGAGAGAAAAGAATGTATTTGGAGGTTTTGAAGGTGTGTTTCGAAGTGAAGGGAAGGTGGGTATTTATAGGTGAGGATGGAGAGAAAAAATGAGTAAAAAAATGTTAAAAACAATATTCAAAAATTAAAAAACGTGTAATGGAAATGCTGAGGTCATCAATGACGTCAGCATGACGTCATGGGGGCGGCTGCGCGTGGATAATGGGCGGAGAACGCGGTGGGCGCGCGGAGGGGGCTGGGGCGCCTACGCGCGGATGAACAAGACCACGCGCAGCTCAAGGCAGATGAACAAGATGCGCGCAGCCGGCCTGGCGAGCGCGGGACGGGTCGCTCCGGGCGCGATTTTCTCCTTTTTGACATTTTTGACCTTTTCGACCCATTTTGTCCAATTTTTCCATATTTGTTGACCTTTTCCCACTTATTTATTAATATATTTGTGATGTATTGCTTCAAGTATTCCTCTTTGAGTCTTTAAATTGCGTTTTTAAGCCAAAATACTTGAAAAATAATAAAAATACCCGTGATTCCGAAAAAGACAAATTTATATAAATATATGATAAAACATATAAATATATATATTTTTAATCAATTAATGAGCATAAAATCATGGTAATTTTAGTGCTTTTTGAGCACTCATCAGTCACTTTAGTTATATAACTCTTAAATAAGGACACTTTAGTATTAATTTTTTTAAGTTAGGGAAGTTTAGTCCAATAACTTTTAAATAGAGTCTATTAAATTAAGTTTTTTCAAAAATGTAATTTTATAAGGGTAAAAATCAATTTCTTTTAAGGATAAATAATTGGAATCATTTTATACATATAGTTATGCATCAATTCCCATATATTTACAATGAATTACTCTTCTCTATATGTTGTATGTGTTTATTCTAAATTATACAGATGTTTAGGGACAAAATAAGCAAAAAGAATATAGATCGAGGAGTTAGGAAAAGAATGGAAAGTAAGTGTCAATCCATTCAAAAGGGACTCGATCGATCGAGCCATAGGTTGATCGCTCGAGCTTCAATCAAAAAATCTTAGGGTGGAAATCACACGGGTTAGATCCATCGAGCAACCCAATCGGCCTTAAAATTTGGCATTTTTTAGCATTAACTTTTAATCCTAACCATTGGAATTAACAATAAAATTCTAATATGCTCAAAAATACACTACATAAACAACCCAAAGGGTCTTCAAATCACAACAATTTTGCAACAAGGAACAAAAAAGATTAAAAGCACATCTACGACAACTTTTGGATGAGATTTTGAAGATCTTTATAAGCATTTCTTAATCTTTTTCTCTATTTAATTTCCTATGATTACAATAATAATTCTTGTAGAGTCCATGTTTAGCTAAACTTCTAATCTAATTATAGACAATTCCAAGCCCTAGACTATGATTTAATTAATTTAATATCATGAACAATTTTAATTTCAATTCTTGATTCTTAATGTGCTTAATTCTATGTTTGAATGTCATTAATATATATGTATAAATTTGAGTGATCAACTATATTATTGTATAAATATATTTGTATCTAGTTTAAGATGTTAGTACATAATCACTATTATTATTATACTGAATGGTACATTGTGACTACTATTATAAGTAGAATTGAATACATTCGCTAAAGATTAAATGATATTTCTAATATTCCCTAGTTTATTTATCATCTTTTTAGATCTTAATGCAATAAATAAATTAAATCTAGTATGTGTATCTCTAGATTGTTCTGAATTTTGGTGGATTAATAAGGGGACCATTAATCAATTACACGGTAAGAAAAGATGAAATTTTTTAAGAAAACTTAGATTTCTAAAGCTTAAGTTAAGAACTCAATAATATTTTTAAATTATGAAAGTAATTTAGAACTTAAGAAATTAGTTTACCTTCATCATATGATTAATAAAATTATAGGCTAGTTGTGAGGATAGTCTCATGATAACATATTTTTCATGATTCTTTTGCAATCACATTTTATTGTTTTAAGTTATTCTTTTCGAAAACAAACAAAATCACCCATTTAATAATTTTAATTAACACAGTAAGAAGCTAGTAAGTAGTCGTAGAAGCTGTTAACAATCCTCGTGAGTATAACTATCCTAGTTCTTAAAATTACCTATCACTTGTACATGATCATGTATACTTGGATTTTCTTAATCATGTCATGTGTTTTGGTGCTTTGTAAGGGATTTTTCTAACAATTTTTTTAATAGTTACTACTTTCTTTTAACTTCTAAATTTAATTTAATTTAATTTTACTTTGTTCTATTTTAGTTGAAAGAGTGCACAACTCAGTAGGCTACAAGGATAAGGAGATGCAAACTTCTTAAGGATTTAGCACTAACTCGCACTGATAGGAAAGTAAACACTTAAGTAGTTCACATAGCACAAACACAAAAATGTCATATAAAAAAGAAGATAACTTATAACAACAGATATTATATATCAAACCAAAAGTATGTAAATAGTAAATGCTTTCAAATCAATGTTTATGCTTCAATATGTTGAGACATACACACATCAAACTCATATTATACTAGCCTAACAAGTGATTATGAAAAATAGATGATATAAAGAGGAAAACCCATATAGAGTCCCTACCAATATGATACCATCCTTGGGTTACTTAAGGCAACCATTTAGTAGCAAAATAATTCACTAAATAATAAAATAGTTACAATTATGATAGACAATAAAATCATTATTACCTCTATCAGCCAAGACCTATGCCCAAGCTTCTTACTATTGCACTTTAGTTGCTACTTTTGCAATGAACTTGGTACGAGACTCGAACCCCCCGGTTCTCTATAGCCAATACCACCCAATATAGTGTGATTGATGAACCCAGATCAATAACAACAAGTGTAACTGCTCACACTCTCAAGGGATACACATTCTACTACTAATATCAAATCATGTATAGGAAACAAACAGTCAAACCACATACGCACATAGCTTATGATTTAATTACTAAACTCATTAAATGACCCACACTAAAAAGTAAGCTATTTAAAAACAATTTCAAAAAAAGGTATAATAATCAATGCAAATTTTGGCAGACTTTTGCTATATAAATCATAGGTGAGGAATAAGAGAAATGAGTGAGGTGTTTATAGAACTCATATTGCCACCTATTTAGCCATCTTACCAAAGGTGGAGGCGAGTTTATTTGTGAGGTACTAAAGATTCACATTTTTCTTTATTCCAAAATTGTTAGAGTAAATTTTATAAATACCTACACCCAAAACAAACCAAAAATATAAGTGACAATGTTGGCTTGCTTGCATGCTCGCTTACTAAAACCAACACTATACCTAGCATGAACTCTACAAAAATGAACTCCATCGTGTGTGTAAATATGCTCGTATACAAAGTGTACTTAACTATACGCATGTGTACATTACTGATCTACAATAACCAACTTTACATAGAGGAAGACATATACACTAAGTAAAATTAAAATAATCCATGTTTTGCACACGGGAAGCCAACAACAACACAAAGATCTACAAGACTTACATCAGTTTTACTAACTTTTCTCATTCTTAACTCTCAGGTAACCATTGGATTCAACAAGAACACTTTTATAACTTTAGCTCAAGAGGGCCAATCAACCCATTACAAGAGAATTCAATAGAGTCCACTTTTTTTAGTGATTTTGAATTTGAGAAAGAAGATGTAGCATTATTTGATCAAACTCTTAAGGAATTAGCTGCACCAGACTTTGAGCAACAACTTCATATTATATTCCAACAACAAGGTAGGTTTTGAATTAATAATTCATTTTTACTTATTATGAGGGGTTTACCAGGAAAGGAACCCAAGCAAACACTCATAAGAATTCCATATTGTTTACTCCAGTATGAAACCAATAAGGATTATTGAAGAACAAGACAATCTTAGAGCATTTTTCTTTTCTTTGGCAGAAAGTGCTAACAAATGGCTATATTATCTACTCTCCAAATCCATTACCACCTAGAATAAGATGAGGAGGTATTTCTCATAATCTAAAGCCACCACAATAAGGAAACAAATTTGTCAAATTATGCAATCCAATATGGAAACACTCTATGCATATTGGGAGAGGTTCAAAAGGTTATTGATGCAAAAAAATTATATCATACAAATTTTGTATGATTTATAAAATAGCTTTCAAGTGTACAAATCACTTATAAAAAATGATAAGTATACTTTCAAGGTCGTTCTAAAGAGGAATAATGTTGTTTTTAAATTATTCAACAAATTCTTAAAAAAAACTAAAAACTTAAACATCTTATCACAATTATTTTGATTGAGTATCTAAACTATTGACAAAAAAATAAAGATAGATTTAATAAACATTTAAGCAACTAAACATTTACCATACAAAGGAGAATTTATGGGATATATTAGTTAGTTAATTATGTTTTCTCAATATTAATTAGGTTATTAAAACTATGAATTAAGATTATTGATTCTCTCTTGTATATATAAATAGAAGATTAATCAAGTCTACCATTTGTTATTAATTAAAATCACTTACCGCCTTCGATCAGGTCTAGTAGTTAATTTTAACTAAATTATGCTTCTTTTCTAGGAGATTAGTGAACCATTCAATTATTTCCTTTAGTCGGGTTTAGCAATTTAAACTCTTTTCAAGGTGTCTAAGTTAGCTTAATGATTTATGTATGGGGAAGCTAACTTTCATATTTTAAAACTACTACTAAAAATACGTTTTTGAATTTATATTTATACAGTAATTCTTGTAAAAATCATTGAAATAGAATATTCCTTCTAACTATAAAATCTATATAGATCAAACATTTTTTTTAGATCTTGATGAAGAAGTTAAACTTAATTCAATTTATAAAAATATTTTACCTATTTTAATATTTCACAAATGTAACAACATTACTAATATCCTAAACTAATTATAGGAAGACATGCCTAGTTTAATAAATGACTAATAAATTAAACATATAGCATGTAAAACAGTACTTAGAGTTTATCTGAAAAGAATAAATTTTAATGTATCTCAACAAATTCTTTAGAATTTCTACAATTTGGTAAAACCACAAAAACAAATTGCTGCTTTGTTTATTGAATTGAAACTAAAATATTACATAAACTGGATTTTTTCAACTCTCAATTGAGAAAAGAACTTAAACTAATAAAAAAAAGCTTAAGAAACTAAGAAATATAAAGGATTAACAAATTATTGGATTATTATTACAATAGAAGTAGGGTTCTATTTATAGGGTGAGCAAAGAAGAGAAATGTGGAAAAATAGCTTGGCACCACAATATACAACTTTTACATGTAAAGGCTTTAGGTACAATCCACTATATTCGCACCACGACACAATGTTTTGATGTTGCAGCTTTAATCATATCTACAACACATTCGATATTTCTCCTTTGTCTCATGCCCCAGCTCACAATATATTCATAGCATGGCACACTTCAATCTGTATCACTTGGAAACTTTTTTTTTGTGTTTCATTTTTCAAATTTTTAAAAATATATAATGCTTAAAATATATTTTTCTTTTTTGTGTTTCCTTATCCCACATCGGTTAGGAGTAAGGCAGCAATACTGCTTATAAGCATGAGCAACCCTTAACTTAATAAGATCTTAATGGGTTGAGTTAGGCCTGGGTTTCTAACAACAAAACATACATATGATTCCAAAAATATAGATTTGTGTAAAATGATAGTAAAACAAGTAAATAAAAATCTATATAATCATTTAACATGTAAAAAATCACAATATCTTCAGTGCTTTGAACACTTATCATAACCCACATCCAGTTTCTTACTAACCTTTTAGCAAGAATGGTGAAAAACTAAAAACAAGAATAAGAATTAAACTATTGTAAATTATTTTCATAGATTAATATGGTTGCATTTAGTATCTACAATAAGCCTCTAAACCCCTTGGTTGTCCTAGTAGACGAGTTTAAATCTCACGATGGTTTTTAGATATGATACACACAAACATCAAAAATAAAACAAGAATTGAAAATTAAATTAAACAAATAACATATGATATTTTTTATTTAAAAAAAGTATAAAGAAAAAAAAATAAGATATGAATTTTTTATTTTTTTATTAATTTACTATTTTTATTTCTTTTTGCATAGTATTTTTATTTCTTATCTTTTTATTTAGTAACTTTTATTTGCTAACTTTTTGTGTAAATTTCTCTTCTCTTATTTATTGTTTATCATTCTTTTATTTTTATTTTTTTTATTATAAATTTTTGTTTAGTAATTTTTATTTCTTATTTATTTTTCTTTTCTTTTGTCATTTTGTTTTTTTATTTGTTGTTTCCTTTTGTTTTTCTTATTTAGTATTTTTGTTTAATTTAAAAAACAATTAAATAAGATGATACATGGTTTTTTTCTATTACAGCCACATGGGGCTCTCGTAATACAATTGAGTTGAAAAAATAATATTTTCACATGGATCTTTATTTGAATATGTTGTGTTCTGTTTTTACAGCAATGAATTGTTATACTTAAAAATATACATTTCAAATAAGAACCATAGAAATTTTCTTTTTTTTCTTCTTCTACAAACCATATTTAGTCCATGCCCCAAATATAAATAATTTTGAAGTTGTCTAAAAATTCTAAACATTTTATTGTCAATATCACCATTTATGGTTAAAAATAAAAAAAAGGCATATTCAATATTAGATCTAGTACAAGTGCTAATTTCATGTCATATGCATTATACTTGTAGCTAGGAGTGGTGAACTAAAACCCACAATCATATACCTACTTGTAACCAGATAAATTTTTAATACCCATAGGGCATGTTACCTGATTTAAATAGTACAGGTAGATAAACTTTTCATACTTATAGATGTTATAATTTCAATAAAATAAATGATGAAGAGGATGGAGATCCTTAAGAATCGTATTGTAAGATTTTAAAATAAGCAATGGATGGGAGGTAACCCATTATTATAGATAATATTATTTATTTCTTGTCTTGTGAACATTATTTTGAAATGTTACTTTTATATTTGCTTGTTTGATTTTAGAGAAGTACACATCTATATAATTTTAATATGTTTGGGTTGATGGATGCACCTGCAATTCTATTCCAACTCTTCAAAAAGTTGAAAAAAATGGATAATTTTTCTCTCTTAACTCTTTACCTTTGATTTATAATTGTTACATTGAGAGCAATGTAAATTCTAGTTTGGGATAAAAAAAACTTACATTTATAAAACTATGTACTAAAATTAAGATTTTATGTTTACATGTTTACATTTCTATATATGATTTTATTTATTTTTATTGAATTATGAACTTTTGGATTATTGTTAATTTTCTTATAAAGTTAATTTTAAGAAAATTATAAAGTCTTTACATCATTAGATTAGTTCCAAAAACATTTTATGGAGTAATGTGATAATTAGTATTTCATGATTAAATATTGAAATTGCAATGAACCCGAAATCAGTGTTTAGGAATCAAATACTATAGACTACGTGTGAGAATATATTTTGAGCCATTATCTTCCCATTATGAGAAATAATATTTTTTCTACTCTTTAAAAACTCTTCTTATCAAACTAATTGTTAGATCATCTATATAGGTCTTTACATTGAATGTTAGGATATTTTACATCTAATAAAGTATCATGAATTTATTTTTATTGCTTAAATTGAATAAGTTAAGTAGAAATTGAAAGTATATGCCTTCCTATTCGTTCATGCATGACTTCTAGAAAAAAGATATATATAGGGTTACCTTAATTAATAAAATAAAAGCTACAAATTAGCTACTCACTCTATCATACAATATATGTACAATTTGTACATAGGTCCTTTCTCGTAAAGAAAAGAGAGAGATAAAAGAAAAATAAAAAAGAGAGAAAAATTGAATAGTATAAACTAAATACCATAACCCATTACCTTTCAAAGTTGTGAAAATTAGCTAAATACAAAAGATATTATATAGGACAGAATATGTAATTTCTTTATTAAATCCTTTCATGAGATCAATATGTTGCACTACTTTGAGCTTTTTTTGTTTAAACATATGTGAACTTATTAGTTCAATTATATACAAAATTTCTTTTGCATATACATTTAAATGAGTGCTTGAGCCAATAGGATTAGTGATATTGAGAGTATACCTTATAAGGTTAGAGTCAAAGCGAATTAAAATTCCTTACATTGAGATTAGGTAAATTTTATATTGATACATATTTTATTTGAATATAAAAATAATTATCAAACTAATTATTATAATAAATCATGAATATTTAGAATATTCAAATGGCTTATGCAATAAAATTTAATTGTGAAAGTAAGAGAAATTTTAGAGCATAAGAAGTTTTTCTTTTCTTATTCTTTTATTATTTTACTTTATTTGTTTATTTTTTTACTTTTAAAGTTTATGGGTACTATACCTAAAAAATCTCCCAAGACTTAAAATTTTCCACTAGGACAACCTAAGGGTTTAAAGGCTTACTGAATTTAATAAATGCAATCGCGTCAATCTAAGAAAATGATTTATGGTAGTTTAAATTCTATGGTTGCTCACTTCTTACTAAGAGACTAGCAAGAAGCTAGTTGAGGGTTATGATAAGTGCTTAAAGAACTTAATATATCTTGATTTTATGCTTGTTTAATGGTTATATAGTTTTGTATTTTCTTTTTTTACTATCATTATATGCCAATCTATCTTTCCAAACTCAGGGGTGTATTTTTTTGTTTTTAGTATTTGTTGTATTAAAATAAATCAACTAGAATAATTATATTTGAAGCACTCAATTACAACTTGAAAGATTAAAAGAAAACATTTGTAAAACATTACATATGTTCAAAACATTATGTGTTGCAATGCAAAAAGAGACGATTAAGTACAAATCGTGTATAGGTAGTGTATGTCGCGGCATGAATAGGATGTATGCCAGAACGCCAAGTAAATTTTTTTACTTTTTTCACTTTCCTCACCCTATAATTGGGTATAAATATCACCACTATGTCATTGTATAGATACTAAGTTCCCTAGAGGATGTACAATCAACCACAAGGTTTCCCTTCTTTTATAAATGGGAACAATGATTCTTCTCATGATTTTTCTTGTGATGTTATAATTTGAACCATTTGTTATATTCATTCTTCTCTTAAATCATCAAAAATTTGCATATCATAGTCCGACTTATTCCAACCAAAGAATTATATGTAATTTTGTGAATCCCTTGTTAGAAAAACCTTTTCTTTTTTTGCCTTCACATTGTACAAATGAACCAATCCTAAAATTTTAGTGTATTTCTTGCATTTTGGATACAACGGTTTTTCAGCATCTTCTAGAAGTTTTTTAAAGGTTTTGGAATCATCCTCATGTAGTTCATCTTCAACACAATGAAACATATTTTCTATCTGTATATTATGATAAGATGTATATAATCCACTCACATTCTTATTTATCTCTTCCCCATGAGTATTATCAATATTTTCTCTATGATAATACCAATATTTATAACTCAAAAGAATAACGCTATAGATAAGGTGATACTTAAACTCATCAACATCATGAAATTGCTCATTTTTACATTTAACATATGGGCATCAAATCTTACTAATTTCATTATTATTATTTCTACAAGCAAATTCCAATAAACTTTCAACTCCAAAAATGTAGTCATGCTCAATTCTACATTTTGACATCCAAGATTTATCTATTTTCTATTAATGACATTAAGCATATTAAATATGTATCCAACCAATATATTTCAGATATTACTATATATGAATTCCCTAATTATTAAAATATCTATCAACACATCATATAAAAATAAATACATAAAAACCAAACATAACAAATATATACACATAAATGTAATTAAATGAGATTGATTGTAATTACTAATAATAATATGTCACATCGTTTGAGTTGATTTCAAATTTAAGATATATAAAACAAAATTTATATAACAATTTTGTGATGATTAATATATTTTTTAAATAACTACGCTACTTAAAAATTAAATTTTTAATGAGCATCATATTGTTAAATTATGTCTTTCCCATTTCATATTAACAAAACTAAATAAATTAAAATCCAGCCTTAAATCAGTAATTCTTAACATAATGATATAAAACAGGTTAAACGTATAAATATATAAATTTATTGCGAATATATCAAAATATTATTTAATTTATTACGAAAATTGATACAAAACCTACATAATAAAAATAATAACATACATAATACAAAACCTACATTATACAAAAATTTATACACATAAATAATAACACATAATATACAAAAAATAAAGAAATATGAATAATAAGTATGTAGGATTTATAGAAATACTTACAAGAGTAAATGAAGTGACAAAATGAAGGAAATGAAGAAAAAATAGTGTTTTAAAAGTGAGAAAATAGGTATAAAAAATTTGTGCATTTCACTAAAAAAATAATAGGAGATCTAGAAGAGAAATTTGAGAGGAAGAAAAATCACTAAACGACACTGGAATTGGTAGTCGGAGGTAGCCGAAAAATGAGAAAGAGCGGAGGAGGAGTGGAGGTCGGTTTGTTGGTTTTGAGTTTAACATCGCTAGAAAATACGTTCTAGATGGGGGAGAGAGAAGAGAAAAAGGAAAATAAAAATGTGTATAGCGTCGGTTGACACGTAGAACTAACACTACGTCTTACATGTAGCGTCGGTTCAACACGTTAACCGATGCTACAATCTACGTGTTTTAAGTCAATTTTTCAACAAATCAACTTAAATTTCATTATAAGTCGATTTTAAAAAAAATCGACTTAAATACCACTTTTGATAGTAATACGAGCAATATTGACTAAACAGTCAACTCAATTTGAGTACCATCTCCTTGGCACCAATAACGATATAGGATGAAATAGAGTGACAATATAAATAATATCTAACTCCAATCAAAGCTTTTACCATCCAAATGTATTAGCATAAAATTATGTGTCAATAGTTATCATGAATTATATCTCAAAAGAATACATAACTCCGAGTGTAATGCAAAAACAAACTTTACATCAAGTTTATCCAACCAAAACATGAGAGAATAAAATAAAAAGTGATCCAAATCAAGTTGTTAAATTTATCAGATATTCTAATTACAGTATAATAGCTAAATAATTTGCGCCTCCAAAAAAAATTTCATAGGTCCTCCATTGTATGTATACTAATAGAAATTAATATTAGTTTCATAATTTTGACATTATTTTTATTGTTTACTTATTTAGGAAAACAAATTAAGCAACAAAAAGTACGTAAATAATAAAGAAATAAAATCTATTTATTCAAAATACAATTCTTTTAATACTAAAAATATATTTTATAATATAATTATATATATATAAACATAATATTAATATAAGTTCAACTTCAATTAACTACGGTTTTCAAACTTGTAATAATCATTCCACCGTATGCTAAATCGATTCTTGTTAATTTTAAAAGTAGCATTTAATTTTTGCAGTTAACCCCCTATTTAAGTTTCCATATATAAAATGTACATACCTAGGTGTTGCTTCATTTCTAATACCGTCATTAGTGTTATTTTATGTTTTTATAAATATTATATACAATTTTTTTTAAAAAAATAAAAGATTGAGTAGTTTACTAACACCCAAATATAAGTGTGGTGGTAGAATTCATCCAAACCATAATGCTCATATTTGGCGGATATTGTTCATGACAACTTGTTAGTCCACGAAGTACAAACTATAAGTTAAGCACATTGGTATAGTCGGCCTTAAACAAAAGTTTACCAAGAAAATTAATAAAAAAAGAATTGCATAATTATCTATAGTTCCATTTGACATCAAGGCAAACATATCACATGTAGGGATGGTAAAACAATCCACCACATCATAACTTTATAAATATTTGTTTCATATGATACACTCTGTATTATGCCAAGAGTTATTATCGGATTGGTTTGAATCATAATCCATATACAAGATCAATAGATCGGATCGGATCACGAAGGATCGATCCATACGATCCGTATATCGGGTCAAATCGATTCAATCCGTGGATCAATCCAAATCTAGGTCTTCTTAGAACTAAAAAAACCTCACATTTTCAACATACTCTTTTAATTTTTACAAATATTATTTGAAGAAATTTATATTATGGATAATCATTTTTAAAATTTCTCTCTTGTACATTTTTATAAATATAATTTTCTCTTTTTAAAGTTCCATAAATCTATCTATTATTGTTTAAAATTTGTTAAACAAAATAAAAATATCATTATATTCACAATTATTTTTCTTCCTATATTTATTATAAATGATATTCTTTTTTAATTTATGTTTAAAATAAATAAATTTTATAAAAAATAAATAAGAAAGTGTTTTCATACCATATATAATGTTCTCTTCTTGTTTTCTTTAATTTTTTTTTATCAATTTAAATATGTAATGCACCATATAAAATAATGCTTTATTTTTAGAAAAAAATGAAAAAATAAAATTGAAACAATTTTGATAGAATCATGGATATCCATTAATCCACAGATCAATATCTGATCCAACCTATCTGATCTACAGATTATACTAGTTTTTTTGAACAACTGATCATATTGGATAATCACCATATCAAATAGGATCCGATCCATTTCCATCTCTAATCACATGCAACGAGTTGGTAAGCCAACCTTTCAATATATGCATCAATTATAGATCTTTCGTAGCATTGGACTTTGCCATGTAAGGAGAGGGTGCATATGCATAATGCTGAATCAATACGCATGTCGAAAATGATTTATACGTTTACCACATTCATCACAAATCTAGCAATTTAATCCTAAGATAAATAAATAAAAAGTATGGATAAATGGCATTGGGGGTGTCACATATACTCCGATGTCAAAGTCAATTATCTAAAAGAGTTTTAACTATAATAGTTGAAAGGATAAGAGAAAGCATACCTTGTAACTTTATTATGAAGCTATTTAAAAGTGTTAAACTAATACATATAAGCTCCTTGGAGATATATTTAAGGGTTGATGATAGCAAAAGCTCTTTACTTATGTCAAAAAATAGCAGTTTAATCTCTTTATTATTTTTGGTAGTAGTTTAGTATTTTTATTTTAAAAAAAGTGACAAAACAAAAATAAATAACTAATTTATTTTATTTTATTTTCATGTTTTTAAACTATTATTGAGATATCACTTTATAGATTGTATTTAGCAATAGAAAATATTGACTACAAAATTGATTAAAAAAATAAAAACAAATTGTTTTAAAAATTTGAACATTTGACATTATGCTGTCACTTTTTCATAATAAAAGAAATAAATTGTTACAAAAAAATAAATGGACATAATTATTCTAACATGCATAAGTAAGGGACCCTAGGTGCATTTATCTCAATATTTAAATCTCATAATATCTTATATTATCTAAATGATTTATTTGATAGTTGTCTTATAGAGAGGATATACATTGAACATGCTTAATGTTTAAATTCAAAAATATTTGTTAACTATGTAGTCTTACTATGCATTGACTGTATTCTTTTTGACTAGTCAAATATGACATGTAGCAATTAAAAGGTTTCATGCAACCCTAGTAAAATTTTCCTCCAACATCAAGCCCTAGGCCTCCTAGTTTGTCTCTAGTATGCTAGAAGGTCTAACTACTTCAACAGGGTATGACAGCGTAGTTGCATCATGATAGGGACATCTTAACTATCTAGGTAGTTGTATTTTTTGAAGTTTGACGCTTTAAGCTTTATGATATATAATATTGTGTGTCAAAAGAAGTTTCGGTTGAAAATTTATAGCTGATCAAAGTTTTCACTAGAAAGTCAATGTGAACCTACAAATTTAACATCCAAATTATGATAGTAATCTGATTAGATTCTCAATTATGTCATTTGATTTGAACCCTAGGATCATGGGTCAAATGAATGTCTGAGATAAAACTTACAAACCTATAGATAGGTCAAGTCTTTATCAATCTCATTCTTCCTAAGTCTATTAAGCCAACTATTGGAGATTCTGTTGAGAAAATATCTTGCAAACACTCTTTGATTTCGCAACCCTTTGATGAGTGGATAAAAAATCTTTTCTTTTGTTTTTCTCTTCAATTTTCTTGAATTCTAAATTGAATTCCAAGAGCACAAAGAAGATCAAATTTGTATGACCCCTAATTAGTATGCCATCAAATTATTTGAAGAGTGTATTCCCTATAGATGTAATGCCTTGCTGCAATAAATTTGATGAGTTTCTCATGAGCACTACAAGACTAGCAACATAAAGCATAGCCATAATAGGAAACATAAGGATAGATCTCCCAAAAGGATTAGGGTGGAGAGTAGAAGTGTAGAAGGATTTAGCTATTTAGAAGGATAGAGAGATAGAGACTAGGCAAGAAGGGATCATTGCATGAATGTTGTAGCAGAGGGAACCTATGTGGATACAAAGCTCACCAAACCAACCATCAACCTCCCAAACCAAGCATGCATTAACATACAATTAACCTGATCAATTAAGCAGCCAAGACAAACTAATCAATCGACTAGCCAACCATGCATCTAGATCAACCAATCAACTATGCATCCCAACCAATAGAGTAGGTACGACTCTTGAATGTTGCATAGTGTAACCTATCCCTATCATTGATGAACAAAATTGGAATTGGGTTAGCAATATCGATTGTATAGGATACTTTGGTTTTATATTTGTAAAACTCTCATAAGTACACAAATCATTTTATATAAAATGAAAAGTATACTCCCAAGGTTCATCTAAGGAAGGAATATACATGGTTTTTAATTTATTATTCAAACTCTTAAAAATGAAATTAAATCCTAAACATTCTTTATTCTTTTCATATTATTTAGGTTATTAAAGATATAAATTGATATTTATTGACTCTCTCTCTTTTATATAAATACCACCTTTGGTGGAGTTAGATATTCTTTGTTAATTAAAAAAATTAATTAACTCTTATGGGTAGAGTCGATAATTAATTTGGTTATTTAAATTAATTCCTTTTTTTAAGATATTGAAAATGAATCATTTAAATTCCATATTTGGCGAGGTTATAAATTTTAATCTTTATTCACGGTGCCTAAATTAAACTTAATAATTTTAAAACCAGTACTAAAAATATGTTGTCAATACATTTTCGAATATTTGTTCTTATAAAAACTTTTGAAATAGAAGTTCACTCTAACTATCGGGTGATTATACCAACAAATAAAAGAGCACTACTCTAAATCAGACCGGGTAATTAAACCTTAAAATCTAATTTTTAGATTTAAGTTTGTAATAAAAAATAATATGTTTATCTCTAACATCCTTAATATAAAATCTTGAATAAAAAGAAAATCAATTTATTTTATAGAAATGTTTTACTTATTTAATATTTCGTAAGCTATGTTATATTTACAAATAGACAGCCATGTTATATTTAATTCATTGTAAAATTATACCTCAAAAGAATCCTTTCAAAACTTTGATGCTAATTCCATTTTTGTAAAACTTCCAAACAAATTTTCATTTCCATTTAATGAATCAAAAATTAGAGATTTATAAAAGCATAACTAGTTATTCTGAAAAAGAGAAGAACTTTAAAACTAAAAAAACTAAGAAAAATTTCTAGATAGAGAAAGCTAGAGAGCGAAAAAGAGAAATGTGTGATTTTTGGGGGGATTTATACAATGGGGGAGAAGGTTCTTTTAAAAATGGTGAAAAGGCTAAAAAGTGGAAAACAATTGTTTTGGACATATTTGGACAAGCGACACATGTGTAGGAGTGCTAGCGCATGCAGATGGGCGAGATTCATGGTGGGACAGGCACTGGCACACGCGAGACTCCATAGATGTGCGCATATAGGGGCATGGATCTTGGATTGACATGGTTGCATTTAGAGTATGCAACAAGATTTTAAACCCTTAGGTTGCCCTAGTGGATGAGTTTAAATCTCGTGAGGGTTTTCAGTAATGATACCCATAAAAATTAAACTAAATAAAACAATCTTTAAAATATAGAAACAAGTAGAACAAGTAAAATAAAACACAAAAAATTTCATGCTTGAAATTTCATTTAAGTTTTATAATTAAAACCTTTAAGCATAGATTATTCTAATTTCTTAAACATTCAGGATTTACTACAATAATTAGTCGAAAAACACTTTCATATTTTATGATAAATTGTTTCATTTTCACTTCACCCAATTTCAGTGTTAGGAATTCAAATTCGATTCGATTCGACTCTACTCCTCACAAGTCAATACTCTTAATTCATCAAATCCTATGGATTCAAGCACTCATACTAAGGCGTATGCCAATAGAATTTATGTTTAGAAATGAACTAATAAGTCTGTATACTTATAAAAGAAGAAAGGCTCAAAATAGTGCATAACTTTGATCTCATGAAAGGAATCGAATGTATAAATTATAAAATTATCATATAAATTATTTTTATTCATCAATCAAACTCATTAAGCACTAATTTCAAGATATATGCCTTTTAGAAGTGTAGAAAAAATAAATGCAATGACTTCTAGCAGAATTATTTCCTATATTTCTTTTGTACTAACCAACTCTCACAACTGTTTAAGGCAAAAACAAAAATGGTTGTAGTATGTAGATTACAATATATACTCTTTATCTCACCATTTTTTTAAGAGATTTTTCAACATATATTTTTAAAGAATGGACCCATGTACAGATTGTAAAGTTTTTTAGAATTTTGGTGAGTGGTTAATTTTGTGGCTTTCATGTTAGATTTTTGTTTAGGTAACCCCAAATATGTCTATTTTTGGTATAAGTCATGCATGAATAAGATAAAGGAATATACTATCAATTTCTAGTTAAATCATTTACTTTAAGTGAATGAAAAATAAATATACGACACTCTATTAACATGAAAAAATTCATACATTCAATACTAATACCTATAGAGATCATCTAAAATTTTGAAGAAATAGAATAAGTGTTTTGAGTATAAAGAAAATATTTCACTCAGAATAAAGGAAATTAAGGCTCAAATAATATTTCACAAGGGTAGTCTCCACTATTTGATTCCTAAACACTAATTTGGGTTCGTTTCATTTCAATATTTTATCATAAAATATTATTTATGACCCAAGCTTACTAATTATCATATTACTTCGTGATATGTTTTTGAAAATTAATCTAATAATGCAAAAAGACTTAATCATTGGTGAAACTTAATTTTTAAGACATGATTATTTTTGTAACAAAAATTTGAACACTACTCTAATTTACATAAACATAAAAATAAATAAAATAACACACATATATAAAAGAAAACAAATTTATTAAAAGAAACAATTAATATGAAAATACATAACTAAAAAATTTAAATGTTTCCTAATTTTTGTAATTTTTAAATCCTATCACCCCCAACCTAAAGTCTACGTTGTCCTCAATGTAATAAATGCAAATTATAAAAGGAGAAGGGATAGAAAGTTACCAAAGTGCTTTATGTGTTAAGGATTTTGATGTAGAATGCTAGTTGCATCCATCATCATATTTGAATCATACAAATAGGTACTCTAACACATCTTAACAAGCAATTATTTTATTCAATAAAATAAACAAAGTGCTCATAAAAGAAAAAAAGTAATAAAAAAACTAAACTGATTAAAATAAAATAAAATTACCTTTCAATGATGGGTTGCCTCCCATCCAGCGTTTAGTTTAACTTTTTAGCAAGACGCATCATTATAGTGGTAAGGATTAATAAGCCAAATGCAATCAATTTCGGCAGTGTTGTGTGGTCCTTCTAAATAAGGCTCTACATGATACCCATTGATTTTGAATGTTGTTTGTGTCTTAGAAACTAATAGTTCTATTGCTCCATGTGCAAATACATCGACTATTTTGATTGGTCCATCCCATCTTGATCTCAATTTTTGGGGAAATAATCTCACAAGAGAGTAAAATAAAAGAAATTTCATTCTAGGGTGAAGAGTCATAGGAAATAGCCTTTTGTCATCATAGCACTTAGTATGATCTTTCTACAATTTAGCATTCTCATAGCTTTCATTCCTAATTTCTTCCAACTCATTAAGATGGAGTAACTATTTCTCTGCTACTTTGTCTAAGTCCATGTTTAACTCTTTAATTTCCTAGTAAGCCTTGTGTTCAAGTTCAATAGGAAGGTGGCATGCTTTACCAAAGATTAACCGGTAATAGCTCATCCCAATGGGTGTTCTGTAAGCTATACAATATGCCTATAAGGTATCATTGAACTTAAATTCCCAGTCCTTCCTTAAAGGACACATAATACGTTCCAATATTCCCTTGATTTTCCTATTACTTACTTCCACTAAAACGAAAGTTTGAGGATGATATAGAGTAGCTATTCTATGTGTGATGTTGTACTTTTTCAGTACTCCATCAAAGATTTTGTTACAAAAAGGGCTACCTCCATCACTTATTATAGCTCTAGGAATTCCAAACCTGCTAAATATTGAATCCTTCAAGAATTTTACAAAAACATTAGCATCATTGGTTTTAGTGGGGATATCTTCTACCCACTTGGATACATAATCCACGGCAACAAAAATATATTGAAGACCATTAGATGGGGGAAAAGGACTCATACATTGAAGATTTCAACAACAAAATTAGATGTCAAAGGCATTTCATATCTTTTGCTTATGTTACCTATTCTTTGACATCTATCACATTGTGTAAAAAACATATGAGCATCTTTAAAAAGAGTGGGCCAAAATACTCCAGACTGTAATACCTTACGAGAATACTTTTCACGACTAAAATGGACCCCACAACGAAGTTTATGACAAAAGTGAGAATGCTCTTATGTTCTTTTTCAAGTACACATCTCCGTATGACTTTATCTTAACTAATCTTCTATAAATAAGGGTCATCCCAGAAATAGTCTTTGATAGTTTTAATGAACCTTTTCTTGTCTTAATGTGAAGTGTTAGGTCTCAAAACACCAGTGGTAAGATATTTTACAATATCAGTATACCATGGGTTTGGATCTTTTGAAAATAACTGTTCATCAGGAAAGGTTTTAACTATATCTTCTTTACTCTCACCTTTAAGAGAATTGAAGTCAAAAATCAACCTAGAAAAATGGTCAGCTACTAAGTTTTCACTATCTTTCTTATCCTTGATTTCTAGGTCAAATTCTTATAAGAGTAAGACCCACCTGATTAATCTTGGCTTAGCATTCGATTTATTTAATAGGTATATTAAAGTAGTATGATCAGAATGCATAATCACTTTATATCCTACTAAATAAGACCTAAAATTTTCTAAAGAAAACATTATAGCCAAGAATTCCTTTTTCAGTGTTGGTATAATTCATTTAAGCATTACTGAGTATTTTGTTAGCATAATAGATGACATGTAAACACTTATCCACTCTCTATCCCAAGATTGCTCAGATAGAATAATCAGAAGCATCACACATTATTTCAAAGGGTACAAACCAATTTGGTGCCATAATAGTAGGGGCAAATGTTAGTTTCTCTTTCAAGGTATTAAAGGAATTAAGGGACGACTTATTTTAGAGAAATCTTTAATAAATCTTCTGTAAAATCTTGCATGTCCTAAGAAGCTTCTTATCCCTGTAAAAAATGTATAGGGAGGTAATTTGGAAATCAATTCAACTTTTGCCTTATCAACTTCAATACCTTTGCTTGAAATGATATTTCCTAACATAATCCCTTATTGAACCATAAAATGAATTTTCTCCTAACTAAGGATTAGATTGCATTCAATGCATATTTCTAAAACCAATGTCAATTTATTAAGCAATCATCAAATAAGTTTCCAAAGATAAAGAAATCATCCATGAAAATTTCAATGAATTTTTCCACCATGTACGAGAAGATAGACATCATACATCTCTGGAATATGACAGGGGCATTGCATAACCCAAATGGCATTCTTCGAAAAGAAAATGTCCCAAAAGGACATGTAAATGTGGTCTTTTCCTAATCTTTTGGTGTTGTGGGTACTTGATGATATCTGGAAAAGCCATCTAGAAAATAGTAAAATTGATGTCCAACTAATCTTTCCAACAGTTGATCAATGAATGAAAGATGAAAGTGATCCTTTTTAGTATATAAATTATGTTTCCTAAAATCTATACACATCCTCCATCTAGTGATTATTCTAGTGGGCACTAATTAACTTTTTTCATTTATAATAACTGTTATCCCAGATTTCTTAGGTACTATATGCACTAGACTAACCCACTTACTATGAGCAATATGGTAGATAATTCCTTCTTTTAATAGTTTAAGAATTTCTTTCTTAACTAACTCTTGCATGTTTCGGTTTAGTCTTCTTTAAGCCTATCATACGGGTTTATCACCATCCTCCAAGTTGATCTTATGCATACACATGTTAGGAATAATGCCTTATATATCCCCAATACTCCAACTTATGGATTTCTTAAACTTCTTAAGAACTTTTATAAGTTCCTTTTCTTGGGTTTTGGTCAAGATTGAAGAAATTATCGTTGGATAAGTTTCTCCTTTTCCTAGAAACACATATTTTAAATGCTTAGGTAAGTTTTTAAGTTCAAGTTCATATGGATTGGCCTCTTTACTAGATGGGGAAATGGGTAGATTTAAAGGTGTACAAGATTTTCTCATTAGTTCATCACTTTGTAGTTGTTCCAGGTACCCCTTCATTTTCTCATCTAAATCTTCTTCATCCTCTTCAAGTGTAAGAACAGTTTCAACTTGTCTTCTATTCTAGTTCAGGAAAAGGTGCTTTGGACAAGATTTTCCAAAGGGTCAACATCGAATATTTCATCGATGGTAGAAATAGAAGGAAAAGGTGAAGAATCAAAAACTTTAAAATGAACAGTCTCTCCTAAGATTGTCATTTTCAAATTTCCATCTTGGATATCAGTAAAAATCTTGGTAGTTTCCATAAATGGTGTACCAAGTAATATTGTGTGCTCTCTTCCAAGGCTAGATTTTCTTTCATATTTAGAACCATCAAGTCAATAGGTATTATTAGTTTTTATACCTATATAAGCACATCCTTAACAATTCCCTTTGGATACGTAAGAGATCTATGATAACTGTATTTTATATAGTTATTTTCATCAATTTTAGTAATGATAATTGCTATGTTCTATTAATATTTAGTTAATATTTGTTAAATAAATTAATATTTTCCTTTTATGTGCTAAAAATACATTTTTAATAAAATTAAATAATTTGTATCGAAAATGTACTTAATTTCATATTTCTGTCCACAAATATAATTTATGATAATATAGTTTCTTAATTACAATTTGTAAAAATCGAAAATATAATTTAAATTAAAATCGGGCTTAATTTCAATTATTAAAAGTTTAAAATTTAATTTAAATTACCAAAAGGGTCAGATATTGCAATTTAAGAAAGTTTAAAATGTAATTTGAAATATATTTGTGGGTGAAAATATAATTAATAAAAGGTTAATTTTCGCGCAGGAGAGATGAAGGCCACGCGCAACATCACACTCGCCAAACGTGGACTGTCCGATCAAAGAATCAACGGCTCAGATTAGCGCGGCTCGGCGTGCTAGTGGGCTCCCACTCCGCGCGTGGCCGGCGTGAAATGGGACCCCGTGTCAGTGCGAAGATTTCCCCGAGGCGCATCGGCCGACCGTTGGATCGAGATGAACGGTCCGGATTAGCCGCGTGGAACGACGTCGTGGCACCGAACCGTATGTGTAAACATCTTGTGTGACGCGGACATGGAAAGCGGCGTGCATCCTCGAGATTTTGCTGCATAAGAATCGCCACGTGTGCCACTAATATTTAAGCTAATCATATTCGACACGTGGTATGTTATCGTAGCGCGACCGCAGAATCAACACCCGTTTCCAGCCGTTGCCGCTCTTTTCTCGGCGCCCCAATCCCGTGCTTTTGTTCTACGTGCGCCCGTTCCTTTCAGCGAATGAGATGTGGCCACGTGTCCCACTATATTTTTCAACAAATGAGATCGCGACATGTGCAGAGCATATTGAAAGCAAAATCGAAGCGCTACCGTGTCTCCATTTCGGCTTTAAAATAATATTTTTTTCGTAACGGTTTGTACCCCACGCGTTTTATTGTTATTTTTGATACAAATATAATACGCGTGTCTGGTAATTAAAAAAATGTATTATTTTTGGATATATTTTTTAGCTATAAATAGGAGATAGTTTTTAGTTTTAAAAAAGTTTTTTTTTAGTTTAGAAATTCTGTGGTGTTCGGTTTTGGGACTGAGAACACGCGTGAAGCCATTTTTGGCTTTTGTTGTGATTCATGCGTGTGCCAAATATTTTCGTTACTTGATGTTTTAATTTTCCTTCTTCTTCTTCTAATTTTTACCGCATATGTTATAATTTTTATTTTGATTTAATGAAGTAATTTAATTTTTCTAGGGTTGCATTTGATCTAAATTTATGAAGGTTTGATTTTAACTATTTTTGATAGATTTATAAGACGTTCGATTTGTTCATTATATTTTGTGCTTAATGCTTTTTGATTATTTACGAATTTTATCAAAACGAATTGTGGCATAAAAATAAACTTGAGAAAGGCATTTTTGTGTATATTGCTCGTAAATAGAATGACATGTATGATGAAGGATAGGAATATACCCTAATTGTATGTGTGGCCATTTGAAAACTTAGAACTTAATGAATCTTATTAAATTTAATTCTCATAGAGATATAGTGAATTAATTTAACGAGGTGTGTTTGTACGGAGCTCGGAAGAGATGTATGAATAAAAAAGAAGTTTTCAGTTGACAAATTAAATGTACCAAAAAATATAAATCCAAAGAAAATAATATGATGGGAGTGGAATAATTTGGTGAAAAATTGCAATCCTAGAGTTCTCTTATTTTCTTTTTACCTTTTTCCATATCAACGATTCTTTTGGATAAAATCAGAGAGATACAATTTTAGTACTCAACAAACTATAGTAACAAATCTTTGTGGGAACGATACTCTACTTACAAAACTTTATTACTTGTGACCGTGTATACTTGCACGATTTCTGTGTATACTATACTTGTACTCAACAAACTATACTTGTACTCTACTTACAAAGTACAGTACTAGAAATTTTTGAAACTACTACTCGCTCATTAAGTTCATACCTCCTTTTCTTAGTGTTCAACTCTCTGAAAAACATATCATAGGAGGGCATATTCATGATCAATTCTAATAATGGTAAATTGATATTTACTTTAGAAAGTATATTAAAAAGATCATAAAAGTACTTGCATCTACTGTGGTTCTTTTGTCTTTTGAATTTTGTGGATGTTAGATGACTCCCTAATGAATTTTTCTAAAGGATTTTCAAGTTTAGCACTTGTCTCTTCTTTTTAGGAGACTAGAATTTCATCTTCTTTGTCACCTAAACTACAAGAAAGATCTTTAGAGATTTCAGGTAAACTAGTATTGAATACCTTACCACTTTAAAGGGTTCTTACATCATCCACTTGTTCAAGTTGACTGGGCAACTTTCATGGTTCTTTCCTTTTCTTTTGTTCAACTAGTTTCTCAACTTTAGCTTTAATCCTTTTAATCGAAGCCTATAGGGTGCTCAACCTTTGATTATTTATCAATTGGTTGTCTTGACTAACTTGAATAAAAGCATTCAAGCTATCCTCTAAGGTTGGCTTAAAATATTGATTTGGTGGATAATAGTGGTTTTTATTTGGCCTTAGTGTTTAACATTGGGTGTAAGCTTCATAATTGTATGGTTTCCAATGATGGTTAGGGTGATTATAGGTGTTTGGATGATACCTTTGAAAGGAATTGACTTCCTACATGGAATCCATACTAAAATCACAAGTATATGAAAATTTACAAACATCATTCCTAGTTGAAAAACACAATTCACACACCTCTTGATTTGGCTTTTGGTGGGTAGTGAGAAGTTACACTTGCTTAGTCAATTCATCAAGTTACAAGGTAATCTCATTATCGGAGCCAACTTTATTAACTACTGCTCTCCATCTTCTAATATTTCTTAGTAGGGAATTAGAACCCAACAACTCATAGAGACTATAGGTTTCCTATACGGTCTTTTCTTCTACAAATCCTCTAGCAGAATTATCAACCATGTATTGTCTCTACAGTGTCAATCCATCACAAAAGAATTGGTCATGTAGTTGTAATGGAAAACTATGATGAGGACATTAAATGAAAAGAAGTTTGAGTCTTTGCCAAGCTTCATCAAAGGTCTCTTTATGCATTTGAGAAAATGTTACTATCTTCGTCCTTAGATCAACAAAATTTTGATGGGAATAGAACCAAACCATAAAATTTTCATGAACTACCCCCCAAGTTGTTAGAGAACTTGGCTATAGAGTAATGAACCATGACCAAGCTTTATCCTTGAGGGTGTCAGTAAAACACCTCATCCTAAGTTGGTCTTCATCAATTCTCTACGATAGAAAGGTTTAGACAATAGCATAGAATTTTATTCCAGCCTCTTACAATTGTATGTCGGAAGTTACATTGCTAATGAATGGTGTTGCATAGTCCTTCATATTTTCTGCCTATCTCTAGCATCTCCCACGATTACTTGTAGTTAATGTCGTGATTCCGAAAAGACAAATTTATATAAAAATATGATAAAATCATACAAATATAAATCTATTTAATCAATTAAAATATATTAAATCATGGTAATTTTAGTGCTTTTCAAGCACTCATCAGTTGTCCAAATAAGCAGCATTTGGCTGGCGGTCCTCTATTTGATGATGATGGTGCTGGTGATGTTGTTTCCCTGGGATTTACTGTTGGTTATCTAATCACAATCATGCCACTTTCGTTGAAACTTTCAGTACTACAACCATTATCATGGACGTATTGGATAATTTCATATCGAGTATGGATTATGAAGTTGACCCAATAGTCCCAATTTTGGCTAAGTTGTTTGTCGATCAACTAATAAGAATGATTGAGGCTCTAGATAATGTATGCATTCTTCTTCCCATTGATCACTTAGTTCCCAACAATTATGCTCTTAAGGGATTATTATTTTTGCTACTTAGGTATTTGCTAGACTCAAACTTCCATTCTCATCTCCAGTGCAAGAATTTGTTTGTATAGTAGGGGCACCTCTTGGGAAATTTCCTTCCCATATTTGAAAATTTCTATTCTCTTTCTATGTTTTATGGCTAGAGTATAGTAGAGAGATGACTGATGAGTGCTCAAAAAGCACTAAAATTACCATGATTTTATGCACATTAATTGATTAAAAATATATATATTTATATGTTTTATCATATATTTATATAAATTTGTCTTTTTCGGAATCACGGGTATTTTTATTGTTTTTCAGGTATTTTGGCTTAAAAACGCAACTTAAAAAAAAGGAATACTAGAAGCAATACATCACAAATATATTAATAAATAAATGGGGAAAGGTCAACAAATAAGGAAAAATTGGACAAAATGGGTCAAAAAGGACAAAAATGTCAGAAAGGAGAAAATCGCGCCGCCGCGCCGCGCCACATGGCCTAACTCCGCCCAAGCGTCTTGTTCATCCGCGACCTTGTTCATCCACGACACTGTTCATCCGCGATCTTGTCAGCGGTGCGATGCTTGTCGCGCCACATCTGACGTCATCAATGGCGTCGGCAATCACTAATCCGCGTTTTTACATTTTTTTAACATTTTTTCCTCTATTTTTTCTCTCCATCCTCACCTATAAATACCCCCCTTCCCTTCACCTAAAAACACACCTTCAAAACCTCCAAATACATTCTTTTCTCTCTTTCTTTCTCTCTTTTCTTAGATTTTTAGTTTTTCTTATGTTTTCTTAGTTTTTAGCTTTTCTTAGTTAATTTCTCTTAGTTTTAGAGTTCTTCCCTTTTTAGGGAAGAACTAGTTATGTTTTTGTAATATTTTAGCTTTTTGATTCAATAAATGGAAGTGCAAATTCCGCTTGGAGGTTTTCTAGCAACGGGAATAGCGTCGAAGTTCTGTAAGGATTTTATTTTCTTTACAGTTATTTTTATGCTTTATTCTTACATGTTATATTTAATTTGTCTGTGATTAAATTTGGTATTGCTAGTTGTTTATAATCATGATATAATAATAACGTTGTTATGCTTGCGAAATATTAAATAGGTGAAAATTTCTAAAATGAATTGATTTTATTTTTATTCAAGATTTTATATTAAGGATGTTAGAGAGAAATATATTATTTTTCATTACAAACTTAAATCTGAAAATTAGATTTTAAGGTTTAGTTATCCGGTCTAATTTAGAGTAGTGCTCTTTTATTTGTTGGTACAATCGCCCGGTAGTTAGAGTGAAACTCTATTTCAAAAGTTTTTATAAGAATTATTATGTGAAAATGTATTGACAACATGTTTTCAATAGTGATTTTAAAACTTGAAAGTTAGTACTCGGATAACTAAATTCTTAGGTTTAATTTGGACACCTTGAATAAAGTTTAAACTGTCTAACCCACCAAAGGTGGCATTTAAATGGTTCATTTTCAATCTCTTAGAAAAAGGAATTAATTTAATTAACCAAATTAGTTATAAACCCCACCCATAGGTGTTAATTGATTTGTTTAGTTAACAAAGAATATCTAACCCCACCAAAGGTGGTATTCATACAAAAAAGAGAGAATCAATAAAATATCAATTTATATCTTTAATAACCTAGATAATATGAGCAAGCATAATTAATTTAGTTATTATATCCATAAATACTCCACTAATATAAATGATAAAATTTGCATGAATATTTATTGAATCTGTATTTATATTTATTTTTAGAATATATTTAATTAATCTGTATATATGTTTATTTTATGTTATTAGATTAGGAACACAAAAACCAAACTATCGTGACAGGATGTTTAGGATTTAATTTCGTTTTTAAAAGTTTGAATAATAAATTAAAAACCACATACATTCCTTCCTTAGATCGACCTTGGGAGTATACTTATCATTTTCTACGAAATGATTCGTGCACTTGCGAGAGTTTTACAAATATTAAAACCAAAGTATTTGCGAGAATTGGCGATGCCGGTTTTCGCTCATCAATGACTCTGGAAGATTTTATGTATATGTACTAAGTGTAAATGGTCATTAGAGGCATGTCTGAAGTCAAGCCCTATGGAAACCATAAATTTATTAAGGAGTTTTAAAATTCAAACAAAGATTGACGATTATTCTATTTTATTGCTTTCGATGCTTATTATATGGTTTGTCCCAAACATGGCCTTACTCCCACTCATTTTGTTCCTAATGGTGACCCTTTTGCATGCTTGATCTTCACTCATGGCTTAGCTTTTGTTGCATTCTCCTTTAATAATATCCTTGATTTACTATTGTAGTTCATTTGAAGCATGCTAAGCCATCTCCAGAGAAGAAACAATTCATTAAGGAGCTTTACTCTTTTTTTTAGGAATCCTTACTGTGAGCAGTTGAAAATTGCCAAGAAAGTTACTTATTAAGGACTGTATGATTCTTCTTTGATTACTAGGAATTTCGATGCTCCTTTTGGTAGAGGCATGTTATTGGTAATCTAGAGAATACTTGTAATATTTTTCCCTACTTTTTCTAATTACTCTACTTTCTCCACAAACACGACTTCAAAGCATATCACCACCTAGAATAATCCATCCTCTAATGCCTTTCAATTATTTTTTCAACACTTGGTAGGTGGTTCAAGAAGTCAAGCAAGTGGTAGTCATATACAGAAAAGGAAAAGAGAACATCGGGCCACAACTCATTTGGTTGAGGCGACCGTAATAGCTGTAGCACCCAACAATAGATAAATGATCACTATTCTTTTTAGAGTTAAATTGAATATCATAGTATTTTCCTTAAAATTAACTATTAAAATAAAATCGAGACCAAGTAGATTGAACACAATTGATTCTTGATTGATCCAATCCCTTGATTGATGGAACCCAACTTTGATCAATCTATACTAATTTGAAAATCAACACAAGAGGACATAGATCATTCAAGATCAGTCCTCAATTGATGTAACCCTTCAATTGATCAATCTACCACTTTTATTGATCAAGAACTACATATACTAAAAGTTCCTAACTTATAATTTGTATTCTAGCATGTTTAAGAACAAGTATATACCTGAAATATATTAAATTGAAGCTTGAAAGTGTCTTCAGTTTGAATTCTAGATATGAAAATACACCTATAAACAAGTTTACATTTAAATATTTTGTTTATGAATATCGCCAACATTCATATACCTTACAAATTTATTAATTCCATTATATCAAGTGTTTCTTTTTATTGTTTGAGTGTTTGGAATGAGTCCTTAAGGAGCCAGTATCTCCTTAACCTAATTGTGTATCAATGTAAACTATTTTCTACGCACATTTTCATGTTCGCTATTCAAGCCAAAGAAACTTCCAAACTTCAATTCAATATGTTTCATGTATATATTAATTCCTAAACACATTAGAATACACATTATACACTTGGGAACTTTTAGTATATGTACTACTCGATCAATCAAAGTGATAGGCTAATCAATCAAGGATTGATCTTATATGATTTATGTCATCTCAAATTGATTTTTAAATTAGTGTAGACCAATAAAAGTTAGGTTCAATTGATCAAGCAACTGGATTGATCTACCTAGTCTTGAGTTTATTTTAATGTTGTTGGATTGATAGAAAAAGGTTTCGATTGATCAACCTTATAGGTTTGATATATCGAGCCTGGACTGGAGCAGTCCATCGGCTAGAGTTTCAACTTAAAACCTTTCTTGTATCAAGCCAAAAGTGTTATTTTATCATATTTTCCCTATTAATTATTTCTCTTTAAATTATATAATAAACAAAATGGTAATTACTCTTTAACCTAACATTAGAGTTTCATCTTTCCTATATAAACAACCAAATGCCTCTTATTTTAACAACCACATTTATTATATTATTCTAATTTTTTTGTGCTCTCTCTCTCTCAAATTGTTTTGCAAAAATGAATCAAGTTTTGTTTAGGCTTCTTTCTTTGATTAATCTATCAAATGTTATGTTGTTATGTTTAATTAATTAATAATCCTATTTATTTTATGATATTATGATTACATATTTATATAGCTTCTTCTTTATTAGGTTCTTGAATGTTTGGATTAAATAATTTTGCATGTGATTATAATTATTTGATTTGATTATTTAACTTTAAAAATACTATCTTTATTGAACTTATGCTTTAACTTTTGTTCTAGGGTTGATAGATGATTTGATTTGACTAATTTATTCTAGAATCTTCTACCTATGGTTGTTCATTATTGAATCTGTTTTATGACACACTTTGAACTTGTGTTATTATGCTAACTTTCCATGTACTTCTTGAATGGGTTCAATTGCTTGTATGACTCGAGTTATCTAAACATTGGTTAAGATCCGTACACCTATCTTATAGAGACTGTGAAAGAAGCAACTGCTTGCAAGTAGATTACTTTAGGGACTTTATCTTAGAGGGTATAATTCCTAGCCTTGTAATTAAAATTGATTTTCATAGTAGATAGTTAGGTGGTCCAAAGGACAGGTGGTTTTTCTCTTAGGTTATTATTGTCGTCAAGGTTGTTTTCACCTAAAATATCATGTGTCAAATTCTCATTTATTCTAGCTTTGTATTATTGATGCATGCTTACATGTCTAGCCGCCTATGATTTTTAATTAGTCATAATTCAAAAATTATCTATTTGGTCCGCTCTAGTTAATTAGATTTATGACTACAGACTTTTGAAATTAATCACAGACAGCTAGAAATAATCAACATATAATTATATGGAATTTAGAAATCAAGCAATAAATAAGATAAGTTTCTAATCATGAGTTTAAACTTTAGTACGAAGAGACATAAACAATTTAAACTTTAATTGTACTAGTCATATATTAGAACATGCGTAACACCAAATATAATGAGGTAAACCCACATAGAATCCCTATATATATACCAACATCATCTAGTTTTTTATGGCAACCACTCAACAATAAATAATCCACTAAACAATAAAAGTATTACAACTCTGGTAGAAATAAAATCACCATTACCTTTATTAATCGACACATTTTTCTGAATTACCTATTGCTACCCTTGCTTGTTGCTTCTGCCAACACCAATCAATGTGGTGTGATTAATAACCAAGGATCGTTAAGGTGAATTAAACAATCAAACATGATAACTAACCCTAATCACGAACACCCAACAACCACCATGGGAATCACTTTCGACCATAAATCATAAATAATCTACGTAGGACACACAACCAACCATGTACTACACACAGCCAACGATTTGAGAACATAATCAATTTAGTTCAACTTTACTCTCATATTGTAGTTCTCACACATGAGAAAGTTACATTCTAGTAACTATTAGTTGACACATGGCTCACAGCCACACAAGCTCCTAACATAAGAAAAGTTGCATAAAGGTAACTACTAGGTGATACACGACTCATAGGCACACAAGCTTCTCACATAAGAAAAAGCTAAATGAAGGCAACTAATTTTCAAAATATGGTTCACATCCATGCAAGCTTCTTACATAAAACCACTATGCATGTTTTGATCCATTGAACTCTATTTTCGTATCAAAATTTGATTTAAAATCTATGTTAATTTTTATTCATGTGGGGGATTATTAGAAATTATGAATTAAAAATTTTAAAATGGTTCTTTTCATCTTCAATTTCTCTTTAGTGTTCTTAAGTTTCAATTTCTTCAGTTTTACGTTCTACTTCTCAGTTTTTTGTTCTGCTTCCATTTGAAAATTTTTTGTTTCTAAATTAAAGTTTTCTAGCTTTGCTTCCATTTTCTCATAGGTATATAAATACCCCTTCATTGAGGAATAAAAAAAATGAGTGAGGAAACAGAGTTAGAAGGAAAAAAACAAAGTGATAAGAAAGAAGAAGAAAAGAAGAAAGAGAAAAAGAAAAAAGAAAAAAGAAAAAAGAAAAAAGAAAAAAGAAAAAGGAGAAAAAAATTGTGTATGGAAAGGTAAAAAGAATTTTTTTTGTGTATTTTCTATGGAGAGTTAGGTTTCTCTAATATAGTTTGGAAACTTTAAAATTCGTGATATAATAATTACGGTGTAAGTTTATTATTATTTAATCGTTGTATATTGGGAGATTAATTTCCATCATTCTCAAACACCCATGGAGAGTAAAAAAATTATCTTAAAGACACCATTTGATACATAAGCCTCGATTATTATTTTCTTTTCTAATTTAAATTATATATTATTTAAATTATATATTTATAATTTATATATATATATATATATTTGTATTTATATATTTTTAATTTTAATAAAATACTTTTATTCTTAAATGTTTTGTCCATGTAATATTTCCTACACTGGGTTAATCGCTCTAACTAAATCGCCTTTAGAGGTATAACCTTATGTGTTTAGTTTTTTTTCCTTCCTTTTTTTCATTGAGATTGGTGTTATCACACATAGGGGATCGTATTATATTCCTATATTTTGTAGTCTCAGAATCTTTTATTTTATCCCTTTTGTTTGGTTCTGCCCTCTTTCATTTATATATGGTAATAAATATAAAATGATTTAAATTTCTTTACTTTTTACTTTCAATTTTGGTTGTTTTAGTTTATGGTTGATTCTCTTTGTTTCCTTTGTTTAACGGCTTGAGAAATGAAATTGAGATGTTGCTTTATTAAAATTGGGAGCATCTGTGAAGCTCTAGAAGGCGTATTATATGGGTTTTGCATTTTGTTGATTAAGTCTCAACTTTGTAGAATTTGCAATTATTAGTTTCTATTTGATTTCATATGGCTCCCTATGTTGTTTATAATGTACAGCTGACAACAAGAAGTGTGAGTCTGATTGTGATTGTTATAATTTGCGTGGTACATTCTGTATTTATTTCCACTCAGATTATCGTTCCTCTTGTAATAGTAGTGAAATTTGTAACTCTTTCTTAATATCTTCTTAGAATTGTACTAATTAATTAATCTCGTCGAAGCCATGCCATTCTTGTTTGAGCTTTACTTGGATTAGCTTTGATACGGCTGAAGAGAGTGAAGACTATGTCTTATGTTCTTACAATACAAGATATTTTGATTTGATTCTTATTATTTTCTCATTGTCTTGTTAGAGTTATAATTGATAATGAAACCTGCAAGAATGCTACTGTCATAAGGGTATGTATGACTTTGGTTCTGAAGAGAGTGAAGACTATGTCTTATGTTCTTACAATTCAAGATATTTTGATTTAGTTCTGTTGGAATTCTTTTCGGAACAGAACAGAACACAGCAACTAATTTATTTTCCAACTTTTCTTTTTCATTTACCAACAGATACAAACACGATATTTATAATGGTGCATATTACTATTTTTAGCACCCACTAACCCCACTACAATGCTGCCATAATTAACCTATAACCAACCCACTACAACTATAACTAAATATAGAAACAATGTTGCTAAAAACTGCTCCCTGCACACATCTAAAAAAACTTGCTGCCTAATTTTAACAAACACTTTCTAATTAATTCTTAACAGAAATAGACCCGCAACTTCTAGAAACTTTGTTGATGACTTGGATTATTTTTAACAAGTTCTTATTATTTTCTGTCTCTTTTCATAGTTATAAATGATAATGAAACATGCTAGAATGCTACTGTCAATAGGTATGTATGGCTTTGCTTTTCTTGCCTTTTTCTCTATATGCTTTTCATTATAGCTTCATTGCAAACAAACATGGAACACTATTGGAAGTTGTACAAGTGCTTACTGATCTTAATCATACAATAATTAAAGCTTACATTTCTTCTAATGGTGATTGGTTCATGGATGGTAAGCTTTTTCTTATTAAGCATTTTTTTTTCATTTTCATACATTTCTTTGCATGGAAAAAGTCCTATAATCAAGTCATTATCCCGTTATTATGTGAAGATGAGCATTTGAGTTATGTTATTTTTGGGTTGTTCACGTCAAGTCGATCTAGTATTATGAAAATGAGCATTTCAGTGTAAAGTTTGGTCCTTTTATGGGTCTATAAGTGCTCCTTTTTAGTAGTTGTAGGATGGGACTAGAAGTGTTGAATAACCGGATTAGAAGTGGCTAACACAAAATTAACATAACTTAAGTGCTCATTTAAGAGAAAAAAGTGACATTTTAGGCCTCCCATCCTTTGCACCATTTTGTCCGTGAGTGAAAAGTTGATTCTTTGCTATGTTTTTCTTAACAGTGTTTAATGTTGCTGATCAAGATGGACCAAAGATTACTGATGAATCGGTTTTAGATTACAATAGAAAGGTGTACGGGTTCTACATGATTTTGTTCTCTTCATTCATTGTCTGTTTTGAAATAACAATAACCCACTTAACTATTTCATTCATATTTAGTTTCTTGGACCAAACGCTTGTTGTATTTCTTCGATGAGGTCTGTTGGTGTTAGCAATCCATGGACCACAGTACCATTGAGTTCACAGGAAGTGATAGGGCCGGGTAGGACTACTTTAGGAGTCCAGTGCCGTGCTCACACATCTAATTAAGTGCAATGTAGTGAGTGCTTAGGTCGTCATCAGCCAATATTGTTTGACATAATATATCACATTCACTAACTAAAAATTAAGGGAAAATTTTGCCAAAATTTAGAAAGAGTAGAATGTGAATTATCCTTATATATGTCTAATGATTTGCTTTTTAAAGAAATCCTATATGAGGAATGATTTAAATGTGTGTAGGATTGAATTGTTACTATTATTATGATAATTAGTTAGCCTGATAATAATATTTGATACATAATGTTATATAATTAACCCATATTTTAAATTAGCTAAGTGTTATTATTAGGTTTATGAATGTTTTTATATTTAGTTTGTATTTCTCTAAATACTTTAAGTAAATATGAATGTAGATACTTTTTAATATGCATTTATTATAATCGGTAATTTTGTTATTTTTAATTAATGAGACTATTACGACGGTTATACAATTTTAGGATATCCCTCCTACTACAAAAACTCATATTTAAGAAAAGGATCTATTGTGATGATTACTAACACTAATTTTTTTTTTTTTGGAATATTTGATCGTGAGTTTAAATAAAAAATATACTGTGATAGTTAAATAGTTAATATGATGGTTAGTAAAAGATATTCCGACGATGGTTTGAAATCCAAAAAAAAAATTATAATGGTTACGAAAATCTATTGTGATGGTTATTAACCGTCATAATAAGTAAATAATATTGTGAAAACTAGATAGCTAACGGCTGTTGAGTAAAGTATTAATTAATAACTTTCTTACCAGTAATTTAAGAATACTAAAAAAAAGGTAAATAATCTATATGATATAGTAAAATTGTACAAGAAAAACCACGATATTCAACAAGTACATAGACAAGATTAGCAAATAGTAAATTACTTAAACTTGAAACATGCATTAATTTTCTCAAACATACATCCAAAATAAAAATAAAAGTTAAGAAAAATCATGCAAAAAAAATGAATAGGAAAGAGTAGGAGAAGTCCAACACAAGGCATTATGGGTAATAGAGAAAATAATATACTAAATAATAAGAGATATCGTCTATATGATATATCATATGAATGACATGAGTTATAATACTTTGTTACTACTTAATAAAGGCATCTAACGATGATATTTATGTAAAATTTTAAAGAAAAAATGACGTGTTAAAGATTAAAAGTTAGATCACTACCAAGAAATAACTTTAAAGATGAGTTTTTTTTCATGTTTTGCTTATGCTTATGGATTACGGTAAAATTTTAATTAAATATTAACTTTGGACAATTAGTGTACTTAAAAGAACTACTAATTTATTATTATGAAAATATAAGTCTATATGTAGGGACGATAATTTTTAAAATAACACGACAACACGACATGAGGTTGACCTTAAACAAGAAATTATCTAACACAATATAACATGATTCATTTTAACCCATTTATTAAATGGGTCAAACACAATATGACAAGATAATCTAAATTTAACTCGTTAAATTAATATTATAATATTATTTTAACCATTAAACCCAACTTAAACTCGACCTAACCGAATTGAATAAATTTAACCTTTCATATTTGATTAAAATAACAAATTTTATTGAACTTTTTTAAGGAAACATCATGATAACCTTATTTGAAAAGACTCTAATCCGAAATGACTTGACATAACATAACTCGAAAAGACTTAAATCTGAAATGTTTATATATGATACAAATATTTTTATTAACATGTTGACTCGACACGATCTATTTATGAAATGAGTCGATACGATTAGCATGATTTATCACCCCTATTCACATGCATATTTTTTGTTAAATAATAATACTATTAGAATACTAAACGCTCTGAATAATACAATTATTTTTTACTTTTATCACATGTGTCAAGTATGTGATAAAATCCTAAATAACATGAAATTAGATCATTAATGTATCTTAAAATAAATAGGAAGATTATTATTATACTACTTTCAAAATATGATCTATCTAGGTATCAAATGTTTTTACTACAAGAAATTTATACCAAATGTTTTCACTACATGAAATTTTCAACAAAAAAATCTCCACTTTAAATATTGTTTAAGTTAAATTTTGACAAATTAAATACGTTTAATATTAAATTCTGTAAAAATTAAAAACTTTATATTAAATTAATTTGATCACATTAAAATTTCAAATTAAACCATTATGTTCCATTATTTTTATGAAAAATAATTTTTATTATAATTTAATGCATGCATTAGATTATATACCTTAATATAATTAATCTCATAATTATTTAAACGCCTTACCTTTTTAATTAAACACCTAATCTAACATTAATACATCATACACAACAACTTAACATGTACATGTTGTTAGAGATTATTGCTATAAAGCTCCTTAATTTAAGGAGCAAATTAAGGAACAAAACAAGGAGTAAAACATGGAGCAAAACATGGAACAAAACAAGGAGTAAAACATGGAGCTTAATTCAAGGAGCAATTCAAGGAACCGTTAATTTAAGGAGTAATTCAAGGAGTGAATTTTCCTATAAATAGATGTGTAATTGTAATGAATTAACCATCCAAAGTTTTCATTCCAATTGAGAGAAAAACTTAGAGAGCAAAGCTTTTGTGAGAGAAAATTGAGAGTAATTTTCGAATTAATGGGTTGTGGGTTTTGAGCGTTGTAAACACCTTGTGTAATTTCTACTCTTTTCAAGAAAAGATCTCAGCAGGTCAGGAGGCGTGAAGATTGGCCGAACTCCGTTATCAAATTTGTGTGTTATTTTATATTCTTGCTTTCTCATAAGTTTGGCTTATCGGGAATTTGCGTTATTTCCCAACACATATATCAAAATATTTGTAATTTTAAGCTAAAAATATTATATACGAAAAATATTTTTACCATATAATAATAAATAAAAATTATTTTCTCCGATAATAATTTTTTATTATTAAATATGTAAATTTTTATCACAATTATTTTCATAATGTAATAACATATAATAAAATTAATATACAATTATATTTAATTTATAATTTTTTTATAACTTATTGAAATATTAAGATATTTTTTTAATGATTTATAAAATTAATAAGAAATTTTTCAATATAACTCAATCAAAATATATAAATTAAATATTTAATAATAAAATAATTTATTATAAGAAGCATAATAAAAGAGAAAGACGTTAATGATAAATTTTTAAAATCAAACATAATAATTTATAGATGAAACTTTAACTTGAAACGGACAAGATTAGTTTTATTTATTAGGTAAATTATATTCAATTGTGATTTATTTAAATTAAATATATTATTCATATTTTTTATTATTATAAAAAAATTAAATAATATCTTAATATTTTTAGTAAGATATATATATATATATATATATATATATATATATATATATATATATATCTTATTGTTGTATTTTTAATAACATATTTACAAAATTTAATAAATTATACTCGTATTTAATACCAAATTTTTAACTTATTTTTATAAAAAAAAACATATAACGTTTTTTCAAGTAATACGTATCTCGTATTTTACTAACAATAGTTTTGGATGTTTTCGATACAATAGTTAAAATTGGATGAAAATTTTAACAACTTTTACATTACAAATTTATTGATTTTTTTTTTCTATTGGTGCGAATTTTCTATTGCAACTTCATATTTTTATTCAATCTATTTACGTATATTAAAAATGTAAACATACGTAGATCTATACATTTTTATTAATTTTTAAAAATATTTCACCAGGTCTGTTACAAACTCTCTAAATTATCTTATCATTAACATTGATTATCAATTTAAGGGTACATTAGGATGGTGTTAATAAACAAAGTAATGGAATAAGTATTCTTATTTCTATTAGATTTTTATACACTATTATAATAGTGTCTATAGCCTTGAAAATTTAATCTCGATTATTTTAAAAACTAAGACATAAAATTTTGGTCACAATCTTATGAAAACCGAGATTATAGTGAATACATATATAGCCTCGATTTTATTAGTAATCGTGGCTATAAATTAAACTATAAAAATTATTTAAATATAAATAAACTTATATAGTTACAATCATTAAATAACTGTGATAATAATTAAAATAATAGAATTTCTAATTTTTTTTAAAACCAAAATCACATAATATAGTGTGTTATTCATGTAAAAAAAATAAAAAAAATTACTTTAAAATTTTTTTCTTTTTCTATTAATTTAATTTCATATATTTTATCTCTTTTATACTACACACATAGTTAAATATATATCCCAAAATTAATTATATTTAATTAATTAATTTATATATTTAATAAATTAAATTATATATTTAATTGATATATACTATTTACGCCTTAGCTAGGGTTTTTTCGGTTTCACATTTTCACTTTCATTGTTTCGCAAAATCGCAGCTCTCCATCTCAACTTCGACGCTCGCCTTCATCTCTCTTACTACTCTACCGATCTCAACTATCAACCCTCTGCCTTCTATGCTCGGCTGCTCTCAGTTCTCTAACACTTAGCTCTCCCCTTGGTTAGTCCTCGATCATCAGCTTCTTACCTTCTTCTTCTTCTTCTTGATTTTATTAGCTTCCCCTGGTTATAACTCTCAACTCTTTGACTCTATTTGTCACTTTGTGTATAGGTATCCAGTTAATTTTTGTTATCATTTATAATGAATGGAGAGGTAAGCGTCAAGTTTCACCATACATCGGTGATACTTAGAGTGAGACACCATTTTCTATTACATCAGTATAAGAAATGTTTAGCAAATATGGTCAAATCTCAACAACCCAACTCACAGAAATATGGGAAGAAATTTGTAATGAAATAGTTATGATAGATTTGAGAATTTGAATAATGAAAAAGAGCATGTTTTCAAGAAAAATTTAATTTTAGATTTAAAATTAAAATTGTTCATTTTTATTTATGTGTTTATTGTATCATGCTTAATAGATTCTTTTTCAAATTAAGTCGTTTGGCAATTCTGATTTCACTTTTTGTTTGCATTACTTTGTTCATTGCTTATAGCTTCTATCAGGTAATAATTATCTTTAATTTGTTATATTAAATTCTCAAATGTAATTATATTTTTAAGTTTAATATAATATGCCTCGGTTATTGAAAGATCGAGGTCATATGTAACAATCTATGATCTTTCTCACTTAGGCCTCGATTTTTATAACCATAACCATAGACCTACGGTCACGATTAAAAACCGAGACCATATGTACTTTTTGTAGTAGTGATATAAACTCTTATTTATTCATATGATTGTACTATTAATCCCTTTAAAAAATATATACATATTTTTTACATTATCAAAATATATATATAAACTGTGTTTGAATCTGGGTTTGCATATTTAAGGATATCTGCGTAGATCTCCCGTTCGAGGTATTATGGTTCAACTTGATTGATGTACACAAGAGACGAATCTCAAGAAAGGTATCACTGTAGTCCAGATGGTACCAACTCGCTTTCTATTAAGGTCTTAAGTGGTCCGGACTGGATTCGAGAGTTAAGGAGAGTTAAAAAAATGCGTTATATTTCTTAAGGTTGGTCTCATGTGTATATTAACCAGGTGCAACCATAATACCTTAGATGGAGTAGCTATACAGATATCCTTAAATGTACGAACAAAAGTTCAAACAAACTCTATTTTCCAAAATGCAAAAATATGTTTTTTTTTGTCATATGAAAAACAAAATATTTATACCGTACGAAGAATATTAAAAATAAAATTTTATTTATAAAGATTACAGTACTAAGCAATTAAATCTTCTTTTTTCTTTTGTTCGTTTGCAACTTTCAATGTCAGAAATTGATATTAACATTAGAATATAAAGAAGTAATATAAATTCTTCTTTAGACGAGAATAATTGCTGTTTCTTCTCTTAAAAGTTTGGATTCTGATTTTAATATAGTTTACCAAAAAACAAAACAAAAACACAACACCTATTAATTACTAATAAAATTTATACTTATTAATTACAATAGAGATTGGAGTATATTTTGAAAAACCTAGGAAAAACAAAACTAATTAATTAATTCTCCCCGATGATAATTAACCATGACATAGAGGAATAGGAATTGCAATTTTTATTCATAATTTTATATTTCTAAAAATTGATATTTTTAATCGGTCATAATTCCAAATTTCCATATATAAACCAAAAAATTATTAAAACAACCTTGATAATAAATAGTATGGATCTATCATAATCGGTGTTAAAAAAAAGTGTGCAGTACAGTCGACCAAATTGCTTTGGATGAGAATAGTGTAAAAATTAAATCTAAAATATGTAAAGATAAAATCGAATTGAATCGTAGATTGATAAAAACTATCCTCTTAATACACTTTACACACTAAGTGTAATTATTATTATAATATATACATTTAGTCTCAAAAATTTAGCAACATTTTTTTAAAAATTGAGACCATAGAGTTTTGATCACAGTTTTTAAAAACACTAAAAACACTAGGCCATAGACATACCCTATTATCTCAATTATTTAAAAATTGAGACTATAGACATACCCTATCATTACGCCAAAAATGACTTTTAAAATCGGTTCGGTGAACCGACTTTAAATATGATAACTTACAAATGTAAAGTTGGTTCAACGCGATGCGTGAACCGACTTTAAACGTAACGTCGATTTACGCATTGAATGACTTTAAATTTTTAATTTCTTTTTACAAAATTTACTCATTTTCTATTATACACAAATTAAAACTTGTATTCAATCACTACATAATAGTAGAAAAAAAACCAAAATATGTTTAACAAATAGTTTAAATAATACAAATAATTGGAAAATTAAATATTAATTAATAGCAAAAAAATTACCATTATGTTGTCCTATGTTATTCAAAATCATCATATTCTTCTCCTGATGTTATAATACAAAACCTACATATATAATACAAAAATTTATACATATAAATAATAACACATAATATACAAAAAAAATATGAATAATAAATGCATAAGATTAATAGAAATACTTACAAGAGTAAATGAAGTGACAAAATGAAGGAAATGAAGAAACAATGGTGTTTTGTAAGTGAGAAATGGGTATAAAAAATTTGAGTATTTTTCTCAAAAAAAATAGGGATCTAAAAGATAAGTTAGAAAGGAAGAAAATCCACTAACTGGTGCTGGAATTGGTGGTCGTAGGTGGCCGAAAAATGAGAAAGAATGCGGGAGAAGTGGAGGTTTTGGGTTTTTGAGAGTTATGCAGCGATTGGAATAGTTTTTTGTCTGGAAAAGAAAAGAAGAGAAAAGGAAATATCTACGTGTGTAGCGTCATTTCTACATGTCAACCGACGCTATCTACATAGTTTGTAGCAACAAATCTACATGGTGAACCGACACTATCCATGTGTGTAGCGTCGGTTGACATGTAGAACCGACATTACATCCATCTGTAGCGTCGGTTTGACATATCAACCGACACTATGTGTAGCATCGATTCTACACCGAACCGACTTTAAATTCATTATAAGTCATTGATAACTCTATATTTTAGAGTTATTTTGTTCTTTTTATTAATTACAATTGCTACGTTCTTAATGTTTTTATTTAATTTTAATTTATTAAATTAATATTTACTATTAGCTTTAAAGAATATATATTTTTCAAGAAAATTAAAGAATTTGTATTGAAAAATGACTTAATTATAAATAATAAAAGTCTGAAAATATAATTTAAATTAAAAAAGAGCTTAATTGCAAAATAAAAAGTTTAAAAAATAATTTGAATTAGAAAAGGCCTTGATTACAATTAACAAAAGTTTAAAAGTTAATTTCAATTAAATTGGGGGGCTAAAATGCAATTAAAGAAAATTTATTTTTTCTACGCAGGAAGAGGACCACGCGCGCCATTATCAACGCATAACACGAATCGCCCAATCAGGCAATCAACAATGAGGATCAAGCGAGTGTGAAATAGGCACGACATTGGAAATTGGACCTGGTTTCTCGAATTGCACGCTACTCGGTGTGTAGGGTGGGACCCACATGTTTGCTACACAAAACATGTCTCATACGACGCTGTCCATGTAAATTGCATGCACCCTCCCATTACATTGAATAATAAGCGGCCACGGGTCTATATTAATCTTCTAGCAAATCAAATGACGACATGTGGTATGCGTTTGGTAAAATGAATATGCAGAAACAATGTGCACTTTCTAGCTCGTTTTGAGTCACCCACGTGTCTACTGCAAAATAAAATTCTCGTGCAATGCGTTCCATGTAAACTTCGTGTGCCCTCTCATTCCACCGAATACGAAGTAGCCATGTGTTTCCTTATTCTTCCAGGCAATCATATGGCGACACGTGGTATGCATTTTGTGAAATAAAAACACAGGAAACGGTGCACTCTTCCAGCTAATTATTTGTTGTCTCCACGCGTGTTTGCTTTTTATTATTTTCCATGTATTTTTGTCCCCTACTTCACGCATTTTGAAAAAAGATAATTGTTTAGGGTGATATATTTTAGACACGAAGAAAGATGTGTACTAGTTTTTAGTTTTTCATTTTTTTCCATTTCACTTCATTGTTTTCCTTAGCTTCTACTCTGCGTGTTCTCTAAAACATGCAGAGACTTTTCTTTAACGTTTTTCTTTTGTTATTTTGTTAGGAAAATAATTAGAGAGAAAGAAGATAGCAAAGAAGAAGAAAAGGGAAGGAATTTTATTTTTCATTGAGGAGTCGTGAAAGAGTTTCTCCTAATCTTTTTCTTCTAAATTTTATTTCTCTGAAATGTCTAACTATTTTCGTATTGTAATTTTAATTTTTTTTATGAACTAATTTATTTTTTCTAGGGTTGCAGTGTAGATAAAATTATGAAACTTGAATTAATTATTTTTGAATGATTTATGGGATGCTTTAAAGTAGTTTATTTTATCTGTGTTTAATGCTTTTGATTATTGGAAGATTAATTGATTGATCTGTGACACTTAAATAAACTTGAAAAGACATTTTGTGTGTTTCTCGTGATAGAATAACATATATATATATATATAAGGGATAGGAATATACCTTTATTGTACGTGTAACTACTTGAGAACTTAGAGCTTAATTAATTTGGTTGAATTTAATTCTCATAAGAATATAGTGAATTATTTTAGTGAGATGTGTCTATATGGAGCTCGGAAGAGATATAGGGATAAATTAGGAGTTCTTGGTCAACAACTTAAATGAGAGAACATAAATCAAGAGAAAATAATATGATTCAAATGGATTAATTTAGAGAAACTACAATCCTAGAATTTTCTTATAAATTGTTCTAAAAATTAGTTAGTCAAACTGCATCAAACTATCGACTGTTTGGAGAAAATCATATTGAAATAATTTTAGTACTTAACGAACACTAGTAACAAATCTCCGTGGGAACAATATCTTACTTATCAATTTTATTACTTGTGACCGTGTATACTTTCACGTTTTCATGTTCTCCTAAAGAGACAACAAGTTTTTGTCGTCGTTGCAGGGGATTTGTTTACTATTTTTTTGTTGATATTAATTCCAATCAATCTGATTTTAGTTAAAAAATTAAAAAAAATAATAATATAATTTTATTTTATTTTATTTTTAGTTTTAATTTAGTTATTTTTTTATGCTTATTGTTACTTGCTTAGATTTGTGTGTTTATTTTCATTTTTATTTTATTAGATTTATTTTTTCTAATTTTTGGATAAATTGGGACTTTGTATGTGACGTATAAGAAATCTTGACATAGTTTTGTTGGATCTAGAAATTGAGAGAGCTATTCTAAAATTAAAAAAAATAATAAGCAAGAAACTTCAAAACATCCAATTATGGATGATGAAATTCATGAAGTGGAAGAACCAAGATCTTTAAGAGACTATGTAGTGCCTATGATTGGTGGGATTCATTCGAGCATTAGAAGACCAGCAATTCAAGCCAACAATTTTGAAATTAAGCCTGCAATCATTCATATGATTCAAACATCAGTTCAGTTTGGAGTATTACCCCACGATGACCCAAATGCTTATATAGCAAATGTTTTAGATATTTGTGACACCTTTAGGCATAATGGAGTCACTGATGATGCTATCTAGTTTAGACTTTTTCTTTTTTCACTTAGGGATAAGGCAAAGAGGTGGTTGAATTCACTGCCATATGGTTCTATCATTACTTGGGATGATTTGGCTCAAAACTTCTTAGCCAAATTTTTTTCGCTAGCAAAGACTGCAAGGATGAGGAATGAAATCACCACCTTTGTGCAGTTCGACTCATAATCACTATATAAAGCTTGGTAGAGGTATAAGGAGCTACTTTTAAGATGCCCTCACCATGGTTTACCAAAGTGGCTTCAAGTTCAAACATTTTATAATAGTTTGATAGGTCCAACTAGAAACATGGTTGATGCTGCAACAGGTGGTTTTCTTATGGGAAAATCAATTGATGAAGCCTACAACTTATTAGAGGAAATGGCTTCGAATAGCTACAAGTGGCCATTAGAGAGGATGATGCCTAAGAGAGCGGCTGGAATTCACAAGATTGATGCTATGATCACTTTAACTGCACAAGTATCCACTTTGGTGAAGAAGATGGATACTCTGGGTGTCCATTCTATTCAGAGTCCTTTTATTGCATGTGAAATTTGTAATGAAAATCATGCCAGTAAGAGATGTTCTCACAATTCTAAATCTGTCAGTTTTGTTTCCAACTACAATAAGAATCAAAACATCCCTTATGCTAACACTTACAATCCAGGGTGGAATAATCATCCTAATTTTTCCTGGAGTAACAATTAGGGACCATCATCTTCTATGAAGCCCATATATCCTCAGGCTTTTCATAACCAAGCTCCACCACAAGAAAAGAATCCATCATTGGAAGATAGTTTTGCTCAATATATGGCCAATAATGAGACTATTCTTCATAATCAAGCAGCATCCATCAGAAATCGTGAAGTTTAATTGGGGAAACTTGCTACTGCTGTCAACAACCACCCTCAAGGATCTTTGGCAAGTGATACTGGAACTAATCCTAATAGGGGAGGAAAAGAGCATTGTAAGGCAATTACACTCAGAAGTGGAAAAGAGTTAAAAGAAATACATAAGCCCATTTCTTTTCCAACTCCTAATGTTGAAGTTATTGGCCCACAAAAGCAATATTATGGAGAAGAGAGAGCTGAAGAAAATGAAGCAACAACAAAACCCGTGATGAAACCAGTTTTAGAAAGTCTCAAGCCTTACACTCCACCAATTCTGTTTCCTCAACACTTCCATAAGCAAAAGCTTGATAAGCAATTCTCCAAGTTTCTTGAAGTATTTAAAAAGCTTTATATTAACATTCCTTTTGCTAATGCTTTGGAGAAAATACCTAGTTATGTTAAATTTATGAGGGACATCTTGTCTAAGAAGAGAAGGTTAGGTGATTTTGAGACAGTTGCTCTTACAAAGGAGTGTAGTGCCATCCTTCAAAAGAGGCTACCGCCTAAGCTTAAAGATCCAGGAAGTTTCACCATTCCTGGTACTATTGGTGAGAAATTCATTGGTAGAGCTCTATGCGATCTAGGTGCCAGCATTAATGTGATGCCACTTTCCATCTATCAGAGACTTACATTAGGAGAAGCACAACCGACCACTATAACTCTTCAACTTGCACATAGGTCTTTGAAACACCCAAGAGGCATTATAGATGATGTGCTTGTAAAGGTAGAAAATTTTATATTTCCTACAGATTTCATAATTCTTGATATGGATGAAGATAAGGAGATCCCTATTATTCTCAAGAGGCCATTTTTAGCAACAGGTAGGACTTTGATTGATGTTCAGAAAGGAGAGATTACCATGAGAGTTCAAGATCAAGAGGTAACTTTCAAAGTATTTAAAACTATGAAATTTCTAGGTGAATCTAATGATTTTTATAGAGTTGATGCGGTAAACGAGTTAGTTGAAAGCAGGTTTACAAAAAACTCTACTACTAATTCTTTGAAAGTTTCACCTGTGAATCTGAATAATGACTTAAGATTCGCTTGCAAAAAGCATCGGCTGCCAATCGATGAGATGAACCAGTTGCATCTACAAGAATATAAAAATGCTAAGCTCTATAAAGGGAAGATGAAGAGATGGCATGACAATAAGCTCTTACATCGACATTATAAACAAGGACAAAAAGTTTTGCTTTTCAAGTCTCGGTTGCAATTCTTCCTAGGAATCAGTTCCTTTCACTATTTCCAAAATGCATCCATACGGGACTGTTAAGATTAAAGATGAAAAATCACATAGGAATTTCCAAGTGAATGGGAAAAAAATCAAACCTTGTTGGGGAGATGACATTGATCTTCAAAATCCAACCATTTTGTTATATAACCCGACCTGAAGCAAAGAAATAGGAAGTCAAGCTGATGACTCTAAATCAAGCACTTCTTGGGAGGCAACCCATGTGTTTTTAAATTTTCTATTTTTTTTATTTAGAACATGTATTAGCTGCATATTTCTTCATTTTGTTATTTTGTTTTGGTAGGTGCAAATCGGAGGAAGTAAAGCGATTTTTGGATTTCAATCTCACAAGCCAACTCACCAATCAGGGAAGTTTCTTTTAACCCATCTCCTTTGTTCTTTAATTTTCACACATTGGGGACAATGTGCATATTAAGTTTGGGGGTGGAGAGATTAAACTTATTTGAAATATTGCTTGATATTATTGCTTGTGTAGCTTTGTTTGTTTGGTTGATCGAAACATTAGAATATATTTTGCTTTTAATGGTGATTTATTTTTATTTCCTCAGTCTAACTAATGCATAGCTCTTTGAAAAATTTGAATATTGTCTAAGTTATGTGTAATTTTTGCGTATGTTTCATTTTTACAAGAATATATATTTATGAGCACTAGTCTTGATGTTTGAGTTGCTATGCTAATTTAGAGAAGATTTATGTGAGTATGCAATTCGATTGATATTTTTGGTGTCACATTTCTTAGTATTTGTTTGATTTTCTCTCGAGGTGAAATTCTAGATAACACTTAATTAAGAAAATGATTTAGGCCATCTTCGGATCATTTGAGCCTTTATATCTACCTTCACATGTTTAATCCATAGTATACCGCTTTTGAGCTTCGAAGTTTATATATATATTTTTATCTCCTTTCAAAAGCCTAGTAAAATATATATATATATATATATATATATATATATATATATATATGTATAGATATATCGATTTTTCTTATCTTACTAACATGTAACCATTGTTAGTAAATTTCTAAAGATATATCGGGAAAAAAAGAGGATACTGAAAAAAATAGAAAAGAAAAAAAACGATTATTGCATGTGATGTTAAATCCCAAATTGGGAAGTATTCATTGAGATGTTAGAAGGTATCTTGTTTTAATCATAAAATGATGTGTTTAGGAAAAAATTGAGCCAAAATATTATCTTTTATCCTACCTTTACCTAAGCCATCCTATTGATTTTTGGTTTTGTGTTTGCCTACATTAGTGGAGAAAGAAATGAAAAACGAACTTATGAGATTTGTGATTTCATTGAAAATTAATTGCATTCATATTTGCATAAACTCATCCGGATTTCATGTGATGAAATATGAAAAGACTTCACACACACACGAAACTTCATTGTGAAAATGTAACATACTTTTAAATTGATTTCAATGCTTAGATAAAATTCTTGTATTTCTTTGAGTTATGTTATTTGTATGACCAATTGGAAATGTTTTGAAAATCACTATTTTAAGTGCATATATCCTAGTTTTATTTCTTTCCTTTTGTTAGAGGACTAGCAAAATCTTAAGTTTGGGGGTGTGATAACTCTATATTTTAGAGTTATTTTGTCCATTTTATTAATTATAATTGCTATGTTCTTAATGTTTTTATTTAATTTTAATTTATTAAATTAATATTTACTGTTAGTTTTAAAGGATATATAAATATATTTAAGAAAATTAAAGAATTTGTATTGAAAAAAAGGACTTAATTGCAAATAGAAAAAGTCTAAAAATATAATTTAAATTAAAAGAGGGCTTAATTGCAATTAAAAAAAGTCTAAAATATAATTTGAATTAAAAGAGGGCTTAATTGCAAATATAAAAAGTTTAAAATATAATTTGAATTAGAAAAGGGCTTGATAGAAATTAACAAAAGTTTAAGTTAATTTGAATTAAATTGGAAGGCTAAAATGCAATTAAAGAAAAAATGTTTTTTTGCGTAGGAAGAGGACCATGCACGCCATTATCAACGTGCAACACGAACCGTCCGATCAGGCAATCAATGGTGAGGATCATGAGAGTGTGAAACAGGCACGACACGGGCGATTGGACCAAGTTTCTAGGATTGCACGCTGCTCGGTATGTAGGGTAGGACCCATGTGTCCGCTGCGCAAAACATGTCCCGTACGATGTGGTCCATGTAAATTATGTGTACCCTCACATTACACCAAATAAGTGGCCATTTGTCTATATTAATCTTCTAGAAAATCAAATGACGACATGTGGCATTAGTTTGGTAAAATGAAAACGCAGAAACGATGCCCACTTTCTAGCTCATTCTTCATCACCCACCTATCTGCTGCAAAATAAAATTCCCATGCGACGCATTCCATCTAAACTTTGTGCGCCCTCTTGTTCCACCAAATACCAAGCAGCCACATGTTTCCTTATTCTTCTAGCCAATCATATGGTGACACGTGGTATACATTTTGTGAAATAAAAACACAGGAAACGGCGCACTCTTCCAGCTGATTATTTTTTATCTCCACGCGTGTTTTCTTTTTATTATTTTCCATGTATTTTTGTCCCCCACTACACGCATTTTTAAAAAAGATAATTGTTTGGGGTGATATATTTTAGACGCGAGGAAAGATGTGTACTAGTTTTTAGTTTTTCATTTTTTCCAGTTCACTTCATTGTTTTCCTTAGCTTCTACTCTGCGTGTTCTCTAAAACACGCAGAAACTTTTCTTTAACGTTTTCTTTTGTTATTTTTTTAGAAAAAGAAATAGAGAGAAAGAAGACATCAAAGAAGAAGAAAAGGGATGGAATTTTATTTTTCATTGAGTAGTCGTGAAAGAGTTTCTCCTAATCTTTTTCTTCTAAATTTTATTTCTCTGAAATGTCTAACTATTTTCGTATTGTAATTTTAATTTTTTTTATGAACTAATTTATTTTTTCTAGGGTTGCAGTGTAGATAAAATTATGAAACTTGAATTAATTATTTTTGAATGATTTATGAGATGCTTTTAAGTTGTTTATTTTATCTGTGTTTAATGCTTTTGATTATTGGAAGATTAATTGATTGATCTATGACACTTAAATAAACTTGAAAAAGGAATTTTTGTGTGTTGCTCGTGATAGAATAACATATATATATATAAGGGATATGAATATACCTTTATTGTACGTGTAACTATTTGAGAATTAGAACTTAATGAATCTGGTTGAATTTAATTCTCATAGGAATATAGTGAATTATTTTAGTGAGATGTGTCTATATGGAGCTCGGAAGAGATATAGGGATAAATTAGGAGTTCTTGGTTAACAACTTAAATGCGAGAACATAAATCAAGAGAAAATAATATGATTCAAATGGATTAATTTAGTGAAACTCCAATCCTAGAATTTTCTTATAAACTGTTATAAAAATTAGTTAGTCAAACTGCATCAAACTATCGACTGTTTGGATAAAATCAGATTGAAATAATTTTAGTACTTAACGAACACTAGTAACAAATCTCCGTGGGAACGATATCTTACTTATCAATTTTATTACTTGTGACCGTGTATACTTGCACGTTTTCATGTTCTCTTAAAGAGACAACAATCGTTTTTTCTTCTAAAATTGACTTTACATATTGATTTAAATACCACATTTTGTAGTAGTGCATAGTCTCGATTATTTAAAAACTGAGGCCATAGACATAACCTATCAATTTTCTCTCTTTTACACCAAATTTCAAATTTTTTTATCCCTCGTTTTTTTCTTTTTCCCTTTCCCCTTTTTTCTTTCCATTTTCTCCCCCTCGCACACTCACATTGTATCATTTTAGGCGTTGTTTGGTTCTTAAAATTATATCGGAATGAGAATGAGAATGGCATGGAATTGAATGGAATGGAGAGGAAATAGTTTTGTTTAATGGAAAGGAAATAGTTTTGTTTAGCTTAATCACTAGAATCAAAAAAGAAATCAATATTATAGTGCTTGGTTTACAACTGGAATGGAATGGGAAACACTATATATCACCTTAATACCCCTAGATTGAGTAAAGTTTAAATAAAATCATTTAATTATTATTTTTTCGTCAGAAAAATACATTATTAAAATCATTATTTTTTTAAATAATTATTACTTAAAAATAAAAATATATTATTAAAATTATCATTTTTCTAAATAGGGTTTAGGGTTTTGAGGTTTTGGATTTGAGATTTAGGGGTTTAGGGTTTAGGGTTTTGGGATTTGGGATCTACGATTTAGGGTTTAGGGTTAAAGTTATTATTTTTATAAATAGGGTTTAGGGTTTTGATATTTTGGATTTCGAATTTAGGGTTTAGGATTTAGGGCTTAGGGTTTAGGATTTAGGACTTAGGGTTTAGGGGTATATTTTGGATTGTGGTAAAAATGGAAAAATAAATTAAGATGTGAATGGAACCATGATTCCTTAAGGGGAGAAGGAATTTTGATTCTTTCTCTTTTAAGAATTGATTCAATTTCGTTCTCACTTTTCAACTCATCTAAACATAAAATTGGAAGGAATATTAAATTCTGATTCTATTCTATTCTAGTCAATCAAATTGGGTTTTGATTGAGCCTCTCGTTCTCAATCGCTCTGTGTGTGTCACCGTTGTCATCTTGCCTTCTCACTATCATCGTCTCGCGATGTAGGAAAAGTTAACTGTGTTTAATGGAGGCAATGTGACTGAATCATCGAATGGTGACATGTTGATTTTTCCCGAAATGGTCAAGTACAGGTAAAATCCTGACGATTTGTAGGGTGTTTGTGCTTTTATTTTTCTTGCATTGCTAGTATTTCCATATTACCTAATCTAGTTCACTTTTAAGTAAATATTAGCTACTTTAATATTAAAAATGATAACATTCTACTCAGAAACACTATGGTTGTGCTCATTAACGATTCTCTTGCACTAACAAAATTGTTGGCAACCCATTGATTTGTAGCTTGAAGAATGGGAGTCCTGTTCCTCTATTTTACCAGAGCCACTTTCCTTCCCACCTGATGCTCTGAAGTGTATTTATCCTCTAATTACATGTTTGCTTGTTTATTAGCAAGTTACTGCCCCCGCTCTTTCATGTCATATAATGTGGTATATGGATTTGTGTTTTCCGCAGGTTAACTAGTCTTTCAAATAGAGCGCAATGGAGTTGCTATTGTAATTGGTGCAAGTTTTGGTAGCTCTTTTTTTATCATATTATTGATTGTCTTATTTGTTTGGTGGCGGTATAGACACAACAAACATATTTTGTTTGATGTCAATGGTTAGTTTTCTTGTTCTCTTTTCTATCTTCATTTATTTTTGCCTCACCATTGCAAAAATTTCAATAGTTTTTATGGCTTCTATTATGGAGTTATTTTTTACGAGGAACCTAAAACTAAATTTATAAATTCAGAAATTTCCTACTTCACATGTTCTAACCCACATTTCTGCACCTTTTATTTACAATTGTCATGTTAGCTTTAAAGTTTGTTGAAATCTTCGAACCAAATGGGGTTTATATACATATATTTGGCACACTCATATGCTTTCTAGGAATTGCATTTGAATTTTGGTAGAATGTGGTAATTTGATAGAATCCATATCATGTGGTTGTAACAAAAGATGGTTTGAATTACAAATTAATAAATTATCGATGCTAGCCATTATTATTTGTCTCCCTTTTCTTGGAACTGTTGCCGCAGAAAAATTCATTTTATATATAGAATATTGCAAACGGTAGCCCTTCAGTGTTCATTCTTCCTCTTCTATATTCTTCTCCTCTGTTATATGTCAATGAGTGTTGAGAAAGAAGGACCTTGCCTGAATGCCAATTCATTCTTATTCAAGCAATGATTTGATTTCTTAATCTTAACTACTATCTATTATAGATTCTTCTATCATACATGTTACCACAACTTCCTTTACTCCTCATATTTCTCAAATGATGCGTTTTCACCATATATCATTGCAGGGAAGCCATATCAGACTATACAATGTGGAAACTACATAATACTGCAAAGTCTTTTCGACTTGGTCTTTTCAAATCATTTATCCTAACACTTTTTGTGTTTTCTTGTAGGTACAAAGTCTTCGTAAATCCCAGTGTGAGTAATGTGCTTTTTGTACAGCTACTTGCCTCTGAAGTCCTTGTGTGCTAGGTATACTCCTAAGCTTCCAAATATTAATCCCTTACTCTATACCTCAATATGTTAGCTCAGCACTCATTACTTTTGTGTCAGCTGAAGTTCTTGAAGGTAATTTTGATTGATTTGCTTTAAGTTAATATCTTCACTTGAATTCTAATAGGAACCAAATAATTTGAACTTGTCTTTTCTAAGAAAATAGAATAAAAATAAATAAATCTGACCAAATAGTAGTTATGTAACATTGTTGAATAAAGTGTCACATTGGAGGTATTGTCTTGAGATTAGAATTTATATACGGTAAAAGGAGGGTAGATGGCTTTGAGTTAAAAATCATCTTTTTTTATTAATGTATGACATAATTATAGGAGTTTAGTGTCTAGTTGTTTCTTATTTAAGTTGTATATCTATTGGTTTTGCTTATATCAGTTTTGCATTTTGTAATTTGGCAGATCTTCAGGGCATTATCTTACATTCATCTATTGGACATTTTGATGATTTTTCTTGCAGTGACATGGTGGCACCGTTTTGAGATTTACTGTTTCCATTTTGTCAATTTTATTATTTCCTAATTTATCATTACACTTGTTATTTCAGGTGGAGGAACCTAGTTTTGTGAATTGGGCACACCAAGCTGCAGACTATATTTTTGTAAATCAAAACAAGTGCTGACATCCATTTATAGCATTTGATAATGATGGCCTTTCACTTATTTCCTATTTTTACCCCTTCTAGATTACAAGTTTCTAGACATCCATTTATAGCATTTGATCTTGAGATGACTTGAAAAGCTTTAATTTCTAGTGATTGTGGATTAATTGAATTAATTGGTAGGTAATTAGTGGTCACTTGTGTATATATTGCATAGCCATACTGTGGGCAGTGACTGAATCAAGAATTAACATGCTTTCCTTTCCTGAGAAAAATCCGGTAGATTAACTCTGTTACTTGAAATATTCAGATGGCTTCCATTTCTTGTAACATGGTTGATAAATGTGGGGCTTTTTGTGCTATTTTCTTCTTGACCTTATCTTCAACTCCTGCTACTCATGTTGGTGGCAGTGTAGGATTGCGACCTTCCAAATTTACTTACATGTAAATTACTCTTTATCCTTTTTTATTTTTTTAATGTGTAAAAATATTTTTAATCTTCTTATTCAGGACTGATTTACAAGAGATCTTGAAGGTCTCTTTTGACAGATATCATCCGACCATAAAACATAAAAGAGTTTTGCTCAGTTTCAGTTGTACTATTTGGAAAAGCTGCCAAGACTCTAACTAGTATATATTAGCATTTTGCAAAGTGTTATGCCTATCATGATATGAGGCAGCTACATGTATATAATTATTTTAATGGATTTTTCAATTGTATCACAAACTCACAATAAGCCATGAAACATGTCTCAATAGTAGGTATTCAAATGTTGTGGATGTGGAAGCAGTAAGCTATATACATCTGCAACACCGGCATCAGCATCGGTACTACATCAGGCACCAACACCAGCTATTATAAGGCTTTGTTGGCAATGACTTAGGAAATTGTGGACAATTTGATTAGTATTAATATTAGTAAATTTATTTGCATATATTTCATAGTTTTAAACATTTTAATTAGCTAGTAATGTAAGACTTTATTATATTTTAGTGCATATAAAAATTCTCAAATATAATTTCACTCTTAATATTAATATAACGACTTTTAGTTTTCTCAATTTATTAATTTAATTAATTTATATTGAAAAATGAGGTAAAATGGTATGTCTATAGTTTCGATTAAAAATTGAGATCATAGGTAACAATCTATAGTCTCTTTCACTTAGGCCTAGGTTCTTATAACCATGGCCAAAGACCTACGATCACGGTTAAAAATTGAGGCCATATACATGGTATGTCTCACTTAGGTCTCAGTTCTTATTGACTCATTTTGTATACTAATTAAAGAAGGGTATAATATGCAGAAATTGTTTTATTTTTAAATTTTTTTGTCGATACATACGATTTATTTTTTCGAGCATAAAGTCTCAATGATTATTATTTAATTATTTTAAAGAGATAAATGTCTAAATAGTGTCTTTTAATTATTCTAAAGGATAATTAAGAATATAATTAAGGATAGATAATTACAAATGATAGGTGTTTACAAATGATAAATGAATACAAAGTTACAATAACTCAATCTTATTCTGAGAGGGAATAGCTATAAGGTTAATTATTTCTCATATATATTCACATATGCACACAATTAATATAGCATGAAACATCACATGAATCTCATAACAAAAAATAACAGCTAAACACTCTATTTTCATATAATATTAAAACGAGATTATAGATCTTCTCTAACCTTCATCTTATAGTTACTAACTTAAACATCGAAGGATCAAAAACCACCATTCCCACAAGATGGTCAAAGGTTTAAATAGTTTTTTTTATCTCCAAATCTACAAAGAGCAGTCCTACCTGGTGTTAACAAAAATTATTATCAACATCTCACAATGTATATGAGAAATAAATGTGTTCTACTCAACTAAAATTTTTAAAATTGTAGGACTCTCAAAATATTTCTCTAAGTTCTTAATTTGTTAAGAAATTAAAGATATTTATAAAGAGATCGTGGAACTTAGCATCAATGTTTTATAAAAAGATAACCTTAGAGTCTTTTGATCCATTATTATTATATACCAAACTCTAGATTTTTAAAAAGAGTCATGGATGAAACATCTAGATCCATCTTTCAAATTTGCCAACCAACAAGTCATTTTCCTTGCTCCATAGTAGCGTACTAGAAATATAAGCATCACAGCCCGTTTGGACATGATAAAAAAATAAACACTAGGCCATCCTAGAGGGCCAAATAGAGCCAAAGAATCCAAAACCATTCATCGTCCTAGAAAACATCCCTATGGCATCCTCCAATGCCCAGAGTGCACAATACCAAGCCCACGGCCTTCCAAGGTTTGGTCTCCAAGATGACTGTTCATGAGAAAACCTGATTCCTAAGTCAAGCACCACCATCCAGGACATGGCCAACCTAGAGTTACCTACTACGACCAGCACTATTGGTTGAAACATGGCTAGCTAGGGAGAACTACTCAGGATAGGTGTCACTGGCCATGGTGTGCTCCAACAGGAATTGCTTGCTTGATCGATCTTTACCGTATGACCTTTACCTACCAACTACCTTATGGTTTTAGGAGATGAACCTAAGCTACTTCTATCCCATGACCTACCATCTCTCATTTTGCTTAACCAAAAACTTGACCCCATAAGAGGCACGTTCTAACATTTGGACCAATTAAGCAAACAAATCTCTCAGCAACCAAATTAGAGTTTAATGCATTATTTATAAGACTAACCCTCAATGCTTCCAATAAAAAATCAAAGGATAAATTTATAAGTCCCTGGACTTTGGTCCTAAGGAAGTTTAGGAAATATCATCCCACGTGATCACCCATTTAATGAGTCAAATATATATGCATCACAATTATCATTGCCAAAATGGTGATTCATTTTTTGACACTTCTAACAAGTGAGGCTTCCTTGGCCATCCAACAAAAAAGCCCAGTTGGCCATCCCAGAAGAAGCAGTCTAATGCAATTCTTTTAGATCGAATAGCCCTTGGATAGATATGGAAATCTATGTGTCACTTAGAAAATCTGAGACCACCATCTAAAAGAGCATATGTCAATCTACCAACCACCAGTATTTGGTGGCTAATAAACACTAGGGTGAGCGGTATGTACCACCATATGTTGCCAACATAAGTGGGCACTGACCATAACAGTGTTGTGAAAAGAGAAGGACAAAACTGTTATGGTTTGTAGATCAGAGAGTGAAACCAATTTAGGTCCGATTCATCCAATTTTGGATTGATTCTCAAAGAAGCAAGATCAATTTTGAAATCCTTTCGAGAGGATGATTCTAATGACTGTATTTTTCACATTTTTCATTATATGCACAAAGTTGAGATTGCAATATATATATATATATATATATATATATATATAAAAGAAACCGTTCACCCATTTTTGGGCCAGTTCTTGAAGAAGTAAGATCGGTTCTAAAGTCCTCTCGATGAGATGATTCTAATAACTATAATTTTTGAAAAATTTTAATGTATTTACAAAGATAAGATTGCAAAAATATATGTGTGAAGATACCTTTCACTCATCCAAGTCAATAAAATTTGTGGAAAAAGGATTGCCGTCCCTTTCATTTATTTTAGGGTGTCTACAAAATCTATTAAAAGATTACTTGCTTTTTGGGTTATCTTTATTTTATGGATCTTAAAAAGAGACCAATGATCCTTCTAGAAAGGGAAAAAAAATGAACAAGTTCCAACACTCAGATGGGAATAATGAAGCCCAACAGGTTGTTATCCTCTCTACTGCTCTCGTGGCCTATCTGAGTGGTAGACCCCGTATCTAGTCTAGCTTGCCCATAATGAGCCAGACTAGCTTATAAATGTAGATCTTAAATGGATACCGATACATATCTAAACATGATTAAGAATGAATTCCAAGTCATCATAAAATGCTTCCCAAAGCCAACAAGATCATGGCCTACTTTACGTCCCAAAGGGCATCTATATGACATCTTTCAATGCCCAGAACATGGCTAGGAATTGTAGAAATCCAGAAGTTTGTTATTCAACAACCCATAAGGGTGGTTAGTTCATCAACTTAGGTACAAATATTTCTCAAAGTTAAGAAACATCTCATGCTTAAATCATTTGAACAAATTCAAGTACTCCAAGTAGGGGAATTGATTGACCGGGGGCTTATCCAAGCATCATCTAGATCAAAACTTAGACCTTGAAAGGGGCATGGCTTAAGAGCTTCACACCCTGGTACTGAGTAGCCCTCAGTATCCCATCAGAGTTTATGAACAAAATCGACAATTTTGATTTTTCAAATACTTTGGTTTTATATCTGTAAAAATCTTGCAAGTACACAAATCATTTTACAAAAAATTACAAGTATACTCCCAAGGTCAATCTAAGGAATGAATATACGTGGTTTTTAATTTATTATTCAAACTTTTAATTAAATTCTAAACATCTTTTCATGATATTTTGATTTTTGTATTTTTTAGTACAATAACAAAAACAAAATAAACATATATATTATTCAATAAACAATTATGCAAATTTTTATCATTCATAACAGTGGAGTATTTATGGATATAATAATTAAGTTAATTATGTTTGCTCATATTATTTAGGCTAGTAAAGATATAAATTGATATTTATTGATTCTCTCTCTTTTATATGAATACCACTTTTAGTGAGATTAGATATTCTTTGTTAATTAAAAAAATCAATCAACACCTATAGGTGGGATCGATAATTAATTTGGTTAATTAAATTAATTCCTTTTTTCTAAGAAATTTAAAATGAACCATTTAAATGTCACCTTTGGTGGGGTTACACATTTTAATATTTATTCAAGGTGTCCAAATTAAATTTAAGAATTTAATTATCCGAGTACTAACTTTTAAGTTTTAAAACCATTACTGAAAATATGTTGTCAATACATTTTCAAATAATAGTTCTTATAAAAAAAATTTGAAATAGACCTTTACTCTAACTACCAAGCGATTGTACTAACAAATAAAAGAGCATTACTTTAAATTAAATTGGATACTTAAACCTTAAAATCTAATTTTTCAGATTTAAGTTTGTAATAAAAAATAATATATTTCTCTCTAACATCCTTAATATAAAATCTTGAATAAAAACAAAATCAATTTATTTTATAGAAATGTTTTACCAATTTAATATTTCGCAAGCATAACAATATTATTATTATATCATATTTATAAATGGCCAGCCATGTTAAAATTAATCATAGACAAATTAAACATAACATATAAGAATAAAAAATAAAAAATAACTGTAAATATTTGAGAAAATTGTGTGTTTTTTACAATGGGAAAAAATGTCCTTTTATAAGTGAGAAAAAGGCCAAAAAAGGTGGGAAAATATTTCAAAAATTGATGTTAGATGATTTTGGACAGGCTGGCACGGATGTCGGGGAGAGATTTGCAACACACAACTGATGAGTGCTAAAAAAAGCACTAAAATAACCATGATTTTATGCACATTAATTGATTAAAAATATATATATTTATATGTTTTATCATATATTTATATAAATTTGTCTTTTTCGGAATCACGGGTATTTTTATTGTTTTTAGGGTATTTTGGCTTAAAACGCATAATTTCAAGACTAAAGAGGAATACTTGAAGCAATACATCACAAAAATATCAATAAATAAATGCGTAGGTCGACAAATATGGAAAAAGCTGGACAAAATGGGTGAAAAGGTCAAAAATGTCAAAAAGGAGAAAACACGCCAAGCCGCCCAGTACACTTCGCCTAACGCCTAACTCCGCCCCAATTGCGCGCGACAACATTCGTTCATCCGTACTATTCATCGCTGTATCGTTTCATCCGCATGATCTTGTTCATCCGCGCGTCTGTTCATCCGCGACACTTGTTCATCCGCGGTACTATTCATCACGGCGCGTAACATCGTAAATGTGGCCCACGTCATCTTGGCGTCATCGATAGCGTCACCAATCACTAATCCAGCGTTTTACATTTTTTAACATTTTTTTCTCTTTTTTTCTCCATCCTCACCTATAAATACCCCCTTCCCTTCACTTCAAAATACACCTTCAAAACACCTCAAAAACACACTTCTCTTCTTTCTTTCTCTCCATTTCTTAGTTTTTAGTTTTTTTAGTTTTTCTTATGTTTTAGCTAGTTTTTCTTATGTTTTAGCTAGTTTCTCTTAGTTTTAGAGTTCTTCCCTTTTTACGGAAGAACTAGTTATGTTTTTGTAATATTTTAGCTTTTTGATTCAATAAATGGGAGTGCAAATTCGCTTGGAGTTTTTCCAGAACGAATAGCGTCGAAGTTACGTAAGGATTTTATTTTCTGAGTTATTTTTATGCTTTATTCTTACATGTTATATTTAATTTGTCCGTGGTTAAATTTAAGCGTCTTGTTTAGTAAACATGATGTAATAATGATGTTGTTATGCTTATAGAAATATTAAATAGGTAAAAATCTCTAAAATGAATTGATTTTATTTTTATTCAAGATTTTATATTAAGAATGTTAGAGAGAAATATATTATTTTTCATTACAAACTTAAATCTGAAAATTAGATTTTAAGGTTTAGTTATCATACTGATTTAGAGTAGTCTTTCTTTTATTTGATAGTCTGTACAATGCTTCCTAGTTAGAGTGAAGTCTATTTCAAAAGTTTTATAAGAATTATTATCTGAAAATGTATTGACATGTTTTCGGTAGTGGTTTTAAAACTTGAAAGTTAGTACTCGGATAACTAAATTCTTAGGTTTAATTTGGACACCTTGAATAAAGTTTAAATCTAACTCCCACCAAAGGTAGCATTTAAATGGTTCATTTTCAATCTCTTAGAAAAAGGAATTAATTTAATTAACCAAATTAGTTATCAACCCCACTCCATAGGTGTTAATTGATTTGTTTAGTTAACAAAGAATATCTAACCCACCAAAGGTGGTATTCATACTAAAAAGGAGAATCAATAAATATCAATTCATATCTTTAATAACCTAAATAATACGAGCAAGCATAATTAACTTAGTTATTATATCCATAAATACTCACTATTTATAAAAGATAAAATTTGCATGAATGTTTATTGAATCTATGTTTATTTTTTCTCGTAATTAGATTAAAAACACAAAACCCAAAATATCGTGACAAGGATGTTTAGGATTTAATTTCGTTTTTAAAAGTTTGAATAATAAATTAAAAACCACATACATTCCTTCCTTAGATCGACTCTTGGGAGTATACTTATCATTTTCTACGAAATGATTCGTGCACTTGCGAGAGTTTTACAAATATTAAAACCAAAGTATTTGCGAGAATTGGCGATGCCGGTTTTCGTTCATCAAGTTTTTGAGATGATATTATTTTTATCTCTCTTTTTTTTTATATATTTTTTTAAAATTTTTTTTTTATTTTTAAAATTTTTTATTTTTAAATTAAATTTTTTATTTTTTTTAAATAACATAATCAGTATTAACCTAGAATGTTCCCAGGAAAGAATGGTGGTGCTATGATAAAACATATAAAAATACCCGTGATTCCGAAAAAGACAAATTTATATAAATATATGATAAAACATATAAATATATATATTTTTAATCAATTAATGTGCATAAAATCATGGTTATTTTAGTGCTTTTTGAGCTCTCTTCACAACTCCTTGACAGAACTTGCTAGTCCCTTAGCAAGAGAAGCGATAAAAACTAAAAATTAAACTATCCTAAATCACTTCCGTGGATTGACACGGTTGCATTTAGCCTATCTGCAACAAGCCTTTAAACCCACAGGATTGCCCTACTGTGGAGCGAGTTTGAGTCTCGTGAGGGTTTTGGTAATGATACCCACAAACATTGTACTTAATGTAAAAACAAAAGAAACAATAAAAACAAACAACTTAAAAATTAAATTTACAACAATATCACAAATTATCAACATCTCACAAAAATGTCTCATACTTTTTAATCTCTTTTTAAGATCATAATTAAAATCTCAAGCATAAGTTATTTTAATCTCTTTAAACAATCATGATTTATTATAATAATTAGTCGAAAATCATTTTCATATTTCATATCAAAAATGTATCAATTTAATTTCACCCCAATTTCGATGTCATGAATCGAAATTGACTCTATTCCTCACAAGTCAATACTCTCAAAACACTGAATCCTATGGGTTCGAAACACTCGTACTAATTTATATGCGAAAGAGTTGATGTATAGAAATGAACTAATATGTTCGCATATGTATAAAGAATAAAGGCTCAGTGTTATTTTAACATTGATCTCATGAAAGGAATCAAAATGTATAAATTATAAAGATATCATATATAAAAATTATTTTCATGCATAAATCAAACTCATTAAGAAAGAATTTCAAAATATATGCCTTTCACAAATGAAGAGAGTGCAATGACTTTTAGGGAATTATTTCCTATATCCTTCTTTGTAATTAGCCTTTACTCACAACTTTGTAGGCAATGTGGGTTATAGTATGTAGATTATACTATATATTCTTTATCTCTACATTTTTTTCTGAAGATATTTCTCAATATATGTATTTTAGAGAGTCAAGTATGCAGTTATACATATTTTGGATTTTGGTGAGTGGTTAATTTTGTGGCTTTTTCTGTTTTGATCTTGGTTTAGGTAACCCGAGATATGTCTTTTTGTTTTTGGTAGTCATGCATGAATGAGATATAAGCATATACTATCAATTTCTACTCAAATCATTTAATCTAAGCAAAAATAATAAAAAAATATTTGATACTCTATTAAGATGAGAAAAAAATTCATACATTCAATGCTAATACCTATAGAGATCATCTAAAAATTTGAAGAAATAAGAAATGTGTTTGGAGTAGAAAAAATATATATTTATTTCCTGAATAAAGGAAATTAGGCTCAAATTATATCTACATGAGGAAGTCTCCACTAAAAAAAATTCATAAACACCGATTTTGGGTTTAATATAATTTCCACATCTTATCAAGAAATACTAGTTATGACAAAAACTAACTAATTATCAAAAATAATTACAAAATATTTCTTTATGTACTTCAAACTAGGGGCATACTTTGAGTTATAGATAACCCACATCTAGGTACAAATCAAATAATTAAGGCATAAAAACACAATTGTACCTAGATTAAACAAAGCAACTAACTCCTTAGATTGTAATTAAAACTTTAAAATTTTGGAGATAGTTCAGAAATTTTTGTTTTTTTTTTTTTGTTTTTAAGAAAAAAAAATAACATGTCGATATTAGCAAAGTGCTCCTGCAGGAAAGAATGGTGGTCTGCAAAGGCTCCTTAAAAACCATCCTCCGCACAAACAACGCTCCCGGGAAAGACTAAGAACAGAAGGCTTCGAACTGTAGAACTCCCTTAGATCTTTACTTTTCATGTTATTAAGTTAAATTAAATAAAAATTTAAGTTAATGAAAATCTAAGTTAATTAAGTTTAAAGAAAAGGTTAATTAAGTTAAGTGAATTAAAAAATCTAACTTAATTAAGTTAAAAAACTCTAAGTTAATTAAGTTGGTAAAAAAAAGTTAATTAAGTTAAGTAAAGTAAAAAAAAATCTAAGTTAATTAAGTTAAGTGAAGTAAAAAAAAATCTAAGTTAATTAAGTTAAGTTAAAAAAAAAATCTAAGTTAATTAAGTTGGTAAAAAAAAAGTTAATTAAGTTAAGTAAAGAAAAAAAAAATCTAAGTTAATTAAGTTAGCAAAAAAAATTAAGTTAAGTAAGTTAAATAAAAATCAAGAAGAAGAACAAAAAAATTGCTAAAGAAAGAAAAAAAAATAATAATAAAATAAAATAAAATTGAAAAACGGAAAAGAAAAGAAAAAAAAAAAAATTATGAACTAAAATAAATAAAAAAAAATAGTAAAAACTAAACTCAAAAAAATTAAAATTTTGGTTTTTTTTATTTTTTTATTTTTTTATTTTTTTTTTATTTTTTTTTCTTCGAAATTTCAAATTCCAAAATTATTTTACTATTAACACTATATTTATTAAACAATTTAAAATTGGATTTTTTTTTATTTTTATTTTTATTTTTTTTTTACTATTCATGAACGGTAACTTTTTTTTTCAAATTTTAAATTTCTAAATTAATTTATTATTCACGGTAAAATTTTTATTTAAAAATATTATTTTTTTTTAATTTTTTTTTACTATTCATGAACGGTAAAAACTTTTTACTTCAAATTTCAAATTTCTAAATTATTGTACTATTCATGCTACAAAATTTTTTTTTTAAATTTTTAATTTTTTTAATTTTTTTTTAATTTTTTTTAATTTTTTTTAATTTTTTTAATTTTTTTTATTTAAAATTTATATAAAAAAATTTATTTTTTTTTATTTTTTTTAATTATTTCTTATGAAATTTGAAATTTGATTAAATTTGTTTTATTTTTTTTAAAAAAATCACAATTATTTACAACACAAAAATATTTTTAAAATTTTGATAAATAAATTAAAAATGCTATTCCTTCCAATACGCCAAAACTTGATGAGCAAACCCAGATCGCCAATTCTCGCAAATACTTTGGTTTTAATATTTGTAAAACTCTCAAGAAGTCTGTGAATCATTTCGTAGAAAATGATAAGTATACTCCCAGTCGATCTAAGGAAGGAATGTATGTGGTTTTTAATTTATTATTCAAACTTTTAAAAGCGTAATTAAATCCTAAACATCACTGTCGCGATATTTTGGGTTTTGTGTTTTTTAATCTAATTACGGAAAAAATAAACATAGATTGATAAACATTCATGCAAATTTTATCTTTTATAAATAAGTGGAGTATTTATGGATATAATAACTAAGTTAATTATCTTGCTCGTATTATTTAGGTTATTAAAGATATGAATTGATATTTATTGATTCTCCCTTTTTGTATGAATCTGGCGTTTGGTGGGGTTAGATATTAACTTTTGTTAACTAAAGCAAATCAATTAACACCTTTACAATGGGTGGGGTTGATAACTAATTTGGTTAATTAAATTAATTATTTTTTAAGAGATTGAAAATGAACCATTTAAATGCCACCTTTGGTGAGTTAGACAAGTTTAAACTTTATTCAAGGTGTCCAAATTAAACCTAGAATTTAGTTATCCAGTACTAACTTTCAAGTTTTAAAACCACTAGAAAACATGTCGATACATTTTCGAGATAATAATTCTTATAAAAACTTTTGAAATGAGCTCAAAATAACTAAAGGCGATTATGCACAGTCAAATAAAAAGAGCACTTCTAAATCGACGGATAACTAAACCTTAAAATCTAATTTTCGATTTAAGTTTGTAATGAAAATAATATATTTATATACAACATTCTTAATATAAAATCTTGAATAAAAATAAAATCAATTCATTTTTAGAGATTTTTACCTATTTAATATTTAGCAAGCATAACAACGCGTCATTATTACATCATGTTTACTAACCAACAAAGACAGCAGTTAAATTTAACCACGTACAAATTAAATATAACATGTAAGAATAAAGCATAAAAATAGCTCAGTAAGAAAATAAAATCCTTACGAGAACTTCGGACTTATTCCCTTCTTTGGAAAAACTCCAAGCGGAATTTGCACTCCATTTATTGAATCAAAAAGCTAAAATATTACAAAAACATAACTAGTTCTTCCCTAAAAAGGGAAGAACTCTAAAACTAAGAGAAACTAGCTAAAACATAAGAAAAACTAGCTAAAACATAAGAAAAACTAAAAAAAACTAAAAACTAAGAAATGGAGAGAAAGAAAGAAGAGAGAAGTGTGTTTTTGAGGTGTTTTGAAGGTGTATTTTGAAGTGAAGGGAAGGGGGGTATTTATAGGTGAGGATGGAGAGAAAAAATAGAGAAAAAAATGTTAAAAAAATGTAAAAACGCGGATTAGTGATTGGTGACGTCATTGATGACGTCGGCGTAACATGGCGGTACCTGATATGCGCGGATGAACGATCTGCGGATGAAAGTGTCACCGGATGAACGATGACGCGCGGATGAACAGTGTCGCGGATGAAAACTAACGCGGATGAACGATGCGGATGAACGACTGCGGATGAATAAATGCAGCGGATGAAACGATGTTCGCCTTGAAGCGAGTTAGGCGTTAGAGCGGCGCGGCGGCCAGCTGACGCGCGTTTTCTCCTTTTTGACATTTTTGACCTTTTCGACCCATTTTGTCCAGTTTTTCCATATTTGTCGACCTTTACGCATTTATTTATTGATATTTTTGTGATGTATTGCTTCAAGTATTCCTCTTTGAGTCTTGAAATTGCGTTTTTAAGCCAAAATACCTGAAAAACAATAAAAATACCCGTGATTCCGAAAAAGACAAATTTATATAAATATATGATAAAACATATAAATATATATATTTTTAATCAATTAATGTGCATAAAATCATGGTTATTTTAGTGCTTTTTTTAGCACTCATCAACAACCATTTGGAAAGTGTGGGCACGTGTGCTGACTACGTATTGATTTTTGACATTTTTGACCGTTTTGATCCATTTTGTTCAATTTTTTCATTTTTTTGACTTTTTTCATTTGTTTTCATAATGATTGTGATGTATTATCTTTAGTATTTTTCTTTGAGTCTTTAAATTATTTTAAACCAAAATAGTTGTAAAATAATCAAAATACCTATGATTCCAAAAACACAAATTTATATAAAAATATGATAAAATTATACAAATATAAATCTATTTAATTAATTAAAGTAGGTTAAATCATGATAAGTAAGTTCTTGTTAGACACTCATCAAGAGCATATACCACTATGAAAGGTAGTGAATAAGAAGTATCTCGACAAGTAGACATTAGCTACTTAGACTTAAAAAAGAAGAATTTTAGAGCACTCAATGAGACATCATAGGGGGCTAAGTGTATTAAAGTCCTTAATACCCAAGCAGGTAATGCACCCCTACGAAAGGCAATGAATAAGAAGCATCCCTATAGGTGAATTCTGTGTCTTAAGGCACAGACTACATGAAGACCCCAACCAATGATTCCTATACCCCAATTCCCAAACTACCACACAATGGAATTGAGTGAAATAAAAGTCTTAATATCTAGCCATATCATACACCCATGCTAAGGTAGTGAATAAGAAGTAACACAATAGGTGAGCTCTATGCTTTTAGGGAAAAGTCACCAAATTTTCTGTAGAATATTAATATGTTAGTTACGTGACCCAGGCCATAACTAACATGAATAAAAACTTATCAGGTTCCCTATTATCACATAGTTGTCCATAGACCCTAAAAAAGAGCCATGGCTCAAAAATCATATCGTCTTAAGTCTAGTAATTATATTAAAATTCCTATACCATGCTTAAGCTTGCAAAGCTTCAATAAATGAAACAATAAATCTCCAATGAAGAGGTAACTAAAAATTACCCTATGTTGAGAACTATCTCATGCTTAGACCACTTGAAAAAATTCAAGTACTTCAAGCAAGAAAGCTAATAGATTGAAAGGCTTAACTAAGCAACACTTGGGGCCCAAACTTAAAAGTAAGACCACATGTACACAAGTTGAAAGTCACCCAAACTTCAAGCCGTCGTTCTCCTAACCAAGCCAATATGGTCTAATGATCGAACCACTATGCAACCAGATAGGTTAGGACTATGAGCATGATTGGCCAGACAAAGGTGTGACCTACCCAAAAATGGCCGACCAAGAGTATGGCCGACAAGCTAGAGTTTGGCAAGCCAAGGGGAGGTTTTATGTGTGTTTGTCCAACTAGATTGGGTCAAGCCATGGTCAAAAAATTATTCTCCATATCCTCACATCTTAGGTTTAGGATTCAGGCTCAATTTTAAGCTAGTACATCCTTTTCACTCCTATGTCAATTCAAAGGTTCAAGACCTCTCAAATATATGAGGCAATGGTTGGGTCCAAAAATAATGTTAAAAGTACAAAGGCAAAACAAAACACAAGAAGAGACAAAATGTGGAAGGTAATATACAATATAAAAGACATAGTTATGCACATAAAGTCTATATAAAAAGATAAGTATGAAGGTAAAGATAAACCCACTAAATACATGCACTTTAGTGGGGAGATACATGAAATCTATACTATCTTAAGACTTAAGAAAGTAAAAGACTAAATAAAACTAATGTCTATTCTTGGCTACATCGTGAGCTATACCACCATCCACCACCTCATCTTCTATCCTCTTAGAATCACCAGAATTTCCTATACTGTTAGAACTACCAGAGTTTCCAACCTCCCACGTGAAGATGGCTACATCATATGGAGAAGGACGTCTCTCTAAAGATGGAAAAATATTCTCATTGAGGACATTATCTTGTAAGACCCTCATGAACCACCTTCTCACAGTCTGTAAACCACGAGCCTAGGCATCCAAGGTATCCTTGATGTACTTGTCAGAATCGCTACACTTAGCCACAACCTAGATCCTAGTTGGACCTAACTCTACAATGGGTACTTGTAATTACCCTTGCACGAAACGAAGGCTCTCAACTTCAATATTGTTTCTATTTCTAAAAAACCTCTGAACAGAATTACTACCACTATTTGTTAAAATTAAAGGAAAATTATTACATAAATTATATTCAACTCTCAAATTGAAAGAAGAACTTTAAAACCATGAAAAGAAAAGAACTAAAAATAAATAAGAAATTTAGCTAGAAATGGAACTAAGGGATGAAAGGGATCATTTAAAGTGAAGGAGGGCCCTCCTTTATATAGATATAAAAAGGGAGAAAAAAGTGGAACCTAATTGAGAAATCATCACGTACCGTGGAATACACTTTTACACCACTGTGGCATGCGTTGAATCTAGATGCTTTTCAATTATGATGCGTTGAATATGGATGTGTAGAATTAATTTTTTCTTCTTATATTATATAAGTTGTCATCAAACATAGTACTTAATAATTATAATATAATTCATTAAAGTTCAATTTAATACAATATACTAAACATGTCTCTTGAAACCTATGAATAAATATAGATTTAACTCTTTTTTTCTCTTATGATATCTATAGAATTGATTGTTTTTATGTATGAGTACATGTATTTTTTACCATCCAAATTTAGGAGTTATTATAAAAATATTATTGAACTTTTTTGTTGTTTACATATCATTAAACTTTATAAATGAAAATACTATCGATTTTTTTATTACTTTCATAACATTAAATTTTATAAATATTATAAAAATACAATCGATGTATTTGTAACTTATCATTAACTCTTATTAATTAATTGACGTTGATGATATTTTTATAATATTTATAAAATTTAATATTATAAAAGTAATAAAAATATTTGTAAAATTAATTATATGTACCAAAAAAATAAAATTTATAGTATTTTTGTAATAAATAGGAAGAGATCCACTTATCGTTGAACTTGAAACTTAACCCTATCGTAACAAGTTTCAACTACTTAATAATCAATTAATTGATCGGAAATTCCTTGCCCTCTCCCGTTTGTTTTTAGAGCAAATATGTCTCCTTGCTCAAATTAACGAGTCCAATCCTATTTTTTTTTTTTATCAACGATAGGAGCCCAATCGTCATCAACTTACTTAAGCATGACAAAGAAATAAAGATTAAATATGAAATGTCATCTATCACAAAGATATACGTATGGTTAATGTATGTAATGTGAGGAAGATATCCTTGTATATTTGTGGGGGTGGATGTATACGTGTAATTGTTATTAAAGAAATAAAGATTAAATACAAATGATTAGGATTTTTATCAATAATTATAATTAATAAATTTAACTCCATTATATTTATTCACATCTAATAGAAATATATAATTTTGTGTTATTTATTTTTATCTTGATTTTAAAAATTATTAATTAAATTCAAATTTTAATAAAGAAGCTTTTCGATATATATTTGACTTAAATATGTAAAAAGTATATTATTTTTGTTATTGTTGTAATAAAAATATATAAAAAATTTATTTTACTTATATTATTATTATTTATATTTTAGTACTATTGTTATTATAATAAATTTATATTTTCAGAGTTGAAAATACTAATGTTAAAATAATTAAATATTTTATCTTTCAATTTAATATCTTAGGATTTAAAAAATAAAAATACTGCTATAATATTAAAATCTGCTTTAACGATAATATCAAAATAATTAAATATTTTAATTCATAGTTTAATGCTCTAATATTTCTAAAAATAAAAATTTGCTATGATAATAAAACTACCCTCGGTAAATAAAGATTATTATGTCAAAACAATTTCAATTTTTACAATATCATCACCTTTAATTAATTCTAAGTCAAAACTAAATGCGGATTAATTATTACCTAAATTTTGGTTATTAGAGTAAAAATTAAGGAGACGGCCAACTATCACCCAACGTGTAGCTAAACTATGGCCAAAGTTCCAACTTTATCACCCAATACTCCCCAAATGTCAAAGATATCTTCTCCTTTCTCTCACTTTTCTCTTTCACTCTTTTAGTTTTTAATCTGGTTTTCATGATCGCCAATATATAAACCCTTTAATTGATTATCAATATCTATAGAATTAAGCCATGGGCCAAAGTGAAGCTATTGCTTATTACTTTATTATGGTATTTCTTTCTACATCCCTAATCGTTCTTAGTAGTGCCTTGTTTCTCTTCCTCTTTTGCAGAAAGAAACCAATTGAATCCCAAGAGACATTACTACCCATAAAAGTCTCTGCAGGAATTTATTCATTAATCAACATAGATTCTGCCACAGATGGTTTCAACAATCGTAGGGTCATTGGTCAAGGTCGCTTAGGAACTGTCTACGCTGCTATTTTGGAAAACAGCAGAGACCTTGTTGCTATAAAAAGAATTCATCCTCGTCTTGTTTTAAGCAATGCTGGTTTTGGATTTTCCACAATTCTTAAATCACTTTCATTGGCTCAACATCCCAATATAGTTCCCATTATTGGGTTCTCAGAAGCTCCAGGAGAGAGAATTATAATAATGGAGTTTGTGGGAATGTTGAGTTTGGATTTCTATTTATATCAAAACCCAGATGGAGCTTCTCTTTTAGATTGGAACAAGCGTTTTAGAATTGCGGCTGGGATTGCTAGAGGAATTGAGTACTTACATGAAGGGATAGCACCAAATATTGTTCATGGTTGTGTTAAGGCTTCAAATGTTTTAATTGATGTTAATTTTTGTGCTAGAGTTTGTGATTATGGGCTTTCTTTTTTTGCACCCTTTGAGAAAAAAAGGTTAATAGGTTATGTGGATGATGGGTATTGGGGTGAGCAAGAAGGTGGTATTGGTGCTTGTAAGGAAAGTGATGTTTTTGGGTTTGGTGTGGTTTTGTTACAACTTTTGAGTGGAAGACAAATTGAAGGTGGTTTTCTTGTGAAATGGACATTGCCTTTGATTAAAGAAATGAGGTTTAATGAGTTGTTGGACCCAAGACTTGTTATTCCAACTGATATGAACCCTATTGTCAGATTGGCTAAAGTTGCTTCAACTTGCGTTGGTAATAGTAGAAAGAGCAGACCTTCAATTGGTCAAGTGGCTACTATATTGAATAATTTAGAGTTTGAGGTAAGTCTTTAATTTATGCAGAAACAATTACGTACTCATGAGTACATATATAATTTAATATAAATTAATTGAATATTTTTTAAGCACTATATAATTTTATACAATTACGTACTCAGTATTTAATTTAGTATAAAATATTTATTTTTAAAAGTAGATTATTTACTCCATCAATATTATTATTATTATTATTATTATTATTATTATTATTATTATTATTATTATCTTTACATTTAAGTATTGCTAGCAAGTACCAACTATTACTCATATAACTTTAGTTGTAAGACCAAACAAACACTAAAAAGAAACGGGATAAATGTTTTCTAATTTTTCTTTTAACTTATTATTTAATCCTCAAAATTAAAAAAATTTATCCATTATTCTTTTTTACTTATAAAAAATATTTTCAATAGTTCATTTACTTAAAAAAAATCAAATAATGACTTTTAATAGTATTAATAAATTTTTTTAATGAAAATAATTAAATAATTTTAGATAATAAACAGTAAAATGAGTACACAGCAAATTGTAAAATGACGTGGAAAATTTTGCATTTTTTTTTTAAACGACGTGTTGGAATTGGTATGCCCTACTACTGGGAAAGAGGCAAGTTTAGAATTGAAAGAAAAAATAGATAGGACGGCGGGTTCAAGGTGGTGATTCAATCGTTGTTTAGGTATCTTATTGGGTACTGGTAAAGGACCCATCATAAAAAATTATAATATAATTATTTAATTTTTATTATTCATCTAATCTTATTTTATTTTATTTTTAAATTATAATAAAAAAATATTAATTAAAATATCTCATTTATCTTAAATAAATTTAAATAAAAACAATAAAAATGTAAAATAAAAATAAAAAATATGATATATAATTATTTATAATTTAAAATTTTAATAACAATTGATAAAATATTATGCTTAAATTTAAATAATTTAAAACTACAATGAGATATTATTTAAATAAGATAAAACAATATTATATATTACAATATACTAAATGAAATAAAAAATAAATTGATACAACTCATTTAACATCACGATATATAAAAGGATAATAACACAAATCATAAACTTATTTTAAAAATAATATTTAGTTTTTTTCTATTCTTTTAATCACTTCTTTTAACTTAAAATATCTTTTTTTTTAAATATATTTAAAAAATAAAAAATTAACTTTGTTGGCGTTTAATTTTTGATAATAATAACAGTAAATTATTATAAAAATAATTAAAATTTAAGTATATTTTTTAATAAGTGATGTAGACTGGAAGTATTTTATTTTTCTTTTCGTCAATTCCATATCCTGTTTTGTCCTTTTTGTTTGTTATTGTTTGACTATAATTTAAATCATTAATGATAATGAAAAGGTAATGTTACACTAAATTTCTTTTTGGTTGCTTGGGTCTAAAATATTGCATTTTTTAAAATTTATATAAAATATCCCAAATTCACGAGTACAATAATGTATACCTTGTCACAAATCACAATCAATTTTATATATTTGTAGATATCATGCAGCATGTACATAGTGGATCACGAAAAAAATACATATTTAAATGCTTATTGATTCTTTTTATTTATAGAATTTTATTTACTCTCAAAATATTTCATTTTTAACTCCCATTACTACAAAAGATTGATTTCGTTGATTTTTAATCAATTAAAATGAAATTTTTCGTCGATTCAAGAAAACCGATGAAATAAAAACAGAAAAAGATTTTTCCTAAATTTTTTAAATTGGATAAATTTTTGCACCGATATTTTTAAAAAAATATAATAACTTTTTTCTAAAAATTAGAGAAGCCAATTTTTTATGGTTCTTAAATTTTTTTTTATTTTTGTAGGATTTTAAAACTGGTTCGGGTTCAATTTTCCAAAAAAAATCAACAAAAAATATTATTTTCTTAGGATAAATTTTGGTTTTTTTTACCCAATTTTCATTTATAATAAAAAAAAAGAAAGAGAAGCGAAAAACAAAAGAAAAACAAATTTATCCCATGAATATTCAAATTAATACATTCATATTTACAATAAACTTAATCTATCAAATGAAAATTAAAATATTACATAATATCAAAGTCAAAATGGTTCAAAAACCACTAACATCCAATGTAATCTATATATGATTTTAAAATTAAACAACATTAGACTTAAAATATCATGTATTTTAATATTAAATTATATTCATCTATTTAAACAAATATTTTAAAATGTTTAGAAACATACCCTAATGGAAATGGCACTAACCATTTGTTACTTACCTTATGTATTTGATAGATAAATCTAATATAATAGTTTTGATCAATAATTATAATATATTCGTAAATCATAAACTATAAGAAGGGAAAAGATAGTACTTGAACCAAAAGAAATGATAATAAAATATAGTTCTTTTATATGAAGTAAAGGGAGTAGACATTCAATTACCACATTTATAAAACTAACCCAACTAATGTGTTGTTCAGTATCAACATGCCAAGTTACATGGATACTTTGTAATTGCTAGTACCCATCGTAAATATCCTTAAAGAAATATATAAACATACTTAAAGAAATATATTTTTAAGAATGTTTCATATTATTAAACAAAAACATCATTCTCTCAAATGTTGGGGCCAAAGATATCTTTATCATATTTCTCTTTGCTGGAAAGTTATTTCCCTTCCCTTCTCTACTTTTTAAAGTTGCCACTTTCTTTGATAGTGGGTCATTATATACCTCCATACATGCATCATGATCAAACACTACGGAAGGTATCATAGATTGCATGCATGCACAAAATAAAATTAATGTATAAGGTGTTTTTAACAGTTCTATATAATTTAATATTATATTCTAAGTGTATTACCTCATTCCAATGAAATAATACAAGTTTGCGAGTCCAAGGAATAGGGACTTTTCCTTTTACATAGGCCAATTTAAGGAACTCGTCATTTTTATAAATGGGTAAAGCAAACTCTTTGTTGTATGACCAATGTATAGTGATCCTATAATTATTTTCCAACTTATTAAGTCATCACCATATGACATCTTTGTTGAAAGAGCAGCAATGCGTTTCGTCATGCACTCAAGAAGCAACACAGATTTATCCTAAAAAGAAGAAATTAGCCATTTAATTCTTAGTAAGTATACTAATTGTTAATTGTAAAATAATCTACAACAAGTGGCGTAATACGAGAGATCTTAGTTAGCAAATAACTCGCAAGTACATGAATCACTTTATAAGAAATGACAAATATAGTTCTAAGATCGATCTTTTTTTTCAAAAAAAACTTAGTTTTTAAATAATTTAATAAATTTTTAAAAAAGAAAATTAAACCTAAATATTATATCATAAAGTTTGGTTTTTAAAAGATTTAAACTAATGACATAAAATTAAAAATAAATGATAGATTTAAATTCACAAAAAATTATGACAGACGTACAATTCATTTAATCAATTAAAAATTAATGGAATATTTAGTTACTTGATTATATTTGGTAAAATTAATTTCATTAGTGAAATATAAAATTAAATTATTAATTCTTTCTTATATGTATAAATAACACATTTTGTGTGACCGTTATTGTTTATTAATTAAACTTTAACTTACCAAAAGGTGGGGCTAATTAACAAATTAAATTGTAACTAAATTATGCTTACTACTAAGAAATTATGAAACCATTTGATTTTCCACCTTTAGTAGGGCCAATAACATTAAACTTCTATTAAAGCTTTATAAATTGGTTTTTAGATCGATGAGTATTAGAACTAACTTTCAGATTTTAAAATCATTATTAAAATATATCATTAATATATTTTTAAATAATAATTTTTATAAAAATATTTGAAATAGAGTTTTCATTCTAACTATACAATTAATATAAATTAAAGATAAAAAGCATCACTCTAAATCAGATTCCGATTCATATTTCTAAAATCCAATTTCATATTCCAAAATTATTACAATCTCTAATAGATTTTTTTTTGTAAAATTCTTGAATAAAAAATAATCTATGTTTTAATTGTTATTAAAAATATTGACCTACTTTAATATTACACAAGTATAATAGCTTAACTAAAATCCCATTATAGCAATTAGTCATAAATGGACAATATATTAAATATAATATTCATATAGATACATCAAAGTATAGCTGTGAATAAAATACAATTAAAGTTAACACATCAATTATATTATTATAGATAACTCTTGCACAAATCTTTTAACTAAAAAAACTCATTTTATTGCAACTTTTATTGGAAACAAGCTAATCTAATTGTTTATAACATAAAAAATAAAATTGTTCAACACTTAAAATGAGAGAAGAAAAGTTTAGAGAGAGAAAATGGGGGAATGATGATTTTCAAATAAGGAGTGAAGGGGTGTACATAGGGTTTTTTTTACCCTATGTAAACCCCCACACCCCTCATTTGAAAATCATCATTTCCCTTTCAACTCTTGTCTCTCTCTCTAAGCTTTCTAAGCTTTTTTTTTCTCTCATTTTGAGAGTTGAACAATTTAATTGTTTATGTTATAAACAATTAAATTAGGTTGTTTACAATAAAAGGAGTTTTTCAGATAACATATTTGTGCAAGAATTATCAATTAAAGATCTAACATGATATACGGCCTGCATCCATAACCTTAATTTTCTAACAATGAGACAATTAAGCAGATAACACTCCAAAATTTAAATGTAAGTTTATTACTATGGGTAGAGGTCATCAGTAGGTATATTCTTTCCTATAAATATTCATCATTGCTCACCATTAAATATAATCACTTTTCTACACAAAAACTTATTCTCTCAACTGCAGATATTGAGATCTATACTCTCTTCCTAAATATCTCTCTTCATCTCTTAACATCACAAGGAGAGACACAGTTTCCTCCTTCACTTAATTACCTTGACTTACTCAAATAGTAGAGGGCCAAAGGCCACCGCACCTATGATGGTCCAATATTCTAATGATGTGTTCTCTGTTCTTAAGTACATATGAAGCAAGAAGTGTACCAATAATTGATGTTGATAAAAAATGACATCAACATCTGCCAGCTAATTGGACACACAAGTTGTGTTCAATGAATACGTAAGTACACGTATTTCAATAAGTAATATGATGATAAGAAAAAATCATTCACATAGAGATTTTGTTATTAGAAACTAATTTTTAAAACAAAAAAATAAAATTCAATTTTTTCTGTGTTTTTATATTTTAAGAAAGTAAAATTAAAAGAACTAAAAATAAATAACAACAATTAATTAAATCAGATCTAGCATCTAAGAAGATATATAAAAAAATATCTAGGAATACTTAATCTCTTAATTTTCTAAACATGTGAATCACTAAATTCCTCCAATATAATTATCAATTAATTACATGATCAATTTAATCTAATCTAGCAAGTATTCTTCTCTCAAGTAAACTACACACCATATAGTAATTAACTTGATTAGACTCTTATGTCAATTAAATTACATACTACTCGTTAAGTTTATCAATTATAGATCACATACATAAGAATCATACATCTTTGCCTAGACACTATGTGTATTATTTAATCAAGACAAATAATTAAATAATTCTCTCAAATCTATTTAATTACCTCTATAGATCAATTATTGGCTAAATAATTCATAGCATAAAAATTAGATTGAATAATACAATTAAATTGAATTCCTAATTGGGGTAAAATATAAGATCATTACATGGTGAAAATTGGGTTCATAAGACTCCTAGATTAATAAATTATCTAGACATAATTTTGTTCGCAAAACTTGTATTTTTCATAAAGAAAGACATAAAAATTGATGAAGAAAGGATAAGAAGAATAAATACAATCAATCTCTTGATATATAGTACCAATCTCCTTTTGAATCTAAACCAAAATTGTATCTCCTTTTGAATTTTATTGTATTTTCTCTCTTCTTAGCTCCAAAAATTGATAAAAATTATTTTAAATTTGGCTCATTAGGGTATATGGGGAAATTATGGGGTTAAATATAGCTCAAGTAAAATATGGACTATCAGATCAGCTTCAAATCAAGGGCTTAATAAAAACAAGCAAAATTGACAACACCACCTAATGGAAGCATGACACATGACACATGGTATTCATTGGGAAAATATGAATGCGACGCATTGCAAGGGAGAACTAGTATAGTTAATGCATGTTGAGTCAACACTATGCGTCACAACATAATTCTTGACTATGGCTTGCATGGTGTACGGATGGATAGAATATAGAAATCAGACTATGTCACATGGCACACGTGTTGACCAAGTGACTAATGTGGAATGAACACCATTCTAATATATGTCATGGTGTTGTATCACGTGATACGCATGGTGTTTTTCGATTGGGCCTATTCTTTTACGTGGCACCCATGTGGCTTGCTATGTCAGCATCTCTACATATGTGGCATCCATGTGGTAGCTCCTAATTGGTCACGTGTTAAAAATTAAAAAAACAAATCTATAAAAATTTCAAAAAATTTCAAAAAATTCTCAAAAATTTCAAAAATTATATTTTCACCACTTTTCCCTAAATAGTTCATATTTTAATATTTTTAATCTTAAAAATACTACTTATTGAATAAAATAAGAAAATATTAAGTAGAAAAATAAATTGATGACTATACTTTTATAAAGTCATCAACACCGTTTGTGAGAACGAGTATGCTATACTCGTTGAATTACAACTAGAAAGAAAGATCAATAGTTTTCTCCAACATTCTGAACTAGGTGGTCCTTGGAAAAATGCCTTGAAAGTTCAAAAGAAAACTATTATAAAATAAGTTCACTCTACATAGTCTTTAAAGACCATAACTTTCTATCCTTTCAAGATGAACTGATGACTCTATAAAAGTACAATCATTAGCATACATTTTTACTTAATATTTACTTATTTTATTTAATAAATAGTACTTTTGGGGATAAAAATATTAAAATACAAAATTTTTGGTGAAAGGGGTGAAAATATAATTTTTGGGATTTTTTGGAATTTTTAACGCATGGCCAATTAGAAGCTGCCACGTGGTATGCCACATGAGTAGAGGAGCTGAATGGGCAAGCGACACAGATACCATACAAGTAGGGAAAAAGAATTGTAGATCTCCGCGTGTGTGGAGCAAAGTAGCACATGCCATATGTCAACACGACATTCAATCAGAGTTTGGAGAGCGATCCTTCACACCACGTATTGTCATGCGATTTCTCCCCGCGTTCCACCCATGCTGCACACCATCCTTTATCGCAATTCAAATTACACCACGTGGAACTGACTCAGCATGCATTGACTCAGATTAGTCTCCCCTGTAATGCGTCGAGCTCTAATTCACCAAGTTAATTCTGTGTGCCATGTGTCTCGTGTGATTGGCTGGCGTTGTTGATTTTGCTTGTTTTGATCTCAAACCTTGATCTGAAGCTGATATTATAGTCCAAATTGTACCTGAGCTATATTTAAGCCTTTAATCACCCACAAACCATAAGGAGCAGCCATTAGCATAATTTTGGTCAATTTTTGGTAATAAAAAAGAGAGAAAAATATAGAAAATTTTAAATAGAGATACAATTTTGGTGGAGATTCAAGAGAAAATTAGTACTAAAATTCAAGAGATTGATTGTATTTCTTATTCTACTCTTTTATTTTTTATGAAAAATATGAATTTTATAGACAAAATTATGTCTATTTAATTAATTAATCTAGAGATCTTATGAACCCAATTTTTACCATGTGATGATATAATATTTTACCCCAATTATGATTTTAATTTAATTATATTATTTAATCTGATTTTTATGCTACTAATTGTTTGGCCAACAATTTATCTATAGAGACAATTAAATAGATTTGAAAGAATTATTTAATTGTTTGTCTTGATTAAATAACATGCATAGTTTCTAGGTAGAGATCTATGATTCTTGTGTATATGATTCATAATTAATGAACTTAATGAGTAGTATGCAATTTAATTGGCATGAGAGTGTGATTAAATTAATTACTATATGGTTTGTAGTTTACTTGAGAGAGAAATACATACTAGGTTATATTCAATTGATCATGTAATTAATTGATAATTATATTGGAGGAGTTTTAGCGATTTGCATGTTTAGAAAATTGAAGTATTAAGTATTCCTAGATATTTTATTATATATCTTTTTAGTTACCAAATTTGAGTTAATTAATTATTGTTATTTACTTTTAGTTATTTTAATTTTGCTTCCTTAAAATATAAAAACACAAAAAACAATTGATTTTTATTTTTTTAGTTTTAAAAATTAGTTTCTAATAAAATAATCTCCGTGGGAACGATATTTTCATATCATTATATTACTTGTTACAATTCATATACTTCTATATTCATTGCATACAAAATTTGTGTGGCAATCATGAACCAACTTTTGAATTGAACTTCCAAGTTTCTGTAAGGGATAATAAGGTCCCACTTCATATCACAAGAAGTTGTACAACCACTTATATAAGTTGCCAACCCCTCACCACCACGACCACAGTGGGCTAGAATATAGTGCCAAAAAAGAGCACGGATGGAAGTTTGTCTGAACACAATGGAGAACATGCTCCAAACCTTCTTGGAAAGTATTCTAGAGGCATAAGCACTTGAACCAAAGGATGTCTCTACGGCACCATCTAATGCCTATAGTGCATCAAATCTAACTCACATCTATAAAATCTTAGACTAGGGATGGGATCCACGAGTTAGATAGATAATTTCGACCTATGTAGTCCATATTCACCCACTTATTGAGGTTTATATCTCATCTCTCCATCCATCCATCCATCCATCTCATAGGTAGGATCACTCTATCTAGGTCAACCATAGAGACAATGTGACTTCTATGGACAATGGTCATCATAGGGACAATTAGCCCAAGGACATATATATAGTCCTCTATCCCATCATCGATTGGTTAGCTATTCAGTTACAAGAGTTACATCGAAGAATGAACAGAGGTAGACTCTTAGACCTATATATTTTTAATGAGTTCCCATTCACTCTGAAAGTCATGGCCATCTCACTCATAGAAAAATTCAAGTTGACCATTGTGATCTCTTATGTCGGTAACAAGGATCCATTCGAGCACCTTGAGATTTGTAAAGGTTGGATAGACCTTTATGCTTATAGTGATGAGATCAGGTGTCTAACCTTCCAACTCACCCTAACAGACAAAGCCTGAGCATGGTATCATTCCCTTAAGCCTAGTACAATTAGTACATTTACTAAATTTGAAAAGTAATTTCTTTCCCACTTTCTACAAAAAGAAAGAAAACAAAAACAATAGCTCACTTAATAAATTTGTATGAAGGGGACAATTGAGAGAGTTTGTCCAAAATGAAAGACCAAAACAATGATGGGCTTGTCTACCACGGGAACAAGAACATACTTCCATATAAGAAGTGAAAGAGGTCCTGGTCTTCATAGGTGGTCCCATAAGAGAGGAATCTAATAATGCTTGCAATGCACCCTAAACATCATTTTTGTGCATGACCCTAATAAAGATCCTAACTTGACGAGCTTAGAAATAAATTTCTCAAAGAAGGAAGCGTGTAGGCTATGTCATCTGTACACTAATGCATTTATGGTCACACTTTTAGTGGAAAATATAAACCTATATAGAATTATGATTAATGCAGGTAGCTTAGCTGACATCCTATTCTATAGGGCATAGAAAGCTATGAAGCTTACTCATCCACTAAGTCTAATGACCACCCAACTAGTGACCCTTCCAATCACAATGAATCAGGGCACTAACATGAAAACATTCATGCTAGACTTCCTCATAGTAAACTACCTATTACCATATAATGGGATTTTGGGATGACCATTCCTACATGTAACATTGGAATAGGGATGGTGTTAAGAGTACAAAAAGTGACGAGGGAATGATATGCCTTGGGGGTTTTCATGGGACAAAAATGAGATCCCAAGGGATAGAAGCGAAGTGTAACCTACTAATCTTGTTTTTTCTTTCTTCATTTATTTAAAACTATCACATTTTAAATTCTAAGACTTAGGTTTAATTTTAGCTTTCTAATTTGAAATTCATGTATAAAAGGGAGACTTCCATATTAAATGGCTAAAAACTACACTTATTCTACATTTGTGCAATTCAGTAAGGATGGGAATGTCCAAACTACAAAGGGATCGAAAGGTGTAGAGTGTGAAAAGTCACAGGTAGTAGCCTTAGGGTTCGAAGTTGCTATAAATTTTATACCCCACCTTTACAAGCCATATCTGACCTTTGATTATGCAGTAGATATTCCTCATCTTCAAAAGTTCCTACAACTTCTACACCCTACTTTTATGGGCCATGTTAGACTTTCAATAGGTAGCTATTATCCCTCGGGTTTAGAAGTTGCTACAACTTCTATATCTCCATATCTATGGGCCATACTAGGACCCTGAGTTTAAAAGTTACTACAACTTTTATACCTCTATAGGCCTTCGGGCTAAAATTTTGAACAAGTAACAACCACATCCCAAGTTCAAAAGTTGCTACAACTTCTACACCCCATCTATGTAAAAATAAAGTTTCTCATATTTGGGACCCTGAGTCTCTAACCTAGTCATTGATAAAAACTACTAGGCATAAGTAGAGTGAAATAACACTACGATAAGGTGGAATATACCACTAAGGACTACAAAAATTTTCTACGTCTCAAGACCTAATGCTTGGATGACTTCATATACTTAAGCACACCAAGAAAGATTTGTCATACCACGTATGCCCTTATTCAAATAAGCCACCCTTTCTTAGACAAAATGAAAATGAATCATATGAAAGCTACAAAGTTTGAGCATAAGCCCAATGTGTACACAATAAATTGGGCCAATAGGAACCCATCGAATGGAACATGGTAGGACATGAAACATATGGCCTAACATGGTACATATGGCCAAACATGATCCATATGGCTAAACAAAGAGAACATGGTCAAATATAGCATATGTGATGGGACACAATGTACATGCCCAACTAGAGTGCATGTGCATAGACATGCAGTCATCTGGATCACTCTAGACTCGCTTCCCAACTGGTACACACCATAGTGTACCAAAATAGTGGATCATAGATCCCAACAAGAGACATGCTCAACTGATAGCCTATTGATCTTTACCATAATCTATTGTGTCAACTTATTCCTTAGTCACCTTTGGACCATCACTTCCAGATCCATTCTAGCCCTCATCTTCCCAGTTAGAAGTGATCACTCCATGGAAAGAGGCCTTATCTTCTGAGTCCAAAAAATAGTGGTAGAAAGAGTTATTTCGAAATAAACTTTCTAAAACTACCATTTCATAGTTTCAAACTGTGTGCCCACATGTTCGTTGCATTTTTAATATAATCATCATAATCTTTACATTCTTCAACTACACTTGTTCTAAATGTCCCTATCTCAACATTGAGCCTATGTATTCGTTCTCAAAATGAACAAAGGCTCACATATAATTCTTGAGTTAGCTCTTTCTTTTGGGTCAAAACGAGATCTCTATCGTCTAAGGTAGCTTCTAAAGTTTCCATTGATGTAGTATGAGCCAGTTGAGATGCACTATATACCTCTTGAAATTTCTCTAACTCTTACTCCACTAGCATCTCAAGCCTCAATCGCCTTACGGTGCTCCTCTTCAATAGCCAACAAGTGACCATCCAAATTGCGTGAACTTTAACAGTATGGTTAAAATTTAAGGAAAATGTTTGGACCATAGCAGTAAGATTTTGCAAATCTTAACCCTAAAATTTTGTATATTTTGAAAAAATGTGGGATGTAGGTGAAGACACATGAGAGACATCCAAGTCCATAGGTTGTGAACTTGTACCACTTGCCACTGGCACCAGTGAAACCTCAATGGGTATTGTTGGGGATCCCGTCCTCCTAAGATATGCTCCAATGGTAGCCACTCTAGATGTCAGAGCTCTTTTCCATTTTAAACACATGAAGCTACAAACCACCCTAGTTTGTAAAGGTGTTTCCCTTTTACTAGACTCCTTGAGAAATCTGAAGGCTATCTGATGAGCAGAATCGGGATTGCCAAAAACTTTGATGCCATCCCCACAACGGAGTCATCCCCGGCAACGGCGCCAAAAACTTGATGAGCGAAAACCGGCATCGCCGATCCTGCCAATACTTTGGTTTTATATTTATAAAACTCTCGCAAGTGCACGAATCATTTCGTAGAAAATGATTAGTATACTCCCAAGGTCGATCTAAGGAAGGAATGTATGTGGTTTTTAATTTATTATTCAAACTTTTAAAAACGAAATTAAATCCTAAACATCCTGTCACGATATTTTGGGTTTTGTGTTTTTAATCTAAATACAGAAAATTAAACATAGATTCAATAAACATTCATGCAAATTTTATCTTTTATAAATAATGGAGTATTTATGGATATAATAACTAAGTTAATTATGCTTGCTCATATTATCTAGGTTATTAAAGATATGAATTGATATTTATTGATTCTCCTTTTTGTATTTGAATACCACCTTGGTAAGGTTAGATATTCTTTGTTAACTAAACAAATCAATTAACACCTATGGGTGGGGTTGATAACTAATTTGGTTAATTAAATTAATTCCTTGTTCTAAGAGATTGAAAATGAACCATTTAAATGCCACCTTTGGTGATAATGCAGTTAAACTTTATTCAAGGTGTCCAAATTAAACCTAAGAATTTAGTTATCCGAAAATACTAACTTTCAAGTTTTAAAACCACTAAACGTGTTGTCAATACATTTTCAGATAAATAATTCTTATAAAAACTTTTGAAATAGGGCTTCACCCTAACTACCGGGCGATTGTACTAACAAATAAAAGAGCACTACTCTAAATCGAACGGATAACTAAACCTTAACATCTAATTTTCGCATTTAAGTTTGTAATGAAAAATAATATATTTCTCTCTAACATTCTTAATATAAAATCTTGAATAAAAATAAAATCAATTTATTTTAGAGATTTTTACCTATTTAATATTTCGCAAGCATAACAACGTTATTATTATATCATGTTTACAAACAGCTAGCACATTTAATTTTAATCACAAACAAATTAAATATAACATGTAAGAATAAACCATAAAAAATAACTGCAAAGAAAACAAAATCCTTTGATCTTGATGCTATTCCCGTTGCTAGAAAACCTCCAAACGGAATTTGCACTCCCATTTATTGAATCAAAAAGCTAATAAATTACAAAAAAAACATAACTAATTCTTCCCAAAAAGGGAAGAACTCTAAAACTAAGAGAAACTAGCTAAAACATAAGAAAAACTAGCTAAAACATAAGAAAAACTAAAAAAAACTAAAAACTAAGAAATGGAGAGAAAGAAAGAAGAGAGAAGTGTGTTTTGAGGTTTTTTTTGAAGTGAAGGGAAGGGGGTATTTATAGGTGAGGATGAAGAGAAAAAATGAGTAAAAAAATGTTAAAAAAATGTAAAAAAGCAGAATGGACATGGTGAGGTCATTGATAGCGTTAGCATGGCGCCATAAGCTACCACGTGAAAAATGGGCGGTAAATGGCGTCCGGCGTCAAGGCGGTAGCCAGCTGGCGCGTACCGCTAAGGATGAATAGTACCTACAGACCATTGTACGGATGAACAGTAAGCCAAGGATGATACTCCGGTAGCGATTTTCTCCTTTTGACATTTTTGAACTTTTCGACCCATTTTGTCCAATTTTTTCCATATTTGTTGACCTTTCCCCATTTATTTAGTAATATAATTCTGATGTATTGCTTCCAGTATTCCTCTTTGAGTCTTTAAGTTACGTTTTTTAAGCGAAAATACCTGAAAAACAATAAAAATACCCGTGATTCCGAAAAAGATAAATTTATATAAATATATGATAAAACATATAAATATATATATTTTTAATCAATTAATAAGCATAAAATCATGGTAATTTTTGTGCTTTTTAAGCACTCATCACAACACCCAACCAGCTTCTTCCTAGTCCCTTAGCAAGAGAAGCGATAAAAACTAAAAATTAAATTATCCTAAATCACTTCCGTGGATTGACACGGTTGCATTTAGCCTATGCAACAAGCCTTTAAACCCCTAGGTTGCCCTAGTGGACGAGTTTGAGTCTCGTGAGGGTTTTCAGTAATGATACCCACAAACATTGAACTAAATGTAAAAATCAAAAGAAACAATAAAATCAAACAACTTAAAAATTAAATTTACAACAAAATCACAAATTAACAACATCTCACAAAAATGTCTCATACTTTTTAATCTCCTTTAAGATCATAATTAAAATCTCAAGCATAAGTTATTTTAATCTCTTTAAACAATCATGATTTATTATAATAATTAGTCGAAAATCATTTTCATATTTCATGTCAAAAATGTATCAATTTAATTTCACCCAATTTCAGTGTCATGAATAAGAATTCACTTCGACTCTATTCCTCACAAGTCAATACTCTCAAAACACTGAATCCTATGGGTTCAAACACTCATACTATTTTATATGCGAAAGAGTTGATGTATAGAAATGAACTAATATGTTCGCATATGTATAAAGAATAAAGGCTCAAAGTGTTATTTTAACATTGATCTCATGAAAGGAATCAAATGTATAAATTATAAAGATATCATATATAAAAATTATTTTCAAGCATAAATCAAACTTATTAAGAAAGAATTTCAAGATATATGCCTTTTACAAATGAAGATAGTGCAATGACTTTTTAGGGAATTATTTCCTATATCTTTCTTTTGTAATTAACCTTTACTCACAACTTTGTAGGCAATGTGGGTTATAGTATGTATATTATAATATATATTCTCTATCTCTATTTTTTTCTCAAGATATTTCTCAATATATGTATTTTAGAGAGTCAACCCACGTATTTATGTACATTTTTTTTGGATTTTGATGAGTGTTTAATTTTGTGGCTTTTCGCTTGATCGTGGTTTAGGTAACCCCGTATATATCTCTTTATTTGTAGCGGTCATGCATGAATGAGATATAAGCATATACTATCAATTTCTACTCAAATCATTAAATTTAAGTAAAAATAATAATAAAAAATATACGATACTCTATTAAGATGAGAAAAAATTCATACATTCAATGCTAATACCTATAGAGATCATCTAAAAATTTGAAGAAATAAGAAATGTGTTTGGAGTAGAAAAAATATATATTTCACTCTGAATAAAGGAAATTAGGCTCAAATTATATCTCACAAAGGTAGTCTCCACTAAAAAAAATTCATAAATACCGATTTTAGGTTTAATATAATTTCTACATCTTATCAAGAAATACTAGTTGTGACAAAAACTAACTAATTATCAAAAATAATTACAAATATTTCATGATATGTTTTCAAAAATTAATCTAACAATACAAAAGACTTAACTATTTACTTAAATTTGATTTAAAAAAATGATAAATTTTTGTGAGAAAAGTTTTTTTTATAAGAAAAAAAAATAACATAATCAGTATTAACCAAGAGTGCTCCCAAGAAAGAATGGTGGTGCAAAGGCTCCTTAAAAACCATCCTCCTAGAGAGAACAACGTTCGCAGGAAAGACTAGTGGCACAAAGGCTTCCAAGAACTAGTCTCCTAGACAGAACTCCCTTAGATCTTTACTTTTCATGCTATTAATTTAAGTAAAAATCTAAGTTAATGAAAATCTAAGTTTAAAAAAAAACAGTTAATTAAGTTAAGTGAAGTAAAAAAATATAAGTTAATTAAGTTAAAAAAAAATTAAGTTAAGTAAAAAAAATCTAAGTTAATTAAGTTAATGAAAATCTAAGTTAATTAAGTTAAGTGAAAAAAAAGTTAATTAAGTTAAGTGAAAAAAAAATTAATTAAGTTAAGTGAAGTAAAAAAAAATCTAAGTTAAGTTAAAAAAAAATCTAAGTTAATTAAGTTAGTAAAAAAAACTAAGTTACTTAAGTTAAGTTAAAAAAATCTAAGTTAATTAAGTTAGTAAAAAAAACTAAGTTAATTAAGTTAAATAAAAATCAAGAAGAAACAAAAATAGCTAAAGAAAGAAAATATAAAATAAAATAAAAATAATAAAATAAAATTAAAAAAGGTAAAAGAAAATAAAATAATTTTTTTTTAATTTTTTTTATTTATTTATTTTTATTTATTTTTATTTATTTTTATTTATTTATTTTTTATTTACTTTTATTTATTTTTTATTTTTTATTATTTCTTATGAAATTTGAAATTAGATTAAATTTTTTTCTTTTTTTATTTTTTTATAAAAACAAAAAATCACAATTATTTACAGCACAAAAGTATTTTTAAAATTTTGATAAATAAATTAAAAACGTTATTCCTTCACGTAAGAATCTGCGCCAAAACTTGATGAAAGCGAGACCTCGGGATTGTCAAAACTTGATGCCATCCCCGCATGACAGTCATCGTGGCCAAGGCGCCAAAAACTTGATGGCGAAAACCGTGATCGCCGATCCCTGCAAATACTTTGGTTTTATATTTATAAAACTCTCAAGTGCTAATCATTTCGTAGAAAATGATAAGTACACTCCCAAGGTCGATCTAAGGAAGGAATGTATGTGGTTTTTAATTTATTATTCAAACTTTTAAAAACGAAATTAAATCCTAAACATCCTGTCATGATATTTTGGGGTTTTTGTGTTTTTAATCTAATTACAGAAAAATAAACATAGATTCAATAAACATTCATGCAAATTTTATCTTTTATAAATAGTGGAGTATAAAAACTTTTGAAATAGAGCTTCACTCTAACTACCGGGCGATTGTACCAACAAATAAAATAGCACTACTCTAAATCAGATCGGATAACTAAACCTTAACATCTAATTTTCAGATTTAAGTTTGTAATGAAAAATAATATATTTCTCTCTAACATTCTTAATATAAAATATTGAATAAAAATAAAATCAATTCATTTTAGAGATTTTTACCTATTTAATATTTCGCAAGCATAACAACGTTATTATTATATCATTTTTACAAACAGCTAGCACAGACGCTTAAATTTAATCACGGACAAATTAAATATAACATGTAAGAATAAAGCATAAAAAATAAGCTCCATGAAAATAAAATCCTTACAAGTACTTGATGCCATTCCGTTGCTAGAAAACCTCCAAACGGAATTTGCACTCCCATTTATTGAATCAAAAAGCTAATAAATTATAAAAACATAACTAGTTCTTCCCAAAGAGGGAAGAACTCTAAAACTAAGAGAAACTAGCTAAAACATAAGAAAAACTAAAAAAACCTAAAAACTAAGAAATGGAGAGAAAGAAAGAAGAGAGAAGTGTGTTTTGAGGTGTGTTTTGAAGTGAAGGGAAGGGGGGTATTTATAGGTGAGGATGGAGAGAAAAAATGTGTAAAAAAATGTTAAAAAATGTTAAAAAAATGTAAAAACGCGTAATGGAAATGCTTAGGTCATTAATGACGTCAGCATGACGTCATGGGGGCGGCTGCACGTGAAAAATTGGGCGAAATGGTGTCGGCGCGGAGGGGCAAATGGGCGCGACAGTATTGCGCCGCTGCCCCTTGCACGGCTGGCCTTGAGATAGGACGGGTCCGCGCGATTTTCTCCTTTTTGACATTTTTGACCTTTTCGACCCATTTTGTCCAAATTTTTGCATATTTGTTGACCTTTCCCCATTTATTTATTGATATATTTGTGATGTATTGCTTCAAGTATTCCTCTTTGAGTCTTTAAATTGCGTTTTTAAGCCAAAATACCTGAAAAACAATAAAAATACCCGTGATTCTGAAAAAGACAAATTTATATAAATATATGATAAAACATATAAATATATATTTATTTTAGTCTATTAATGTGCATAAAATCATGGTAATTTTAGTGCTTTTTGAGCACTCATCACTATCATGCTTCTATTTTTTCTCCTAGATGGAAGATTAGAACTCATACATGAAAAAAGAACCAAAGTATCAACTAAGTGTTTGAAATAAGATGCTAAAAATAAAGAGACAAGGTTAGTACTCACTGTTAGGATATGGAGGATCACCACTCTCCAGCTCAACTAATATAGGGTGAAAACCCTAGTAAGTGATCCACTCATAGGGTATCAGTCTATCACTATTTTGATCCTTATTAGGTATACTATAGAGACAATTAATAAACTTCAATTGCCTCTTGGAAGGATGATCCTATAACAACAAATTGTAAACATGAAAGGAACATGTTAGAAACAAATAAAGCATACCACAATGAGGCTCAATCTAATAGTGTCCTACCATTCGTCTCATACTTTGTGGGTGTGGGAGTAACCTCCAAAAGCTGCAAGTCAAAATATCCATCCACCATGAAGAGTAAGTATTTCCACATTCGGTTACTTTCTGGAAGATTCAAAATGCAATTGGAAAAGGGTCTAAGATAGAACCACTAGTAAGAACCTCCATGGAGCTGTGAAAAGTAGCAATAAGTGAACTCTTCCATGGCTAATTCACGTTTGTATTCCTTCAAGAGCACCAAATAATATAATAGTATCCGATAATAATTAGGGAAAATTGGGATGGTATAGTGATGAACAAAATTGGCAATGTCGGTCTTGCAAATACTTTTGTGTTATATTTGTAAAACTCTCGCAAGTGCACGGATCATTTTATAAAAAATGAAAAGTATACTCCTAAGGTAGATCTAAGGAATGAATATATGTGATTTTTAATTTATTATTCAAACTCTTAAAAATTAAATTAAATCCTAAACATCCTGTCACGATATTTTGATATTTGTTCCCTAATCTAATTACATAAAAAAATAAACATAGATATGGATTCAATAAAAAATAATGAATTTTTTTATTATTCATGACAATGAGTATTTATGGATATAATAATTAATTTAATTATGGTTGTTTATATTATTTATATTATTAAATTGATATTGGTTGATTTTCTCTTTTTGGTATAAAAGTGTCCTTATGGAGGGTCCAAATTCTTTTGTTTAATATTAATTAACTGTCTAGCTTTATTTCTAAGAAAATATCAAACCATATAATCACAACTTTAGGCGAAGTGAGTTAATTAGACTTTATTCAAGGTGTCCAAATTAAACCTAAGAATTTAATTATTTGAATAGTAACTTTCAAGTTTTAAAACCATTACTAAAAATATGTCATTAATACATTTTTGAATAATAGTTCTTATAAAAAAACTTTTGAAATAGAGCTTCACTCTAACTACTTGGTGATTGTACAAACAAATAAAAGAGCACTACTCTAAATCAGACCAGATAATTAAACCTTAAAATCTAATTATTCAAATTTAATTTTGTAATGAAAAACAATATAGTTCTCTCTAACATCCTTAATATAAAATCTTGAATAAAAACAAAATCGATTTATTTTATAAATTTTTTTTACCTACTTAATATTTCACAAGCACAACAACATTATTATTATATCATATTTACAAACACCTTGCTATGTTAAATTCAATCACAGACAAATTAAATATAACATATAAGAATTAAACATAAAAAATAACTATAAAGAATTCATTTTAAAATTATACCTCAAACGAATCCTTATAGAACTTTGATGATAATTATGTTATAGGAAAACCTCCAAACAGATTTGCATTTTCGTTTATTGAATAAAAAACTAAAAATCTGTAAAAGCATAACTAGTTCTTCTTAAAAAGAGAAGAACTTTAAAAATAAAAAAACTAAAGAGAGAAAGAGCTGAGAAAATTGTGTGTTTTTAATAATGAGGGAGAAAGTTCTTTTATAGGTGAGAAAAGGCCAAAAAAAGTGGGAAAATATTTCAAAAATTGATTTTGGACACGTTTGGACAGGTTAGCATGCTTGTAAGGGCAAGCTTTTCTGCAAAAATGTGTTTTGTGCCCATGAGTGCACGTAAGATAGGCGTAGGCATGTGCTAGGAATTTTCTCACTGCTCGTACTGAGACTCAGCATGAATGGGTATGGCTACGTGCAAGATAGGCTTGATGTGCGTGGGTCGGAACCTTTTTGACCCATTTGTTTTCAATTTTTGCTAGCCCATATGCCCAAGCCTAGCAAGTCTAGGGGTTGATGTTGGGTGTAAAATAGTTCATGCCTAGTGACACAATATGAGAGGTTCTAATTAACAAATAACTTGCATGCTAAACTTATCAGCATTGAGTCAACAAATAAGCATCAATATCATTTAAATATCTAATATTATATACAACTAGCTAGCATCCAAAACCTTAATTATCTGACAATAAGATAATTAAATGGATGAAACTCTCACATTTAAATGTAAGTATACCACTTTAGTAAGGTTATTAGTAGGTATATTGTTTCCTATAAATATTCACCGCATCATTTAGCATCACAAGAAAAGACACTAGTCTCCTTCTTGTCCTCATTACCCAGACTTACTTAAGCATCAAAGGGCTAAAGGCTACCACATCCCATGGTGGTCCAAGGTTCTAATAGTGTGTTCTCTATTCTCATGTACATAGGAGGTAAGAGGTGCACCAATCATTGATATTGGAAAAGGCATCAATACTAATTATAAACAAAATGTAACAATAAGACAATATATGACTTACACTCATATAATTATCATATTCTCGTAAATCATGATTAACATTCATGTTGTTGAGATACAAGTGTTGAGATGGAAATCATATACTCTTTCTCAATTTGTGAAAATAAGGATAATGTCTTCCCCTTGTAAGACTTTTTAATTGTTCTTGCATCTTCATCATCAATGCATACATGTCTTGGTTGTCCTTGTACAATGTAGTAAAGTCAAGGGAGTTTTGTATGTTTGAAGTGTAATTACATGACCTATAAGGTATACTCCAATAGGTAATGACATCTAATCTTCCTACCCCTAAAATCTTTCATAGATTTCCCTTACCCAAGGCATTGATCATTATATCAAATCCTGGATGTGATTGGATTCACCACAATCAGTGGCATTCTGAGTTTTCTACTATATACAAATCAAATGAAGTTAATTATTGTCATTGTACATAAAAAATTCAAATAATTCATAAATGTTAAATTACTAATCAATTCATCTAATTTCTCTTATTGTTTTCGGTTTTAGATCCTACACCGACCCTTCTTTGATGTGCATGTAAATTTCATCATTTCATCCCTTCTTGGTCATCTCCCTAATGTTTTTGTCTACAATAATAAACACCATTGAAAATAAGTACAAAATAATCATTAATATATGCGCAATTAAAATTTTTTCAATAAAAACTTACCAACTTTAATTCAACCATAGTAAATGGTTGTTACTCGTGTAATGTGGTAGGTCATTTAGAGTGAAAACTTTTCCATGTTCTTGTACAAATCACTATAGTACAATATCAATAATATTTATAATTAGATACGAATCATATCAAGAATATTCATAATTATAATGTGAATGGATATTACATTGTATCATGTGGTAAGCGTATAATCTACAAACTGTTTCCATTAATCGATAGGAATGAAATAAAACTTGTTAGGTCTCTTGTCTACCAACACCAAGTACCCACTCTCAAAACTTGGCTTCAAATAATTTCTATGACTTTTTATGTGTTTGAAATCCTCCCATCACTTACAAGCACTTTGCATACAATTTTTGATATAATGGTCCATAGCCAAGCCACTCTAGCCTTTCACTTATACCATGATAGGGATTTTAAAGCTTATGTTCTATCTGAGTTATATGAAAAATAAAATTAATGTCAAAAGTACTTAATATGTATAAGTAATTGACATAAAAATTGATTTACTTACATGATCCTTAAACCAAGAAGAAAACTTGCATTTGTGCTATTCTAACAACTACTTCTTGGCTTTTCGTTTGTTAATAGGATCATTTCCTATCAATTATTTATGTATTCCATATAACAAATATATAGAATGTATTGAAGTATTTAGAAAATTTTATTGTTTTTTGGAACTTAAAAAAGGAAAAGGAATTAAACTTACTCAATGTATTCTTCCACTTCTTCCATATTAGTGAAAAATGTCCATGAGGTAAGTCCAAATGGGTATGATCAACCAAGGGTGGTTTTTCTCCATTCATTGGTACACCAAGAAGTTCTTTGTCCATATATAACTTATGTTTTCATTACGAACCAATAATATATTTGATATGTAATTTGAACAAAATTCAATAGTCTCTTCAACAATGTATTGTTCCATCATACATCCTTCTAGGGGATTTTGATTACATACATAGCACTTTAATTTTTTCATATAATTTTCAAAAGGGTACATCCACCATAATAAATAGAGCCATACAATTTCACATCCCAAACCAAACGAATGGTTAACTTAACTATTATATCAAAGAATGATAAGGAAAGTATTTCTCAAGCAAACACAATGTTTTCACATGAACTTGGTGTAATTTAATTTAGTCAACTCTAACAACGAGATTGTCTTCTTAAAAATAGTGTTAAAAATACAAAGTCATGTAATTTTAGAACACATATTTGTATACAATAAGGATCTTATAGCAACGAGTAAGAGTTGTTGCATTAAGTCATGGCAATAAAGTGATTTTTTCCTATATAACTTATTTTCCTTTAAAGAAACCAATATTCGAATGTTAAAAGAATATTCATTAGGAACTTTAATACTTGATAAGAAATGTCAAAGGATATCTTTCTCTTCATTTGTCCAGTTGTACATAACAGGAGGGATATATAACTTTCCACATTATTCTTGAGGAGTTAACTCATCTCTTATGCCAAGTTGTTTGAGATCTAAGTGACATGTAAGAACAACTTTGGTTTTTCTATGAATATTAGGTAGTATCCTAATAAGATTGTCATGCACATTTCTTCATAATATGCATGAAATCCAATGTATGTTGAACAAGCAAGCTAAACCAATAAGGTAAAACCAAAATATAGATTTCTTATTCCAACACAGTCTCCAAGTGTTAGCTTAACCATCTTTGTAGCTATTTTATGAGATAATGAGTTAGCTTTTCTCTCTTTACTCTTCACATGTTTATCAACATTATTCCATTTAAGTTTTGGCTTTCCAAATTGTTTGAAAGTCGTGCCTTTAAGCATGCATAATATTTTCTTTCCATTCAAAGGAGAGGGAGCAAGCCTCATAAATTCTATCCCATTAAAAGCTTTCTTTTGTCTTCAAAATTTGTGGCTGAGATGTAAAAATTTCCTATGGCCAATGTAAGACATCTTCTTCTAATGTGGAAAGTAAATGGCATCAATATTATCACTACATACTAGAAAATCTTTATACACATGAGTTACATAGCCTGACAAGTTTCATATGTGAGAAGTCATTTATCGCCTGATGAGTGCTCAAAAAGCACTAAAATTACCATGATTTTATGCTCATTTATTGATTAAGAATATATATATTTATATGTTTTATCATATATTTATATAATTTGTCTTTTTCGGAATCACGGTTATTTTTATTGTTTTTCAGGTATTTTGGCTTAAAAACGCAATTTAAATACTCAAAGAGGAATACTTGAAGCAATACATCACAAAAATATCAATAAATAAATGGGGAAAGGTCAACAAATATGAAAAAACTAGACAAAATGGGTCAAAAAGGTCAAAAATGTCAAAAAGGAGAAAAACGCGTCACAAGCGCCCATTAACCTGGGGCCCGCCTAAATGCAAGGCTGGGGGAATGCTTTCATGCGCAAAGATCGCGGGAGTATCGTTTTCATGCGCGCAACGCGACGCGGGTTGCGTTTCATGCGCTGTTGACGCCTAACAAATTCGCCCTCCGCACGCCGAACGCGTTTTCACCCCATTTTTCACGTGCAGCAACCCCTGTGACGTCATGCTGACATCATTGATGACCTCAGCATTTCCATTACACGTTTTTAATTTTTTAATATTTTTTTTAACATTTTTTTTACTCATTTTTTCTCTCCATCCTCACCTATAAATACCCCCCTTCCCTTCACCTTAAAAACCACACTTCTCTCTTCTTTCTTTCTCTCCATTTCTTAGTTTTTAGTTTTTCTTAGTTTTTCTTATGTTTTAGCTAGTTTTTCTTATGTTTTAGCTAGTTTCTCTTAGTTTTAGAGTTCTTCCCTTTTTAGGGAAGAACTAGTTATGTTTTTGTAATATTTTAGATTTTTGATTCAATAAATGGAAGTGCAAATTCGAGGTTTTCTAGCAATGAATAGCGTCGAAGTTCAGTAAGGATTTTATTTTCTTTACAAGCTTATTTTTATGCTTTATTCTTACATGTTATATTTAATTTATGCAGTGATTAAATTTAAGCGTGCTAGTCGTTATAATCATGATATAATAATAACGTTGTTATGCTTGCGAAATATTAAATAGGTGAAAATTTCTAAAATGAATTGATTTTATTTTTATTCAAGATTTTATATTAAGAATGTTAGAGAGAAATATATTATTTTTCATTACAAACTTAAACCCGAAAATTAGATTTTAAGGTTTAGTTATCGATTCGATTTAGAGTAGTGCTCTTTTATTTGATGGTACAATCGCCTAGGTAGTTAGAGTGAAGCTCTATTTCAAAAGTTTTTATAAGAATTATTATCCGAAAATGTATTGACGATATGTTTTCGTAGTGGTGTTAAAACTTGAAAGTTAGTACTCGGATAACTAAATTCTTAGGTTTAATTTGGACACCTTGAATAAAGTTTAAGCTGTCTAACCCGCACCAAAGGTGGCATTTAAATGGTTCATTTTCAATCTCTTAGAAAAAGGAATTAATTTAATTAACCAAATTAGTTATCAACCCCACCCATAGGTGTTAATTGATTTGTTTAGTTAACAAAGAATATCTAACCCCACCAAAGGTGATATTAAATACAAAAAAGGGAGAATCAATAAATATCAATTCATATCTTTAATAACCTAAATAATACGAGCAAGCATAATTAACTTAGTTATTATATCCATAAATACTCCATTATTTATAAAAGATAAAATTTGCATGAATTTTTATTGAATCTATGTTTAATTTTCTCGTATTTAGATTAAAAACACAAAACCCAAAATATCGTGACGGGATGTTTAGGATTTAATTTCGCTTTTTAAAAGTTTAAATAATAAATTAAAAACCACATACATTCCTTCCTTAGATCGACCTTGGGAGTATACTTATCATTTTCTACGAAATGATTCGTGCACTTGCGTAGAGTTTTATAAATATAAAACCAAAGTATTGGCGAGGATCGGCGTGCCTTTTTTGTTCATCAAGTTTTCGTTCATCAAAGTATTTGGCGATCACGATTACGCACTCATCAAAGTAACCCGCGCGATCTTTAACGCGCTGTATTAACGGTAACCCGCGCGCAGTCTTTAGCGCATGAGCAATACCCGCGCGCGGTCTTTGCGCGCATGAATGCGACTCGCGCGGTTGGGGCGGAGGCCGAGTCTTGTGGCGCGGCGCTGCTTTTTCTCCTTTTTGACATTTTTGACATTTTTGACCCATTTTGTCCAGTTTTTCCATATTTGTTGACCTTTCCCCATTTATTTATTGATATTTTTGTGATGTATTGCTTCAAGTATTCCTCTTTGAGTCTTTAAATTGCGTTTTTAAGCCAAAATACCTGAAAAACAATAAAAATACACGTGATTCCGAAAAAGACAAATTATATAAATATATGATAAAACATATAAATATATATATTCTTAATCAATTAATGAGCATAAAATCATGGTAATTTTAGTGCTTTTTGAGCACTCATCATCGCCCATAAAAGTAATGCCTTAAGATTGAAATATTCTTTCCTATATATGCATCATATAATTTAACTCTTTTATTCCATAATAACTTCAAATCATCAATGCAAAGATCCAAATAAACATTAATGTCATTTCCAAGTTATTTACAACCCAAAATCAACAATGTCAATATCATGAATTTACTTTTCATACAAACCCAAGGTGGAAGATTGTAAGTCACCATTAAAATAGATCAACAACTATACCTAGTACTAAGAGAACTATGTGTATTGATATTGTTTGTAGAAATAGCAAGAAGTAACTTCCTTGATTGTTAAACAAATTGACGAAATATATTGTCTATAGATTTCCATGAAGTTGAGTCTATAGAATACCACAATAACTCATCTTGGGATGCATTTTCAATAGACAAATTCAAAATTGTTGATGATTCTTTGCTTCCAAACATTCTTTGAAATCTAGAAATTGGGAAGTAGCACAAGACCTTAGTGGGGAATCTTTTCTTAACTCCTATTTCATCATAGTTCCACTTCCATCTTGACTCTTATACATCGAACACTCATATGCATTCTCATATTCTTGTTGGTAAAGTACATGATCATTTGGACCTACAATCAAATTGAGGAAATATAATGCCTATAGCTTTCTATGATATTGATTCTATAGAATACCACAATAACTCATCCTTGGATGCATATTTAGTAGACAAAGTCAACATCTTTGATGTTTCTTTGCTTCAAAACATTCTTTAAAATCTAAGAATTGGAAAGTAGTACAAAACCTTGGTAGGGAATCTTTTCTTAACTTTTGTTTCATTAGAGTTCCACTTCCACCTTGACTTCTTTCATATTAGACAACCATATACATTATTGTATTCTTGTTGGTAAAATATTCTATCCTTTGGAAATTCATGTATCTTTAAGTAATCCATACCAAATTGAATTAGGCTCTTCTTAACCTTATATATGAATGAAGGAAATTCATTACAAAAATGGAGCATTTGTCAAAACAACTTCAATATTTGGTTGCAGCATTAACCAGACAATGTATTCTTTTTTTTATGTTGTACAAACTTACTATCATAGACATTCTAGTAAAGTCTATACAAACATTATAAAGTGGTTTCTCTGCATCATGCAAAAAGACTTTTGAATTCATTGGGATCTTTATTAAACTCAACTTCTATAGCATAAGCCACTTCCTTATAGAAATTCTGCAAGTATATTGGTTATTTCAGTAATGTAGTGTATTAAGCTTGAGTATCATTCCAATAAGATTGATTTTTCCTTTTATAACTAAGTATCAATATGCACCAGTTGCAATACTATCTAAATGGGAAATAAAGGAAAAATATCTAAACTACTAATTAAAACTATATTAAATTCAAAGAAAAAAATAATGTTTAAGTAAATAATGTTTGGAGACTTGGGGCCTATGAATCTCCCAACAATTCTACATAAAATATCAAATATCATTGAACGTTCTTTCTATCCAATTGATTAGCTACATGCTCTTTTATATCTATGAATCTTTGTTAAACATTTTTTTTGGGTTATGTGCACACAATAATATTGTCATGCTATTTCATTCACACATCAATTACGCTCATATATAACATACCACACATTCATCAGTCACATAGTTGTATTATTTCAATTCATGTAATAATAATTGTTTGACTAATTCAAAAATTCACTTTGTCAAGCTAGGAAATAAATCTAAAACCATATAATTATTGGGAAACAATCAAAGAATTATGATCAAAATTATTATATCAATTATTATAAAAAAATTATTCAACTAAATAAATCAATCACATGGTTTTATGGCTAGGTTCATTAAAATCTCAAATAAGAACCTCGTTACTCGTAGTTCTAAAAATCATAATTAAACTATAATAGTGCATAAAAAATGATGAAAAAAATATGTTGGTCCAACTTTGATGAAGAATTTAAATACTTTAATCTCTCTTTATAGCTATTTAATTGCCTCCTTAATTTTCTTTACTTGATATCTCTTTGTAACAACAAAATCTCTATGTTCCTTTCTTGTTAATTATTAATTATTTCCTCTTAATGGTTTTTAAATAGGTTGAAATTGGTCCTAATTAGATTATGATTCTTATTAGATTTGATTCAATGGTTAAGATTAAAAGTTAGTACTCAATTCAGGAATAATGGGTCAAAAATATATTCCGCTCGATCGATCATGACCCTAGATCAATTGATATCACTATATCATCGTTTCAACTCGAGAGCACTCGATCAAAGCTTAACCAATCTAGCCCAAATTAATTGTTCAATACCCTTCTTGATCGATCTAACTCTAAATTTCACATTTTGAGGCATCGCATATTTCCTTGATCGATTCTCAATTTATGGAGTCTTTTCTTGATCGATACAAAGGTGTCTCAATCAATAGACTTCCCTTGATCCTAAATTACTCCCATTTTCCTATTTCTGCTACATTTTATGTATTTTCACTTAAATTTCCAAGATTTTTGTAACATTATTCATATCAAAACAAGATAAATAGATAGTTTGAAGTGGCCAAATAACTATACTTTCATAGAGTTATAAACACGCCCAAACTTAACTATTTGATTGTTTCCAAATAATAAAAAATCTAAACTCTAATAATATACTAAATACTAATAATGCATGGGTAGCATATTCATGACATGTATCCTTTAATAGATACATGTTTGATAGGAATTATTCCCCCAAAGATTATACATTTTTATGATTAAGAAGTTCAGATGGCCATTTATAAGTGCTTAAAAGCACTCAATATTATGTGATTTATTTGAAATTTAATGTCAAAAATAGATTTATATTTACTTAATTTTATCATTATTTTAGCAAATCTATGTTTTCGAAATCATGGGTATGTATTTTAAAGATATTTATAGCTTATAATTAATTAAAAAGGTCAAAAACATGAAGAATCATACCTAAAAGTACTCAACTACAACCAAAAAAAATATATGGATAACATATGTAAGCCTTACATTTTACCCATCCAAGCTTGTAAGGGGGTGAAGCAAAAAAAAAAAGAGTTAAAGAAACATAGTTTAATGCATGCCGTAGTGATAGAATTTATATGCCCTCACACTAGTGCTTAAGATCATAATTGAAATAAGGGGGTGGTTTTTGTAGTATGCATACTAAGTTAAGGGTTGTAGTTTCTAGCGAGAAAAGGTATGAGTAAATTGACATTTTTAGTTATGTTTTCTAGTTCATTTCAGGCACATGTATTTTTGGATTCTACTGAATAATTTTTGAAACAAAAAATGAGGCTTATAGAGCCTTTCCAACAAGCTTGACGTGGACCTCAATACCACCCTTATAAAGGTGGCTGGCAAGATGACAAATCTAAGTGCTATAAATACCCCCTTATTTCTCTTATTTCTTATCTATTGTTTAGGAGCCAAAAATATTCCAAAATTCACATTAAGATTTATATCTATGTTCAAAATTATTTTTGAGATCTTACATTTAAGAGTGGTTCATTTTACTGTTAGTTATCAAATCATTAAATTTTTGAGCACGTGGTTTAACTATGTCACCCTTATGTAATTTGATATTTGTAGTGGACTATGTGTCCCATGAGGTTGAGAGTTGATAAGAGCTATATTATTGCATTTTTGTTATGATTTAAATGTTGATATTTGTGTGAAAATTGTGTTTATTTGATTATTTAATCCACAAATGTCATTTCACGGGTATTTCGTGTTTAAAGTGCAATTTCAGGTAAAATCATGATTTTGGAGAAGTTAGGGACAAAGTACAATGATTAGGATTGAATGAAAATAAAAAGAGAACAAAATTTCAAAATTTGGAATTTCGCCGCCGGCGAAAATGATGAGCAGAATTGGGATTGCCAAAAACTTTGATGCCATCCCCGCAATGGAGTCATACCTGGCAACGGCGCCAAAAACTTGATGAACGAAAACCGGCATCGCCGATCTTGCCAATACTTTGGTTTTATATTTATAAAACTCTCGCAAGTGCACGAATCATTTCGTAGAAAATGATAAGTATACTCTGGTCGATCTAAGGAAGCGATGTATGTGGTTTTTAATTTATTATTCAAACTTTTAAAAAAATTAAATCCTAATCATCCTCTCACGATATTTTGGGGTTTTTGTGTTTTTAATCTACTTACAGAAAATTAAACATAGATTCAATAAACATTCATGCAAATTTTATCTTTTATAAATAGTGGAGTATTTATGGATATAATAACTAAGTTAATTATGCTTGCTTTCGTATTATTTAGGTTATTAAAGATATGAATTGATATTTATTGATTCTCCCTTTTTTGTATGAATACCACCTTTGGTGGGGTTAGATATTCTTTGTTAACTAAACAAATCAATTAACACCTATGGGTGGGGTTGATAACTAATTTGGTTAATTAAATTAATTCCTTTTTCTAAGAGATTGAAAATGAACCGTTTAAATCTCCTTTGGTGAGTTAGACAATTTAAACTTTATTCAAGGTGTCCAAATTAAATAAGAATTTAGTTATCAAGTACTAACTTTCAAGTTTTAAAACCACTCTTGAAAACATGTTGTCAATACATTTTGAGATAATAATTCTTATAAAAACTTTTGAAATAGAGCTTGATCTAACTAAGGGTGATTGTACCAATGATAAAAAACTACTCTAAATCGAATGGATAACTAAACCTTAAAATCTAATTTTCGGATTTAAGTTTGTAATGAAAAATAATATATTTCTCTCTAACATTCTTAATATAAAATCTTGAATAAAAATAAACTCAATTCATTTTAGAGATTTTTACCTATTTAATATTTCGCAAGCATAACAACGTTATTATTATATCATTTTTAAAAACAACTAGCACAGTTAAATTTAATCACATGAGACAAATTAAATATAACATGTAAGAATAAAGCATAAAAAATAGCGCAAAGAAAATAAAATCCTTACAGTGCTTCGATGCCATTCTCGTTGCTAGAAAACCTCCCAAACAATTTGCACTCCCGTTTATTGAATCAAAAAGCTAATAAATTACAAAAACATAACTAGTTCTTCCCAAAAGGAAGAACTCTAAAGAGAAACTAGCTAAAACATAAGAAAAACTAAAAAAAACTAAAAATAAAGAAATGGAGAGAAAGAAAGAGAGAAGTGTGTTTTAGGTGTGTTTTGAAAGTGAAGGGAAGGGGTATTTATAGGTGAGGATGGAGAAAAAATGAGTAAAAAATGTTAAAAAATGTAAAACGCGTGTAAAATCTTGAGGTCATTAATGTGTCGGCATGTATCGTCATGGGGGTAGTGCACGTGAAAAATTGGGCGAGAAATGGCGTCGGCGCGTGCGGGCAATGTCGCGAGATGAAGCTGTATCCCCACGCAGCTTCCGCGCGGATGAACGATACCGGTAGCGGATGGGATGAAATTTCTTTCAGGCGATGCTCCTTTTTGACATTTTTGACCTTTTCGACCCATTTTGTCTAATTTTTCCATATTTGTTGACCTTGCCCCATTTATTTAGTAATATAATTGTGATGTATTGCTTCCAGTATTCCTCTTTGAGTCTTTAAGTTACGTTTTTAAGCGAAAATACCTGAAAAAAAAATAAAAATACCAGTGATTCCGAAAAAGACAAATTTATATAAATATATGATAAAACATATAAATATATATATTTTTAATCAATTAATGAGCATAAAATCATGGTAATTTTAGTGCTTTTTGAGCAACACATCACAACCACGACAACTTCTTGCTAGTCCCTTGAAAGCGATAAAAACTAAAAATTAAACTATCTAAAATCACTTAGTGGATTGACACGGTTGCATTTAGCCTATGCAAGCCTTTAAACCCACTAGTTTTGCCCGATTGACTAATGATATGAGTCTGTGAGGATTTTGATAATGATACCCTGAACATTGAACTAAATGTAAAAATCAAAAGAAAGCAATAAAAGCAATCAACTCAAAAACTAAAATTACAACAAAATCAAAATTTAATTTTTAAGAATAAGAGTAAACAACATATCACAAAAATGTGTCATACTTTTTAATCTCCTTTAAGATCATAATTAAAATCTCAAGCATAAGTTATTTTAATCTTTTTAAACAATCATGATTTATTATAACAATTAGTCGAAAATCATTTTCATATTTCATGTCAAAAATGTATCAATTTAATTTCACCCAATTTCGATTATTATGAATCGATTGACTCTATTCCTCACAAGTCAATACTCTCAAACAGAATCACTATGGGTTCAAAACACTCATACTAATTTATATGCGAAAGAGTTGATGTATAGAAATGAACTAATATGTTCGCGTATGTATAAGAATAAAGGCTTGGTGTTATTTTAACATTGATCTCATGAAAGGAATCAAATGTATAAATTATAAAAATATCATATATAAAAATTATTTTCATGCATAAATCAAAATCATTAAGAAAGAATTTCAAGATATATGCCTTTTACAAATGAAGGGAGTGAAATGACTTTTTAGGAAATTATTTCCTATATCTTTCTTTTGTAATTAACTTTTACTCACAACTTTGTAGGCAATGTGGGTTATAGTATGTAGATTATACTATATATTCTTTATCTCTCTATTTTTTTTCTGAAGATATTTCTCAATAATGGATTTTAGAGAGTCAACCCATTGTCTGATTGTACATTTTTTTTGAATTTTGGTGAGTGGTTAATTTTATGGCTTTTTCTGTTTGATCTTGGTTTAGGTAACCCGAGATATGTCTTTTTTGTATGTGATCATGCATGAGCAGAGATATAAGCATATACTATCAATTTCTACTCAAATCATTTAATCTAAGCAAAAATAATAAAAATATATGATACTCTATTAAGATGAGAAAAAAATTCATACATTCAATGCTAATACCTATAGAATCATCTAAAAATTTGAAGAAATAAGAAATGTGTTTGGAGTAGAAAAAAATATATATTTCACTACTGAATAAAGGAAATTAGGCTCAAATTATATCTCCTGGAGTAGTCCCACTAAAAAAAAAATTCATAAACACCGATTTTGGGTTTAATATAATTTCTACATCTTATCAAGTAATACTAGTTATGACAAAAACTAACTAATTATCAAAAATAATTACAAAATATTTCATGATATGTTTTCAAAAATTAATCTAACAGTACAAAAGACTTAACTATTTACTTAAATTTGATTTAAAGAAATGAGAATTTTTTTTTTCAAAAATTACTAAATCACACAAAAAAGAAATAAAACCAAACACACAAAAAATGAAAAAGGATATTTTTATTTTTTAATTTTTACTTTTAAATTATTAAAACTTTTTTTAATTAAGCATGGTAACTTTTCACCACCGACCTAGAACTTACATTGTCCTCGATGTAGCAATGTAAATTAAAGATAAAGAAAAGAAGAAGAAAGAAAAGATTACCTATTTCTTGAGAAAGTGCAAGTAGTAATGGAAAATACGGTGCATCCATCATATTAAATCATTAAAGTGTATACGCGACGGTCGTTGTGAACTTAACATCTCGACAAATATTTTTAGTTTTAACAATTTAAAAATTATTCACGTGTAATTAAAATGAAATAAACAATAAAATTAAGTAAATAAAAGAAATAAAAGAAAATTACCTAAAATAATGGATTGCCTCCCACGTCCAGTAGCTTAGTTTAACGTCTTAGCAAGGCGTAACTTAGGGATTGCATTTTAAGTAAACTCAATGTCCCCTCATCGTTGAGTTAATCAAACTACCAAGTAAGACAATGTTTGTCTACCTATACTTTTCGGTCGTACTTGCCTATTGATTTTCAAATTTCTTTTTGTACTTAAAACTAGAGGCATACTTTGACGGTTTTAGATAACCCACATCTAGATGCAAATCAAATAATTAAGTCATTAAAACACAATTGTACCTAGATCAAACAAAGCAACTAACTCCTTAGATTGTAATTAAAACTTTAAAATTTTGGAGATAGTTCACAAATTTTTGTTTTTTTTAGGAAAAAAAAATAACATAATCAATATTAACCAAGAGTGCTCCCAGGAAAGAATGTTGGTGCAAAGGCTCCTTAACAACCATCCTCCTAGACAGAACAACGTTCCCAGGAAAGACTAGTGGCACAAAGGCTTCCAAGAACTAGTCTCCTAGACAGAACTCTCTTAGATCTTTACTTTTCATGTTATTAAGTTAAGTTAAATAAAAAATTTAAGTTAATGAAAATCTAAGTTAATTAAGTTTAAAGAAAATGTTAATTAAGTTAAGTGAATTAAAAAAAATCTAAGTTAATTAAGTTAAGTTAAAAAAAATCTAAGTTAATTAAGTTAAGTGAAGTAAAAAAATCTAAGTTAATTAAGTTAATGAAATAGTGGAGTATTTATGGATATAATAACTAAGTTAATTATGTTTGCTCATATTATCTAGGTTATTAAAGATATGAATTGATATTTATTGATTCTCCCTTTTTTGTATGAATACCACCTTTGGTGGGGTTAGATATTCTTTGTTAACTAAACAAATCATTTAACACCTATGGGTGGGGTTGATAACTAATTTGGTTAATTAAATTAATTCCTTTTTCTAAGAGATTGAAAATGAACCATTTAAATGCCACCTTTGGTGAGGGGTTAAACTGATTTAAACTTTATTCAAGGTGTCCAAATTAAACCTAAGAATTTAGTTATCCAGTACTAACTTTCAAGTTTTAAAACCACTACTTGAAAACATGTTGTCAATACATTTTTAGATAATAATTCTTATAAAAACTTTTGAAATAGAGCTCTAACTACCGAGATGATTGTACCAACAAATAAAAGTGCACTGCTCTAAATCAGACCGGATAACTAAACCTTAAAATCTAATTTTCAGATTTAAGTTTGTAATGAAAAATAATATATTTCTCTCTAACATTCTTAATATAAAATCTTGAATAAAAATAAAATCAATTCATTTTAGAGATTTTTACCTATTTAATATTTCGCAAGCATAACAACGTTATTATTACATCATTTTTACAAACAACTAGCACAGTTAAATTTAATCACAGACAAATTAAATATAACATGTAAGAATAAAGCATAAAAAATAAATGCAAAGAAAATAAAATCCTTACAGTACTTGATCACAGTCAGATTTGCTAGAAAACCTCCAAACGGAATTTGCACTCCCATTTATTGAATCAAAAAGCTAATAAATTAGAAAAACATAAGAAAAACTAAAAAAAAACTAAAAACTAAGAAATGGAGAGAAAGAAAGAAGAGAGAAGTGTGTTTTTAGGTGTGTTTTGAAGTGAAGGGAAACGTCAGCATGACATCGTAGAGCGGTACACGTGAAAAAATAGAGGCGAAATTGCGTCGGCACGTGCGGAAACAGCGGCGCGCAGCCATCTGTGATGAAACAGTACCCGCACGTGCATCTATGCGCGTATGAATAGTACCAGCGGCAACATGCGATGAATAGCATTACCAGCCAGCGCCTGACTTCAATTTGTAAGCTATGTAATGAGGATGGAGCATTTCTTTCCTGTGTGATTTTCTCCTTTTTCCCATTTTGTCCAATTTTTCCATATTTGTTAACCTTTCCCCATTTATTTAGTAATATAATTGTGATATATTTCTTCCAGTATTCCTCTTTGAGTCTTTAAGTTACGTTTTTAAGCGAAAATACCTGAAAAACAATAAAAATACCCGTGATTCCAAAAAAGACAAAATTATATAAATATATGATAAAACATATAAATATATATATATATATATATTTAATCAATTAATGAGCATAAAATCATGGTAATTTTAGTGCTTTTTGAGCACTCATCAGAAAACCTTACGGAGAAAATGTTGAAAATCTTGCAGGAAGCACGAATTTTGGCCAAATGAATCTCACTGCCAGCCAAAGTACTCTCGCCTCCGGCCATATTCATCTCGCCGCCGGTGAAAAACTTGGCAAAAAGCTTCCCAAGAGCACAAATTTTGGTAAACTCATCTTGCCGCTGGCCAAATAATTCTCGCCGCCGGCCAAGGAATCTCACCGCCGGCCAAATTGAGTATGTGGCCAGCCAAAGAATCTAGCCCCCGGCCACATTAATTTGGTCTCCGGCCAAAATCAGAAAAACCAAAATTTAAATTGCCAGAAATCTCGTTGCGGCGAGAATAATGTTGCTGCCGGCGAGTTTCGTCCGAAAACACATTTTTTTTGTTGTTTTGTTCCAAAATTGCCCCCCAAACCCTAGATCTATATATACATTATGATGGAGAAAGAGGGGGACGGTAGAGAGAGTAGAATTGAGTTATTTTTGCAGGAGAAAAGGAAATTTTGGAGAGAAAGGTTGGAGAAGCTTGAAGGATCATCACCATTGTTGCTACCAAGTCTTCCTCTTCAAGAGTTTTTCATCTCTTCTCCTTAGCTTTTATTTTCTGCATTTTATTTAGATTGTTTGTTCATGGATTCAATTGAGAATATGTTTGTTCTTATTTTCGTTATGAACTAATTCGTTTTTGCTAAGGCTATGATGTAGTTGAATCATGAAAATCTGATTTCTTTTGTTATCGTTATATGAATTCATTGTTTTCAAGTTGAGTATTTATGTCGATGCATAATGCTTTTAAATTTCTGATCAAGATTTAAATGATTTGTTGCATTATATTGAGACCGAGAGGAGATTTGTAATGAACGCTTCTTGTGATAAATACCGTATGTTGAATGCGAGTGTGAGAACTAATGCATGATGTATGTGGTTATTCTAGAAATTCCATAAATCGTAATGTGCTTGTTTGTGATTAAATCTTCATAGAAATATAGTCGGTTTTTATAGATAAGTGATTCTAATATAACTCGAGAGAGATTATTAGGTAAATTTGGGTTTTTCAACCATCACTTTTTACTTTGATTCTCATATAACATGACTTGAAATCGGATTAAATTGATTTAGCAAAATCAAATGCCTTAGCGTTTTTAATCATTTGTGGACAACATTAAATTTTGTTATTTGCGTTTAATTTTAAGTTAATTTACTTTTTAAAAAAAATTCAAAAATTTGATTTTCAAATAAAATTAGGGTTAGTCAATTTCGGTACTTAGTAACGCCATTACTTGTGGGTTCGATATCCGTACTTTTGTTCACTTTATTACTTCAACGATTCGTACACTTGCGAAAATACGCATCAAGAGTTAACATAATTTTAGTTATTGATTGTGGGTGACCAATCACACTACATTGGGTGGTGTTGGTTATGGAGGATAGTTGGGTTTGAGTATCGAACCAAATAGTTGTAAAAGTAGCAACTAAAGGGCATCAATAGGTAATTTATATGAAGTTCCTTGCTAATAGAGGTTCGAGTCCTTTAGGACTGTATATCTCCATAACTTGGTGGCTAATTGGATTATGGACTCTTTTAATCGGTATTGAGAAGGTGCACCCTTTTGGACCTGACTACTTTGGTATTGATTCTGTTAACTCGTATGTTCACACACACTTTCTTTGTAATGGAGTCAATAGAAGGAAAAATTGTAGGTAGACCTCCATGTTTCAATGGGATTAACTATTCCTATTGAAAATCACAAATATAGCCTTCTTGTCGTCTCAAGTAGACCATATGTGGTTCCTTATTGAGAATGGCTTAACCTACCCCACTAAAACTCTACCTGGTAGTACTATGAATTCAAAACCAATGATTGAATAGACTAAGGAAGAATTTGAAGAGTATGAATGGAATAGTAAGGTTTTATAAGCTATCATATGGGTTGTGTCACCTAATGAATATAAAAAAATTTAGAGTTGTATAGTGTCAAAACAAATTTGGGATATCCTTGAGACAACTCATGAAGGGAAGTTTGTTGTAAAGAGGTCCAAAATGCTTAAGTTGAATAAAGTCTTTGAATTGTGCATTATGTAAGAAGATGAGACATTTGATAAATTTTATGAATGATTTTTTGAATTATTAACTATTCTTATAACCAAGGTAGACCCATCAATGAAGAAAAATAGATAAAACAAATAATTACTCTACTTGAGTCAATCTTAAAACTAGGTGAGATTTTTCTGAATGAACTAGTTGATGGCAACCAAGACAAGAAAAATTATCTCTAAGAAAGGTAAGAGCTTGGCTCTCAGAAAAAATAATAGGAATTGATCAAAGTAAAGATGTTAGTGTTATGGTTTGCAATAATGAGGATTCTAATCCCGATGAGAGGGAAATGGACTTCATTTCCTAGAGACTTATCATACTCTTTATAAAGAAGAAACCATCATATATATTTACTGGAAGAGATACGTCAAGCTCCAAAGCCTCTAATTCTACTATAGTTGATAAAGACCTAGAAAATGAATTTGAAAAGCTAAGAAAAAGGACACTTCAATAAAATTAGATGCTTCAAATGTTGAAATCCTGGTCACATTGCTACAAGATGTTGTTAGAAACAACCTATCATGTACAAGTGTGTAATGAAAGTTAAGGTTACTATTTTGGATTGTACTAGTAGTGAAAATATGGTGACATTAACTTTATTACTTTCTCTACATCAAGCAATATCATTGATCCTCTGACTGCCACCTCAAAAGTTCAAAAGGCTACAATTGAAACTGATGATGATGAAGATGAGCATGATGAATTTCTTGATTCATACAATGCACTCTTATTGGAGCATATCGAATCAAAAAAATCTAAGAAAAAGGCTTTGGAAAAGCCTTGATGAAAAGGAACGCGAGATGAGTGCTTTAAAGAAAACTCTTGAGGAAAAGAAGTCTTCAACTGATGATCAACAACATAATCTTGCTAACAAGCATAAGGACATTCAAAAGAGACATTTAGATTTTCTAAAAAAGTTTGATGCAAATGTGAATGATGACTAGAAGGAAGAAGTTAACATAATGATTTTTTATTCCAAAATATTAAGTGAAATTATCAGTACACAAAGTCGTATGGTGATAAACACAGTATTGGGTATAATGAAAAAGGGTTAATACTTGTACTTCTGTTGCTCCTAAGTTTGTCAAATCTACTGATCAAGATCCAAATTTTAAGTTTGGTGTTGCAGACTCAATTGTTAAGTTAAATGTTTTGTTTGAACTTGTTTCCTTTAGCAAGGTGAACCTTTCACCTAAGGCTAATAGTTCTCATTGCTCCAATAATGGTCTACTACCTTTTCCTACTATCATTCCCATTTTTCACCACTATAATGAGCGAGAGAAATTGAGACCACACTATAGGAAATTGACCTCTCATTATCACGTGAAAGTCAATGTGAGCCCTTCCCCTTCTCTTTCGGGTATTATTCATCAAAATCAAAGACCCCATTTTCCCAATTCCACTATTCATGCTTGTTATTGTAGTGGCATTGGTTGCCACATTTCTAGGCAGTGTCCTAGATTTATAAGAAGTACATCTCAAAGTCATTCTCCTCACTCTTCCCCATCTCCTTTGTTTGGATGTAGCTACTGATGGGGAATTTTTTTACTATTTTTGTTGATATTAATACCAATCAATCTAATTTTTGTTCAAATCTTTTATTTTTGTGCTTATTTTTATTTTTACTTTATTAGATTTCTTTTTCTGATTTTTGGATAAATTGGGACTTTGTATGCAATGCATAAAAAATCTTGACATTGTTCCATTGGATCTAGAAATCGGGAGAACTATTTTAAAAATAAAAAAAAATAATAAGCAAGAAACTTCAAAACATCGAATTATGGATGAGGAAATTCCTAAAGTGGAAGAACAAATATCTTTAAGAGACTATGCAGTGCCTATGAATGGTAGGATTCATTCGAGCATTAGAAGACCAACAATTCAAGCCAACAATTTTGAAATTAAGCCTACAATCATTCATATAATTCAAACATTAGTTCAATTTAGAGGTTTGCCTCACGATGACCCAAACTCCCATATAGCAAATGTTTTATAGATTTTTGACACCTTTAAGCATAATGGAGTCACTGATGATGCTATCTGGTTGAGACTTTTTCCTTTTTCACTTAGGGATAAGGCAACGAGTTGGTTGAGTTCATTGGCATGTGGTTCTATCACTACTTGGGATGATTTGGCTCAAAAATTCTTAGCCAATTTTCTTTCGCCAACAAAGACTACGATGATGAGGAATGAAATCACCACCTTTGTTTAGTTCAACTCAGAATCATTATATGAAGCTTGGGAGAGGTATAAGGAGCTACTTCGAAGATTCCCTCACCATGGTTTACCAAAGTGGCTTCAATTTCAAACATTTTATAATAGTTTGATGGGTCCAACAAGAAACACGATTGACGCGATGCAGCAGGTGGTGCTCTTACGGGAAAATCAATTGATGAAGCCTTCAACTTATTAGAGGAAATGGCTTCCAATATCTATGAGTGGCCATCAGAGAGCATGATACCTAAGAGAGCGGCTGGAATTCACAAGATTGATTCTATGTCCGCTTTAACTGCTTAAGTATCCATTTTGGTGAAGAAGATGGATACTCTGGGTTTCCATTCTATCTAGAGTCCTTTTATTACATGTGAAATTTGCAAGGGAAACCATGCCAATGAGAGATTTCCTTACAACTTTGAATCTGTAAGTTTTGTTTCCAACTACAATAGTAATCAAAACAACCCTTATGTTAATACTTAAATCTAGGGTGGAAGAATCACCCTAATTTTTCTTGGAGTAATAATCAAGGCCAATCATCTTCGATGAAGCCTACATATCCTCTAGGTTTTCATAACCAAGCTCCACTATAAGAGAAAAAACCATCACTGGAAGATATTTTTGCTCAATACATGGCCAAGAATGAGACTATTCTTTAGAATCAAGCAGCATCTATCTGAAATCTCAAAGTTCAATTGGATCAAATTTCTACTTCTGTCAACAATCGCCCTCAATGAGCTTTACCTAGTGATACTAAAACCAATCCAAAGAGGGAAGGAAAAGAGCATTGTAAGGCAGTTACACTTAGAAGTGGAAAAGAGTTGGAAGAAATACAAAAGCCCATTTCTCCACCAACTCCTATTGTTGAAGCTATTGGCCTAGAAAAACAAGAGAAAGCTGAAGAGAGAGATGAAGAGAATGAAGCAACAAAAAATCATGTGATAAAACTAGTTTTAGATAGTCTCAAGCCTTACAATCCACTAATTCTATTTCCTCATCACTTCCATAAGCAAAATCTTGATAAGCAGTTCTCCAAGTTTCTTGAAGTATTCAAAAAGCTTCATATTAACATTCCTTTTGCTAATGCTTTGGAGCAAATGCCTACTTATGTCAAATTTATGAAGGACATCTTATCTAAGAAGAGAAGGTTAGGTGATTTTGAGATAGTTGCTCTTATAAAGGAGTGTAGCGCCATCCTTTAGAACAAGCTACCCCTTAAGCTTAAAGATCCAAGAAGTTTCACCATTCCTTGTACTATTGGTGAGAAATTCTTTAGTAGAGCTCTGTGTGATCTAGGTGCCAGCATTAATTTAATGCCACTTTTGATCTATCAGAGACTTGGACTAGGAGAAGCACACTCGACCATTGGAACTCTTTAGCTTGTAGATAGGTCTTTGAAGTAACCAAGAGGTATTATAGAGGATGTGCTTGTGAAGGTAGACAAGTTTATCCTTCCTATAGATTTTATAATCCTTGATATGGAGGAAGACAAAGAGATCCCTATCATTCTCGGGAGACCATTTTTAGCAACAAGTAGGACTTTGATTGATGTTCTAAAAAGGGAGCTCACCATGAGAGTTCAAGACCAAGAGGTAACTTTCAATGTTGTTAAGGCTATGAAATTTCCAAGTGAATCTGATGATTGTTTTAGAGTTAACGTGGTGAATGAGTTAGTTGAAAGCAGCTTCACGAAAAACTTAACTACTGATTCTTTGGAAGTTGCATTTGTGAATGCTGATGTTATTGATAACCTTGAATCTCTTGAGTATCTTAAGTTACTTAAAGCATCTCCACCACTCTTTAGTTCTCAAAATAAACTAGATGCATCACAAGTTGTGACAGCATTTAAATCTAATCATCTGAAGCCATCTATGCAAAAAAATCATTATTAGAGCTTAATCCATTGCTTAACCATCTACGATATGGTTATTTGGGTGAAATGTCTACTCTGCCTATGATTATTTCATCCTCTCTAGATGAAGATCAAGAAAAGAAGTTGTTAAGAGTGTTGAGAAATTACAAGGTAGCTTTGGGTTGGTCTATACTTGATATTAAAGGGATCAACCCTTCATTATGCATGCACAAGATCTTGTTTAAGGAAGATTACAAGCCTACTATTAAGGCTCAACGTCATTTGAATCTATCATGAAGGATGTAGTGAAAGATGAGATCATTAAGTGGTTAGATGCAGGTATTATCTATCCCATTTCAGATAGCTCTTGGGTTAGTCCAATTCATTGTGTGCCGAAGAAATGAGGAATTATAGTGAAGGCTAATAGCAACAATGAGCTTATTCCCACAAGAAAAGTGACGGGTTGGCGAGTCTACATGGATTATCGAAAGCTCAACAAGGCTACTCACAAGGATCATTTCCCTCTTCAATTTATTGATCAGATGCTTGATAGATTGGCAGGACATTCGTTCTATTGTTTCATGGATGGATATTCTGGATACAACAAAATTTCTATCGCTCTTGAGGATCAAGATAAGTCCACTTTCACTTTTCCATATGGAACTTTTGATTTTTGGAGAACGCCTTTTGGACTTTGCAATGCCCCAGCTACTTATCAAAGATGTATGATGGCTATCTTTTCAGACATGGTGGAAAATTTTATTGAGGTATTTATGGATGACTTCTCAGTGTTTGGTGATTCATTTGATATGTGCATGCATAACCTTTCTTTGGTCCTACAAAGATGTGAAGAGACAAACTTGGTGTTAAATTGGGAAAAGTTCCATTTCATGGTACATGAAAGTGTTTTTCTTGGCCATCTAATTTCTTCGAAAGGAATTGAAATGGATAGGGCAAAGATTGAGACTATTGAGAAGCTACCGCCTTCAACATTTGTCAAAGGAATTAGAAGTTTTCTTGGTCATGCGGGATTCTACAGGTGATTCATCAAGGATTTTTCCAAGATCTCTAAGCCTCTTTGCAATCTTTTGGAGAAAGATACGAAATTCACATTTGATGAAAATTGTCTAGAAGCTTTTTGGGCATTAAAAGAGAAGCTGATCACTACTCCCATCATTATTGCACCAAATTGGAATCTACCTTTTGAGCTCATGTGTGATGCTAGTAACTTTGCATTTGGATTTGTTTTGGGACAACAAAAAGAAAGAGTTTTCCATGCTAGCAAAACTTTGACTGATGATCAACCTAATTATGCTACCATAGAAAAAGAATTATTCGTTGTTGTATATGATTTTGAAAAGTTCCGATCCTATCTAATTGGTACTAAGGTGATAGTTTACATTGATTTTTATACCATAAAATATCTTATTGCTAAGAGAAATGCAAAACCGATATTGATTAGATGGACACTCCTACTGCAAGAATTTGATTTGGAGATAAAGGATAAGAAGGAAACTGAGAATCAAGTTGCAGATCATCTATCTAGATTGGAGAATATTAATGGTGTCTTGGACAAGACTATCATTGGTGAGACTTTTCCAGATGAGCAACTATTTTCCTTTGATCATAGAAGTGTGCCATGGTACGCAGACTATGTTAATTATATTGTAAGTAATTTTCTTTAACATGATTTATCTTTCCAACAGAAGAAGAAATTCTTACGCGATGTCAAGTACTATTTATGGGATGAGCCTTTCTTATTTAAACAGTATGAAAATCAAATTATGAGAAGGTGTGTTCCAAAGGAAGAAATTGAAGACATACCTAGGCATTGTCATTCTTCAGCCTATAGGGGTCATTTTGAAGGAGAAAGAACAGTGGCTAAGGTTCTTCAATCCGGTTTTTACTAGCGAAATCTGTTTAAAGATGCACATTTCTTTGTCTCACTTTGTGACAGGTTCCAAAGAATTGGTAACATTTCGAAGAAAAATGAGAAGCCTCTAAACAACATTCTTAAGGTGGAAATATTTGACGTTTGGGGTATTGATTTCATGGGACCTTTTATCTCTTTCTACAACAACCTCTACATTCTTATTTCTGGGAATTATGTTTCTAAGTGGGTAGAAGCAGTTTCCTTGCCTACCAATGACTCCAAAGTGGTGATGAATTTCTTAAAGAAAAACATTTTTACTCATTTTGGCACCCCAAGGGCAATCATCAGCGATGGGGGAACTCATTTCTACAATAAATATTTTGAATCCATCCTTGCCAAATATGGGGTCTAATATGAGCTAAATTATTGCATTTTTGTTATTATTTAAATGTTGATATTTGTGTGAAAATTTGTGTTTATTTGATTGTTTAATCCACAAATGTCATTCATTGGTATTTCGTGTTTAAAGTGCAATTTCAGGTAAAATCATGATTTTGGAGAAGTTAGGGACAAAGTACAATGATCGGGATTGAATGAAATTAAAAAGAAAACAAAGTTTCAAAATTTAGAATCTCGCCGCCGGCCAAAGTATTATCGCCGCTGGCCAAAGTATCTCACCGCCGGCCATATTCATCTCGTCGCCGGCGTAAATCCTACAGAAATCACAGCGAAAATCTTCCCGAGAGCACAAAATTTTATTTAGATTTTTTATTCATGGATTCAATTGAGAATATGTTTGTTCTTTTTTCTATTATGAACTAATTCATTTTTGCTAAGGCTATGATGTAGTTAAATCAAGAAAATCTGATTTCTTGTGTTATCGTTATATGAATTCATTGTTTTCAAGGTGAGTATTTATTTCCATGCTTAATGCTTTTAAATTTCTGATCAAGATTTAGATGATTTGTTACATTATATTGAGACCGAGAGGAGATGTGTAATGAATGCCTCTTGTGATAAATATAGTATGTTGAATGCAAGTTTGACACCTAATGCATGACGTATGTGGTTATTCTAGAAATTCCATAAATCGTACTGTGCTTATTTGTGATTAAATCTTCATAGAAATATAGTTGGTTTTCATAGATAAGTAATTCTAATATAACTCGAGAGAGAGTATTAGATAAGTTTGGGTTTTTCAACCATCACTTCTAACTTTGATTCTCATATAACGTGATTTGAAATCAGATTGAATTGATTTAGCAAAATCAAATGCCTTAGTGTTTTTAATCATTTGTGAACAACATTAAATTTTGTTATTTGCGTTTAGTTTTAAGTTAATTTACTTCTTAAACAAATTCAAAAATTTGGTTTTTAAATAAAATTAGGATTAGTCAATTTCGGTACTTATTAACGCCATTCATTGTGCGTTCGATATCCGTGCTTTTGTACACTTTATTACTCGAACAATTCGTACACTTGTAAATTTACGCATCAAGTTTTTGGCACCGTTGCCGGGGAATTGTTTGATTTTATTAATATCGATAATACCTAATCTTAGTTTTAATTTGAAGTTAATTTGCTTTATCATTGTTTCATTTTTAATTTTGTTTGTTTTTATCTTTTATTTTATTTATCATAAAAAAAGGTAACTTTGTGTTGGTTTTGTGCTAGTTAATTTTCTGGGTGTAGGATTGTTGTATGAGACGTACAAGAAGCCTTAACCAATTTCCATTTGATCCAGAGAATGATAGAACATTTAGGCATCTAACTAAGAGAGAAGGCATTCAACCTCACCTCCTAATAGACAATCAACTATGGATCCACCATTTGTTGAGGGAGGTGGAAATCATAGAGCTTTGAGGGATTATGCTATGCCTAATGTTACTGGAACTACTTCGGGTATAAGGAGGCCAACTTTTCAAGAAAATAACTGTGAGATAAAACCATCCTTTATCCAAATGGTTCAATCAAATCAGTTTGGGGAATGTCAAAGGATGATCCAAATGCACATATTGCTTACTTTCTGGAGGTGTGTAATCTTTACAAGATAACTGTTGTGTCTGAAGATACTATAAGATTGAGGGTTTTTCCTTTTTCACTTCGGGATAAAGCCAAGGAGTGGCTAAACTCATTACCACCGGGATCAATTTCAACATGGAATGAGTTGGTTTTGAAATTCTTGTCCAAGTTCTTTCCTCTTGCTAAGACGGAAAAATTGAGGAATGAAATCACATCTTTTACACAGTATGACCAAGAATCATTGTATGAAGCTTGGGAAAGATTCAAAGAAATGTTGAGAAAGTGCCCAAATCATGGTATACCAATTTGGCTGCAATTCTCTACATTTTATAATGGGTTGGTTTCAAACTATCGTGCAATGATTGATGATGCAGCTGGAGGGTCTTTAATGGGAAAAACACCATAGGATGTTCATGAGTTATTAGAGATTATGGCAGAAAACAACTATCAGTGGCATTCAGAGTGGGTAATTGTAAAAAGACCAGCAGTAGTACATGAAATTGATTCAGTGAATGCTTTGTCGGCTCAAGTTGCTGCTCTTTCAAGAAAGATGGATTCTTGATGAGTGCTCAAAAAGCACTAAAATAACCATTATTTTATGCAAATTAATTGATTATAAATATATATATTTATATGTTTTATCATATATTTATATAAATTTGTCTTTTTCGGAATCACGGGTATTTTTATTGTTTTTCAGGTATTTTGGCTTAAAAATGCAACTTAAAGACTCAAAGAGGAATACTGGAAGCAATACATCACAAATATATTAATAAATAAATGCGTAAAGGTCGACAAATATGGAAAAATTGGACAAAATGGATCAAAAATGTCAAAAAGGAGAAAAACGCACCGCCCAGCCGCCACGCCCGGCTCATGGCTTCAGCCTCAAACTTACGCGGTTATCTTGTCATACGCTGCTGGCGAAGATATGGCCGCTACGAGGTTACTGTTCATGCGCGCCAATGCATCAGCATTCACGCGACAACCATGCTTGTGGCCGCTAGCGGCAGCCCTCGCGCTACCAACGTTTTCACCCCATTTTTCACGTGCGGCCTGACCTGTGGACGTCATCCGACGTCATTGATGGCCTCAGCATTTCCATTACACGTTTTTTAATTTTTTAATATTTGTTTTAACATTTTTTACTCATTTTTTCTCTCCATCCGCACCTATAAATACCCCCCTTCCCTTCACTTCAAAACACACCTTCAAAACCTCCAAATACATTCTTTTTCTCTCTTTCTTTCTCTCTTTTCTTAGATTTTTAGTTTTTCTTATGTTTTCTTAGTTTTTAGCTTTTCTTAGTTAATTTCTCTTAGTTTTAGAGTTCTTCCCTTTTTAGGGAAAAACTAGTTATGTTTTTGTAATATTTTAGCTCTTTGATTCAATAAATGGGAGTGAAAATTCCGCTTGGAGTTTCTCTAGCAACGGGAATAGCATCGAAGTACTGTAAGGATTTTATTTTCTTTGCAGTTATTTTTTATGCTTTATTCTTACATGTTATATTTAATTTGTCTGTGATTAAATTTAACTGTGCTAGCTATTTGTAAACATGATATAATAATAGCGTTGTTATGCTTGCTAAATATTAAATAGGTAAAAATCTCTAAAATGAATTGATTTTATTTTTTATTCAAGATTTTATATTAAGAATGTTAGAGAGAAATATATTATTTTTCATTACAAACTTAAATCGAAAATTAGATTTTAAGGTTTAGTTATCCGATCGATTTAGAGTAGTGCTTTCTTTTATTTGTTGGTACAATCGCCGGTAGTTAGAGTGAAGCTCTATTTCAAAAGTTTTTATAAGAATTATTATCTCGAAAATGTATTGACAACATGTTTTTCGAGTAGTTTTAAAACTTGAAAGTTAGTACTCGTATAACTAAATTCTTAGGTTTAATTTGGACACCTTGAATAAAGTTTAAACTGCCTAACCCGCACCAAAGTTGGCATTTAAATGGTTCATTTTCAATCTCTTAGAAAAAGGAATTAATTTAATTAACCAAATTAGTTATCAACCCCACCCATAGGTGTTAATTGATTTGTTTAGTTAACAACGAATATCTAACCTCACCACATGCGGCATTCAAACAAAAAAGCGAGAATCAATACATATCAATCTATATCTTTATTAGACTAAATAATACGAGCAAGCATAATTAACTTAGTTATTATATCCATAAATACTCCACTTATTTATAAAAGATAAAATTTGCATTAATGTTTATTGAATCTATGTTTATTTTCATGTAAATACATTAAAAACACAAAACCCCAAAATATCGTGGCAAGATGTTTATGATTTAACTTTGTTTTTAAAGGTTTGAATAATAAATTAAAAACCACATGCATTCCTTCCTTAGATCGACCTTGGGAGTATACTTATCATTTTCTACTGAAATGATTCGCATGCACTGCAGTTTTATAAATATTAAAACCAAAGTATTTGCGAGAATCGGCGATGCCAGTTTTCGCTCATCAAGTTTTTGGCGCCGTTGCCGGGGATGGCATCAAGTTTTTGGCGCCGTTGCCGGGGATGGTATCAATTCTTTGTCATCCAAATTCGAATCCAAACCAACTGCACAATATGATTTATGTGGTTGAAATCATGCTACTATCGAGTGCCAAGATGGAAATCCATTTGCTTCACCAAATGCTGAGCAAGCAAATTATGTTTCAAATTTCCAAAAACCTCAACATAACCCATATTCGAACACCTACAATCTAGGTTGGAGAAATCATCCAAATTTGTCATGGGGAAATAACCAAGGGGGATTCAAACCGTCATCATCTTCCTATGAACCCCAAGAGAAGAAACAAACAAATTTGGAAGGAATTTTGGGAAAGTTCATTGAAGAGACAAGAACAAATTTTAGAAATCAAGAGGCAATAAACAGGGACACCCAAAACCAACTAGGGCAGCTTTCAAAACAGATTGCAGAAAGGTCTCAAGGATCGTTGCCTAGTGACACAATAAATCCCAAAGAGCATGTAAATGATATCACATTGAGAAGCGGTAAAGAACTTGAATGGCAGGGGAAATCGGAGAAAAAGATGGAAAAATCTAAAGAAAATCCATCAACATCCCAAAATATTCAACCTTCCCCAAATGCGAAATATGAGCCTCCTATCCTATATCCTCAAAGATTGAATAAGAAAAAGCTTGATAATCAATTTGATAAATTTTTGGATATTTTTAAGAAATTTCATATTAACATTCCTTTTGTAGAGATGTTGGAACAAATGCCCAAGTATGCAAAATTCATGAAAGAAATTCTATCAAAGAAGAGGAAATTAGGAGATTATGAAACTGTCATGCTAAATGAGGAGTGCAGTGCAGTTCTTCAAAGAAAACTGCCACAGAAATTGAAAGACGCAGGGAGTTTTACTATACCTTGTACTATAGGAAGTTGCAATTTTGATAAAGTCCTATGTGATTTAGGAGCAATCATTAATTTGATGCCACTTTCTATATTCAGGAAACTAGGCGTGGGAGAAGTGAGCCCACTTCAATCTCTCTACAATTAGCGGATCAATCAATGAAATATCCTCGAGGGGTAATTGAGGATGTTTTAATTAAAGTTGATAAATTTATTTTCCCTGTACAGTTCATGGTGCTTGACATGGAGGAAGATAGAGATGTACCCTTGATATTGGGGAGATCGTTCCTTGCAACTGGAAGAACATTGATTGATGTTCAGCAAGGAAAGCTCATTCTACCAGTGCAAGATGAACAAGTGACTTTTGATGTTTTTGAAGCAATGAAATTTCCAAGTGAGAACATTCTTGTTTTCGAATTAACACTCTTGACAGGTTAATCTTAGAAACTTTTAAGGAGAGAACTCCATTGCTACCACTAGAAGCTTGCCTTGTGAAATTTGTAAAAAATTAGATGGATGAAATGAGGAATGATGCTTATGAGAATGCCCGAATATACAAGGACAAGATGAAGGTTTGGTATAATAAGCACATTTTGAGGGAAAACTTTGAGGTGGAATAGAAAGTGCTGCTTTATAAATCCCGTCTCACACTTTTTCCAGGAAAGCTAAAATCTCGTTGGTCAGGTCCTTTTCTAGTAACTAAGGTGTTTCCATTTGGAAAAATTGAGATCAGTCATGAAAAAAAGGGAACTTTCAAGGTAAATGGACAACGGTTGAGGCCATATTTTGATGGAGAATTCAACAAGCAGAAAGAATGACATAAAGTCTAGCTAATGACTATAACTTAACGTGCTTAATGGGAGGCAACCCATCATATTTGTTTTCTCATCTTTTATCTCATTTTATTTTAGAAATTTTAAATTCTGCACTTCATTTTATGATAATTTTATTTTTAATTAAATTTGCTTATTTTATTTGTCTTGCAGGTAAAAAAAAACCTTTGCAATTTTTCTTTCTTACATTGAGGACAATGTAAGGTTTTGGTTGGGGGTACAGTAAACGATAAATCTTTCCTACCTTATTTGTTAAGAGCACTTAATTATTATTCCACATATATTGGAAGAAATTGGTTGGGGTTGTGTTTAGAGAAAAAAAGGGGGGGCCTTCACACTCTAGTAAATAAAAGAGTGTTAGGGATGGATATACTGAGGTGAAAGATTGAGGAAGAATTTTGTTTATCTTTGGAAAAATGGGTTATGATCGGAAGAAACAATTTGGGTTAAATGGTGTTACTCTTTTACTTAATTGGTTGTGTTTAATCTAATAAGTGCTATTATTTGTATTTTGACACTTCCCATTCTTTCTTAACCAAATACCTAAGCCTAACATTACAAGCCTCATAAAGTCCTATTGATCCAAAGTGTTGTATTTTCCTTCATTAGTGGAGAGAGTTTTGAAAAGTGAGCCTATGGAGTTTGAGATTTCACCTTTTTGTTTGTGGATGTTATGCATAATATTATCTGGGTATTATGGCAATTGGTTTGTGGTTTGATGGATGTTTAAGAGTCAATAACAAAAGTGAAATTTGCATTTGAGATTTCTTAAAGCTTAGGTGACATTTAATTATTCTATGTGTTGTGTGTTTTTTACAATTTTTGAGACATTTGTGCAAATTAATTTTTGTGTGATTTTATTGATTTGAGTTAGAATAGTTATAGGTAAGATGTTTGTGGGTATCATAACTGGAAGCCCTCACGAGACTACAAATCGTCCTATTAGGGCCGCCTAGAGGTTTAAAGGCTTATTGCATACGCTTAATGTAAATTTGTAAATAGAATCAAATTTTCTTTGACGTTTCTCTTAATGTCTCCTTTGAATTTATTAAATAGATCGCTTTTCTTGCTAGAGACTAGCAAGAAGATGGTTGGGGGTTGTTAATAAAAGATAAATTATTGCATTTTTGTTATGATTTAAATGTTGATATTTGTGTGAAAATTTGTGTTTAGAATCTTGCCGCCGGCCAAAGTATTATCGCTGCTGGCCAAAGTATCTCACCACCGGCCATATTCATCTCGCCGCCGGCGAAAATCCTACAGAAATCACAGCGAAAATCTTCCCGAGACAACAAAATTTTGGTAAACTCATCTCGCCGCCGACCAAAATCAAAAAAACAAAATTTAATTTGCCAGAAATCTCGCCGCAGCGAGAATAATGTCGCCGCCGGCGAGTTTCTTCCGAAAACACATTTTTTTTGTTGTTTTGTTCCAAAATTACCCGCAAACCCTAGATCTATATATACATTATGATGGAGAAAGAGGGGTTGGCAAAGAGAGTATATCTGAGTTATTTTTGGAGGAGAAAAGGAAATTTTGGAGAGAAAGGTTGGAGAAGCTTGAAGGATCATCACCATTGTTGCTACCAAGTCTTCATCTTCAAGAGTTTTTCATCTCTTCTCCTTAGCTTTTATTTTCTACATTTTGTTTAGATTTTTTATCCATGGATTCAATTGAAATAATGTTTGTTCTTATTTTCGTTATGAACTAATTCGTTTTTGCTAAGGCTATGATGTAGTTGAATCAAGAAAGTCTGATTTCTTTTGTTATCGTTATATGAATTCATTGTTTTCAAGTTGAGTATTTATTTTCAAGCTTAATGCTTTTAAATTTCTGATCAAGATTTAGATGATTTGTTGCATTATATTGAGACCGAGAGGAGATGTGCAATAAATGCTTCTTGTGATAAATACCGTATGTTGAATGCGAGTTTGACACCTAATGCATGATGTATGTGGTTATTCTAGAAATTCCATAAATCGTAATGTGCTTATTTGTGATTAAATCTTCATAGAAATATAGTTGGTTTTCATAGATAAGTAATTCTAATATAACTCGAGAGAGAGTATTAGATAAGTTTGGGTTTTTCAACCATCACTTCTAACTTTGATTCTCATATAACGTGATTTGAAATCGGATTGAATTGATTTAGCGAAATCAAATGCCTTAGCGTTTTTAATCATTTGTGAACAACATTAAATTTTTTTATTTGCGTTTAGTTTTAAGTTAATTTACTTTTTAAACAAATTCAAAAATTCGGTTTTCAAATAAAATTAGGATTAGTCAATTTTGGTACTTAGTAACGCCATTCCTTGTGGGTTCAATATCCATACTTTTGTACACTTTATTACTTGAATGATTCATACACTTGCAAAATTACGCATCAGGGTCACTCACAAGATCGCAAATACTTACCATCCTCAAACAAGTGGACAAGTTGAGATATCAAATAGAGAGGTGAAGAGGATTCTGGAGAAGACAATAAGTCCTTTTAGGAAGGATTGGTCTAAGAGGTTGGAGGATGCACTTTGGGCATACCGAACAGAATACAAGACATCCATTGGGATGTCCGCATATCGATTAGTTTTTGGGAAAGATTGTCATCTCCCAGTTGAATTAGAGCACCATGCGTATTGGGCAATCAAGAATTTGAATTTTGACTTGTGAGCTGTAGGCGAGAAACGTCTTCTACAACTCAATGAGATGGATGAGATTTGTCTACAAGCATATGAAAATGCTAAGATTTATAAAGAAAATATGTAGAGATGGCATGACAATAAGATCTTGCATCGACACTTTGAACCAGTATAGAAAGTATTACTCTTCAACTCTCGTTTGGAGTTCTTATCAAGAAAACATAAATCTAAGTTCTCAGGGCCTTTCATTATTACCAAAGTGCACCCATATGGAGCTGTTGAGATTAAAGGTGAAGAATCACAAAATACTTTCCAAGTGAACGGGAAAAGACTCAAACATTATTGGGGAGGTGACATTGATCGTCAAAAGTCCACCGTTTTGTTATCTGACCCGACCTGAAGCAAAGAAACAGGAAGTCAAGCTAATGACTTTAAATCAAGTGCTTCTTGGGAGGCAACCATGTGTTTTAGTTTTTATTTATTTTACTTAATTGAACACATATTAGTTTGAATATTTCTCTATTTCTCTATTTTGTTTGATAGGTACAAATTGGAGGAAGTAAGCTATTAGGGGATTTCAATCTCACAAGCCAACTCACCAATCAGGGAAGTTTATTTTAACCTATCTTCTTTGTTCTTTAATTTTCACACATTGAGGACAATGTGCATATTAAGTTTGGGGGTGGAGAGATTAAACTTATTTGAAATATTGCTTGATATTATTGCTTGTGTAGCTTTGTTTGTTTGGTTGATCGAAACATGAGAATATATTATGCCTTTCATGGTGATTTATTTTTTATTTCTCTGGTTGAATGTAATGCATAACTCTTTGAAAATTTTGAATATTGTCTAAGTTTGTGTATAATTTTTGAGTAAGTTTCATTTTTACAAGAATATCTACTTATGAGCACTAGTCTTGATCTTTGAGTTATTATGCTAATTTAGAGAAGGTTTATGTGAATATGAAATTCGATTGATATTCTTTAGTGTCACACTTTTTAGAATTTGGTTTATTTTCTCTCGAGACAAAAACCTAGACAACACTTAACTAAGGAAATGATTTAGGCCATCTTTGGATCGTTTGAGCCTTTCTATCCAACGTTACATGTTTTCTCCATAGTTTATCCCTTTTGAGCTTTTATGTTTATTGATATATTTTTGTCTCCTGCATCTAAGCCTATTCAAGAAAAGAAGCTATATATGGATATATATTGATATTCCTTATCTCACTAACATATGACCATTGTTAGTAATTTCTTAAAGATATACCGCAAAGAAAAAAAAAGAGATATACAAAAAATAAAATAAAAAAAACATGAGAAGTTAAATCCCAAATTGGGAAGTATTCATTGAGATGTTATAAGGTATCTTGTTTCAATCCTAAAATGAGGTGTTTAAAAAACAATTGAGCCAAATATTATCTTTTATCCTACCTTTACCTAAATCATACATTACAAGCCTAATAAAATCCTGTTGATTTTTGGTTTTGTTTTTGTCTACATTAGTGGAGAGAGAAGTGAAAAACAAACTTATGAGATTTGTGATTTCATTAAAAATTAATTGCGTCCTTATTTGCATAAACTCATCCGGATTTCATGTGGTGAAATATGAAAAGACTTCACACACACAAGAAAAGTCAATGTGAAAATGTAACATACTTTTAAATTAACTTCAATGCTTAGATAAAATTCTTGTATTTCTTTGAGTTATGTTATTTAAATGACCAATGAAAAATGTTTTGAAAATCACTACTTTAAGTGCATGTATCCTAGTTTTATTTCTTTCCTTTTGTTTGAGAGCTAGCAAAATCTTAAGCTTAGGGGTGTGATAACTGCACATTTTATAGTTATTTTGTTTAAATCATTAATTATTAATTATAATTGCTATGTTCTTAAAGTTTTTAATTAATTTTATGTTCTTAAATTAATATTTAAGAACTTAAAATTAAAATATAATTTGAATTAAAAAAGGGCTTAATTGTAATTAATAAAAATTGAAAATATAATTTGAATTAAAAAAGGGATTAATTGCAAATAAAAAAAGTTTAAAATTTAATTTGAATTACAAATCAGAAACTCAACGATGAGGATCAAGTGAGTGAGATGCATGCGTGACAAGGGTGATTGGACACGATTCCCAGATGCCGCACTGCTTGGCGCGCAGAGTGAGGTCCACCTGTCTACGTAGATGATTCCCTCAGATGTGTCTCCCTCACCTACCATTAGATCAACCATGAATAGCTTAGATCATGCATGAGTCCCACGCTCCACGCGAGTGGAGGCCATCTGTTATGCACAGACTAGTGCGCATGTATCTCTTGTAACGCGGTCCACCAAAGCTGCATGCACCCTCTCACCCCGCCTAATACGAAGCTGCCACTTGTCTTGTTGTTTTTTCAGCGAATCATTTATCGCCACGTGTCACACATATTGTGAAATAAAAAAACATAGAAACTTCCCTACACGCGTGTAAAAAATAATATTTTGTGATGTAATTCTTTTTCCCCCACTATACGCGTGTTCTGAATACTTTTAGGAGGGGTATATTTTGGAGACACGAAGGGAAGAGTTGGAGTTTTTTCTTAGTTTTCAATTCAATTATTTTTTGTTCTTAGTTTTCTCTGCGTGTTTGAAGATATAGATAGAACACACAGAAGCTATATTTTTTACTTTGTTGTTATTTTGTTAGGAAAAAATATAGAGAAAGGAGACAGCAAAGAAGAAGAAAAGGGAAGGAATTTTATTTTTCATTGAGGAATCATGAAAGAGTTTCTTCTAATCTCTTTCTTTTAATTTATTTCTCTGAAATGTATAAATATTTTCATATTGTAATATCTATTTTTGCTATGAACTAATTTATTTGTTCTAGGGTTGCAGTGTAGCTTAAATTATGAAACTTGAATTAATTATTTTTGAATGATTTATGGAATGTTTTTAAGTTGTTTATTTTATTTGTGCTTAATGCTTTTGATTGTTGGAAAATTAATTAATTGATATGTGACACTTAAATAAACTTGGAAAAGGAATTTTTGTGTGTTTCTCATGGATAGAATAACATATATATATATATATAAGGGATAGGAATATACCTTTATTGTAAGTGTAGTTATTTGAGAACTTTGAACTTAATGAATCTTAGTGAATTTAATTCTCATAAGAATATAGTGAATTATTTTAGCGAGATGTGTCTATTTGTTATCGAAAGAGACATATGGATAAATTAAGAGTTCTTGGTGGACAAATTAAAAGCGAGAACATAAATCAAGAGAAAATAATATGATTCAAGTGGATTAATTTGGTGAAACTACAATCCTAGAATTTTCTTATAAACTGTTAAAAAAATTAGTTAGTTAAATTGCATCAAACTATTGATTGTTTGGATAAAATCAGATTGAAACAATTTTAGTACTTAACGAACACTAGTAACAAATCTCTGTGGGAACGATATCTTACTTAATCACTTATTACTTGTGACCGTGTATACTTGCACGTTCATGTTCTCTTAAAGAGACAACACTTTCCAACCTTAATAGATAACCAGTTACTTGATTTTCAATACCCTTTTTATCAAGGATCTCCATGTCAAAATCCTGTAGTAAAAGCACCAATCTAATGAGTCCTTGTTTGGCATATTTTTTTGAAAATAAGTATATAATAGTGGCATGGTTGATATACACAATCATTTTAGAGCCTACAAAATAAGCCCAAAATTTCTTCAATGCATAAACGATTGCTAGAAGTTCTTTCTCCATGGTGGCATGATTCAATTCGGCCTCATTAAGGGTGTTAACAACATAATTTATGCATGGAATGACTTATCTCTTTCCTACCCCAAAATTGTACCAATAGTAAAATCAATAGCATTGCACATTACTTCAAAGGGCTACTCTCAATTGGGTGTTATGATTGTAAGTGCATTGGTTAGATTCTTTTCCAATTTCTCAATGGCTTAAAGGCCTTATATGTCAAATTGGAATTGTGTGTTCTTCTTTAGAAGGTTACATAAGGTTTTTAATATTTTGAAAAAAATACCCTTATGAACGTCTTATAAAAATTTGCATGGGCAAGAAAGCTTCTTATATCTTTTACATTGGTTGGAGGTGGTAACTTTCCAATGACTTCAATTTTGGCTTTATCAACTTCAAAACCTTTAGATGAGACTTTGTGACCAAGCATGATACCCTCTTCCACCATAAAATAGAATTTGTTTTAATTATGAACAAGGTTGGACTCTTCACATCTTTGTTGCACCCTAACAAGATTTGCAAGGAATTCATCAAAATTGTTAATGAAGATCGTAATCCATATATACCTTAAGAATTTTGTCCACCATGTCAAATGATATGGATAACATACATCATTTAAAGGTGATTGGTTCATTGCATAACCCAAATGGAATTCTTCTAAAGGAAAAAGTACCATAAGGAAAAGTGAAAGTTATTTCTCTAGTCCTCCAATGCTATTGTTATTACCATGTCAGAAGAGATGGATAAAATACATCATTTAAGGGTGGTTGGTGCATTGCATAACCTAAATGGGATTCTTCTAAAGGAAAAAGTACCATAAGGAAAAGTGAAAGTGATTTTCTCTAGTCCTCCAATGATACTGTTATTTGATTGTAGCCCGAATATCCATCCAATAGACAATAGAAAGAATGATTAGCCAACCTATCTAACATTTAATCCATGAATTAAGGAAAGTGGGAAGTGATCTTTTCATATGACTTTATTAAATTTTATATTGTACATATACACTCTTCAACCCATAACAGTTCATGTTGGAATTAATTTATTCTTTTCATTGGCTATCACTCTCATACCCCCCTCTTAGGCATACATTGAATGTGTCTCATCCATTCATTATATGAGATCAAGTATATAATGCCAGTTTCTAACCACTCCAATATTTCTTTTTTCACCAATTTTATCACAATTGGGTTTAATCTCCTTTGAGCATCACTCCTTGGTTTAGCTCCCTCTTTTATAATAATCTTATCCATGCATACTAAAAAGGTTTTAGATTAGCTATATTCTACCAAGTAGTATTTTTACACTCCTACAAAACACCCAATACTTTATCTTGTTGGCCTCAAAAAAGCTTTGAGGAAATAATCACTAGTAGAATCTCATTAATACCCAAATAAGTATATTGAATATGGTTGGGTAATGGCTTGAGCTCTGGTGTTTATGGTTCTTCAATTGATAACCTATGTCTAGACCTTTCTTCTACACACTCAAAATTTTTATCAAAGCATAATATGGGAGGCATAGCCTCCACAAAATTACCAAGTATGCTAGTTTCATTATGCACATAGGGATCAAGGAAATTTCATCTAGATTAAGAACATCCATATTAACAAAATCATCAACATACAATTTTCTATTAGCATCTTGTAAGAATTAAAATTAGGACATGTATCATCTCCTTGATTTATTTTTCACATGAAATTAAGGCTTGCTTAGGATTATAAAAACAATTAGCATAGCATAACCTAAATCATCCTCATAACTACAGTCCTTAACCATGCCTTCTATAATATTTTCAGCCACATCAACATCATTATTGGTAATTGGGTATTACATAGATTTAAGGGTTCAATTGTTGGTTTTGATTATTGATATAATTAACGAACTTTGGATTTCTTCCATACGTATTTCTAGTATAAGATTCACCATAATGGTCACAAATTAGAAAAGGGTTTTTCACTATATTCATCCCATAGGTGTAGCATCAAAGTTATTTGATAGCCCCAACAATAATGCATTAGTTTTTCTTCTAAGATTGTAAAGGAATTCACATCTACCATTCCAGCAACACTTTTTGGGTTTAACCTTTCTACTGGCCATTGAGAACTATTAGAAGTCATTTCATCTAGTAGTGAAATGTCTTCATTCTCAGCATTTCACATTAAAGCACCTCCAGCTACTGCATCAAGTATAGTTCTAATTTTCCCTAGTAACCCACCATAGAAAGTTTGGATTTTTAACCATGGAGGAATACCATGATGTGCACATTTTCTCAATATCTCTTTGAAGCGTTCATATGCCTCATAGAAAGTTTCTCTACTAAATTGTTAAAAGGAAGTGACAGCATTCCTAAACATGGCTATCTTTGAAGGTGATAAATATTTAGCCAAGAATTTCTAAGTCAAGTTATCCCAAGTGGTGATAAATCATATTGGTAATGAATTTAAGCATGCATATGCCTTGTCTCTAAGTGAGAAGGGGAATAAGCGAAGATGTGTGGCATCTTAGAAAACTCTATTCATCTTAAATGTATCATATAGCTCAAAGAATTTGGCTAAGTTGGAGTTAAGATCCTCATTATCTAACCCTCCCAATTGATTAGATCCATTTAGATCACAGAAGATTTTTGCTCAAAGTTGTTTGCATTGATTAAGTGTCTAGTGATTGATAATTGAGCCCCATCCACTTGTGTTACTACAAATTCCCAAAGAGGTTTAGGGATGATGATGTCTTGTTGATTTTCTAAATTTTCCATATCCCCAAACTGAGATTGGTGTAGTCTTTCTCTTCTTAACCTATACAGAGTTCTCTCTATCTCATGATCAAAAGTTTCAAGATTTGTACTTGCTCCCTAAGCATACAACAAAACTAAAACAAAAATTACATAAACTAGTACTTTTATACTAATACTGATATTAATTATAAAAATATTGCACTTGACTATGACACCAAAAACTTGGTAGCAATTCCGTAAGAATACGGGTTATCCGAGTAATAAAGTGTGTTAAGTATGAGTATCATCCCACAAAAATTCATTTATTTTTTTATAACTAAGTACCAATATACAACAGTTGCAATACTATCTAAGCATGTAATAAGGAAAAATTATCTAAACTACTAATTAAAAATTGGTTCAAAGACTCAAATATTGATTAAATAAATAATGATTAAGACTTGTGAATCCCTTAACCACTCCACATGTAATATCAAATATCGTTGAATGTTATCTATATCTAATTGATTGGCTACATGCTCTTGCATTTCTATGAATCTTTGTCAAGCATTTTTTAGATTATATGAAAACAATTGCATTGTCATGCTATTCATTCACACATCAATTATGATCACATATAACATGCTACACATTCATCAATCATAATTTCATACTATTTCAATTCAAAAGATAAAAATTCTATTACTAATACAAAACCTACTTTGTCATGAATTTGAAATCATATAGGATCAAAATTATTACATCAATTATTAATAGAGAAATTCATTCAACTAAATAAAATCAATTACATGATTTTGTGGCTTGGTTCATAAAAAATCCCAAATAAGAACCTATCCATTCATAATTTTGAAAATCATAACTAAAATATGAGTGCATAAATGTTACAAGACTGATGAAGATAAAGATGTAGATCCAAATTTGATGAAGATTTTTAACTCCTTCAATCTCTCTTGCTATTTATTTAATTGCCTCATTAATTTACTTTACTTGATCTCTCTTTGTAACAATAAAATCTCTATGTTCTTCTCTTATTAGTTGTTAATTGTGTTCTCTTATTGGTGTTTAAATTGGCTAAAATTGGTTCTAATTAAATTAGGATACTTATTAACTTTGATCCAATAGTTGAGATTGAAAGTTGGTATTCAAATCAAGGCTAATGTGCCAAAAGCATACTTCACTTGATCGATCAAAACCCTAGCTTGATCGATCTATGTAATTGTTTGACCCCAACAATGCTTGATCAATGATCGGTCAATCTAACCTAACTCAATTTATTGATACTCTTCCCAATCTCTAACGCTACTTTTCCCATTCGAAGGCATAATGAATTGTTTCTTCGATTGGTCATCAATCGATGTGACTCTACTTTTACCATTATGAGGCATAGCATCCTATTTCTTCGATCGATCGATGATCAATCAAGTCTTTTCTAAATCAATCAACTTTTCTTAATCCTAAATTTGTCCTAATTGCCTATTTTTTCTTCGTTTGATGTATTTTCACCTACATTATCACATTTGAACATAAGATAGATTTTTCAGCAACATTCATCTCAAAACAAGACATAACGAGTTTGAATTGTCCAAATAACTCTATTTCCATAAGGTTATCACCTCCATAACCTATCCATGTGATCAATGTTTATAAATCTTTCATAAAACATCATCTTTGAGTTACCAACATTTTCCTTTTTAATAGTCTCCCATGAATATCTAATTTTTATAACCTTTATCAATCCTACTTTCAAAAACATGTTCTCTTATGGCATCTAGTTTATTTGTATGAATGTTGTCGCATTTCATGTAATGGCATGAAAAATCATTTCGATTGGTTGCATTTTTTCAAGCTACTTATACAAAACTCTCTAACCCTATTAAACATTCTTCTGAACCTCTATGTTTATGCATTCAAGACTTATTCATTTCTATATTTACATCAAAGTAAAAACAATCATTACATTATAAACACATGTTCAAATTATAGAAAATTGTATGCACAATAAAAGCATAAACCAATATTTAACAAATTCAATCTAAATCTAACATATAAACACACATATTTGAAACTTATTGACATTTAAAACATGTTCACATGTTGTAAATTATAACTTAAAAATAAAAAAAATTATGTACATATTTTCACACTCTTTTTTCATAAATTATATTTTTCACATTTAAATTAGTTATTTAAAAACTAACTAAAACATATCATTTATTATATTACAAAAAATATATAAAACAATATATATAAAGGAAATATAAAAAAACATACATATATATATATTATATATATATACACCTAAAAAAATAAAAAAATAAAAATTTAGGAAACATATTAATAATATGTTGTTAAATACAAGAGTATAAAATGATGGAGCCAAGGAGCAAGCACTAGAAATCTAGTTTGATTGGAAGTTGTCTTCTCATATGGAGGCAGAGATGGCTAGAAATGAAGGGAAATGGAATAAAATGACACAAAAATATAGTTTTAAAAGTATATTTCATGCAAACCATTTTTTATCAGTTATTTGTGACAAGTTCATTTCATACATGAACGAGTTACAATCCAACTTATCACAATGTTGTTGATTCAGGAATGTAGCTTGTTGGGCACTATAGGCTTGCTAGTATTCTTCTATGTAGTTCAATATTTCACCAAAATTATGACATTGCTCTTACATAGATAGTTTTGATGAAGGAATGACCATTCTTTCTCTTTAAACAATGTTCATATCAGAATTGAGTTCATCATAATATTTCAAGTTCAATAATTCACTAGGTTGTAAAATAACTTCACTTTTTGAGTAAAGTATCCCTACTTTCTTACATAAAGCAATGATTAACTAGGAGAAAAAGAAACTCAAATGGTGACTGTTAGCAAATAACTTTATCCTATGATGAATTATATTACCTACTTCCATAAGCATTGAATGTGATAGGGTACAATACAATCAACTTATCTCTATCAACAGAACTGTAATATATAGTGGGCATTAATCTTGAATATACAAAGTATTATCAAATACGAGCAATTTTATCTAAATATTTTTCTTCAAATCCTTTATGTTTACCACAAGCATATATGCATTCAACCCCTTGTATAGTTAAGGTCTCCATTATTGTAATACAATCATCATTATTTAAATAATTTTCATACTCATCTTACCCAATATTCACCAAATAATAATGAGCATTTATAACATTTGGTCTAAACTAGACAAATACAACCCGTGCTTTTACTACAATATCAATAACGACAGGAACATTTGCATAGAATTCCTGAATAATGGATTCAATAGCAGCATTTGGTTCTTTTTCCATCCCATAAGTACTATGACATCCTTAATTTCCCAAAAGTGTGTTTTCGTGTGGGGGAGATTTTCAATCCGAAAATTGTATGCTCATCATGACGCATAAAAAAAGAATGTCATAGTGAAAGCGTTTGTACTTCAATCACTTTTTAAACAAAAAACCTTGTGCCGCAATGCAAGAAAAGGCATACCGCGAAGTGAAACCAACTCTTCTTCACATCTAGTTTTACGTTACTCCCTTTTCTAAGATAAATTAAAATACATTTTTGAATTTTTAATATCTAAAATTAATTAATAATCTATGTATTATTTTTCTATTTAAATAAAATCTTAAATTTTTCGAATGTTTTAAGATTTTAAAATATTAGTATTATTAAATAAAGTAATTTTTTAAAAATAAAAGAAAGGAATATTTTTTGAAAATTTAAAATTTAAAAATCTAAAATTAATTGATAACCTAGATATTTTAAAATTTTAAATACAAATCACAATATTTATGACACAAATTTTTTTTAAGATTTTGATAATAAAAATTTAAAAGTGATTCTTTTTGGACAATTGCGCCAAAAATTTGATGTATAAACTTTGTATATTTTTAAATTACTCACAAGTACAAAAATCACTTATAAAAATTATAAGTATAATTATAAGGTTGGTCTAAAGAGGAATCATGTGATTTTAAAATTATTCAATAAATTATTAAAAATGAAAATAATAACCTAAACATTCTATCACAATTGTTTAGTATGATAAATCTAAACTAATGACCTAAAAATAAAGATAGATTCTATAAAATAATTGGCAAATAGACATTTACATTCAGTGAAGAATTTATGGTATATATTAGTTAGTTAATCATGTTTACTCAATATTAATTAAGTTATTAAAAATATAATTAAGTTTATTGAGTCTCCATTTTTAATAAGAAAATATCCTAAGATAGATATCATATTATTTTGTTAATAACAAACCAATTAATATCCTATAGTCAGAATTAACAATTTATTAATTATTAAATTTTGATTTATTTATAAGGAATTAACAAATTAGTTAATTATTGTTTAAGGTCGAACATGTAATTAAACTCTCCATCAAGGTGTTAAAGTTAGGTTTATTATTTAAGTATTTGGAAACTAACTTTCTCATTTTAAATCTGTTATGAAAAATATATCATTAATATATTTTCTAATATTAAATCTTATAAAATCTTTAAAAGAGAGTTCTCTAGATCATATCAAGAATATTTTATCTAACATAAAAGAGTTGACTCTACATCTGATTCTATAATTAAATACTAAATCTAACTCTCATGTTCATTATGAAAATTGCTAAGCTTTATACATTGCTTTAATGAACTTTTATTTAAATCTGGACGAAAAATACAACATAATTCATTTTATAAAAATATTTTATCTACTTTAATATTTCACAAGCATAACAATGTTACTAATATCATATATTATTTATAGTGAGACGTACTTATTTTTAGAAAATGATCATTAAATTAAATATAACATGTAAATAAACACATAAAAATAATCTGAAAAGAATACATTTAAATTATACCTCAATTGTATTCTTCTAGAATCTCAATATTGTTCCTATTCTCAAAAACCTCCTAATAGAATTATCTCCATTGTTTATTGAATTAAAACTAAAGTTGCTACATAAACTAAACTTGTTCCACTCTCAATTTGAGAGAAGAACTTTGAAACTATTAAAACAAAAGAAAAGCTTGAAATAAAATAAGAATTCAACTAAGAGAAGTTGTGGTTATAATGAAGAGTTGGGGTTCAATTTATAGGCGTTGAAAAGGAGAAAATGGTGAATCAAAAGGCAGGTGTCATGGCCAAAATTCTTTTCCACACCATGGCATAACAAGTTATACACGGCTAGAGCTTGATCCAATACACATGCACTATAGTACACAATATTTCCACACCGTGGCATGCAAAAATTCTAGAATGCATGAATCTCACTTAGTTAGCCTGGCACCATAATACATAAATTATCAATGCCATGACCCACATTCCTCTAAACAATCAAAACCCTATTTTCTTGTACATCTTTTTTAATGGTTTATAACATATGTAAGTTTTACGTATGTTATCTTTTAAGCTTAAATGTTGTAATGGAATGCTTTTAGGTACTATTCTTTGAGTGTTAATAAATTAAATTATTTTGAAGTTAAAATACTTGAAACATCAAAACATACCCGTGATTTTGAAAATATAAATTTGCTTTAAAATATAATAAAACTATGCTAATACAAATCTATTTTATCATCTAAATACATCAAATCACAATATACTAAGTGATTTTAAGTGATCATCAATGGGTTATGGGTATATAATAGCTCTGATTTTGCTCAGTAACGAGGGTTAATGAATATATAAAAAATGATTTGCTTTCTTTAGTGCTTTAATTGGATTTGTTTCTAGTTACCATGTATGGTTTTCCATGTATATGTGCTAATTTTGTGTATTGTTGAATATTTTATTAGGTCAGTTTTAATAGAATGGTCTAAAGTTTATTTGCACTTATTTGGGATTAGTAGATATGCTAGTATGATACCAAGTAATATGTACAGTATGATTGTGTGTTACAATGATGCTATTAGAAGTATATTCGGTTTAGGTTTGAAATTAAGAAAGGAACCATTCAAAGTAGAAGCTAAAGACCCTAGGATCAAAGAGATAAAGGAATTGAAAACTGATAGGGAAGGGTAAGATGGGCTTATATAAGAACATGGGGATTGATATGTTGGACTTGTATGTTACCAAATTACCTTTAGCTTTGAAACAACCATTACCTTGTCTTGATATAAACCCTTATGTTAATGTTAGTGAAACATCACATGAGAACCAAACTGAAATCCCAGACAAACAAGTACATGAAGAACCACTGACACCCCTTAAAATTGAAGATCCAATTCCACCTAATACTGAAACACATGAAACACCAATCACAACACCTGAAATAGATTATCCCATCCCATCAGTTCCTGAAACATATGATCCCATCACACATGAACTTGATGGTAAAGATCCCATCCCTCTTGAACCTGAAATAGTTGATCCCATCCCACCTGAATGTCAAACTAATGAACCTATCCAACCTGAACCTGAGAGAGTTGATCCCATCCTACCTGAAACACAATTGCAAATAGAGGAACATATAGTTTTTAACCAAAATCCACAATTTAATGAAAGTCAAAGTCAACCAAATAATCAATATCAACCCCAAGTTGAACCTGAAATTTATGCTTTTTGACTTTTTTCCAAAGGTTACTACCCAAAGCTTATAGAAATTCATGATGAAACTCATAAAAAAAATTGGATCAATTAATGGCGACTTTAACCTTGAAGACTTATCGTTTAACCCTTTCTTGGATCAAAATGATCCTAGCCCTATCCCCACCTATGAAAATCAACAAAGGAGGCATTCTGATAGGATAAGAGGAGGAAGGATAGATGTTTAAATTATTGAGAAGAGAATTACACAAGGGGTTTAGGTGAACAGTTTAATTAGAGTAGTGGAAGAGATGGAACTGATGTTAAGGATAGTGATGATCAAGAATTTGTTAATGATGAAGATAGTGATGTTGAGATTGATGGTAGTGAAAATAGATTTGATGAATTTGATGGTAATGATAACCATGACTTAAATGACACTGACATTGAGGATGAAACAGGATGGGCTAGAAGAGGTGTTAATAAAGTTTATAAGAGTAAGGCGTTTAAAAAACAAGTTGATGGTACTATACAGATTAATATAAGGGATACATTTACTAGAGTTGATGAGTTTAAGGAATTTTTGGAAAAGTATAATACAAGCTGGTTTTCAACCATTTAGAGTTGCTAATTAATGACCGTAAAAAGGTGAATGTTAGGTGTGCATCACCTGAGTACAAATAGAGAACTCATGCATTACTAGGAATTACTATAAGGTGGCGTTTGGTTCGTGGAATGGAATCGGAATCGGAATCAAAATCGGAATGGAATGGAATGGAAAGGAAACAATTTTGTTTGGTTTTACCACTGGAATCAAGCTCAGAATCAGGATTATAGTGTTTGGTTTACCACTGGAATGGAATGAAAAAAGCTGTAAATGACCTTAATACCCCTACATGCTGTAAAGTTCAAATAATGTCATTTAATTACTATTTTTTCGTCAGACAAAATACATTATTGAAATCATTATTTTTCTAAATAAGTATTACTTAATTAAAAAGAAATATATTATTAAAATTATTATTTTTCTAAATAGGGTTTAGGGTTTTGAGGTTTGGGATGTGTGATTTAGGGTTTAGGGATTTAGGATTTGGGGTTATATTTGTAGGTTAAGGTTTAGGGTTTTAGGGTTTTAAGGTTTAAGTTTTAGGGTTTATGGTTTTAGGATTTGAAATTTAGGGTTTAGGGTTTTGGGATTTATGTTTTAGGGTTTTGGGTTTTGGGATTTATGTTTTAAGGTTTAGGGTTTAGGGTTTAGAGATTTGGAGATTTAGGGTTTAGGGATTTGGGGTTTAGGGTTTTAGGATTTGGAATTTGGGGTTTAGGGTTTAGGGTTTTGGGATTTATGTTTTAAGGTTTAGGGTTTAGGGTTTTGGGATTTGGGATTTGGGATTTGGGGTTTATGGTTTAGGGATTTGGGGTTTAGGGATTTGAGGATTTGGGGTTTAGGATTTAGGGTTTTAGGATTTAAGGTTTAGGGATTTGGGATTTATGTGTTTAGGGTTTTGGGATTTTAGGGTTTAGGAATTGAGGTTTAGGGTTTTAGGATTTGGATTTAGGGTTTTGAAATTTTGGGTTTAGGGTTTAGGGTTTTGGAATTTTGGGTTTGAGAATTTGGGATTTGAATTTAAGGTTATATTTTAGGTGGGGGTAAAATTGGGAAAAAATGTTTAGATGGGAATGGAATAATGATTACCAAAGGTGGGAAAAGGAATTGTGATTCCTTCTCTTTTAGTAATCAGATTCCATTCCGCCCTCAATTCCGTCCAACCAAACACACAAAATAGAAGGAATCGATTCTGATTCCATTCCATTCCTTCCAACCAAACGTGGGGTAAGACATTTGTGGTAAAGATGAAGGGAGAACCACATTATTCTCAAAGAGTTGAGAAATAATCTGAGGCAATATCAGCTTGGTTAGTAAAAAAATTTCAAATTATTGTTGATGCAAATCCTGGGATCCATAATGATGTCTTAAGGGCTGAATGTAATAAGAGAAGCAAAATATCGGTGAATGATCTGACTTTGTACAGGACAAGACTACAGGCTAGTCATAATTCCATGGATGACCATAGTGGTAATTTTAAGAAACTCAGAAATTATTACAATGTTCTACTACAGACTAACCCTGGGTCAATGGCAATTGTTAAATGTCAAGAAAGTTAGATTTTTAAGAGGGTATTTTTTAGCCTTGCGGCTTAGAAAAAAGGTTTTTTAACAGGTTTTAAGTCATTCATGAGCATAGATGGATTCCATTTGAATGGTCCTTATGGTGGAATGTTACTAATTGTTGTGTCTTTGGATACCAACAACAATTCTTTCCCAATAGCCGTAGCATTGGTTGAAAATGAAAGTAGTAAGTCGTGGATGTGGTTCTTGAATTTGGTGAATGAACACATTGTTGGTGAAAATATGAGTGCTCTATGTTATATGTTAGATAGGATGAAAGGTTGTATAAATGCATTAAGAAGAATGGTCACTAATGCACATCTTAGGTTTTGTGCTAGATATATTTATGCTAATTTTAAAGGTAGATGGCTTGGGATTAAATTCAAATCAAGTTTTTAGGCAACATCAAATGTAACAAGGGTAACTGAGTTTAATGGCTGCATAAGGAAGATTCAACAGGCTGATGAGGAGCCATATAATTATGTGAATGCTGTCCCAAAAATACATTGGGCAAGGCATTCATTTGATGAAGAGGCAAAGGTGGACCATGTTACAACAACATGGTTAAAAGCTTTAACAAAGTAAGAAGCCACCTATTATACAATTATTTGAGGAGGTGAGGAGAAAATTGATGAGTAAATTAATTAGAAGAAGGGACAAGGAAGAAAGGTGGACTACTAATACACCTCTAACAGTGCATAAAAGAATAAATGAGAATCAAATATTGGGTAGGGGTTTGGAAGTCATTTATGCTGGGAATTGAGAATTTGAAATTTTTGATGTGTCTATAACAATTGCGATAAATTTTAATAGAAGGACATGTTCATGTGGTGAATTCCACATAAGTGATATTCCTTGAAAGCATGGATGTAAGGTTATTGTCAATAAAAGGTTGAGGATTGACAATTATGTTGATCCAAGTTTAATTAGAGATGCTTACTTAAGGACATATTCATCAATCATACTCCCTGTACCAAGTGAGGAAAATTGGATTGAATTAAACAATGTTTTAGAGATCAAACCTTCAGTGGTTGTAAGGAAAGTTGGAAGGCCTCCTACAAAAAGGCATAGAGAACATGGTGAAGTATAAAGGCATAAGAGGAATCAATGACTCAAATGTAGATTGCACAAGAAATTTGGACACAACATGAGATCCTATTTGTTAAATCAAAATAGGAAAATGAAGGTATAGTTATATATATGTAATCATTTACGTTTTCTTAATTTTAAATCTGTGATTGTAATGACCAATTTATGCTTGTTTCCTCGAGGGAAATGCTGCTGGAAACACCAGGAAAAAAAATGAGGAGAACTGTAACTGGGATGTGCATAATAGAAAGGTATAACAATACATATTTGTTTTACTAGTATTGTATTTGTGAAACTAAAACATGCTTGTTTGCTTATTTTTTCAAGAGGAAGACTACTGGAACCACCAAGAAAAAATTGTAAGTTAACCTCCATTTATTTGTTTATTTATAGATATGATATTAACATTTTCGATTTTAGTGAAACAGGATCAATTAATTGGGAGTCAAAGTTAGGAAGATATTAACTTTAGAAAGGTATGACATACATTAAACTTTTTAAGTGATCAGTTTATGTAAAACTAACAACTTTGTTCACATAATGTTAGGGTGTTACACAAAGTGATGTTGCTGGTCCAAGTAAAAAGAGAAAACAAAATAAAGAACAAGAAGTTTTGGGCAATGCATCAAGGCAGCCATATGTATAACTATATTTTCCATATTATTTGCATTATTATAAACTGTATTTATTACTTTTTGTTTGAATAAACTGATGCATGTTGCAATCTGTTTATTTACTGCTTCTTTGAATAAACAGGGAATTATCATACATGAGGTAGACACTGAGGTGAATACCAACAGAAAAAGAAGAAGCTTACCTAATCAAGTTGGTAGTGAAAGAACCATAAACTACATTTTAATTTTTAAATTGTGTATACATATTACATATAATCACAAAAACAATTTCATATTCATGTTTTGTCAAAAAATCAATGGTGATAAAGGCAAAGCTCCAATACAACCCCCTTCCAAGGACAAAACAAAAAAGGCCCATTTAGCTAAATCATTTAGCATGTTCATTTCCTTATGACTATGTTAGGTCATTAGGAATTATTTTGTATTCAAAAAGACTATTAGGATATGTTATCCTTATGTTATGTGTTAGACGGTTAGGTTTTCTACAATGACTGTTAGGCTATATTACCTCCTCTTATTTTGATGCATAGAGTTCATGGATATATGTCAAGGGGTCACAACGTGACCTCATTTGTTATTTTGTATGTAAGGTATATATTGATTCTTACATAGGTTTATTACTTATTATTCTGAACTTGTGGATTTATTTTCATTCAACAACCACATATATTTTATGTAAGGTAAACATTTTTGGATTTATGCATTTCTGGATTTCTAAATTTTTAGATGTTTATTACTTATGATTATGCATTGCTGCATTTTAGATAGTAATTCAATATGTATCTGAATTTTTGTTTGTGGTAACCATTGTTGTATTTTTATCCACATGCATTCTAATTTTTTAAACATAATTTTATTATTCACTTAACAGCTCACACACATACATACTTCTTCTTTCACCACATTACAAATTTCACAAATAAAACTACAATTAGCATAAGACAGAAAAAACATATATTCACCCCATTACATTTTTGAACCCATTTTGCATTGTCATTTCCATATTTTGAATCCTTGCACCATATGTAGCTACTTCAAATCTAACTTCACCGATCTCATTTAACCCACCTTCACATTACAAAAATCACTACATGCACCAGCACAATGATAAGTACTTAAAAAGCACTAAAATTACCATGATTTAATGTACTTTAATTGATTAAATAAAGTTATATTTGTATTATTTTATCATATTTTTGTATAAATGTCTTTTCAAAATTATGAGTATTTTTATTATTTTTCAGGTATTTTCATTCAAAAGTAACTTAAAATTTCGAAGAAAAATATAAGAGGCAATAAATCACAAATATGTTGAGAAACAAAATGAAGAAAATTCAAAAAGATGAAAAAATTGGACAAAATTGGACAAAATAGGTCAAAACTGTCAAAAATGTCAAAAAAGTTGCAATTGTGCGCGCAACCACCCGTACCTACCGAGTCCCACATGCACGTGCACACACCCAACATGCAACTGATAAGAGCCAAATTATTGCATTTTTTGTTATTATTTAAATGTTGATATTAGTGTGAAAATTGTGTTTATTTGATTATTTAATCCACAAATTTCATTTCACTAGTATTTCGTGTTTAAAGTGCAATGTCAGGTAAAATCATGATTTTGGAGAAGTTTTGGGCAAAGTATAATGATCGGAATTCAGTGAAAATAAAAAGAAAACAAAGTTTCAAAATTTAGAAATCCCGCCGCTGGCCAGAATATTCTCCCCGCCGGCGAAAATCTCACGGCAAAAATCTTCCCGAGAGCACGGATTTTGGAAAATTCATCTTGCTGCTGGCCAAGTGATCTCACCGCCGGCCAACATAAACTTTCCGACGGCCAACTGATCTCATCGCCGGCCACATTCATCTCGCCGTTAGCCAAAATCAGCGAAACCAAAATCGTAACTTTTCCATAAATCTCACTGCGACGAGAATAATGTCGCTGCAGGCGAGTTTCATCCGAAAACACATTTTTTATGTTGTTTTGTTCCAAAATTTCCCCCAAAACCCTAGATCTATATATACAATATGATGGAGAAAGAGACCACAACAGAGAGAGCAGATCTAAGTTATTTTTGGATGAGAAAAGGAAATTTTGGAGAGAAAGGTTGGAGAAGCTTGAAGGATCATCACCATTGTTGCTACCAAGTCTTCATCTTCAAGAGTTTTTCATCTCTTCTCCTTATCTTTTATTTTCTGCATTTTATTTAGATTTGTTATTCATGGATTCAATTGAGAATATGTTTTTTCTTTTTTCTATTATGAACTAATTCATTTTTGCTAAGGCTATGATGTAGTTAAATCAAGAAAATCTGATTTCTTGTGTTATCGTTATATGAATTCATTGTTTTCAAGTTGAGTATTTATTTCCATGCTTAATGCTTTTAAATTTCTGATCAAGATTTAGATGATTTGTTGCATTATATTGAGACCGAGAGGAGATGTGTAATGAATGTCTCTTGTGATAAATATCGTATGTTGAATGCGAGTTTGACACCTAATGCATGATGTATGTGGTTATTCTAGAAATTCCATAAATTGTACTGTGCTTATTTGTGATTAAATCTTCATAGAAATATAGTTGGTTTTCATAGATAAGTAATTCTAATATAACTCGAGAGAGAGTATTAGATAAGTTTGGGTTTTTCAACCATCACTTTTAACTTTGATTCTCATATAACATAACTTGAAATCGGATTGAATTGATTTAGCGAAATCAAATGCCTTAGCATTTTTAATCATTTGTGAACAACATTAAATTTTGTTATTTGCGTTTAGTTTTATGTTAATTTGCTTTTAAAACAATTTCAACAATTCGGTTTTCAAATAAAATTAGGGTTAGTCAATTTCGGTACTTAGTAACGCCATTCATAGTGGGTTCGATATCCGTACTTTTGTACACTTTATTACTTGAACAATTCGTACACTTGCGAATTTACGTATCAAGTTTTTGGCGTTGTTTCTGGGAAATGGTTTGATTTTATTAAAATCTATAATACCTAATCTTAGTTTTAATTTGAAGTTAATTTGCTTTATCATTGTTTCATTTTTAATTTTGTTTATTTTTATCTTTTATTTTATTTATCATAAAAAAAGGTAACTTTGTGTTGTTTTTGTGCTAGTTAATTTTCTGGTTGTAGGATTGTTGTATGAGACGTACAAGAAGCCATAACCAATTTCCATTTGATCCAGAGAATGATAGAACATTTAGGCGTCTAAACTGAGAGAGAAGGCATTCAACGTCACCTCCTAATAGACAATCAACTATGGATCCACCATTTGTTGAGGGAGGTGGAAATCATAGAGCTTTGAGGGATTTGGAAATCATAGAGCTTTGAGGGATTATGCTATGCCTAATGTTACTGGAACTACTTCGGGTATAAGGAGGCCAGTTTTTCAAGAAAATAACTGTGAGATAAAACCATCCTTTATCCAAATGGTTCAATCAAATCAGTTTGGGGGAATGTCAAAGGATGATCCAAATGCACATATTGCTTACTTTCTGGAGGTGTGTAATCTTTACAAGATAAATGTTGTGTTTGAAGATGCTATAAGATTGAGGGTTTTTCCTTTTTCACTTTGGGATAAAGCCAAGGAGTGGTTAAACTCATTACAGTCGGGATCAATTACAACATGGAATGAGTTGGTTCAGAAATTCTTGTCTAAGTTATTTCCTCCTGCTAAGACGGAAAAATTGAGGAATGAAATCATATCTTTTGCACAGTACGACCAAGAATCATTGTATAAAGCTTGGGAAAGATTCAAAGAATTTTTGAGGAAGTACCTACATCATGGTATACCAATTTGGCTGCAAGCTCTACATTTTATAATGGGTTGGTTTCAAACTATCGTGCAATGATTGATGTTGTAGCTATAGGGTCTTTAATGGGAAAAACACCGAAGGATGCTCATGAGTTGTTAGAGATTATGGCAGAAAAAAACAATCAGTGGCATTTAGAGTGGGTAATTGAAAAAGACTAGCAGCAGTGCATGAAATTGATTCAGTGAATGCTTTGTCGGCTCAAGTTATTGCCCTTTCAAGAAAGATGGATTCTTTGTCATCCAAATTCAAATCCAAACCAACTATACAATGTGATTTATGTGGTGGAAATCATGCTAGTATCGAGTGCCAAGCTGGAAATCCATTTGCTTCACCAAATGTTGAGCAAGCAAATTATGTTTCAAATTTCCAAAAACCTTAACATAACCCATATTCGAACACCTACAATCCAGGTTGGAGAAATCATCCAAATTTGTCATGGGGAAATAACCAAGGGGGATTCAAACCGTCATCATCTTCCTACCAACCCCAAGAGAAGAAACAAATAGATTTGGAAGGAATTTTGGGAAAGTTCATTGAGGAGACAAGAACAAATTTCAGAAATCAAGAGGCAATTAATAGGGACATCCAAAACCAATTAGGGCAGCTTTCAAAGCAGATTGCAGAAAGGTCTCAAGGATCGTTGCCTAGTGACATAATAAATCCCAAAGAGAATGTAAAAGCTATCACATTGAGAAGCGGAAAAGACTTGAATGGCAAGGGAAATTGGAGAAAAAGATGGAAGAATCTAAAGAAAATCCATCAACATCCCAAGTTGTTCAACCTTCCCCAAATGTGAAATACAAGACTCCTATCCCATATCCTCAAAGATTGAATAAGAAAAAGCTTGATAATCAATTTGATAAATTTTTGGATATTTTTAAGAAATTGCATATTAACATTCCTTTTGTAGAGATGTTGGAACAAATGCCCAAGTATGCAAAATTCATGAAAGAAATTCTATCAAAGAAGAGGAAGTTGGGAGATTATGAAATTGTCATGCTAAATGAGGAGTGCAGTGCAGTTCTTCAAAGAAAAATACCACACAAATTGAAAGACCCATGGAATTTTACTATACCTTGTAATATAGGAAGTTGCAATTTTCATAAAGTCCTATGTGATTTAGGAGCAAGCATTAATTTGATGCCAATTTCTATTTTTAGGAAACTAGGCCTGGGAGAAGTGAAGCCCACTTCAATCTCTCTACAATTAGCGGATCGATCGGTGAAATATCCTCGAGGGGTAATTGAGGATTTTTTAATTAAAGTTGACAAAATTATTTTCCCTGTAGATTTTATGGTGCTTGACATGGAGGAAGATAGAGAGGTACCCTTGATATTGGGGAGACCGTTCCTTGCAACTGGAAGAACATTGATTGATGTTCAAAAAGGAAAGCTCATTCTACGGGTGCAAGATGAACAAGTGAATTTTGATGTTTTTGAAGCAATGAAATTTCCTAGTGAGGAACATTCTTTTTTTCGAATTAACACTCTTGACAGGTTAATCTCATAAATATTTTAGGAGAGAACTCCATTGCTACCACTAGAAGCTTGCCTTGTGAAATCTGTAACAAATGAGATGAATGAAATGAGGAATGATGCTTATGAGAATGCCCGAATATACAAGGACAAGATGAAGGTTTGGCATGATAAGCACATTTTGAGGCGAAACTTTGAGGTGGGACACAAAGTGCTGCTTTATAATTCCCGTCTCAAACTTTTTCCAGGAAAGCTAAAATCTCGTTGGTCAAGACCTTTTCTAGTAACCAAGGTGTTTCCTTATGGAACAATTTAGATCAGTTATGAAACAAAGGGAACTTTCAAGGTAAATAGACAACGATTGAAGCCATATTTTGACGGAGAATTCAACAAGCAGAAAGAATGACATAAAGTCTTGCTAATGACTATAACTTAACGCGCTTAATGGGAGGCAACCCATCATATTTGTTTTCTCATCTTTTATCTCATTTTTTTAGAAATTTTAAATTTTAAATTTTAGCTTAAATTTTAAGTTTTGGTAAATTATTAGTTAGATTTTAAATTCGGCACTTTATTTTATGATAATCTTATTTTTAATTAAATTTGCTTATTTTATTTGCCTTCCAGGTAAAAAAAATGTGACAATGATTGATTTTCTTTTATTGTTAACCCCTTGATTTAACAAATTATTGTGACTATGATGGTTGATGAGTGCTCAAAAAGCAGTAAAATTACCATGATTTTATGCTCATTAATTGATTAAATATATATATATATATATGTTTTATCATATATTTATATAAATTTGTCTTTTTCGGAATCACGGGTATTTTTATTATTTTTCAGGTATTTTCGCTTAAAAACGTAACTTAAAGACTCAAAAATGAATACTGGAAGCAATACATCACATTTATATTACTAAATAAATGGGGCAAGGTCAACAAATATGGAAAAAATGAACAAAATGGGTCGAAAAGGTCAAAACTGTCAAAAAGGAGAAAATCGCGCCCGGAGTAGCCCATCCATGTAGCGCTCCGGCCAGTAGCCGAGCTGCGGCTGCTGTTCATCCGCGTAGAGGCTGGCGGCGGTAGTGTTCATCGCGCCAAGATCTTGTGGCGATAGAGTGCTGTTCATCGCGCCAGCGCCACCACAGCGGCCGATGCCATTTCGCTCCATTTTTCACGTGCGGTGCGCCGTGGCGTCATACTTACGTCATTAATGACCTCGACATTTCCATTCTGGCGTTTTTGCATTTTTACTCATTTTTCTCTCCATCCTCGCTATAAATACCTCGCCCTTCAACTTCAAAAACACACCTCAAAACAACCTTCTCTCTCTTCTTTCTTTCTCTCCGTTTCTTAGTTTTTAGGTTTTTTAGTTTTCTTATGTTTTAGCTAGTTTCTCTTAGTTTTAGAGTTCTTCCCTTTTTGGGAAGAACTAGTTATGTTTTGTAATTTATTAGCTTTTTGATTCAATAAATGGGAGTGAAAATTCCGTTTGGAGGGATTTTCTAGCAGACGGAGATGGCATCGAAGTACTATAAGGATTTTATTTTCTTTGATTTATTTTTTATGCTTTATTCTTACATGTTATATTTAATTTGTGTGTGATTAAATTTAAGCGTGCTGGTATTGTAAACATGATATAATAATAACGTTGTTATGCTTGCGAAACTTTAAATAGGTAAAAATCTCTAAAATGAATTGATTTTATTTTTATTCAAGATTTTATATTAAGAATGTTAGAGAAATATATTATTTTTCATTACAAACTTAAATCAAAAAATTAGATTTTAACGTTTAGTTATCGGTTTGATTTAGAGTAGTGCTCTTTTATTTGTTGGTCTGATCATAGGTAGTTAGAGTGAAGTTCTATTTCAAAGTTTTTATAAAAATTATTATCTGAAAATGTATTAATGACAATGTGTTTTAGGTAGTAGTTTTAAAACTTGAAAGTTAGTACTCGGATAACTAAATTCTTAGGTTTAATTTGGACCTTATTGAATAAAGTTTATTTGTCTAACCCGCTTAAAAGGTGGCATTTAAATGGTTCATTTTCAATCTCTTAGAAAAAGAATTAATTTAATTAACCAAGTTAGTTATCAACCCCACCCGTAGGTGTTAATTGATTTGTTTAGTTAACAAAGAATATCTTTACCCCACCAAGGTGGTATTCATACAAAAAGGGAGAATCAATAAATATCAATTCATATCTTTAATAACCTAGATAATATGAGCAAGCGTAATTAACTTAGTTATTATATCCATAAATACTCACCATTATAAAAGATAAAATTTGCATGAATGTTTATTGAATCTATGTTTATTTTTTATGTTATTAGATTAAAAACACAAAACCCAAAATATGCGTGACGGATGTTTAGGATTTAATTTAAGTTTTAAAAGTTTGAATAATATATTAAAAACCACGTACATTCCTTCCTTAGATCTACCTTGGGAGTATACTTATCATTTTCTACGAAATGATTCGTTACTTTCTTGAGAGTTTTATAAATATAAAACCAAAGTATTGATGAGGATCGGCGATCTTGGGTTTTCGCTCGTCAAGTTTTTGGCCTTGAATTCTTGTGGATGGCATCAAAGTTTTTGGCAATCAGGATTACGCTACTTGAAGTTTTGGCACCACAATGACGTCATCTTTGATGTCGCCAATGACCTCGGCATTTCCATTACTGCGTTTTGCATTTTTTAACATTTTTTACTCATTTTTCTCTCCATCCTCACCTATAAATACCTCCACTTCACTTGAAAAACACACTTCTCTCTTCTTTCTTTCTCTCCATTTCTTAGTTTTTAGGTTTTTTAGTTTTTCTTATGTTTTAGCTAGTTTCTCTTAGTTTTAGAGTTCTTCCCTTTTTGGGAAGAACTAGTTATGTTTTGTAATTTATTAGCTTTTGATTCAATAAATGGGAGTGCAAATTAGTTTGGAGGTTTCTAACAAGGAATAGCATCAATCTATAAGGATTTTATTTTCTTTAGGTTATTTTTTATGCTTTATTCTTACATGTTATATTTAATTTGTGTGTGATTAAATTTAGCGTGCTAATATTGTAAACATGATATAATAATAACGTTGTTATGCTTAAACTTTAAATAGGTAAAAATCTCTAAAATGAATTGATTTTATTTTTATTCAAGATTTTATATTAAGAATGTTAGAGAAATATATTATTTTTTCATTACAAACTTAAATGTTGAGAAAATTAGATTTTAAGGTTTAGTTATCGATCGATTTAGAGTAGTGCTCTTTTATTTGTTGGTACAATACGCCGGTAGTTAGAGTGAAGCTTCTATTTCAAAAGTTTTATAAAAATTATTATCTGAAAATGTATTAATGACATGTTTTCGATAGTAGTTTTAAAACTTGAAAGTTAGTACTCGGATAACTAAATTCTTAGGTTTAATTTGGACACCTTGAATAAAGTTTAAGCGTCTAACCCACCAAAGGTGGCATTTAAATGGTTCATTTTCAATCTCTTAGAAAAAGGAATTAATTTAATTAACCAAGTTAGTTATCAACCCGCCCTTAGGTCTTAATTGATTTGTTTAGTTAACAAAGAATATCTAACTTATGAGTGGTATTAAATACAAGGAGAATCAATAAATATCAATTCATATCTTTAATAACCTAGATAATATGAGCAAGCGTAATTAACTTAGTTATTATATCCATAAATACTCCGCCCATTATAAAGATAAAATTTGCATGAATGTTTATTGAATCTATGTTTATTTTTAGGTTATTAGATTAAAAACACAAAACCCCAAAATATCGTGAGGATGTTTAGGATTTAATTTACGTTTTTAAAAGTTTGAATAATAAATTAAAAACCCACATACATTCCTTCCTTAGATCGACCTTGGGAGTATACTTATCATTTTCTACGAAATGATTCGTGCACTTGCGAGAGTTTTATAAATATAAAACCAAAGTATTGGCAGAATCGGCGATGCCGGTTTTCGTTCATCATGATTTTGGCGCCGTTGCCGGGGATGAGTCCGTTGCGGGGATGGCATCAATGTTTTTGGCAATCCCAATTCTGCTCATCAAGTTTTTGGCGCCGTTGCCGGGGATGGCATCAAAGTTTTTGGCAATCCCTATTCTACTCATCAATGGTGCACCTAACTCTTTTTCTCTTCGTGATGACGATAGCCATTTGCAGTTTTTCTTTATTACATTGAGGACAATGTAAGATTTTGGTTAGGGGTACAGTAAACGGTAAATCTTTTCTTTGCTTCATTTTTAGTAGTTTTTTGTGTGTTTATTTGTGTTTAATTTTGATATTCCATTTATTTTTCTGCATTTTGATTAAATTTCTTTTATTTCTTTATTGTCTTATTTTTATTTTTTCTCATTTGCATTTTACTTGTTTTAATTTGCACGTTGATGATAATAATGTGATTGTGATAACAAGTAGCTTTTAGAAGACATTAAATTTTGCTTCGGTTTAAAGATAATTTCAAATGTTGATTTTACCAAGTTGGCGACTCTTTTGGTATGTGGTATGATTTGGTTCATTAGTCTAAATGCTTAGAGAAGGCTTATGTGCGAATTTTTCATGGACATTTTTGTGATCTCAACAAACTCTAGAACTCATTTGAAAACCTCTTGAGCCTATTTAAATATATTGTTAGCTTTATTTTTCTTTCTTTTTGCCTTCTATAACCTACCCTTTGTTTAGCCAATATATATATATATATATATATACATATAATTCCTACCTTATTTGTTAAGAGCACTTAATTATTATTCCACATATATTGGAAGAAATTGGTTGGGGGTTGTGTTTAGAGAAAAAAAGGGGGGGGAGGCTTCACACTCTAGTAATTAAAAGATTGTTAGTGATGGATGTACTGAGGTGACAAATTGAGGAAGAATTTTGTTTATCTTTGGAAAAATGGGTTATGATCAGAAGAAACAATTTGGGTTAAATGATATTACTCTTTTACTTCATTGGTTGTGTTTAATCTAATAAGTGCTATTATTTGTATTTTGACACTTCCCGGTCTTTCTTAACCAAATACCTAAGCTTAACATTACAAGCCTCATAAAGTCCTATTGATCCGAAGTGGTGTATTTTCCTTCATTAGTGGAGAGAGTTTTGAAAAGTGAGCCTATGGAGTTTGAGATTTCACCTTTTTGTTTGTGGATATTATGCATAATATTATCCAGGAATTATAGCTATTGGTTTATGGTTTGATGGATTTTTAAGATTCAATAACAAAAGTGAAATTGGCATTTGAGATTTCTTAAAGCTTAGGTGACATTTAATTATACTATGTGTTGTGTGTTATTTACAATTTTTGAGACATTTGGGAAAATTAATTGTTGTGTGATTTTATTGTTTTGAGTTAGGATAGTTATAGGTAAGATGTTTGTGGGTATCATCACTGGAAGCGCTCACGAGACTACAACCCGTCCTACTAGGGCTGCCTAGGGGTTTAAAGGCTTATTCCATACGCTTAATGTAATTTTGTAAATATAATAAATGTTCTTTGAAATTTTCTCTTAATGTCTCCTTTGAATTTATTAAATAGAACGCTTTTCTTGCTAGATACTAGCAAGAAGCTGGTTAGGGGCTGTTGATAAGAGCCAAATTATTGCATTTTTTGTTATGATTTAAATGTTGATATTAGTGTGAAAATTGTGTTTATTTGATTATTTAATCCACAAATGTCATTTTACGGGTATTTCATGTTTAAAGTGCAATTTCAGGTAAAATCATGATTTTGGAGAAGTTTTGGACAAAGTACAATGATCGGGATTGAGTGAAAATAAAAAGAAAACAAAGTTTAAAAATTTAGAAATCTTGTCGCCGGCTAGAATATTCTCGCCGCTTGTGAAAATCTCACGGAAAAAATCTTTCCGAGAGCACAGATTTTGGCAAATTCATCTCGCCGCTGGCCAAGTGATCTCGCCGCCGGCCACATTCATCTTGCGGCCGACCAAAATCGTAACTTTTCCAGAAATCTCGCTGCGGCGAGAATAATGTCACCGTTTCGAGTTTCGTCCAAAAACACATTTTTTATTTTGTTTTGTTCCAAAATTGCCCCCAAAACCCTAGATCTATATATACAATATGATGGAGAAGGAGACCACGGTAGAGAGAGTAGATCTGAGTTATTTTTGGAGGAGAAAAGAAAATTTTGGAGAGAAAGGTTGGAGAAGCTTGAAGGATCATCACCATTGTTGCAACCAAGTCTTCATCTTCAACAGTTTTTCATCTCTTCTCCTTATCTTTCATTTTCTGCATTTTATTTAGATTTTTTATTCATGGATTCAATTGAGAATATGTTTGTTCTTATTTCTATTATGAACTAATTCATTTTTGCTAAGGCTATGATGTAGTTAAATCAAGAAAATCTGATTTCTTGTGTTATCGTTATATAAATTCATTGTTTTCAAGTTGAGTAATTATTTCCATGCTTAATGCTTTTAAATTTCTAATCAAGATTTAGATGATTTGTTGCATTATATTGAGACCGAGATGAGATGTATAATGAATACATCTTGTGATAAATACCGTATGTTGAATGCGAGTTTGACACCTAATGCATGATGTATGTGGTTATTCTAGAAATTCCATAAATTGTATGTGCTTATTTGTGATTAAATCTTCATAGAAATATAGTCGGTTTTCATAGATAAGTAATTTTAATATAACTCGAGAGAGTATTAGATAATTTTGGGTTTTTCAACCATCACTTCTAACTTTGATTCTCATATAACGTGATTTGAAATCGGATTGAGTTGATTTAGCGAAATCAAATGCCTTAGCATTTTTAATCATTTGTGAACAACATTAAATTTTGTTATTTGCATTTAGTTTTAAGTTAATTTACTTCTTAAAAAAATTCAAAAATTCAATTTTCAAATAAAATTAGGATTAGTCAATTTTGGTTCTTAGTAACGCCATTACTTGTGGGTTCGATATCCGTACTTTTTTACACTTTATTACTTGAACGATTCGTACACTTGTGAATTTATGCATCAGCAACCAGCACACGTCTGAACACATGCTGCTAGTTCACTCAGCCAATACACGCCTGGCACCCGGCATACCGATTTCCACCCACGCTAGCACACACTTACGCCATGTCTCACGCGAGCCAACACACTCCTACGTCGTGTCCTGCATGCACACGTGTGCTCCAACTACCCATCTACCCCACATTCGTGCCAGCCTTTCCAAACTCGTCCAAATTCAAAATTTGAAATATATTCCCACCTTTTTTGGTCTTTTTCTCACCTTTTAGTTTTAAGTTCTTCTATTTTTGAGAAAAACTAGCTATGTTGTTATAGATTTGTAGTTTTTGATTCAATAAACGGAAATGAAATTCTGTTTTGAGGTTTTCTAGGGGGAAATCAAAAATACCCCCAAGGTTTTTAATATCTTCATAAATACCTTTAACGTTTACAAAAAAAGATACAATACCCATGAGGTTAAGGTATCTTCAAAAATGCCTTTATTATTTAACAGAAGTTAAATAAACCGTTAAAAATTAGAACAAAATTTGAAAAGTCTTTTCGACCCCTACCTATATAGCTTTTTGAATGTTACTGTTCAGAATATTATCGCAAATACCCCTAAGGTTTTTCTTTTCTTCAAAATTATCCATGTTACAGTAATTAATTTATCTTCATCAAAAATACCCTTGTTATAATAATTAATTTACCTTCACCAAAAATACCCCTGCTACAATAATTAATTTAACTTCATCAAAAATACCTCTGATACAATATTTAATTTATATTCATCAAAAATACCATTGCTTCTCAATAACATGATATAAATATTTTTCAAAAATACCCATACTCAATAACCTGCTATAAATAATCATCAAAAACACCCATAATCAATAATAAGCTATAAATATTCATCAAAAATACCCCTAATCAATAATAAGCTATAAATATTCATCAAAAATACCCGTAACTTTAAATCTAAAGTACATTATTCAATACATATCATACATCCACATCCATATTCTCATACCATATTAACCTGCTCAATAATAGTTGATATTCACATTTCACGTACACATTCACATTAACATTCCATACTTACTTGTTGAATAACAGTTCACATCCACATTCACAATCTATATTACAATATAAATTCTTACAATATCTAAGGGGAGAGGACACCATAAATGAGTTCAAATACAAAAAAAAGGTACAAAGATCATGTCATGTCCCCCAAAACCCAGTGTATACATAAACTTTGAGTTATAAAAGATTTCCTTCCAAATCAAATTCATTGTCCCATTTACTTACATATTTTAAAATAAAAATTATAGAATAAATCAAAGTCCTATTTTAAAAGGCTCACTTTGACTTGTTGATTCTCCCATCTTCTGCTTCTTGTTGATTGCATCCCCACTATCTATCACCTTATTTATGAACAGTAAATTAATTTATGGTATAAGAAGTAATGCATAATAAATATTTTATACAATACATTACCTGAGTTTGATTAGTTCTTTTGTTTTTCTTTTTCTTGATCACCTTCTTTGAAGTTGTTTCCTAAATACAATTTAAAGTTAAATATAATTAACCAAATATATTTAATAAATGAATAGTTATAATTTTACTTGAGTTTCATTACTTGGAATCTTTAACTTCTCCCTACATGTCCTCTGATTATGACCAAACTGATTACAATACCCACATTTCAATCCTTGCGACCTCTCATGTTTCTTTGGTTCGGTAGCTTCCCTATGTCTCTCATTTGGTGGTCTCTTTTCTTTGGTTTATAAATTGGTGGAAGTATTTAATTGATCACTAGACATCATAACCTACTCTTTCTCAAATGGAATAGGGTGAATCAAAGAGAAATATGTCTTCAAATACAAAGCCTTTGTAAAATATGGATATGCATAGTCCGCAATCTTATACCTTATATCCATAATACAAGCAACACCATGCTTACAGGGTAAACCACTCAATTTCCACCCATAACAACTACATGTCCACTTATTTAAATTAAGCAACATGTTGCAATCATCCAATACTTCAAATATTCCATCTCTAACATACAAGACCTTTAAAAATCATCCTTCATCTTGTCTTTGAAGAATGTATTTCATTACATTTGGTGGAAAATGAGTAGTCCACTTCAAAGCCCCTTCATTCCTCTTCATTGTTAGCCACATCAATTTTCTTCTAACCTCTTCAAATAAATCCACAATAGGTCTAGACCTCACTCTTTTCAACCAATTATTAAAACTTTCAATCATGTTATTAGTCACATGCTCAACTTTTACAACATCATCAAAAGTATGTCTACTCCAATGTGAAGCTTGAATCTTACTTAAATATTTGTGTGTTTCATGCTCTTCTTTCTTAATTTCATTCATCAAATCATTAAATTTAGTTCTTCTAGTTGCTTTAGATGCTATCCAAAACAATGATCTCATTTTCAGGCTTGTATGCTTACATTTCAAGTTGGTATAAATATGGCTAGCACAAAATCTGACATGTGAAATTGGGAAAAACGTATCGATTGATGCAACAAGACCTTTTTTTCTATCAGACATGAAACACATCCTTCTATTTTCAAACTCCCCAATATATTGGTCCAATAAAGCCATGAACCACATTCAAGTTTCATTATTTTTGGATTAAGCCCAAGCAAGGGAAATTGGAAACTAACCTCCATTAGCATCCAATCCAACAACAATCATCAAAACACCTTTATATGGACCCTTTAAAAACCATCTATCTATACCCTTTGTTTGAAGCGGATAGGCTAATGAATCATCTCCTAAAACAAGGGCTGGCATTTGGTATTGGAATATGAGTATCAAAAATTGCAATTGATCTTGCGTTGGTTCTTAAAATCATATGACAATATTGCCTTAGTTTTGAAAAACTAACAATATGGTAACCCAATTCTCCATCACAAGCAATTTTCTTGCCCTATACAATGTCAAGTCAAGTATAGATATACCCCATCTTCTTGTATACTCAGCAGCCAATACAAGGATATTTACATTAGGGTTTCCCATAACTAATTCCTTTAATTGAGAAGCTAACCAAGAAGATGTTGCATATCTTTGTTTTTTAACTTTTTTGACACAATGTCTCTCTTTATTGTCTGCTGGTTCAAGTATCTTGACCATAAAGGTTTTCTTATCAGTTCCAACAAAAGCATGTATCCTCAAACCACAATTAGGTGCTTTACACCTTGTAGTTACTCGGGTTTTGTCAACTTTAACCTTTTCACACTGAAACTCAAATTGAACAATGTACTCTTGTAAGATAGCTTTAAATTCTTTAGCATCCTTAAATGTATCTCCAACTTTGAAGTCAATTCTACCATCACTTCTTCTCTTAAATCGCCTACCTTAATACTAGCTACTAAATTTTCTACCACTTTTTCCTTGATAATCTTCTAGGTTAGTATGACTGATATAATGGGCATTTTCATCCCCTAAGTCCTAAAGACTTTCATCAGTATCATAAATTTCATCATCATCTTCATCATTTCTAATATCATCATGCCAATCGGGATCCTCATCATCACTGCTCAAAGAATATTTCTCATCTAATGTTCATCTTCAAATTTAACAATTGTTTATGCTTTATATTTTTTCAACCTTTTACAATTCCTTGAAGGTTCACCCTCGTTTTGGCTATTACTAGTTGGAAATGGATCAAATGAATCAAGGTTAAGTTCATCGATGCCATAGCGAGATGGTTCATTTTGTAATTGGTTTGGTAATATAGCTCGTGTTCCCTTGAAACTCTGATATTCTAACAAGGGGGGTGAGAAAACCACTTCGAAAGGATTGAATTCTACATACAAGTCTAACCTTTGCTTTTTGTTATCCCTATAATCCCTCATCAATTCTTACAATTTATTATCATTTTTTAATACATTTTGTTCATAACTATCAACTTTATTTGCTTCAATCTTAAAGTTTTCTTTTTTAAGTGTCAACCCCTCATTCATAATAGCCTTTTTAGCATCATGGAAGCAACAAATGAGACTATATTCATGAGCAAGTATAAGACCAGCCCATCTAACTTTACCAAATATATGGACATACACACTGGCTTATTCACTCATTTTTATCACCATGTATAACAATCAAAAGTATTTAAAAAAAATGCATTACTCATGAACATTAACACACAATATCAAACATATGATCGTGCATGAACTTGATACAAAATAAAGCACACAATATTATGGCCCATTTTCCACATTTTGGTTGTTTCCCTGCTATCATAGTTTTTTTATAAGAATTATTATGTTAAATTATAATTGTTGAAAACATCATCATCAAAATCTGATTTTTTTATATATTGTCTCAAAACAAAGCACAAAAAAGATAAACCCTAAATAATATTATATAAATCTGGAATATTATCGTAAATACCCCTAAGGTTTTTTAATTAATATCAAAACTACCATAGTAAGGTAAATCTAAAAAAACGATTAGCTAGTTCACAAAATAACCATACAACTAGAGTATCAAAGCAAACGACCACACAATGGGTTCTAAAATATAGATTAAAGATAAGATTATACTTCATCAATACAAGTAGAATATTGTCAAACAATGGGTTCTAAAATACAAATTAAAAGAAGATAAAATACAGAATCAAATATGATGAAATGATATTCTACCAGAATACATGCAAGTGTGCTTAAAACCCATATTTTTTATCCACACAAACCAAATACAAAATATATATATATGAAATAATAAGAAATCAGTCATCTTATACCTATTATTCTAGAACGATGGGTCACATTAGAGCAACAGGTGACATGTTGTATTTTCTCATGAGGATGGGTTCTGTAATGGATATGGTGACATGATGAGTTTGTTTCCAGCGAGGGTAAGGGTAAGGGTAGTTCGTAGGATATCTATAAAGGTGGTTCATAAGGGTATTTGCGATAACAGTGAGGGATTTGGTGATTGCAAGGATATCCATGAGGTTCAAGGGATGGGATTGGAATGAGTCGTTCGATAAAGGAGTGGGTGGTTGGAATGAGTCGCTCGGTAAAGGAGTGGGTGATTGGAACAAGAAAACCAAGGAGGCTGGAAGGGTGGTGTGAGGCTGGGAGATGAGGAAGCGAGGTTGCATGAAGAAGAAGAGTAAGGTATAACAAGGAAGAGAGTGACACATGAGTGATATATGTATAGGGGAGATTACCATTTTGCCCCTAATGTTAAACGGAGATATAACGTTGATAACATTGAAAGATAGTTTTGATATTAATTAAAGCTCAGGGGTAATTTTGATGAAAAATAAAACCTCGAGGGTATTTGCGATAATATTCTTTTTCCATCAATAGAATTAGCATCAAAATTCTATAAGGAGTCTTTTAAGGTATAATTTTAATGGATTATTTACAGTTATTTTTTTATATTTTATTCTTATATATGTTATATTTAATTTTTCTATGATTAAATTTAACATGACTGCCTGTTTGTAAATGTGATACAATTATAACTTTGTTATGCTTATGAAATATTAAATAGGTAAAATATTTTTATAAAATAAATTGATTTTTTAATTCAAGATTTTATATTAAGGATGTTAGAGAAAAATATATTATTTTTCATTACAATTGCCCGATAGTTAGAGAGAAACATTTCTTAAGAATGTTAGATTTTAAGGTTTAAATATCTAGTCTAAATGAGAGTAATACTTTTTATTTGTTGGTACAATCGTTCGATAGTTAGAGTGAAATTCTATTTCAAATTTTTTTATAAGAACTATCATTCAAAAATGTATTTATAACATATTTTCAATAATGATTTTAAAACTTATAAGTTAGTACTTGGATAATTAAATTCTTAGTTTTAATTTAGACACCTTAAATAAAGTTTAAAATGTCTAATCTCACCAAAGGTGGCATTTAAATGGTTCATTTTCAATCTCTTAGAAAAAGGAATTAATTTAATTAACCAAATTAGTTATCAACCCCACCCATAGGTGTTAATGAATTTATTTAATTAATAAAGAATATCTAACCCCACAAAATGTGATATTTATATAAAAAAAGAAAATCAATAAATATCAATTTATATCTTAATAACCTAAATAATATGAGCAACCATAATTAACTTAATTATTATATATCCATAAACACTCCACTGTTATGAGTGATAAAAAATTATATTATTTTTTATTGAATATAGATCTATGTTTATTTTTTATGTTTCTAGATTAGGAAACACACAAAACCAAAATATCATAATAGGATGTTTAAGATTTAATTTTGTTTTTAAAACTTTGAATAATAAATTAGAAACCACGTATATTCCTTCCTTAGATCGATCTTAGGAATATACTTATCATTTGCTATAAAATGATTCGTACACTTGCGAGGGTTTTACAAATTATAAAACCAAAGTATCCATAAGATCGGTATGGCATTGCATGCTGATCTTGCCTCATCAAATTTTTGGCGCCTTTGCCGAGGAATTGATGTTGTGCTCATCAAGTTTTTGGTGTCGTTACTAGGAAAGAAATAACGTTTTTAAATTATTTATCAAAATTTTGAAAAACATTTATACTATAAATAATTGTGATTTTTTTAAATTTATTGGGAGTTAAAAAAAAGAGATTAAAAAACATTTCAAAAAAAATAATAAAACATTTTCAATTTTTTTAAATTTTTTTTAGAAAATATTTAAATAAAAAACTCTTTAAAAACATAAAAAAAACTAAATAACTTATATTTTTACTTAACTTAGTTTATTAACTTAATTAACTTTAACTTAATTTATTAACTTAATTAATTTAGTCACAATGTGTACAAAGAAGGTGTTAAGAAACAAAAGTATCATCTTGTTGGGACACATAAAAATGTTGGTCCATACAACAAATTCCTTGATGATGTCAAGGAATAAATGGAATCATATTTGAAAAGTAAGACAATAATGAAGTAATTATCAGAGCAACATTATGAAGAGATGATTAGCTCAAATTCTTATTTTGGTGAAGGTGATATGCCATTAGTGCAAGAAGTTGATATCTCTATTTTCTAAGGATGCCTTTAATCCTAGTGACTCAACGAGAGGTGTTTGTGGACCAACGAATATATTAATGATCAATTTGAGTGGAGATGGAGAGATCCAAGAGGAAGAAAGTGTACCTTCAAATATGAAGGAAGCTACAAATCAAGTTTGTTTCAAAATTGGAAGGTTCTTTTTTGAAAATTGACGCAGGACGCAAGCACGAATGTGTTAATATTATGAAAGAACTTAGGAAATAATAAAGATAGGAGCAAAATTTATACTAGTCAAACTCACTCTCTAACAAGAAGTCCTCGTATTTATGTTATGAAACAAAGATAAGGAAATTATTATCTAGGCAAGAACTCTATCAAATTTAGAATAGGACAAGCCTAAGTATGTTATCTATTATTAGAAGAGCATTCTAGAAACTCTAGAGTAGGATTAGCCTAAAGATATTCCTCTAGCTCATGAATAAGAGGAGTTCAACTTTCAAATGAAAGAAAGAAGAGTCATTCCTAAAAATTAGGAACAAGGGAAAAAAGAGAAAGAAGAGAACTTCTTTAATATAACTAAATTGTTTATTTTCTAGGATGACTTATACAAGCATAGGGCCTAGTAATTTATAGTTGAAAAGTTCCTAAAATAGTTTAAAAAGTTTTCATGTGGGACTTTAGTAACAAAAAAAAAAAGAACTCTAAATAAAACAAGCTATTACTTTAGTAGAAATCTAAACAAATTAAATTACTTTCCCTTTTCTAATCTTATTCCGTATTATTCCCTTCCAATTATTTAAAAATCATCCTCAATTTTTCTTATGGATAGAGTGGTTCTGGTGAATGGTAGTCATAAATATCTAATACATTGAACGTTACTGAGATGACCATATCTTTGGGTAAGTCCACTATGTATGCATTATCATTTATCCTTTTCAATATTCGACAAGGCTCATATTTCTTATCCTTTAGCTTACTGTATGTCCCAATAGGAAGGATTTCTTTTCGAAAAAATACCATCACCATTTCTACTTGACAAATTTTCTTTCTTTTGTGCTTGTCGGTTGTTGCTTTATACTTGGCATTGGACTCTGTAAGCTTTTGTTTTACTTCTAAATGAATAGTTTGAATCTTATTTCCCATTTCCTTGGTAGCCTTGCTTCTCCCATGAATCTTTTGATGATTAACCAAATCCAATGTATACTTTGGGGATTTCACATATATAACCTCGAATAGGGTCTTACTAGTTGAACTATACATGGTACTATTGAAGGAAAACTCAACTTGTGCAAGAGTGAGGTCCTACTACTTTGGTTTGTTGTTACAGAGATAACAAATCATATTACAAAGTGTTTGATTCATTACTTTTGTTTGACCATCTATTTGAGCATGTCCAGTGCTACTAAAGTTGAGTGATGTATCAAAGCATGCCTATAATTTCCTCCAAAAATGAGAAAGAAATTTTGTGTCTCGATTTGAAGTAATTGACCGTGGAACTCCATGTAGACAAACAATCTCTTTGAAAAAGAGCCTTACAATATTCGATGCATTTGTAGTTTTGCAACATAGGATAAAATGCATCATTTTGGAAAATCTATCAACAACAACAAAAAATAAGTCTACACCCAGTTAGATTCTTGCAAGTCCTAGCATAAAATCAATGGATAATTCTTCCCAAATTGTTTTAGGGATGTGAAAAGGTGTATATAATCTGGTATTTTGAGCTCGCCCAATGGATGTTTAGCACACATAACACCTTTGGACAAACTTGCTAACATGTTTTTCAAGTGAGGCCAAAAGTACCTTTCTTCAATAAGGGCAATGGTTTTATCTCTTCCAATATGTCCACTTAATCCTCCAAAATATAAATCTCAAATGATTTTATTCCTTAGTGAAGTCTTAGGGATACAAATTTGGGTGCCTCGAAATAAGTATCCCTCATGTATGTGTATGTTTCTTGCATCTTGTTTCAAATGAAACTTTTCACAAAGGTTCTTAAAATCTTCATCTTTAGCATATATATCCCTAAGATATTCAAACCTTACAACTTCATTGCTTAAAGTGACCAATAGGGTTGTCTTATGACTCAATGCATCAGGCACTTTGTTATATTGACTAGACTTATTTTTTTGAACAATAAGGAAATTTTTGTAGATAGGAAATCCAGTTGGCATGTGTCCTGTTGGCCTTAGTATAATAGTTGATAAGCTTCAATGCCTCATAATTAGTGAACAAGACAAGCTCCATTTAAATGAGATAATGTTCCTAGTATTTCAAGGTGTGAAATACTACATAGAAGTCAAGTTCATATGTAGTCCACTTTTGTCGTGCTTCGCTGAGCTTTTCACTAAAGTAAGCCACTAGCTACCCTTCTTAAGATAGAATAACTCAAATTCTTACTATCAAGGTATCATATTCCACTTGAAAGATCTTATCAAAGTCTGGCAATACTTACACTAGGGCAAAAGTCAGCTTCTCTTTCAAAATTGGAACCTTTTTTCTACTTCTTCTCCCTAGTTAAACTTTCCTTTCTTTAGGCATTCGGTTATTGGGTCAGCAATAGTGTTGCAATTCTTAATAAACCTTCGGTAGAAGGTTTCTAACCTATGGAAGCTTTGAACTTTGGTTATGGCTTTAGGAGTTAGGCAGTATTTAATTCCACATACTTTTTTCCTTATCAACTTCAATTCCATTAGTAGTGATGAAAAAACCCAAGAATACTAATTTATTGGTCAAGAAGCTACATTTCTTCAAATTAAGGTACAACTTATTTTCCTTCCAAATAGTGAGGACCTTCTTCAAGTACTCCAAATTTTCCTCTTGTGTTTGACTATAAATTAGAATGTCATCAAAGTAAACAACTAAAAACTTACCAATGTATGACTTCAAGACATGGTTCATATGTCGCATGAATGTGCTGGGTGAATTTGATAATCCAAAAGGTATCACTAACCACTTTTGTAGTCCTTTTTTCTTGAACGTAATATTCCACTCATCTCTGGGTTTGATTCAAATTTTGTGATATCCACTACATAGGTCAATTTTTGAGAATATGGTTGCTCCAAAAAGCATATCAAGCATGTCATCAAGACATGGTATTGGAAAGCTGTATTATATTTTTATCTTGTTGATAGCCCGACTGTTCACACACATATGCCAATCTCCATCCTTCTTTGGAACTAGTAAGGCTGGTATAGCACATGGACTCGTACTTTATTGAATCATCCCTTTACTATTTAACTCCTTAACCTTTTATTGGAGAATTTCATTATTTTTTGGATATAGATGGTAATGAGGAAGGTTAGGAAGGCTTGCTCTTGGAATGAGATCAATGTGGCGTTGGATACCTCTCATTGGTGGTAGCCTACTTAGTAATTCTTCTGGAATTATTTCTTCAAATTCATCAAGGATTGCTTGGACATGGGCAGGAATGATTGAAGTTGACATGACTTCTTCTTTGAATACCAAGGAAAATATCTATTTATTTTGTTTCACTTATGTAAAGAAGCTTTGACATCTTTTTTTACCAATAAAGGATCCAATGCAATCTATTTTTATCCTCAATGGAATAGATAAATGTTATCTTTTCCTTTGTGAGTTTCATTTACGTCTAATTGCCATGGTCTTCCCAGTAGAATGTGATAGGCATCAATATCCATAACATCGCATACAACTTCATCCTTGTATGATTTTCCAATGGAGAATGGGATTCAACATATACAATTTACTTTTGTTTCTCCTCCTCTTTTGATCCACTCGATTCGATATGGTGATGGGTGTTGTTTAGTTTTAAATTTGAGTGCCTCTACAAGAGCTTTAGAAACAATATTTTTGCTACTTCGACTATTGATAATTACATCACATAGATTATTATTGATTAAGTAGCTAGTGCGAAAGATATTATACCTTTGTGTGTCTTTGTTTGGTGACAAAAGAAGTCGACGAACAACACAATTAATATATTCTTCTTCATCCACTTTAGCAAACTCAGGTCCTTCATAGTCATCATATTCTGGTACTTCCTTATGATCTTCATAGTATTGCTCCACCAGGTTCACTACTCCTCTCTTTCATCATTGGTTAGAATGATGACCCACTTGTCTGCATCTATAACATTTTTTCTAGTGCTGGGCATCCATAAGGTTTCGTGGAGGAATACGAGCAATGTTTTCCTCTGATTGAGTTTGCTTTATTCTTGATATGCCATCTTTAAGTGCTTTTCCTTTGTTATATGTTGGCTTAGTTGTTTCAAGTAATGGCCTTGGCAGACCTTGTGATCTTTTACTTGAATTTTTCCTGCTCAATTGCATCTCCACATTAAGGGCCATGTTGTAGGCATCAGTAATTTTTCATACTGGGTGTAAGGATACACTATCTTGTATTGGTAGACAGAGTCCACCAATATAGCGTGCAACTTGTTGTGCTTTAGATTCCATCAAATTATTTCTAGCAAATAAACTATGAATTTATATAGTATAATCTTGAACTGAATGATTCCCTTGTTTGCAATTTTGATATTGTTGAAATAATATTTGCTCATAATTAGAGGGAAGAAAAATACACATTAGGTAATGTGTTGTCTATTTTACAACACACAGAAAATCATGCAAGCATACACGGTCTCAAAATTAGGTAGAGTATCGTTCCCACGGAGATTTGTTACTACAGTTTGTTGAGTACTAAAATTGTATCTCTGATTTTATCCAAAATAACCATTGATTGAGAAAAAGGTAAAAAGAAAATAAGATAACTCTAGGATTGCAATTTTTCACCAAATTAATCCACTCAAATATTGTTATTTTCTTTTGATTTATAATTTTTGAGTACATTTAATTTGTCAACCGAAAACTTCTATTTTTATCCATACATCTCTTCCGAGCTCCGTATAGACACACCTCGTTAAATTAATTCAATATATCTCTATGAGAATTAAATTCACCAAGATTCATTACGTTTTAAGTTTTCAAAAGGCCACACATACAATTAGGGTATATTAATATCCTTCATCATACATGTCATTCTATCTACGAGCAATATACACAAAAATGCCTCTCTCAAGTTTATTAATGTGACACAAATCGTTTTGATAAAATTCGTAAATAATCAAAAAGCATTGAGCATAAGATAGAGTGAACAAATCGAACGTCTTATAAATCTATCAAAAAAATAATTAAAATCAAAGCTTCATAAATTCAGATCAAATGCAATCCTAGAAAAATTAAATTACTTCATTAATTTAAAATAAATATTACAACAAGAAAATTAAGATGAAGAACACAGAAATTAAAACATCACTTAAAATAAATATTTGGCACACGCGGAACACAATAGAAGCCAAAATGGCTTCTGCGTGTTCCACAGTCCAACCCCTAAATTGAACCACTAAACCCAACCAAAAAAAACTCCTTCACTCTATCATAATATCACCTATTTATAGCACCAAAAAAATACATCAAAAATATTAAAATATCATACACGCGTAACAATTTGTATCGAAAATAAAACACCTACATTCCCCTTAAAATCCGCGATCACCCGAAAATCGAAACCTTATTTTAATTCACGCGTGAGACAAGGAGCCGTTTCTGCATTTTTTGATTTGTTGAATAGATTGGTGGGACACGTGGCAACAAATAACAGGAAATCAAGGATGGCTCACGGAGAATTGCCGCACTGGATTGCGGCGCGAGAAACGTGGGAGACAGCTCCTGATACGCATCCGGGATTCTGGGCTTTTGCGTTCACCGAAACCTGACACGTGTCATAAATTTATTGGATGATAGATAAAGTGGGACACGGGGCAGAATCTGGTTGGTATAATAACCGGGCGCACGTGGATCGACCGTAGGGGAAAAGGGCACGCGAAGGTGGGGAACAACGGCTGCAACGCGTCAGACATGTGGGTCCCACTTGCACGCTGGCCTGTACGGCAGGTGGGCCTCACTCGGAGCACCGAACCACGTGATAGATAGAATCCTGCATCCACTCGCTCTGGTCGGGTGTTCTTGAAACGTGCACATCTGGCCGTTTCTTCTCTGATCTGATGGTCCACGTTGGGCGAGTGTGATCTTGCGCGTGGACTTCATCTCTCCTACGTGAAAATTAAACTTCAATTAATTGTATTTTGACCCACAAATTTAATTCAAATTATATTTTGAACTTTCTTAAATTACAGTTAAGCCATTTTCTAATTTTAAATTAAATTTTTAAACTTTTAATAATTATAATTAAGCCCAAATTCAATTTAAATTATATTTTCGATTTTTATAAATTGTAATTAAGAACTATATTATTTGAAATTATATTTGTGGACATAAATATGAAATTAAGTACATTTTCGATACAAATTATTTAATTTTTATTAAAAATGTATTTCTTAACATATAAAAGGTAAATATTAATTTATTTAACTAAAATTAAACAAAAATATAAAGAACATAGCAATTATCATTAATAAAATCGATGAAAATAACTATATAAAATACAGTTATCAACACTCCCAAACTTAAATTTTTGCTAGTCCTCGAGCAAAAGGAAAGAAATAAAACAAAGATAACTGCATTTAAAATAGTAACTTTCAAAATGTTTCTTTTTAAATATTCCAAATAACATAACTCAAAGAAATAAAAGAATTTTATCCAAGTATCAAAATCAATTCAAAAATACATTCCTTTTTCACAATGAATTTTAGTGTGTGTGTGAAGTCTTTTAATATTTTATCACATGCAATCCGGATGAGTTTATGCAAATATAAAATCAAACAAATTTTTAACGAAATCACAAATCTCATAATTTATTTTTCATTTCTCTTTCCACTAATGTAGACAAACACAAAACACCAAATCAATAGGACTTTATTAAGCTTGTAATGTATGGCTTAGGTAAAGGTAGGATAAAGGATAATATTTAGCTCAAAAACTTTTCCAAAGCATAACATTTTAGGATTGAAAAAAGATAACTTCTATCATCACAATAATTACTTCCCAATTTGGGATTTATCATCACATGCCATCCTCTCTTTTTTCTGCCTTTTTTTTCAGAATCTGTTTTTTTTTTTGTTTCTTTTCTGCTTTTTGTTTCTTTTTTTTTCAGAATCTATTTTTTTTTGGTTTCTTCTTTTCTATTTTTTTTCTAGGTACCCTCTTTTTTTCCTGATCTATCTTTAAATATTTACTAACAATTTTCACATGTTAGTGAGATAAGAAAAATAGATATATCTACACACACACACACACACACACACACACACACACACACACACATATATATATATATATATATATATATATATATATATATATATATATATATATTTGGTAGGCTTTTGAAATGAGAAACATATATATAAACTTTGAAGCTCAAAAGGGGTATACTATGGATAATGCATGTAAAGGTAGATAGAAATGCTCAAACGATCCAAAGATGGCCTAAATCATTTTCTTACTTAAATGTTGTCTATAATTTCGCCTCGAGAGAAAATCAAACAAATTCTAAAAATTGTGACACCACAAATATAAATCGAATTCCATACTCACATAAACCTTCTCTAAATTATCATAGCAACTCAAAAATCAAGACTAGTGCTCATAAATATTTATCCCTATAAAAATGAAACATACGTAAAATTTATTCATCGCTTAGACAATATTCAAATTTTTCAAAGAGATATGCATCATTTAAATCGAAGAAACAAAAATAAATCACTATTCATAGCAAAATATCTTCAATCAACCAAACAAACAAAAAAAAATTCACGAGCAAGAACATCCAGAAAGTATTTCAATTAAGTTCAATATATCTACCACCCCCAAACTTAATATACACATTGTCCTCAATGTGTTAGAGTTGAACATATGAGTTGGGTTTAAAGAAACTTCCTGGTTTGGTTTGAATGGTTAATCCCAAAATAGCTTCACTTCCTCCAATTTGCGCCTACGAAAAAGAAAGAAATAAAATAACAATATAACAAAAAAAATAATAATCAAATACATGCGAAAATAAAAAAAATAAAACACATGGGTTGCCACCCAAGAAGCGCTTGATTTATAGACTTCACCTTGACTTCTTAATTTGTTTTTCTTTTTATAAGTTAAGATTTGTGTGTCAAACAAAATCTCAACTTATGAGAAAATTGAAAAATAAATTAAGAAACAATAACCATAAATTTTATTTTATTTTTTTTCTTTTGTGAATTAAGATTTGTGTGTCAAACAAAATCTCAACCCACTACAAAATTGCAAAATAAAATAAACAACAAACAATAAGAAAAAAACAAATATATTTTTCTTTTTGTGAGGAAAGATTTGTGTGTCAAACAAAATCTCAACCCACGAGAAAATTGAAAAATAAATTAAACACGTAACAATAAAAAAAACTTTTTTGAATTAAAATCAGATTGATTGGTATCAATATCAACAATGAAAATAGTAAAACAAATCCCCGGCAATGGCGCCAAAAACTTGTTGTCTGTTTTACAACACACAGAAAATCGTGCAAGCATACACGGTCACAAGTAATAAAGATTTGTAAGTAGAGTATCGTTCCCACGGAGATTTGTTACTACAGTTTGTTGAGTACTAAAATTGTATCTCTGATTTTATCCAAAACAATCGTTGATTGAGAAAAAGGTAAAAAGAAAATAAGAGAACTCTAGGATTGCAATTTTTCACCAAATTAATCCACTCAAATCTTGTTATTTTCTTTTGATTTATATTTTTTTAGTACATTTAATTTGTCAACCGAAAACTTCTATTTTTATCCATACATCTCTTCCGAGCTCCGTATAGACACACCTCGTTAAATTAATTCACTATATCTCTATGAGAATTAAATTCACCAAGATTCATTACGTTCTAAGTTTTCAAAAGGCCACACATACAATTAGGGTATATTCCTATCCTTCATCATACATGTCATTCTATCTACGAGCAATATACACAAAAATGCCTCTCTCAAGTTTATTAATGTGCCACAAATCGTTTTGATAAAATTTGTAAATAATCAAAAAGCATTAAGCACAAGATAGAGTGAACAAATCGAACGTCTTATAAATCTATCAAAAAAAATAATTAAAATCAAAGCTTCATAAATTCACATCAAATACAATCCTAGAAAAATTAAATTACTTCATTAATTTAAAATAAATATTACAACAAAAAAATTAAGATGAAGAACACAGAAAATTATAACATCACTTAAAATAAATATTTGGCACACGCGGAACACAACATAAGCCAAAATGGCTTTTGCGTGTTCCACAGTCCAACCCCTAAATTGAACCACTAAACCCAACCAAAAAAACCTCCTTCACTCTATCATAATATCACCTATTTATAGCACCAAAAAAATACATCAAAAATATTAAAATATCATACACGCGTAACAATTTGTATCAAAAATAAAACCCCTACATTCCCCTTAAAATCCGCGATCACCCGAAAATCGAAACCTTATTTTAATTCACGCGTGAGACAAGGAGCCGTTTCTGCATTTTATAATTCATTGTGCATGCCACGTGTCAGCGTTTGATTTGCTAAATAGATTGGTGGGACACGTGGCAGCAAATAACATGAAAGCAAGGACGGGCTCACGGAGAATTGCCGCACTAGATTGCGGCGCGAGAAACGTGGGAGACAGCTCCTGATACGCGTCCGGGATTCTATGCTTTTGCGTTCACCGAAACCTAACACATGTCATAAATTTATTGGCTGATAGATAAAGTGGGACACGGGGCAGATTCTGGTTGGTATAATAACCGGGGCATGTGGATCGATCGCATGGAAAAAGGGCACGCGAAGGTGGGGAACAGCGGCTGCAACTCGTCAGACACGTGGGTCCCACTTGCACGCCGGCCTGCACGGAAAATGGGCCCCACTCGGAGCACCGAGCCGCGTGATAGATAGAATCCTGCATCCACTCGCTCTGGTCGGGTGTTCTTGAAATGCGCACATCTGACCGTTTCTTCTCTGATCTGATGGTCCACGTTGGGCGAGTGCGATCTTGCGCGTGGACTTCGTCTCTCCTACGCAAAAATTAAACTTCAATTAATTGTGTTTTGACCCATAAATTTAATTCAAATTACAGTTAAGCCCTTTGCTAATTTTAAATTAAATTTTTAAACTTTTAATAATTATAATTAAGCCCAAAAATAAATTTAAATTATATTATCGATTTTTATAAATTGTAATTAAGAACTATATTATTTGAAATTATATTTGTGGACATAAATATGAAATTAAGTACATTTTCGATACAAATTATTTAATTTTTATTAAAAATGTATTTCTTAACATTTAAAAGGTAAATATTAATTTATTTAACTAAAATTAAACAAAAATACAAAGAACATAGCAATTATCATTAATAAAATCGATGAAAATAACTATATAAAATACAGTTATTATAATGCTTCATTTAAGGCCATGTTCTGATAGGAGCTTTCTTTTGTCTCAATCTTTTATTTTGGAGTTGATCCCACCATACTGAAGCTCCTTCTTTAAGTCTAAGCTACCATCTTGACTTGTTTTTCCACTGAAATGCCCATAACATCAAAGAATTGTTCCACCTCTAATATCCAATCAAGAAAATCCTTCATATTCATATTTCCATAGAAAATAGAAAGGTCAATTTTGAGACGATAGTCTTGTGGTTCTTGGTCTCCTTGTTGATGTCCTCCTTTGGGTTGACCTCTGAAATATTCTTCTTCTAATTCTTCATCACTAGAACTATCAGTAAGGGTAGTATATCTTCTTGGGGGTATTGGATCAATAAGTCTCCTTAGAGGTAATCCATCATCTTGTCTTCTGGGTGGTATTGGCTTAATCCTATCTCCATGTGCACCCTCTTAGGCTTAGACTTGAGGTCTATTTTCATTATTAGTCAGTTGAGAAATTCTTGCAGTAAGCTCCTCTATTTGGTGTTAAATCTCCTCACAAAATTGTTGATATTCTTCTCGAATCACTTGATTAAGCTCTATTCTCCCAAGCTAAACCTCGATTTGATACCACCTTACATAGGATGAAAGCACAAATGTGCCAATAATATGAAAATACTTAGGAAATAAGAAAAATAGGAGAAAAGTTTATACTATCTATACTCACTCTCTGGCAAGAGGTCCTCGTATTTGTGTTATGAAACAAACACAAGGAAATTATTATATAAGCAAACACTCTAGAAAATCTAGAATAGGACAAGCCTAGCCATGTTATCTATTTTTAGACGAGAACTCTAGCAACTTTAAAGTAATACTAGACTAAAAATATTTCTCTATCTCACAAATAAGAAGACTTTAACTTCCAAACGGAAGAAATAAGAGCTATTCCTTAAAATTTAGAATAAGAGAAAAAAGAGAAAGAAAAGAACATTTTTAATATAACTAAATTGTTTATTTTCTAGGATGACTTATACAAGCATATGACCTAGTTATTTATAATTGAAAAGTCCCTAGAATGATTCATAAAGTTTCCATGTGTGACTTTAGTAACAAAAAAAAGAACTCTAAAGAAAAGAAGCTATTACTTTAATAGAAATCTAAACAAAAACCCTAAACCAATTAAATTATTTTCTCTTTTATAATCTTGTTCCGTAATAAAAAAAATACCATTCAATGTTATTAGAAACCCATCATTTGCAAGCATGTGTCGAGCTATTGGTTCATAAGATTGGGGTTGCAAAATTCCTTCCTTGCATGATCTCAAAACTTGGATATTAAATAAGGAAAAAAATCACCAATCAAATTGTAGAAGATGTCAAGAAGATGTGGAGTTATACATGAGTGTCATTCGTATCTAATGGTTGGCGTGATATGCGAGTAAGACAATTGATTAACTTTCTTGTTAACAATCCTGAGGAGACTAATTTTCTCAAATCTATTGATGCTTCTACTAAAGTCAAGAATGCCACGCTCTTATTTACAATTTTTGATGACATAATTGAAGAAGTTGGAAAAGACAAAGTTGTCCAAATAGTGACAGCCAATGCTTTCAATTATACAGCAACACGTCAGAAATTGATAGAGAAGAGGAAAAAGTTATTCTGGACTCTATATGCAGCTCATTGCTTCGATGTAATGTTAGAGAAGATTGGTGAGCTACTTCAACACAAAAATGCTTTACTTAAGGCCAAAAAAGGAACCAATTTTATTTATAATCATGGATGGGTACTGGCATTGATGAGAAGATGTACAAATAATAAAGAAATATTCCGCCAGGCAACTACAAGATTTACCACTACTTACTAAACTTTGCAAAGCATGCTTGAGGTTAGACAACCTCTAGAGTCTATGGTGAGAGGCGAAGAATGATCAAAGAGCATTTGGTCAAAGAAACAAGAATGAAAGGCTATGAAGAAAATTATCATGAGTAGTAGCTTTTGGAATGGTGCCACGCATGCCATTAAGACCACAAAGCCTCTTGTTTCGGTTTTAAGGATTCAACCATTCTGAATAAATACCATCAATGGGATTTATTTATGGTGCCACAGATGATGTAAAGAAACAGATTGCAAATAAGTTTTGGGGAGAACTTGGGAAGTACAAAGAAATTTGGGATATAATTGATGAAAAATGGGAGTTTCAAATGTACTGAGACTTGCATGCTGTTGCGTATTTTCTAAATCCTTGATTTCAATGCGTAATGACATTCTTGATAATATTCATGTCAAGGTAAGCTTGTACAAGGTCATTGATCATAAGAGGGTACCAGTGTTGGAGATTGTTATAAAGTTCCTTAATTTAAGGAGCAAATTAAGGAGCAAAACATGGAGCAAAACATGGAATAATTCATGGAGCAAAACAAGGAGCTTAATTCAAGGAGAAATTTAAAGAACCATTAATTTAAGGAGTAATTCAAGGAGTGAATTTTCCTATAAATAGATGTGTAATTGTAATGAATTAATCATCCAAAGTGTTCATTCCAATTGAGAGAAAAGCTTAGAGAGAAAAGCTTTTGTGAGAGAAAATTGAGAGTAATTTTCTTGGGTGTAATTGGGTTGTGAGTTGTGAGTGTTGTAAACAACTTGTGTAATTTCTCCCCTTTCAGTAAAAAGATCTACAGCAGGTCCGAAGACGTAAGCAAGATTGACCGAACTCCGTTATCAAATTTGTGCATTATTTTTCTATTATTACTTTCTCATAAATCTGACTTATCGGAAATTTGCGTAATTTTCCAACAACCAGAACCAATAGAGAGGGTGTACATTCATGTTGGCTTGCATTCATTTGTGGAAAAGGAAGGAATGTTTTGCATGCAAAAACAACACAAGCAATAATTGATAGGTTCACCCATGTATGTTTCAATTTCAAGCTATATAATAACATGATCTCGTTTTGAAAAACATTATATGTTGGCTGCTGACTATAATATGCATGTTTAATGTATGTAGTTGATTAGTGGATTGCATATAGAGACAGTACTTTAAATTGAGGAAAGTTGCAATCATGATGCTAAGTCTCACATGTCCTAGTCGATTATGATCTATGATTTATGTTTAACATTTAGATTGGAATAATACATCCACACTAAGAGAAAAAAATGTTTGACTACCATAGGGTTCCATGCACTTGTTTACATTATGTGTAACAAAAGACTCAAAGATAGATGACTGAAGAAGAAGTCCCTTAAGGAATGTGAAGATCCTTTGGTTGTAGGTAATGTTGAGGATGTTCCTTCAGATGATGAGAGGATTATAGGACCATAAGGTGAATGTGAAGAAGAGTCATTGGCTGATGAGGGAAATCATATTTTAACCGAAAGGGTGTTAATTACATCAAGAGTTAGTGGTAAAATAAAGATTACACAAGCTAAGTCAAAAAATACTAAAGATTGGTACTTGATAGTTAATACCTAGTAAATCACTTAATTGTAATTAATTAAGCATTTAAATTGCATGATATATACATATTTCCATGATTTTTAATTTTGTTAGGTAAAACAAAGACAAAAAAACAAAAAAAAAACGCTTCTTATTGGAATAAGAGGAGGAGGCAGAGGAAGAACAAGAGGGATACGAAGAATGGGCAAACGTATCCGACAATAAAGAGTACTCTAGTTCTACTTCTTGTGGTGGAGGAGAATCGAATAGTGACAGTGATGGGGACGATGAAAAGAATGATTAAAATTATTTATAATTATAGATAATTTACAATATAATTAGAGACAGGAGAAAGTCATCAAGGATTTGGCATGAATCTTACTTTCTAAAGACTTGTTCACGTGCTTGTCTTGTTGGATAATTTCTAAGATTTAATTAACTTATCTTTTACAGTTCAAATATTTTTGGTTCCATTATATTTTATAATTTGATTGCAGTTATTATATTATAATATGATTATTTTTATAAAAGTTTAAAAAAATTGGAGATGCAAGGTATCAAACTCATGCATGCCTCTTTCATGTACATCTAACGATCTATCATTTGAGCTATTTTTCTGCATTGAATATGATTTATTTTTCTTGATTAATTTTTATTTTTATGATTATAAGATTCATAATTATTTTTTTGTTATATTGTTTTAAGGTCTGTTTGAGACTTACTTTTTGGCTCATTTAATGAAAATACTTTTATACTTTGAAATAATGTTTTACAACATTTGGCGACTAATTCAAGGACAAAAATATTGATATCGATAAAAATATTAGAATTTTAATTTTGTAAAAATATCAAAAATATTATCAATATTGATGAATATTTGAGAAAAATTTGTGAAAATTATAAAGATTTTTGTAAATTTTTTGAAATATTTTATAAAATTTCAATAAATATTAAAATAAACAACAATATATTAATTTAACTAATGTTTTTATTGAAATAACTTATTTATGGCATATGTAACACACATAAGTATATATAATAATAGTAAAATATTTATTTAACAAATATAAATATAAGTTTTATAGCATAATTTTTTATATTTAAGTTTTATAACATAACTCTAAATACATTAAGTTAAATGTAATAAAAATATAAATAACTATTTAATTAAAACAACTTTAGGTGGTACGGAAACATTTAGGTCAATTGAGTCACAATAATTGTATAACATTAAGTAATAATAATTTTGATTTGATCTTTTTCAATGTAACATTTTCTTCAAAATTGTTAGAAGTTAAAACTAAATAGATGTTTTCAAAATAATACATAATTTTTCTTTTTGCTAAACCAATAATACCAAAACTTAATAGAGTGACCTGTGAGCATGATCATATACATGCATGAGAGAGATATGCATATACTGAATTGACTATGAAAGCTTAAGAAATTATTATATATAAATATATATCAAAATAGATGAAAAATATTATCATAATTAAATTTTTGACAAAAACTAATGCTCCAATTATTATTACAAACAAATAAAAAGGAATCTTGCCACCTCTTATGTGTAAGTTTCTTTTTTAATACATTTTAACATATATTTATTGATTTTTCAAAGTTTCTGTGATATTAAAAAAATAAAAAATAAATTATTAAAAATGATATATGATATTATAATTGATATTTTAATGAATATTTTCAGATATTACTTATATGTCGTGGAAATCTATTTCTATCTCGTATAGATATCTATAATGTGATTTTATTGATATTTTTATGCATATATCAAGATATATTTTGATTTTTTCATCATATTAGTGAGAATTTCAACATAATTTATTACCATAATAAAAATATATAAAATATTTACTTTATTTTTAATATGAATTAAATATTTTTATTAAATAAATTTTTTTTGAGAAAATATTATTTTTAAAATAATAATTTACATTGTATAATTAATAATGGTATTTTTAATAAAAAATATTTTATCCATCTTATAATTTATTAATTAACCATATTTAATGTAAAAATTTTTACATCAAATATTATAAATATTATTATAAAATTATAAAAAAAAATCTTAAAACTTATAATAACAAATTTAATAATATTGAATTGGATATAATTAAATAACATTTAAAATTGAATAGATTTAAATTGTTTTAATTTAATTTAAATAATATTTAATTAAAAAATCTTTAAAATAAATTATTATTGAGATTTTATTAATAATTATAAATTATAATATAGATATAAAAAAATTTATTTTTATTTTTATAAAATTTTAGATTTACATGTTTATGGTTTTCAAATATTATTTCCCATAATTTCTTTGTATTTTACCCAAATCTGGCAATAACTTGACAAAAGTATCCCCGAAACCCTATCACGTACGTTAAATTTAATAATATTCCCATTATCTTCTTGGCTAAGCTTCTTGTTGCGTGGCTTACTTAAGAAGCAATAAATTGATGTCGGCTGGTACAAGAAAGATATTCATGGGCTCTTCTTTCTTACATTCATGTACTTCTTAATATCTTACACTCTCCAGCCTGTAACCATTTAGATTATTCCACGTCATGTATACTCAAATCATCCAAAATCTACGAAATCAAGCATAAAGATTACACCAATTTTAACTATAACTACTGTAGATTATAAATTATAGAATTTGCTAAACATTTTATTTGTTGAGCTTAAGCAAAAATACAAGATGTACTCGGTTTCTCGGTACTTATCATACTATACAAAGATGAGGTGTATGTACGTGTGATATTTAATTTTTAGTTATAAAAAGTTATAATTTAAAAAACATTTATAATATTTGAAATAAATTTTTTAATTAAAATATTATTATTCGATATTAAATGATTAAAACGTGATTAAAATATGAATATTTAACGATAATAATAAAAATAAAATCTAATATGAAATTTTTAATAAAAAATCAGAAAAATAATATTCAAACTATAATTTATTGAAAAACATATTTTATATTTTAATAAAAGTTAAGAAATAATAAAACATCAAAATAAAATATAGACAATTAACAAAATATTAAAACAAAAATTCCGTTTTTATTTTGGTGAAAGATTTGTATTTTAATTGTGTTTATTTAATTGATAAAAAATTAAAATATTTTAATATAAAAATTATTAAAATAATATAATTTTTTTTTAATTAATCCTTTTCTCGTAACTATGAAGTTAAGTTATAAAATTTATAATATAAATAATTAAACGGTATAAATAACATAATCTAAAACATTTATATGTTATTTTTCTTTTACATATATATTCTTGTTTTGCTCGTGATCATATTATAGATTTCACTTCCACCTTATTAATTACTGTTAATTTTTTTACATCAGAAATATTTATAACGTGTAGGCATTAATTGGGTTGTTTTTGAATCAAACATTTGTAAATTTGATGGATCGTATTATTAATAATATTTACACTACTTTTTAAAGAAAATGTATTGCCCCCTCATAAATTGTGCATCAAGTTATTTAAACTAAATAATTAGATTATTCAAATGAAATGGCGAAGAAAAAAATTAGTAATTAGTTTATACTTTTGCTAAACCCACAAAAAGCTTCATTGAGTTTTAACCCTTATGCACGCTAAAGCTTCTCAAGTTTCATTACACAAGTATTGGTGTCAATAGTGTTTTAGTTATGTTTTTTATTGTATTATTGTATATATTAATTCACACGTAAAAAAATTTAATTTATTTATTTGTATTAATTATTTATAATAATAAAAATTAATAAGATATTTAAAGATTAATTTTTTTTTTCATTTTCATGTCGTATTTGTGTAATATTATTGTATCGTATAAGAAATTTTTGCTAAAAATTGTGAGATAATGATGTTGAAATTGTATTGCATGGGGTACCATTGATTTAACTTCTATTGGCTTGCAAAACAGGTATCCTGGTTCAACGGTACGGCGGATTGGGGTTGCAATGATATTTTTGGAGGCAGCTAGCGTGCATGATAGTGAGAAAAGGTGTACTAAAGCATGCATGATAAATTGATTTGGAGATAGGAGCGCTTGTTTTAATTAGTGTGATGCATTTGATTTTTTATTTGTTATTTTTTGAAATAACTTGTTTATTCATGCATATTTTTTTTTAATATATAAATAAAAGAAAAAGACTATGAAGGTAATAATAATATATCTTATTAGATTTTTAAAAACCAAGAACATATTTACTTTGTAAGTTTTAAAAAAAAAAACGAAAATAAGGACTTCTTTAACCAAATCATTCAAAAACCGTTTTCTATGTTTAAAAATAAAAAATTAATTTTAAAAATAATTTAATATGTTCGATCGTTAATTTTTAAGATATAATTTTTAAAAATTATGTGTACTTAAAAACATCTTAAAAAAACGAAAAAGTTGTTTTCGAAAAGGCGAAGACTAACGCCTGAACTTATTAGTCCTGCCATATTACGCTGATTTAGGTAACTTTTAGCATTTGCTTTAATGGTACTGTAATGCTATCAATTTTATTTTAATTATAGTTATATTACTATAATATATATTATTGTTATCAAAAAAATTATACAATAATACTAATTTTATTTATATATAGTGATATTAAAATATAATTAATCTTAAAAATAAAATAAATATTTAATACATTTTTATTATAATAATAATAAAAGTTATTATGATAATGTTATTATCAATTTTAATTTCACATCACTCTAAAAAGTGCCGGTTCTGTTCTGATTATATTGTGTAATTTATTTTAAATTCAAACAAATTTTGAGTTGTATTATCAAATCATATATGAAATAAAATTATCACATTATTAATTATGTTACTTATAGATAACACTATCAAGATTTGCTATTGATTAAAATTGTTCGTAACAAAATCGATAAAAGATTACAAATATAACTAAAATTTATAATTAATTATCATTACTGTACAATTTTAAAGTACATATTTATAAACTTGGATATCTTTTTGAACATTTGACACAACTATATCCAATCTTAGATAAATTAATACAATACGCATACAAACAATTCTTAAATTAATGAAAAACTAAAATAGATAATAAAAAATTATGAGTTTTGAAATAAAATCAAGGAATTACTACACTAAAAAATTAGTAAGAAAAGAAGAAAAAAAAGAAACAAATATATATCATCGTATATTATATAATCTGTATCACTTTCCCAACTTACTAATTTTAAATATTTTTAATTTATTGATAAATACTTAAAATTATGGTAAATTCATCGGAGAAAAAAAATGATATAATATAAGATTTTAAATGAAAATACTTTACACTTAAAAATAATTTTTAAAAACAATTTTGACAAAGATATTGGAAAATATTTGTTTATGCCTTTTGTTCTTTACAAAGTTTTTTAAAAATAATATCCAAACAACTCGTTAATTTTAAAAATTATTAAAAATTATTTTTTGATAATTATTCAATTTTGTTTTTTTTAAGAAACTGTTTTTAAGTTAAAGAGACAAACAATACCTAAATTTCTATCAAAATATTCAATACAATATACCCTTAAACGAATGATATTGAATCCCCATTCCCTTGAAAAGAAAAAAAGGTGCATGCATAAACATTAATTACAAACTATTTTCAAACTAAAAATGTAATCATTAATTACAAACTAAAAATGTAAATTTGGATCGTTTCATAATAATATTCTATTCCCTAAAAAGTATATTTTAATGTAGAAACTTCAAACACACCACCTTCCGAGTTACCATCAACAAATAGGTATGTGTTTTGTAAGAAAAAGAGAGAAGAGTGATTCCTTGCTTCATAGTTCATAATATGAGAAGTCTATGTGAAGAAAGGGATTAATAGGAATATACATGTAGCTAGGTATATATAATTCTATATATACCCCTGTAAACTTGAGTTATAATATTATATATATTGCATATGTTGTTTCCTTAATTAATTTTAAAGTATTAATTCGTTCTCATATATATATATATATATATATATATATATATATATATATATATGCATGTGTTTGTGAATTTCACAATAGCTTTAAGGACACTCTAGGTTGACACTGCTCCTAATTAATAATCCATCCATCCATCCATCCATCCCCTCCCTATCTAAAGAGGTGAAATGTCCTCCGTAAGAATCAGATTGCTTATTATCCACTCTATCGATCTATATATATATCCCTTTTCACATTATAGTAATCTTACTAATTTTCTCCATTTAACTTTTTCCAAATAATTTCTTATTTACCCAAACCCTAATTTGGCTAATTCTTCAAACAAACGATAAAGTAAATAATTACAATGCAGATGGAGGGAAAGACCACAACAATATAGAGTTTTTTATATTCAATTCCTACAAAATAAAAAAAAAATAAAACGTGAATTCTTTTTTCTAAATAAACATATGATTTTAATATTATAAGAAAATAAATATATATTTTTTTACTAATAGAATTAAAGTAAAATCAAATTCATCTCTTTATAACATTCAATTAAACTTAATTGAATGTTAATAAGATTAGTATTAAAGTAAAATCAAATTCATCTCTTTATAACATTCAATTAAACGTAATTGAATGTTAATAAAAATTTAGTTATTTTTTATTCTTTTTTCAGAATATATTATACCTTTTTCTCTCTATATAATTACCCTCCTACCATGTAATTTTAAATCTTTAATACAAGATCAAATTCATCTTATATTGTGATATATATCTAATACTAATTAGCTTTTTGCTTAATATTTTGTGTTTGTTAAAAAGCTAATTAATTAGTTATTATTACTTTTTAATTTACTTTTGGTTCTCCCTCATGTTTTAGTTGTTAATATATATATATATATATTTTGCTTTGCTTATAAGTGGTTTTTATTTTATTATTTATTACTTATTATAATTTTAATTATTTCAATATAGAAGTAGTATATTTTAGCTATAAAAAAATGTTCATTTCATCTTTGTTAAATCATCCTACATATTACAAATATATTTATATCACATTTACAATTAATTTTATCTCTTATTATAATTATATACGGATTACTCAAACCCATTTTAATTTTACAACCTTATAACTAGTTGATCGATTATTAATAAACATACACTATTATTATTCATTAATTAAAAGTGAAATATAATTTTGATTATTTAATATTATTATTTATGTACATATTTTAAAATATTAATTTTTTAATTTGAAATTTTCAGAATAAATTTCTTGCTCTGCCCTTAAATAAATAATTAAATGAGACAGGAGATCTCTATCCAACGTAAATAAATAAAAAGAAAACGAAAGTGTGCCTTTATTTTATAATAGAAGCGTATATAGACAAGCAAAGCCAAACTTGATATCCAAGCAACCTTTTTCTATTTCTAGAAATGTATTCTCAATTTCTATCACTCATCTTCTTCTTTTTTAATAGCTTGCTTTTCCCTCTCTCTCCTCTTCTCTCTCTCTCTCTCACTCATATAAATATATATACTAAGGAGAAAACCTACATAGCCTCTCAATCATAGATATATAACAGTGAAAAAAAGGTTAGTGTTGAAGAACTAAATTCCTTGGCCAACATAAAGAAGGAGAAGAGTAGGTGGTGACAAGCTATCATATGTGTTGCTTTTAAGAGATATTTTGTTTCTTTTTGCTACCAAATTGGGCCACATCTTTATGTGAGTATTTTGTTAGTGATCAGCTCTTTTAGAATCTATCTCGACAATTTGGAAGAAGTACTGGAGGATATAATAAGAGAAAGATTAATAGAGCTTTGGGATGAGACTCAAAGCCAAAATAACAACAGATCAGAGATGACATGGTGTAATATTGAATCTGACGAAGAAAGGGGTATTCAGATAATTTCACCTGAATCCACAAAAGATGCTAATACGTCAACCATTAATAATGATCTTAGAACAATAACTTGTCCTTCTTGTGGTCAACATATACAGCTCCAAGATCAGGTTAATTATATTAAAGTTCTAATGTTAAATTTTTTTTAATTATATTTTAGTGTAATGATATATTCTTAGAACCAAAAGATTAATGTTGGTTCAAACTCCACTCTCAATGTAAAGTGAAGAATACATGTAGATATTTATTAAAAAAAAATGAGATAACTATAAATAAAAATAAATACATGTGTTTAAACCTTACTAAAATCAAATGATAAGTTTAGTGATGAGTTTATATGATATATAATTCACACATTTTAATAAAAATAATAAGTGTATAAAAATATCTTTTGTTATTTTCTAAATAACTTAAAATTTTGGAGAGTTATTTTCTAATATTTTTTAACAACATATTCTTGAAGAAGTTATGTATTAAAATTTCAATAAATAATATTTGTGTAGAGTAATAGATATATAAAAAAATATAATTATTCTTTATTTAAATACTTTAATTTTTGGATGTGTTTAGTTTCCAGACAATTTCTTATAAAAAATCTTACTTTTTTTTATTTTTTATTAATAGTTTTAATGTTTTAATTATTATTTTTTTTTGTTGAAAATTTCACAATATATGCAGGCAGGTGGTATTCATGATTTACCAGGGCTACCTGCTGGAGTAAAGTTTGATCCAACTGACCAAGAAATTCTGGAACATTTAGAGGCAAAAGTGCTTTCTGATTCTCGTAAGCTTCATCCTCTAATTGATGAATTTATACCTACTCTTCTAGGCGAGAATGGAATTTGTTACACGCACCCAGAAAACCTGCCAGGTTTTTTTTTTATTCATTATTTTTTTATTTTATTTTTTTTATTTTCCCTACACAATCAAATATATTTATGACAGAGAAATCCTAATATCATCTAAGCTTGTTTACACTTTTGAACAGTGTAATATGTAATGATTGTTTTAAAAATTAAAAAATTATTTAATTTTTTAAATAATATTGATACATCCTGTAATATAAATATTATGAATACAAATTTATGTGTTCTTAACATTCTTCCTATGACTTAATAATATATTTTCTTGCTATTTAACTTTATACTTGGTGTAATTTATTTTATCTCTTAAAAAGGGATTTTCAGGCTCCATGAGTTATTTATTTTATGAAAATGCATTTCCCACGCAAACATGCAGGTTATTATACCACAAATGAAAAAAATAAATATGAATTTTTGAAATAATGTCAAATTAATTAAAATAATTACATGTCTAAATAGAAATTTTTCTTTTTTTTTTAAATGATACTTGATATGATTTGAACTTGTAACTTAAATATATGATAACGTCCAATCTTAAAAAGTTCACTTCAAAATACAATATGTCTCATGATATTTATAAACATTATATTAATATATTTCTTAATAACGTATAACATTCATTTTATACACTAATATGTGTTGAGTAGCTAATTATGTTGGTTGTCATTATCCCACATAATTACAGTGATTACTTGCATACTAGGTCTGCAAGAATGCTCTATTTGGTTAATGCTTAGTAAGTTGCTAAGTTGTCATGACCGATTAGTTGGTAATTATTTCACTTTGGAAAAATTTAGTCCGTGTTAAGATTATATGTGCATTTACTCTTTTGCCAATTTGTTTATTTTAACGCTTTGAAACTGACTTTACCTTTATGTTTTTCTTTGTGTTATTTTCATAAAATTATTGACATATAGGAGTAAGCAATGATGGGCAAATTCGTCACTTCTTTCATAGACCTTCAAAGGCATACACAACAGGCACAAGGAAAAGAAGAAAGGTAAACACAGATGAAGATGGAAGCGAGACTAGATGGCACAAAACAGGCAAAACAAGACCAGTATTTGCAGGTGGTACAATCAAAGGATTCAAAAAGATCTTAGTTCTTTACACCAATTATGGAAGGCAAAAAAAACCTGAAAAGACCAACTGGGTTATGCATCAATACCATCTTGGCAATGATGAAGAAGAAAAGGATGGAGAATTAGTAGCTTCAAAAGTTTTTTATCAAACACAACCTCGACAATGTGGTTCAAGCATCAAAGAAACAACAACATTTGATCATACAAGTATAAATATACAAAGTAGTGATCATCATCCTCTTGCTAAGAAAGCAACAACTGATCATCATCATCTAATGGAGTATTACAATCCTAATTCTTTCCTTAACTATGATCATCATCATCATCATCATCATCATCATCAAAGTGAATGCCTTAATATTAGAGAAAGCCCACCTCAATTAATTCCCAATTTGGTTGTCCAAGGTGATGGTTCTTCATTTATTCGATTAAATACCCCAGGTACAAGCAAATCAAGGGTTGAGACGAAATAATATTATTAATATATTATTTGGGTTAGGTTAACCATGATAATGACTCTTTTCTTGGCTATTAATGTTGATATATCTATACGTAATAGTCAAAATAAGTTATTAGATATTTAGAATTTGATGAGCAAATGAAGAAATTAAGGGAAATAAATTATAATAATTAATTGCTTACAAAATTTGGTAATAGCTAAGAGGCTAGCTATTTTGGACATTAATTAGTATTAATAATATATTGTTACTTGAAGTTTATAAGAACACAAGGTTGAGATGAGGTGATGGGTCTAAAGCTTTTAGTAATTGTACAAGCATAATTCCTACGATTTTCTTTTTCCCATAAATATGTAGTTCCTTATCTTTTATGTTTTATTTTTGTGTTTACGTGTGTTGGTCTCTAATTTTTTTGTTTTTAATTTTTAATTTTGATTTTTATTGATGCTAATATTATACGTGTTCTGAATAAATAAATAAAAAATGTCCTGATTCTTTGTAGGAGAGGTTTGTGTTTGACATGCAAATTTTCTTATTAGCATAAATTTTAGAATAAAAAATTATATTTTGATTTTATAATTATAAAACAATATCTCTTGTTTAATATATTTTTATTAGAGAAAGTGACTAATTGTACACAAATTTTTCTTGTGTCACATTATTGTCAGGGAAAATGATTAATTGTACACAAATTTTACTTTCGTTACATTATCTTTATGGAAGTTATATAATATATTCCTTCTAGTAGTTAGTTTTAAGGTTTGGATACCAAACTTTGATCCCCACGATAAAAAAGCTACGAACGCTCAAGTTTGGGTTCCTTTTTACAACCTAGCCTAGCAATTTTAAGATAAATAATTAAATTCTCGCACAAATGAATAGATCATTGAAATTTCTTTAAAAATTAGCAATGCTACCATCAATGGTGAGCTGGAAAAATACAATAGATTTCTTATCAATGTAGACCTCGCTCGCAAACTTGATGAGAAGGTTCCTATATTATGAAAATGTCCCAAACTTTTGCACTTTATAATCCTTTATGGGCCATGCTATTAATGTGTGTCGTGGCCTAACAAATTTCATGCTACAACTCTTGGATTTATTTTTGTGTGTTTTGGAGTTCAACATGAATCGCTGCCTAATAAACCAATGTCGTAACACAAGTGTCTCGGGTTACAATTAGGGATTTAATTTTCAATGTATGTCACAGCGCCAACATTTCCATACCACGACTTGAGTGTTAAAACTAACGAGAAACCCTAGAACAAGTACATAACGCATTTTACATAAAATGCAACCTATAAATACACTCTAAAACCCCTTATATACACATCTAACCATAAACAAATACCTATAGCCTAATTTCACATTTCATAACACATAAATTAGAGAGAAAGCTCCCAATTGTGAAGTTTTTCCAAGGGTTCAAAGAAGGAGATCAACCAATTCAAATATGTAGAATCGTAGATCAAAAAAGGGTAGTTTTGTTATCAGCTCTTACTTCTCTCTATATTCTGGATATGTTTTTTGTAATTGAATTAATTTTGATTAATTTAATTATATTAGGCTAAATTTTGTATATGAGATTTTGGTTTTGATTTCATGAGTGAAAGAACAATTTTACGATTTTCATTAAATAAAAGTTAATTTACTACTTGTTAATGTTTTTCACGTCTTTAATTATAAATTAATAATTGATTAAATCTTAGTTTATTATTAAAGAGAATATTTTAGAACTAAGCATTGGACAAATTATCTATGTTTGGTTGTGCATTTATGAACAAGAATCTAATTTAATTTAATTAATTTTGTGTTAAATTAAATGGTTTATATATTTCTCTTAGGTTTTCCAATTAACCATTCCAAGAACTATCAAAGAAGTTATTAGTTAATTAAGAATTATGAGGGTTCACCATAGTCATTAGGGGTTCTCTTATTTAAAAGAAAAAAAATCAAAAATTCTAACTTTTTTATGAAAATTATTTAATTTGTCCTTTCTATGAATAGATAGCTAGCTAGTTTTCCATGTTCATTCATTAATATTTATACAGTTATAATTTACTTACTTTATTTTAGTTGTTAAATAATTTTACAATTTATAATCTCTCTTTCAACCAACACTTGTTAGAATTTTAAGGATTGTTTCTTTTAGCTAAATAAGAAAATAACTTGACATTTTAAAGCACCTACCAATTCCTTTAGAGACCAATCTTGAGGTAAACTTATTATTAGTCTGCTAATGATTTTTGCAAATAAGAGCAAATAAAATTTGTGCATCACATTCTTAATGTTTTTTGATCTTATTCTAGTTGCATGTCTATTGCTTTATGATCTTATTCTGATTCTCTTGCCTGTAGTTTTCTTGTCTCTATTTGCTTGTTGTATTTATTTATAATTAAATATTCCTCATTATTTATTAAGCTTTCTTTGTTTTATGTTATGTGAATGATCTACCTTTTGATATTAAATTAATCAATGTGTTATCTAAATAGTTTAATCTATCTATTGCTTTCCTATTTTGTGTCCTTTTTTGTTTCTTCCTTTTTGCTTTCTAATTATTCTACTTCTTACAATTTTTGGGTGAGTTTATAATGAGTTTGTTTCTCCTTATCCATGTTGTTAACTGAGCATTAGACTCTCTCATTTGGTATCAAAGCATATAGATCTTAGTTGGGCATAACTACTATGTTGGTGATTCTTTTCAACTCCTTGTTTTCACACACACTTTTTCTTCTAAAAGACTTTGGAGAGAAAGGTAACATAGGTTGACCACCACTATTAAATGGGCATAACGATGCCTATTGAAAGTCCTAGATACGAGCCTTCTTGTAATCAATTGGGGACTGTGTCTAGTTTCTTACTGAAAATAGCTTAATATATCCAACCAAAATCTTCCTTGATAATTCTATTATCCTTTCAACCTATGATTGAATGGACCATGAAGGAAATCAAAGAGTCTAAAAGGAATAGAAAATGCTCGTATGCTATTATTCCAGTTGTTCCTCCTAATAAGTACCAAAGAATTCAAAGCTGCACTACATCTAAGCAAGCTTGGGATATCTTGGAGACAACACATAAGGGTAACTTTGTAATAGAAAGATCATGGATTATAAAACTCAATTAAGACTTCAAGCTCTATCAAATGGAGGAAGATGAAATGTTTGATAAGTTTTATGTTGTAAGGACTATGAGTGTTGGCTATTTTCATGGACAAAATATTTATCTATAAATTTGTTTTTAGGCCTACTATCAAGTCTATCAAGAAAAGTCAAACAAATGCTCGAGTTTCAGATAATTGTATTTCGGGTATATCTTTGATAATTACGACATATAGGATTATATTTATGCATTTAATAGCACATGTTTATCAATCTAAAATTATTTTTAGTGCTAAAATATGGAATAAGATATGCTAAAAGATTTTAAATAATATATACTCTAAAATAAGATATGTTAAAAGATATTAGATAAGATATATATAATCTAAAATAAGATATGTTAAAAGATATTAGATAATATATACTTTAAATTATATTTGAAATCCTTATCATAAAAGATAGCATAAAATCTATTTTTAAAAGATATTAGATAAAATATACTTTAAATTATAGATGAAATCTTTAGCATAAAAGAAAGCATAAAATATATTAGATAGGATATATTTTAAATTATAACTGAAATTTTTTCCATAAAAGATAACATAAAATATATTTTAAAAGAAATCTATTTTAAATTAAAGTTATCTTAATTAATGAGAATTACTAATCCTATTTGTAATAGAAAAGATATTTATCAATTACATAGGATTAAAGGTTTTAATTTTTTCTATAAATAAAACTCATTGCTCATTGTTTCAATTAACCACACAAGAGCATTATTTTAATCTTCATAATTTCTCTCTTGTTTTTCAAATATCAGATCATAATTCTTTAGGTTTCTTTATTTAGTTAATCTATCAAATATTGATGGTTATGTTTGATTGATTAATAATCCTAATTATTTTATGGTATTTTGATAATATGTTTGATAATTGTATTTTATATAGTTATTTTCGTCAATTTTATTAATGATAATTGCTATGTTCTTGACATTTTTGTTTAATTTTAGTTAAATAAATTAATATTCACCTTTTATATGTAGAGAAATACATTTTTAAGAATATTAAATAATTTGTATCGAAAATGTACTTAATTGCAAATTTTTGTCCAAAAATCTAATTTCAAATAAATGAGTGCTTAATTGCAATTATTAAACGTCAAAAATATAATTTAAATTAAAATTGGGCTTGATTGCAATTAAAGAAAGATTAAAATGTTATTTGAATTAAATTTGTGGGTCAAAATGTAATTAAGGAAATTCAATTTTCTGCGCAGGAGAATAATGCCACGCGCACCACTCACGACTCTCAACACCCACCGTTCGATCATCCAATCAACGCTTCAGATGTGACGAGTGCATTTCAGACGAGACAAAAGAGAGTACCAGAATTATTGTTGCACGCAACTCAGCATAGTGGGGCCCACCTGCAGCGCAGGCCGGCGTGCAGAGTGGGACCTACATGTCGGCTGCGCAGAGTTTCCCCGAGGTGCATCGCTCACCGTTAGATCGTCTGAATGGTCCAGATTGAAGCGCATGGAACCAAGCTATCGCGCACCGAAACCCTTGCCTAAAAATCGTGTGCGACGCGGGACATCCAAGAGGCGTGCTCCCTCTCATTTTATAGAATAAGAAGAAGCCACGTGTCTATTAGATATTCCAGCGACTAACATGACGACATGTGTCATGCATTAAGTGAACCAAAACACACGGGAATGGCGCTCGTTTCCAGGCACGCCGTTGTCTGCCACATGTCCCCACGCGCCATTCTTTCGTGCGGCGCAGATCCATGCACCCGTTTTGTCCTCACCAATTGAAGGATGCCACGTGTCCTATTATCTTTTTCAGTAAATCAGGTTGCGACATGTGGCAGCGTGGATTGAAAATAAAATTAGAAACGCGCAGCTCCTTCCACTCAGATGTTGAACGCATTTTCGATACCACTATTCCCCACGCGTAATAGTTTATTATTTTTGCCATATTTCCATGTTCCCGCATGTAAGATATTTTAATATTTTCGATGTATTTTTGTAGCTATAAATAGGTGATAAGATGATAGAGTTAAAGGAGTTTTTTTCAGAGTTTTAGTTTTGTAATTTTGTGTGTTGTTCGGTTTTGGATTGTGGAGCACGCAGGAGCCATTTTTGGCTTCTATTGTGTTCTATGTTTTCCAAATATTTTCCTTTCTTGATGTTTTAATTTCATTTCTTCTTCTTTTAATTTTCTGTATTTGTTGGAAGTTTATTTTTAATTTATGAAGTAATTTAATTTTTCTAGGGTTGCATTTGATCTAAATTTATAAAGCTTTGATTTTAACTATTTTTGAAAGATTTGTAAGACGTTCGATTTGTTCACTCTATCTTGTGTTTAATGCTTTTTGATCATTTATGAATTTTATCAAAACAATCTGTGACACATAAATAAACTTGGAAGAGGCATCTGTGTGTATATTGCTCGTAGATAGACTGACATGTATGATGAAGGATAGGAATATACCATAATTGTATGTGCGGCCTTTTGAAAACTTAGAACATAATGAATCTTGGTGAATTTAATTCTCATAGAGATATAGTGAATTAATTTAACGAGGTGTGTCTATACGGAGCTCGGAAGAGATGTATGGATAAAAATAGAAGTTTTCGGTTGACAAATTAAATGTACAGAAAAATATAAATCATAAGAAAATAACAAATTTGAGTGGATTAGTTTATTGAAAAATTGCAATCCTAGATTTCTTTTATTTTGTTAACCCTTTTCTTATTTTTCTAAATCAACAATTGTTTTAGATAAAATCAGAGCGATACAATTTTAGTAATTAACAAACTATAGTAACAAATCTCCGTGGGAACGATACCTTACTTACAAATCTTTATTACTTGTGACCGTGTATACTTGCACGATTTTATGTTCTCTAAAAGAGACAACAAGTTTTTGGCGCCGTTGCCGGGAATTTGTTTTTCTATTTCCATTGTTGATATTAATACCAATCAAATTGATTTTAATTCAAAAAAAATTTTATTGTTGCGTGTTTAATTTATTTTTCAATTTTCTCGTAGGTTGAGATTTTGTTTGACACACAAATCTTACCTCACAAAAAGAAAAATAAATTTTGTTTTTGCTTATTGTTTGTTTTTTTTTATTTTGAAATTTTCTCGTGGGTTGAGATTTTGTTTGACACACAAATCTTAATTCACAAAAGAAAAAAAATAATAAAAAAATTTATGGTTATTGTTTCTTAATTTATTTTTCAATTTTCTCGTAAGTTGAGATTTTGTTTGACACACAAATCTTAACTTATAAAAGGAAAAACAAATTGAGAAGTCAAGCTGAAGACTATAAATCAAGCACTTCTTGGGAGGCAACCCATGTGTTTTATTTTATTTTTTTATTTTCGCATGTATTTGATTATTTGTTTTTGTTATGTTGTTATTTTATTTCTTTTTTTTTCGTAGGCGCAAATTGGAGGAAGTGAAGCTAGGGATTAACCATTCAAACTAAACCAGGAAGTTTCTTTAAACCCATCTCATATGTTCAACTCTAACACATTGAGGACAATGTGTATATTAAGTTTGGGGGTGGTTGATATATTACGTAATTGAAATACTTTCTGGATGTTTGTGCTTGTGAAATTTTTTCTTTTGTTTGGTTGATTATTAATCTTTAAATAAACTATTTTTATTGAACTTGTGCTTAATTTTTTTGCTCTAGGATTTGCTAGTTGATTTAATTTAAATGACATATGTTTTGAATCTAGTTAGAATTATTCATTATTAAATCCGTTCTAGAACACACATGGGCTCTTGTGTTTTTGTGCTAACTATTTTGTAGTTACTTCGGGAACGTATATGATTGACGGGAAGCTTATTGGAACGTTGGTCTGGAAACCGCTCACACTAATATTGGAAACTGTGAAAACAGAGCAGGGGCTCGTAAGTAAAGTACATTGGGGCAGTATCCTAGGGAGGGTAGCATAAGACCGAGTTTGTACTTGAACATTTGATTTTCATAGTGGAAAGTTAGGTGGTCCGGTGGACCGGTGGTTTTCCTCTTAGGCCATGGTTGTGGCCTAGGTTGTTTCCACCTAAAAATATCGTGTGTTATTATTTTATTTCCACACTTATTTTTACACACGATTGCATGCCTGGCTGATTTGTTTAGGTTATTAAATTATAAATTGATAAAAATTAAAAATAACCTATTCACCCCCCTCTAGGTTAATTAGGTCCATAATTTATAAAATTTCATATGTACATTTCTCAAAAATCGTGAACTACTCTTGTAATCTCAATGGGCTCATAAGTGAAGAGAAGTAGAAAGAAAAGATTGTTGCTAGTCTCCCCAACTATTTTCATGCAAATGGCATTGTCATTGAATCTTTGTTTAAGTATGGTGAATTAAGTGTCGTAGAGTTGGTTAGTGACCTTTAGGTGTTTGAGCATCACAATATTCTACCTACACATGTTAAGACAACTATTGAGAAAGAAAAAAAAACCTTGGTCTCAAATCCACTAAGGGTAGTAGTTATGAGTTCTTGCAAAGCATTCATATTTTATGGTTAATTGGCACTTAAATGTAATGAAAGAGTCCAAGACCTGGTGCACTACCAGGGTAAGGAGATATAGATTTATAATGGACTCATCCCCACAAGTAATGGACAAAAGTAACAATAGTAGAAGTAATCTTAGGCAAGCATTTTACAAACTTAGAAAATAAATATAATCACAGGTTACACCGATATAGAGTAAAGCATGAAAAATAGAATTAAGTAGTATTTCAATCAGAGTCCTAATTCTATATGTGATAACATATAGTATCAAGACTCAGATTATACTTATAACATAATAGATCATTTAAACACAATCAAGTAATGAGGTAAATCTATATAGAAACCCTATCTATGTGGTAACATCCTTAGGTTGCTTATGGAAACCACTCGGTAACAAAAAATCCACTAAGTAATAAAATAATTACAACCCTTGATAAAAATAACCACCAATACCTCTATCATTCGGGACCTTTGTCTAAACTATCTATTACTACACTTGTTTTCTACCTTTATAACAACTTAATCTAACACACAAACTTGACTCTTTTCCAAAGCCAACATCACTCAATATGGTGTGATCAGTAACCTTAGATCAATAAAGTGTAATGTGAACAATCAACAGTGAGGGCCACTCTCAATCATGAACCACCAAAAATCACCTTGGGAATTACTTTCAACCATGAACCACAAATCATCTATGTGTGAGACACAATCAATTCATACACTACTAATGATTTGAGAGAGACAACCCAATATAATCTCACTTATCATACACAACCAAAGATATGAAAACTTAATAGTTTAACTCAACCCACTCACACAAAGTAGTTCTTATAAACTTTGTAAAATAGTGAACCATATTACTTTACGCTCACATAGATGTATGACAATTATTGAAACACTTTCAAGATAATTATTGAAGACATAATTCAAAATAATAGAAAATTTTGGCAAAGTTTTAGTAGGTTTTTCGAATTAAATACAAAAATAGACACAGAGTATTTATAGGAAACTACCAATGGCCAGCCAACCTCGTCGAGGCCTCATCGGGGTTCTTAGTGACCACCTCACTATAGATCTATTAAGGGGTCTGGTGAGACCCCAAGGTGACAAAAATTTCAATGTTTGATCCAAAAATTTCAATTCTTTATCTAAACATTGTGGAGTAATTTCCATAAATACCAACACCTGAACCAAGGAAAAATCCACCACTCATGACCTAGCATACATACTAAACAACAAACTCCATAGTGTGTGAAAAACAAGCTTTCAATCACATTATTCCTAACTATATACTTATATGCATTGTGGATCCATAATAACCAAATATACATAGAGAAAAATAAAAACACTGAGTAAAATAAATAGATTAGGTGTTTTACACACAAGAAATTAACATAGACAAAAAATACAATAGGACTTACAATCTTCCCCTTTCCATGTCAAAAAAACTCACAAATAAGTATAGATACATATCAAACATGAAAAAAGCATTGATGCACACCCAACACCCGAAAAACACAGACACTCCAAGTGCATCCAACATGTGCACTCCATCCATCTTAATGGTTGAACTCATCCATACTCCTTTAGCCTAAAATATGAGGGTTTCAACACATCTACACATGACACATTTGAAGATTGAGGAATTCAATCTACATCTGTAACCTGTTGATGAGCAAGATTGGCATGCAATGCTGATCTTGCAAATACTTTTGTTTTATATTTGTAAAACTCTCACAAGTGCACTAATCATTTTATAGAAAATGACAAGTATACTCCCAAGGTCGATCTAAGAAATATATGTGGTTTTTAATTTATTATTCAAACTTTTAAAAATGAAATTAAATGCTAAACATCCTATCACAATATTTTTGTTTTTTTGTGTTTCCTAATCTAATAACATAAAAATAAACATAGATATAGATTCAATAAAAAATAATGCAAATTTTTATCATTCATAAAAGTGGAGTATTTAAGGATATAATAATTAAGTTAATTTTACTTGTTCATATTATTTAGGTTATTAAAGATATAAATTGATATTTCTTGATTTTTTTTCTTTTTGGTATGAAAGTGTCCTTAGGCACGACCCAAATTATTTTGTTTAATATTAATTAACTAATATCCTTAGGCGAGACCTATTAATTAATTAAGTATTAAATTTCAGCTTTATTTCTAAGAAAATAGCAAACCATCTAATCACAGTTTTAGGCGGAGTTAGTTAATTAGACTTTATTCAAGTTGTCCAAATTAAACCTAAGAATTTACTTATCTGAGTAATAACTTTCAAGTTTTAAAACCATTACTGAAAATATGTCGTCAATACATTTTCAAATAATATTTTTTATAAAAAAAGTTTGAAATAGAGCTTCACTCTAACTACTGAGTGATTGTACTAATAAATAAAATAACACTACTTTAAATCAGACCGGATAATTAAACCTTAAAATCTAATTTTTAGATTTAAGTTTGTAATGAAAAATAATATATTTTCTCTAACATCTTTAATATAAAATCTATAATAAAAATAAAATCAATTTATTTTATAGAATTGTTTTACCAGTTTAATATTTCCCAAACATAACAACATTATTATTATATCATATTTACAAACAGCCAACAATGTTAAATTTAATTACAGATAAATTAAAAATAACATATAATGATAAAGCATAAAAAATAACTGTAAGAATTCATTTCAAAATTATACCTCAAACAAATCCTTACAAAAGTTTGATATTAATTCTGTTGTTGGAAAATCTCTAAATGGATTCGCATTTTCGTTTATTGAATCAAAAACTAATTTTTCTTTATAAAAGCATAACTAGTTCTTCTCAAAAAGAGAAGAACTTTAAAACTAAAAACTAAAAAAACTAATAAAACTTTCTAGAGAGAGAAATATATGAGAAAATTGTGTGTTTTACAATGGGGGAAGAGGGTCATTTTATAGGTGAGAAAAAGGCCAAAAAAGTTGAGAAAATATTTCAAAATTGATTTTAGACGCTTTTGGATAGGCTGACATGCGTGTGGGGCACGCAATTTGTGGCAGATAGGTGTTTGGCATGCATAGGACACGGCGTAGGCATATGCAGGCACGTGGGGGATACGGCGTGACTTTGTGCTAGCGCGCATGGAAATCAGAGTGGCATGTAATGGCTGGCGCGTGTAGGCGTGTGCTGGGCATGTGTTGGCTACATGTACTGGGCGTATGCTGGGTATACACACATTTGCGTAAGTTGGTTAGTGCAGAATTTCTACATTTTTGACCTTTCCTCATTTCTTTTCTCAACATACTTATGATGTATTGCCTCCAATATTTTTCTTCTAGCCTTTAAATTATTGTTTTGAACGAAAATACTTAAAACACAATAAAAATACCCATTATTCTAAAAAGAAATTTTTTTATGAAAATATGATAAAATCATACAAATATAAATCTATTTAATCAATTAAAGTACATTAAATCATGGTTATTTTAGTGCTTTTCAAGAATTCATGCAGAAACATGATGTAGTCTAACCAAATACTATCATGTCACCTTTACACAAGTATACACCGATAAGAAAAACACATATAATCATGTAGCAAAATCACATGAAATATACATAACTCCCCCTGACTTCATGCAACACCCTCTCTAAGCGTATGTAAGTAAAGAAAAAAGATTTAGTGTAATCCTATACTCACTACCCATGCAACACACAACATGGAAGAAATCATATAGTTATGCATGACACAAAAAGTCAAAGAAAAACCCCATATGAGGGAGAGATGGCATATAAATATGCAATATTCCTAACATTCATGGATAATGGAAGATAAGATTAAAGCAAACGAACTATATGCAACACATGTAAGGAATGAAAACAAGAAGTCAAGTAAACAACATATAGAGTTCTTCAAGCTAAAAACAATCTAAAGAACATAGGTAGCAGTTTCTTAGAGAAAGATGCAAACAATAATAACCTTTCTTTGTGATTCAAAACTTTGAATGTTTAGAAGAAAAGTGAAAATATCAGCAAGCTGATAGTTATGAATGACATACTGCAAAGACAAAGTGTTTAATTCTACTAGATCTCTTACGAAATGCTATCATATATTAATGTTTTTGGTCCTTGAATATTAGACTAAATTTTTAGAAATGAAAATAGAACTGGTCTTGTCATAGAGTAAAAGAAGGTTTCTTACCATGATACCATAGTTTGACAACATTTGCTTTATCCAAAGTAATTGAAAACAACACAATCCGACAAAAATATACTTAGCCTCAACTATGGATAAGGACATAAAACTTTGCTTTTTACTATGCCAGGAAATCAAAGAATGACTCAAGTAGAAGCACCCCCTAAAGTACTCTTACTATCATCATTGCACCTTACATAGTTGGCATCAAAATTCCCAACCAACTCTGTAATGGTGTCCTAATGATACCAAATAACAAATTCAAATGTGCCACTAATATATTTGATGATTCATTTGATAGTAGGAAGATGTGGTTCTTTAGGACTAGCTAGGTATCTAGCAAAAAATCTTATATTGAAATAGAGGTTAGGATGACTAGAAGTCAAGTAAAGAAGACTCTGAATGATACTCCAGTACAAAGTCTACTCTACTTCCTTTCTAGAAGGGTCTTGATAAAGTTTAAGGGTTGTACTCATGAAATACCAAGTAGGAGAGTTATTTTTCAAACCAAACTTCTTAACCAATTTCTTGGCATACTTTGCTTGAGAGAGAAAGATCTCATCCTTCATCTATTTAACTTGAAATTCGAGAAAGAACTTCAATTTACCAACTTGGTGATCGAACATGAATTGTGTGAAATGAATACACAAGTATACTTATCGCAACAAGTAATATAATGATAAATATATTGTTCTCACATAGATTATGTTATTAGAAACTAATTTTTAAAACTAAAAACTAAAAATCAATTTTTTTTGTGTTTCTATGTTTTAAGAAAGTAAAATAAAAATAAATAAAAATAAATAGCAGTAATTGATTAACTCAAAATTTTCCATTAATAAGATATACTTAATCCCCCAATTTCATAAATTTGTGAATTACTAAAATCCCCTCAATATAGTTACCAAATAATTGCATGATCAATTAAATCTAACCTAGTATGCATTCCTCTCTCAAGTAAGCTACACACCATATAGTAATTAACCTAATCACAATTTCATGTTAATTAAATTGTATACTACTCATTAAATTCATCCATTATGGATTACATACATAAGAATCATACATCCCTGCCTAGAAACTATGCATGTTATTTAATCAAGACATCCAGTTAAATAATTTTCTAAGATATATTTAATTACCTCTATAGATCAATTGTTGGTCAAACAATTAATAGCATAAAAATTAGATTAAATAATATAATTAAATTGAAATCATCATTGGGGTAAAGTATTAAATCATCATATGTTGAAAAGTGGGTTTATAAGATCCCTAGATTAATAAATTAGGTAGACATAGTTTTATTCATAAAGATAATATTTTTTATAAAGCAAGAAATAAAAATTGATAAAGAATTGAGAAATAGAAGAAATACAATCAATCTCTTGAATAGTAGCACTAATCTCCTCTTGAATATCTACCAAAATTCTATCTGCTTTGGAATTTTTCTCTCTTCTTGGCTCCAAAAATTGATAATTTTTGGCTCATTAGGATTTATGGGGAAATTAAGGGGTTAAATTAAGCTAAGGTGGAATCTGGATCATTAAATCAGCTTTAGATTAAGGGCTGAGATGAAAAAAAGAAAAATTAATAGCTTTGGCCAATAGGACACGTGGCACGAGAGATTCATTAGGCAAATTAGCATGTGACGCTTGGTGGAATGGACTAGTATCAATCAATGCACACTGAGGTAGTGCCATGTTGCATGTTGTGATCCACAATTATGGACAAATTAGGTGATGACGTATGGCACGCCCATTGACTGCACTATGAAACTTGAAATGAATGCTGTGTTGACACGTGGCAAGGCCTACATCACTTAGTACACATAATGTTAGACGATTTTCCCTCTCTTCTTGTATGGCATCCATGTTGCTTACCTAGTTAGTTCCTTTTTTTTGTCGTATCTACGTGGCATCTTTTAATTGTTCATGCATTAAAAATTCCAAAAATTTCCTAGAAATTATATTTTTACCCCTTTTGACTATAAAATTTATATTTTAATATTTTTAACCCCAAAATTACTACTTGTTGAATAGAAGAAACAAATATTAAGCAGAAAAGTACATTGATGACTTTGCTTTCATAGAGTCATCATACCCCTAAACTTAACTCTTTGCTTGTCCCCAAGTAAAGCTAAGTCTAAATAAATAAACTCACATGGGAAATATATTCATTAATATTTATCCCCCTTAAAAGTCATAAAATTCTATGACAACGAGGTTCACATACTCATAAATCAACTTTCCATCAATACAAGGATATGCAAGGTTTTTCATGAATTTATTCGTATATGTTGCATATGATATCATCGAATGCACTCATGAAATCAATCAATATGAGCATGCTAATCAATTTAATCTTAGAATAAGTCTCATAAATCTATTTTTCACATCCTTCTCCACTAAAATAAACATTCACTTAGCTAAAGATCAATAAGGATATTACATGCTTGTAATGTAAGGCTTAGGTAGGGGACAATGAATACAAACATTTAGGTTACTTTCTTTATATTCATCATGTATTTTTTAATGGTAATTGAGCTTTAACTTGATATTTTAGTATGCCCTATCTTATCATTCTTTTCATATTATTTTATTCTACATTTTTTATTTTAACTTCATAACAAACCTAATAAGTTCTTAAAAGTCGTAAAATTACCATGATTTAATGTACTTTAATTGATTAAATATATTTATATTTGTATGATTTTGTCATATTTTATAAAAATTTATATTTTCGAAATTATGGGTATTTTTATTATTTTTTAGATATTTTTTCTTCGAAAAGAAATTAAATACTTGAAGAAAAAACTATTGGAAGCAATACATCAAAATATTCAAAGATCAATATTCATTTATTATACAAATTAGTGAGAAAAAATGAGGAAAAGTAAAGAAAATGGAAAAACAGACAAAACTACCCAGTCACGCACATGCCATGTCAAACCTCGCCTACACCCGGGCATGTCACACTGAGATCCATGCCCTTGTCTGCACCCATCTGTCAACACTAGTGCTTAGCCATGCGCACCTCTGCCCACATGCATTCCAGCATGTTCGAAGTGGGTCCAAAATTAGTTTTTAAGATATTTTTCAACTTTTTTAGCATTTTCCTCACCTATAAAAAGACTCTATGTCCCATTGGAAAAAACACACTTTCTCAACTCTTTATCTCTCTAGATTTCTCACTCTAGAAAGATTTATTTTTTTATTTTTAAACTTTTTCTCTTTTTGAGAATAACTAGTTATGCTTTTATAGATTTTTAGTTTTTGATTCAATAAACGAAAATGTAAATTCGTTTGGAGTTTTTCCAACAGCGGAATTAACATCAAAGTTCTATAAGGATTCTTTTGAGGTACCATTTTAAAATGAATTTTTTACAGTTATTTTTTTATGTTTTATTCTCATATTTTATATTTAATTTGTGTGTGATTAAATTTAACATGACTGACTATTTATAAATATGATATAATAATAACGTTGTTATATTTGTGAAATATTAAATAGGTAAAACATTTCTATAAAATAAATTTATTTTGTTTTTATTCAAGATTTTATATTAAGGATGTTAAAGAGAAATATATTATTTTTATTACAAACTTAAATATGAAAATTAGATTATAAGGTTTAATTATCAGGTTTAATTTATAGTAGGGCTCTTTTATTTGTTGGTACAATCGTCCGGTAATAAGAGTGAAGCTCTATTTCAAAAGTTTTTATAAAAACTTGAAAGTTAGTACTCGAATAATTAAATTCTTAGGTTTAATTTGAACACTTTGAATAAAGTCTAATTAACTGACTTTGCCTAAAACAATGATTTGATGGTTTGATATTTTCTTAGAAATAAAGCTGAAATTTAATATTTAATTAATTAATAGCCCCACCTAAGGATATTATTTAATTAATATTAAACAAAATATTTTGGGCTCCGCCTAAAGACACTTTCATACAAAAAGAGAAAATCAACAAATATCAATTTATATCTTTAATAACCTAAATAATATGAGTAAACATAAGTAAATTCTTTATTATATCCATAAATACTTCATTGTTATGAATGATAAAATTATATTATTGTTAATTGAATCTGTATCTATATTTATTTTTTATGTCATTAGATTAGGAAACAAAAATCAAAATATGATGACAGGATGTTTAGGATTTAATTCAATTTTTAAAAGTTTGAATAATAAATTAAAAACTACATATATTCCTTCCTTAGATCGAAATTGGGAGTATAGTTGTTATTTTCTATAAAATAATTCGTACACATGTAATATTTTTACAAATATAAAACCAAAGTATCTACAAGATAGATTTTGCTAACGCAATGTCGGTCTTGTTTTTATTCAAGTTTTTGACACTATTGTCGGGGAAGGAATAGAATTTTAAAATTCTTTATCAAAATTTTGAAAATTTTTTGTGTTTTAAATAATTGTGATTTTTTATTTTGTGTTAAAAAAAGAAAAAAATTTAATATCTTCATTTTAATTAAAAAATATAAATAAAGTATAAAAAAATAAAAAATAAATAAAAATTTACTTTTTTTTATTTTTTCTTAATTATAGAAAATAAGTTTTTTAAACTTTTTTAATTTTTTTAATAGAAAAAAATTAATTTTAATTTTAATGTAAAAAAAATTTAATTTATTAACTTAACGAACTTAGATTTTCACTTAAAATAATTTATTAACTTAATTAACTTATATTTTCACTTAACTTAATTAAATTATATTTTCACTTATCTTAATTTATTAACTTAATTAACTTAGATTTTCACTTAACTTAATTTATTAACTTAATTAATTTAGATTTTAAAAGTATAAAAAGTAAAGGTCTAAGAGAGTTCTGTCTAGGAGTCTAGTTCTTGGAACCCTTTGTGCCACTAGTCTTTCCTAGGAACGTTATTATGTCTAGGAGGATGGATTTTAAGGAGGCTTTGCCCCACCATTATTTCCTAGGAATACTGTTCATTAATGCTGATTATGTTATTTAACTTAGAAATTATAATAAAATAAAAAATTAAAGAATTAAAAAAAATTCTAAAGCTATCTCAAAAATTTCAGTTTTAATCACAATATATGATAAAAAGTGGTAGTTTCTTTGTTAGATCTATGTACAATTGTGTTTTGATGCCTTCGTTATTTGACTTGCACCTAGAAGTTGGTACTCTAAAACCCACAATCATATCCCTAGTTTTAGGTAAATAAAATTTTGAAAATCCATAAGACATGACTTAAAAATTATAGGTAGACAACCTTGTCCTACCTATAGGGTTTAGTGACTCAATGATGTGAGGATATTGAGTTTACTTAAAATGAAATCCCCTAAGTTACGTCTTGTTAAGATGTTAAACTAAGCACTGGATGGGAGGCAACCTATCATTTTAGGTAATTTTCTTTTATTTATTTATTTATTTTTGTTTAATTTCATGTGAATAATTTTAGAATTGTTAAAATTAAAAATATTTTTTAAGATATTAGAAGTTCATAGTGATCTGTCTGTGTGAACTTTAATGATGAACATGATGGATTTACTTGCATTTCTCTATCTCTACTTGCACAACCTCAAGAAATAGGTAATTTTTTTTCTCTTTTCTCTTTATCTTTAATTTAAAATTGTTACATTGAGAACATTGTAAGTTCTAGGTTGGTAGTGATGAAAAGTTATTATGTTTAATTTCAAAAAAATTAACAATTTTAAAAAACAATTATGTTCACATTTTCATTTTTATTGTGTTTGATTTTATTTTCTTTGTGTGGTTTAGTAATTTTTAGAATTTTAGGATTAGTTTTAAAAATTTTCTTACAAAAATTTATCATTTCTTTGAATCAAATTTAAGTAAATAGTTAAGTCTTTTGCATTGTTAGATTAATATTTTTAAACATATCATGGAGTAAATAGTAATTAGTTAGTTTTTTTCATAAGTAGTATTTCATGATAAAGGGTGAAAAATATAATGAACCCAAAATTAGTGTTTAGGAATCAAATAGTGTAGACTACCCTTGTGAGATATAATTTGAGCCTAATTTTTTTTATTCTGAGTGAAATATATTTCTTCTACTCCAAACACATTTTTATTTCTTCAAATATTTTGATAATCTCTATAGGTATTAGCATTGAATGTTAGGATTTCCACATCTAGTAAAGTGTCATTTGTTGTTTTTTGCTGCTTAGATTGGATGACTTAAGTAGAAATTGATAGTATATGCCCTTTCATCCTTCATGTATGACTTCTACCAAAAAGTGACATAACTGGGGTTACCTAAACCAAAATCAAACAAAAAGCCACAAAATTAACCACTCACCAAAATCCTACAAACTCTCTAAAAAATATGTTGAAAAACTCTCTTAAAGAGAGAGAGAGAGATAGAAAAATGAATAGTATAATCTATATACCATCAACATAGCCTACAAAGTTGTGAGAAAAGGCTAATTACAAAAGAAAATTATAAGAAGTAAATCCCTAAAAATTCATTACACTTTCTTCAATTCTATAAGTCATATATCTTGAAATTTTTATTTAATGATTATGATTGAGGTATGAAAATAATTTTGTGATTTTTTTACGAAATCCTAAAACATTCGATTCTTTTCATGAGATCGAAGTTGTGCACTATTTTGAGCCTTTCTTCTTTTACAAGTATGCAAACTTATTATTTCATTTCTAAACATAAACTCTATTCACATATTCCTTAGTACGAGTGCTTGAACCCATAGGATTCAGTGTTTTGAGAGTTTTGACTTGAAATGATAGAGTCGAAAAGAACTCAAATTTTTGACTTTGAAATTGGGTAAATTTAAATTGAAACATTTTTGAAATGAAGTATGAAAATGATTTCAAATAATTATTATTATAAACTATGACCATTTAAGAAGTTAAAAATATCTTATACTTTAGATTTTAATTATGATCTTAAAGGAGATTAAAAAGCATGAGACATTTTTATATTTTCTTATTTTATTTAATTTTATTTTTAAGTTAATTTTTGATTTTATTTAATTTATATTTTTTATAATTTTAGTTTTTGATTTGTTATTTTTTTTATTTTTACATTTAGTTCAATGTTTGTAGGTATCATTACTAAAAACCCTCAAGACACTTAAACTCGTCTACTAGGGCAACTTAGGAGTTTAAAGGCTTGTTGCATACGCTAAATGTAACTGTGTCAATCCATGGAAGTGATCTAAGATAGTTTAATTTTAGTTCAATTTTAATTTTTAAAGCTTCTCTTGGTAAGGGACTAGCAAGAAGCTGGTTGAGGGTTGTAATAAGTGCTTAAAAAGTACTAAAATTACTATGATTTAATGTACTTTAATTAATTAAATATATTTATATTTGTATAATTTTATCATATTTTATATAAATTTATATTTTCAGAATCATGAGCATTTTTATTATTTTTCTAGTATTTTTACTCTAAAAAGAATTTAAAGACTTGAAAAAAAAACTAGTGGAAGCAATACATTGCAATATCCAAAGTGTAGTATTCATTTATTATAAAAATAAGTGAGAAAAAATTGAGGAAAAGTAAAAAAATGAAAAAATGAAAAAAACAGACAAAACTGTCCAATCATGCACATGCCATGTTAAGCCCTGTGCATATCCACCGAGTCCCATGCATGCCAATGCTTGTCATGCCAACATCCAAACCCTTGTCTATGCCCATCAACCGGCACTAGTACCCAGCCACGTGCACCTCTACCCACATGCATGTATGCTTGTCTGAAACATGTTGAAAATCAATTTTCAAGATATTTTCCCACTTTTTAACGTTTTCCTCACCTATAAAATGACCATTTTCCCCATTGTAAAACACACAATTTCCTCAGTTCTTTCTCTCTCTAAAAAAACATTCTTTTTTTAGTTTTAAAATTCTTCTCTTTTTGAGAATAATTATGCTTTTATAGATTCTAGTTTTTGATTCAATAAACGGAAATGAAAATCCGTTTGGAGGTTTTCCAACAACATAATTAGCATCAAAGTTTTGTAAGGATTCTTTTGGGATATAGTTTTAAAATGAATTCTTTATAGTTATTTTTTATGTTTTATTCTCATAGGTTATATTTAATTTGTCTATGATTAAATTTAACATGTCTTGCTTTTTATTAATATAATATAATAATAACATTGTTATGCTTGTGAAATATTAAATAGGTAAAATATTTCTATAAAATAAATTTTTTTGTTTTTATTCAAGATTTTAAATTAAGGATGTTAGAGAGAAATATATTATTTTTCATTACAAACTTAAATTTGAAAATTAGGTTATAAGGTTTAATTATCAGTTCTGATTTAAAGTAGCGTTCTTTTATTTATTAATACAATTGCCTAGTAGTTAGAGTGATCTCTATTTCAAAAAAAAAAAACAATTGTAAGAAATATTATTAGAAAATGTATTGACAATATATTTTCAATAATGGTTTTAAAACTTGAAAGTTAGTACTCGGATAATTAAATTCTTAGGTTTAATTTGGACACCTTCAAAAAAACCTAATTAAATGACTCCATATAAAGGTGTGATTATATGGTTTGATATTTTCTTAGAAATAAAGTTAAAATTTAATACTTAATTAATTAATAGGACTTGTCTAAGGATATTAGTTAATTAATAATAAACAAAAGAATTTGGGCCCTGACTAAGAACACTTTAATACCAAAAAAAGAATATAAAAAAATATCAATTTATATATTTGATAACCTAAATAATATGATCATGCATAATTAACTTATTTTTTATATTTATAAATACTCCACTATTATGAATGATAAAAATTTGCATTATTGTTTATTCAATCCATATCTATGTTTATTTTTTATGTCATTAGATTAGGAAACAAAAATCAAAATATGGTGACAAGATGTTTAGGATTTAATTTTGTTTTTAAAAGTTTAAATAATAAATTAAAAACCATATATATTCCCACTTTAGATCGACCTTGGGAGTATACTTGTCATTTTCTATAAAACCAAAGTATCCCCAAACTTATTTTCAATTTTATTTTTTTCTTTAGAGGAATAATTGTATTGTGAGTTTTTCTTTTTCTTTTTCTTTATTTAATGGGTGTATTACATTTCACCTCACTTTTTAGCATAACACATGATTGCCTTTTTTTCTTACGAGCTAAAGGTGCAAGGGTAAAGGCAATGTTTATTGGTTAGACCCAAAATGTGGCAAAAAGATAAGAACACTTCTTTGTTAGGCTCAAAGTGGTGACTATGAATATTTTCAATGGTTCGCTTGAAAGACTCAATTGATCCAAATAAGACCTAAATCATTTCTTATGATAAATACTATTTAGAATTTTTCCTTTAGAGATGATCAAATAGATTTTAAAACATGGTAGATCTTATCAATTTGCATACATCACTACAAATTTTCTCTCAATAAGAAAACAAAAATCAATCATGAATACGTACATATAAATTTAAATCAATCCAATAAAAACTAGTAATAATATTACCTGATTAATATAAGTATCTTAACGATCATTTTACATTCCTTATCCTAGTCATGACAACCAAATTTTATCATTGAGTTCATACGTTTCATATCAAGCATGCATGCATTTAGTTTCTATATATTTATCAATTCCTACCTAAATCATAATTAAAAATATCTCAAAAACTGAAAATATATACTAAATACTACAGTAGAGAATGAAGTTCCATCCCCTAAACTTAATTACACATTGTCCCCAATGTGCACATATAAATATAAAAAAGTAAAAGTAAAGAAAACTCCCTTAGTCTTGGCATACCACATATGTCTTTGAAAGTGCTCAATCTTGTTATGCCATTGCTCTCGATATTTATTCCTCCACAAAAAAAAAACAATAAAAATATAAGTAAAATAACTTTGGGTTGCCTCCAAACTAGTGTCACGTTTTACACCCTTGACTATATCATACCATGTCCTATAGTACATCCCTTTGTGTCCAGTTACTATTGAGTTTGCTCAAAAATAGTTTGGGTCTTGATTTATTCAATAAGACTTTATGTTTCAATTTAAAAACACGTTGCTTAATTATCTTATCATTCCATATTTATATTTTCTTTTTGCATTGGCATTTTTATAAGCACTCCATTGTACTTCATCTAACTTATGTATTTGTAGCATCTTGATTAGGGGTGGTAGGGTAAAGGTGTGAGCTCCAAAATTGGTGGCCCTTCGATAGATGGTTTGAATTTAGATCCTATCTCAAAAAATTTCACAACCACATTCGGTATACACATGGGAGGTTTAGCCTTCAAATAGTTCACACAATCAATAATATCAATCATAGATTTCATACTTTCAAAATTAAAATAGATTGAGTTGTTTCTTGATGAGCTTACTTCATTATTCATAGCATCATGTGCAATAGTCCTAAGTTTGGGTGACTTAATAGATTCATTTAAGTTGTCATTTATCCAAAAGCATTTATTAGCATTATTAATATTAGGTAGCTCATATGTTTTTAATACTTTAAATGTTACTTGTTCATCTTGCATGCTCATTGTCAGCCCACCTTTTTTACGTCAATAAGTTCTCTTTCAATTGCTAAGAATGGATGAAAAAGTATTTTTGGAATGTTACGGTCCTCTTCCATGTCTAGTAGAATGAAACTAGTCAGAAAGATGAACTTGTCTACTTTAACTAGCACATCTTCAACCACACCTCGTGGTCACTTAATTGATCTATCTGCCATTTGTAATGTTACTAAAGAGGGTTTAGCTTTACCAACCCCCAATCTCTTGAAGAATGACAATAGCATAAGGTTAATGTTTGAACCTAAGTTACATGGCACTTTGCCCAAATGGATGTTCCTAATTGTTTCAGTTTATCCAAGCCTCATTTTCTTTGACAAGATGTCCTTTAGAAATTTGGCATAAGAAGGAATTTTTTTAAAGTACCTATACAAATGGTATATTTATGTGTAGTTTCTTGAAGACCTTCATGAATTTTGAAAAATGCATATATGACTTTTGTTTTTATAGTCTTTGAGGGAAAGGAATAGTAAGTTTTTAGAAGTTGCTCTTTTTTGGTTGAATTATTTCTTTTTCAGTATTCTCTTTATCCACTAGTTTCTTCTCATCCTTTTTAGCTTGATATTCTTCCTCATCCTTACCTTCTCTTCTTGGGTTTATAATTGTTTCACTTGGAAGTTTACCTTGGGGCCTTTAACTTATGGCCTAGGTAAGTCTCCCCATTTGGATCTTTAAATTTTGAATTGAAGCATCTTGGGTAGATATTTTTATATTTACTAACTGGATGAAATCTTTCATCATCCCCATTAAAGCATTTGTATTGTCCTTAGAATGTAAGGTTCTTCAGTTAGACTTGTGATTGTTATGGTTGTTGAAAATGAGGTGGTGGAAATGATTGAAGGTTGAATTGATTAGAACCATGATTATTGTTATTAATCTAAGAGAAATTTGGATGTTGTGTCCATCTAGGGTTATATGTGTTCAAGTATGGATAATTGATTTAGTTCACATTATCCATATAGCATGTTGATTCAGTATTGTTTGGACAATTACCAAACAAATGAGCTCCACCATAAAAGATATAGGACATTCCTAAATCTTAGACGTAGTTTATACTCACTAGCGAGTTTTGAGCCTTCAAAAGATGCACCAAAGATGACACTTGAACTGTAAGTTTCTTGATATCATTTACCTCATGCACTGTGGCTACTCTTCTTATGGCTTCCATTCTATCCATTGGCCATTGATAAGTATTATTAGCCATTTTCTCAAGCACATCATAAGCTTGATTGCTAGATTTATCTAATAGAGCTCCATTAGTAGATGCATCAATAATGGTTCTTGTTTGAGAAATGAGACCTTTGTAGAAAGTCTCCATTTGGATCCAATGATGGACACCATGGTGAGGACACTTCCTTAGTAATTCTTTGAATCTTTCCTATGCTTCATATAAAGATTCCTCTTCAGATTGTTGGTAGGAAGTAATATTATTCCTAAACTTGGCATTTTTTGTTAGTGGGAAATATTTCATCAAGAATATTTTTGCCAAATTATTCCAATTTGTAATGGAATCAGATGGCAAAGAGTTTAGCCAAGCTTGAGCACAATCTCATAAAAGGTAAGGGAATAATTTAAGCCTAAATGCCTCATTGATAACACCAATAAATTTGAATGAATCTCCAACTTCAATAAACAATTGAGATGTATATGAGGATCCTCTATTGGTAATTCCCTAAATGGTCCAACTATTAGGTAGAAAAGTGCACTGATGACTCTACTTTAATGGAGTCATCAATAGGTTCATCTCAAACTCACTTTACATAGTAGCAACAAACCTTTGAGCTAGGTCATCCTTAGAACCAAAAATAATGTCATCATCATATACTTCAATGACCATAAATTCACCCCAATTTCATGAAACAAATACAATTTTACCACCGCCTTCTCTCAAAAAACAATTATTGAGGAGAAACATTTTAAGATGCTTATACCAACCACCGGGAGCTTACTTCAAACCATGATTGTAAAAGTATGGGTCTTGGGATGTTCCATATAGACCTCTCCTTTGATAACTCTATTCAAAAAAGCACTCTTCACATCCATTTGATATAATTTAAACCCAAAGTAACAAGAAAGACCAAAGAGAATTCTTATTGAATCTAGGTAGGCAACATGAGTGAAGGTTTCATTTAAATAAATTCCTTCAATCTAAGTAATCCTTGTGCAACAAGTGGAGACTTATTTTGAGTAATTATCCCATTTTCATCTTACTTATTTTTATACAACTGGCATGTACAAATAATATGTTAATATGTAGGTTTGGGAATAAGGTACTAGACATCATTCCTTTGAAATTGATTAAGTTCCTTCTACAAGGAGTTGACCCAATCTATGTCCTACAAGACTAACTTAACATTTTTTGGAAGGATGGTAAAAGTGAAACACATGTAGTTGAAAGTATCTTGTTGTTGATGTATCGTCTTAACATTACCTTCTATATTACCAATAATGTTGTTCGTAGAATTAACCTTCTTTGCCCACTTTGGAAGAGACGGGTTTTCTTGATAATCATTTTTCTCATCCTTAGAAGTTCTAGGAGAGTTAACTATGGAATTATCTAGAGAACCCTAATTACAAAAAATATCATTGTCATTAGACTCCAAAATTTTAGTGGCACCATAGTCATCAATCACAATATTTATTGATTCTATTGTAGTAGAAATTCTTAAATTGTAAACTCGATAAGCACAAGTATTTGTTGGAGTATCCTATGAAAATTGCAAGACCACCCTTTTCCTTAAACTTGTCTAGATTCTCTCTATCTATGAGAATATAGCAAGTATTTCCAAACATATAAAGGTGCATAACATTAGGTCTCCATTCATGCATAAGCTTTTATGAAGACTGAAAAGTACCGAGCCTCAAGAAGCAACGATTCAACGTATAACAAGTAGTATTAAAACTTTAACCCAAAAATGAATTTTAAAGTTTTTATTATCAGCATGATGCTAGCCAGGTCTTGGATAACTCTATTCTTCCTTTCAACTATACCATTCCATTGAAAGGTTTTGGAAGTCAAAAACTCATGTTGAATACCTATTTCATCACAAAAAGCATTGAACTTTAAACTCCCAAATTCTTTAACATAGTCACTCATGATTTTGATGATTGTGCCAATGGATTTAAATTTTTCATTTTGTAGCTTGATGCATAGGTTTAAACTTAATGAAAGCTTTAGATTTTTCTCTTAGGAAAAATCCCAGGTATATCTTTAGAAATAATCAATAATAAACAAGATGTATTTTCTTATACTAATGCTACTAGTTTGAACAAGTCCTATCAGATCTATACGAATTAACATTCTAATCATTCATAATTTGTTGTAACAATTAGCTAAAAGTCATATTCATATCTATATCAAAAATGCATTAATATTAATTTGCTCAATTTCAGTGTTTGGAATTTGAATTCACTTTGACTATGAACCTCACAAGTCATAGTCTTAATATCACATTGAACCTATAGGTTGAAGCACTCATTCAAAGGTATATGTGAATAGTGTTTATGTAAAGAAATTAACTAATAAGTTCGTATATGTTTAAAGAATAAAAGGCTCAAAGTAGTGCATAACATCGATTTTATGACATGAATCGAATGAAAGGATTTATAAAGAAATCATACTTATTTTCCTACATCAATCAAAATCATCAAATAAATGTTTTGAAGTTATATGCCTTTTTGAGATGAATAAAATGCATTGACTTCTAGAGGATTTATTTCGTATTTTTCTTTTGTAATTAACCATTTATCACAACTTTGTATGATTTTCTAGATCATAGTATTTAATTTATACTATTTATTTTTCTCTCTTATTCTTATTTTTTTCTCTTTCTATTTTTAGAGATATTCCTTTTTAAGGGAGAAAGGACCCATTGTACAATTTGTACATATTTTGTATGATTTGGTGAGTGAATAATTTTGGATTTTTTTTATAATGGGTTAAGTAACCCTATATATATTTATTTTTTAGAAGTGATGCATGAATAAATAAGGGAATATATTCTTAATTTCTATTTAACTTATTCAATTTAAGTAATAAACAAATATATGACATTATGAGATATAAAAATCGTGGCCTTCAGTGCAAAATCTATAAATATCATCTAACAATTTGAATTAATAAGAATAGTATTTCGAAGAGTAGAAAAATATTATCACTCAGAATGAAAGATAGAGGCTTAAAATATTCTAACAAGATAGTCTCTACTATTTAATTCCTAAACACAAATGTTAGATTTATTGTAATTTCAACATTTTATCATGACCTACGATTCATAACAGAAACTTACTAATTATCATATTACTCATTGATATGTTCAAGAAATTAATCTAATAGTACAATAGACTTAATAATTTATTTAAAATTAACTAAAAGACATGATAATTGTTTTAAGAAATTTTTTAAAATCAAACATAAAATTCCTAAACCAATAAAAAAAATAAAAGCAAACAAATGAAAATATGAAAATATAAGCAAAAAATAAATGAAATTGTAAACAATATTTAATAAAAAATTTAAAAATTACTCAAATTTAAGTAGATGTAACTTTTCCTACTCTTAACCTATAACTTACGTTGTTCTCAATGTATAATTGCAAATTAAAGATAAGGAGTAAAGAGGAGAAATATGTAAATGCAAAAATCATAATATCCATTTGCATAATACATAGTCAAAGAATATGAAAGTAGTATGTAAGGTTCATGTTAATTTAAAGCAAGTCTACTTCAGTTCTTTTTAAACATATGTTATTATTCTATAAAAAAATGACCAAAGAAAAATATTATTTAATCAATAGTGAAAATTCCTAAGACACTTGTTAGAGATTCAAATCTTTGGATATCAAGTGACTTAGTGAATAAATCAGCTTATTGCCCTTCAGTAGGCACAAACTCAAGGGATAAAATTTTATCTTCTACTAGTTCCCAAATAAAATGATGTCTAATGTCTATATATTTTGATTGAGAATGCAGAACAAAATGTTTTAGAGATACATATAGCACTATTATTATAACAATAAAAGGAAATTGTACCATGTTCAAAGCCATATTCCTTAAGCATGTTCTTTATCCACAGAAGTTAAGTGTAGGAGCTTTCAGTAGTAATGTATTCTACCATTACAGTAGATAATGAGATGGTGTTTTATTTATTACTATGTTAGTATACTAGATTGTTCCCAATATAGAAACATCCACGTGAAGTTCTTTTTTTTACATCTTGATTCTCTACCTAATTCGTATCTATGTATCCATTAATTTCACATGTAGTATCATTAGTAAACCAAATAACGAAGTTTTTTATTCCAGATACATACCTAATGATTCGTTTGACATGTTAAATGTGTTATTCCTTAGGATCTAATTAATAATGAGCACAAATAACAACACTAAAACAAATATCAAGTTTACTTGTTATGATGTACAACAAGCTTCCTATCATACTTTTTTATAGCATTTGATCAACATTCTTACTTGACTCATCCATTGAATTCTTTGCACTAGTGCTTATGGGATTCTCAAATGCTTACTTGTTTCAAATCCAAATTTCTTAATTAAATTACATGCACACTTGGTTTGAGAAATAAAGATTCCATTATTTAATTGTTTAATTCGCAAATCACGAAAGTATGTGAGCTCTCCCATCATAGACATTTCAAATTCACTAGTCATTATGTTCACAAAATCATTAATAGAAGTATTGGATGTTAACTTGAAAGCTATGTCATCGACAAAGTTCTCCCAAATAAATGTACATCTAGGTATGATATTTCCCTTTTATATTGTAAGGCTTATAAGAGTGTTGGTGATATTTATGAACAAAGAAGACGAATGTAATTTTAGTTTCTAGGTGTGTCTTTCAAGAACATTTTCAAGCCAAAGAAACTATGAGCCCCAATAAACACATATAAGGTATATACCTATTCTTATGCATGTTTGATTTCATATTACATTTTGAATTTGAGCTACTTGAATGATTGAGACATATGTAGATATATCGAGGTGTATAGATCGATCGAGAATCGATCTACTTAGTCTAAAAGTCCTAAATTAATTTTTTAATTAACTAGATCGATTGAGTAATTAGTAGTTGATTGATCGAGCACAATATAGATCAATTAATTACCTAGATCAATCTAACCTGGTCAGAATTAATTATTAAGAACACTATATTGATCAAGAATCGATTGAATCGATTAAGCATGTTTTGATCTAAAGACACTTGCATGTGGATTACTAATGATATTTTTAGTTGAGTGGTTTTTGGAAGTAGGTGTTAGCCTCTGAGTTTGAGTGTTGGGTATGGTGACCTCATCATCCAAGGTTAATTCTTCATCTAGCTCATTACCTACCTTTTTAATATCAAGTGTTTCATCATTTGTTTTCCTCAGTTGGGAAGCTTGTGCTTAAAGGTTCAACTTTATTTTCAAGTTGCTTCATCTATAAAAACATTGATGGACTCTATGATAGTATTGGTTCTCAAGTTGAATACTCTAAAATAACGACTTGGTAATGAGTAGCCTAGGAAGATGCCTCCATCATTTCTAGAATCATATTTGGCTAGATTCTCACAATGATGTAACATTTACTACCAAACACATGTATATTTAAGATTAGGTTTATTACCTTTCCATAACTAATAGAGAGATTGGTTTGTACCTGTATGTAGGTATACATGGTTCACTATATAGCATGAAATACTTATTACTTGAGGCTAAAACTTCTTGGGAATGTTCCTTGCATGTTGTAGAACTCTTTCAATCTCTTGCAACACCATATTCTTCCTTTCAACTATCCCATTTTATAGTGAAGTGATTGGTGCTGAGAAGTCATGGGCTATACCATGCTGTTTGTAAAGTTTAGCATATCTTAAGTTCCCAAATTCCTTATCATAATCATTCCTTAGTCTCGTTAAATTGGTTATTCTATTACTTGCTTCAACTATACTTTAAGACAAAAAGAACTAAAGATATCTAATGAAACATATTTTTATTTTAGGAATCCAACTCATGCGAAATGAAAACAATAATCAACAATAATGATATATTTCCTATCACTTAAACTCTCAGTTTTCATAGGACCCATGTGGTCGATGTGTATTAACTCAAGTGTTATACTCATGTTAACTCCTTTAATTTTCTTGTGAGAAGAAGGAGTTTGTTTGCTATGTTGGTAAGGTCCACAAAAAGGATTTTTCAGTTTCCAAAAGTATAGGTATACCACGCATAATTTCCTTTTACTGAACTTAACAATATCTTGAAAATTGACGTGTCCCATCTTTTGATACCACAATGAAATGGAATAATCATTTGCTAAATGACAAGTAGTAGTACTATAGCCTATATCAATGCATTAGTAATTATCATGAGAGCTAGTTCCTTTACAAACACACTCATCTTTGAGGTCTGTTATAATACAATGACTATTGATAAATTATACACTTTTTGTCACAATTTTGACTGATAATGATTAGATTGGCTTTAAGTCCCTCAACATGGAGTACATCATCTAACCTAGGCATATCACAATCTAAATTGTACCTTTACAATTAATTATTGATTTATGTCCATCACCAAAAGTAATAGTTCCTTAATTATATTTTCCAAAATTTTTGAAAAAAGGATAATCAATAGTCATATGTATAGAGCAATCACTATCAAAGTTCCCTCATTATATTTTTCAAATTTTTTGAAAGAGGACGATCAACAGTCATATGTATATAGAAACCACTATCAAAAATACCAAGCTATAAAAGATTTAGATTTAAATGCAATATGGGCTACATGACAATTTAAATCAGGTTTTTTAATCCAAACTTTTTTTAGTTTTTTGAATCATGTGCTTGTTTCTAGAAACATGAATATTAATTCTTGAATAGGATGCATGCAGATTATCAGCATAATTATAGGTCATTAAGAATCTATATATATGTCAAATATGTCCTTTCTTATCAAAGTTATGAAAAAAAGGAAAAAATTTAACATGCTTCTCAATCATATGTGCAACTCTTCTTTAAGTACAATATGTAATATTAGGAGTAGGATTAGAAGGGTGAACCAAATTAGTTCTTGATGCAAAGGTGCATCATGTAAGGAAGATATATCTGAAGGTTTTACAAATTCAGTTGATTTTGAAGAAGATGGTGTCGTGTTCTCATCTATATATCCTAGCCCTCTCTTGTCTCTATTTGGCTTTCCATAATTTATAACTTTATTTAACCTTTTCACTCCATTGGTTAGCCTTTTTACAGCTTTCTTGGATTGTTCAAGTTGTTGCACTAGATTATGTTTTTGTTTTTCCAAATCTATTAATAGATTATGTATACAATAAATTATTCAAAGTTAATGTATGTATACATAATCTATTAATATTAATAGATAAAAGCTCTCTGGACTTTGAGTCAATTCATTTTTTCAAGTTACCTTCAATTAATGGATTACCCAATGAACACTGTAGGTGCTAACCAAGTTGATATTTACAAATATTCTAAAGATTCTCAAGATCCTACACAAGTGATATATTTGGAATATTAAATTGGATGAAAGGATTAATTTAGAAAGAAATTTTTTATTTTAATTAATTATGGGCGTTTTATGTTTAGTAATTTTTATTTTAGTGAATTGTGGACTTTTTATTTTAAGTCTTTTAGTCTTTTATTTTTTTAAGATTAGATTAGGCCCAATCCATAACTAAATAGGCTTATTTCATCTTGGGTTTTTTCTTTTAAGGTTTCTTGCTTAGATAGAAGAATAGTTGTGTAATTTGGAGGAAACACGAATATTCATTAATGAAAAGAAAATTTTAGAAAGCTTCTTACTTTTCCTTCTTGTGTTCTTGATTGAATGCTTGAATTCAACTTATCAAAATGAGTGATCATCCTTTGTGGTGTCTCAAGGTTTGGGTTTTAAGGACTTTATTTCCTTAGGATTCTAATTTGATTATCTTCAACACGTTCTTAGCAAATCAATTATTTCTATTCGTTTGAGATAATGGGTTCCTAGGTTGTTCGCCTAAAGGGTCTACATCATTTGGTATCAGAGCCTTGGTTGTTGAAAACAAGTTATCTATCTTCATTTATCTTTGTTTTGAATTTTAGATTTCGAAAAAAAAATTCATCCTTTGATTGTTAATAGTGTTCTTGAGTCATAAATCATAAAAAAAGAAAGAGCAATTTGGTCCTTTTGAGTCTTGTGTTTTCTTTCAATTTCACTATTGTAGTTTTCGTATTTAGTTTTTTTTTGTAGTTTTTGTTGAATTATTTGTATCTTTTTCTTGTTCTTTATATTTTGTGTTCAATATATCTTTGTTCTTCAAAACAAAAAGAAGAGGGTTGTTGTTCCGCTTCAAAAACTAAATTTGATAAAACGGAGTTGCAACTTTAAACAGTAATAACTTTTGTCTCGATTAACGAAACGATCAGTATAATATATCAAATCAAAGCTCGTTTTGATCTTATAAGAAAAGATAGGCTTTTTCTCTATTCTTGCAATTTTTGAGTCCAAAGTCCACCGTTTACACCACTAACAAAGGGGTTAAAGATTTGTCACACCTTTTTGTGTTGTTTTTGGTTCTTGTTCATTAGGGTTGCGATTTTTTTGTGATTTTCTATTGACAATAGCAGCAACACTAGTAAAAAGAAACAAAAAATTAAAGAGGAAAAAAGAAAAAAAAAGAATAACATAGTAATAGATTGTTCAAGAATCTAATTCTTGTTTTTTTACTGATTTTTCTTGTTCTTATTGAAATTGGTTTTCCTTTATTTTAATATTCGGCCCAAGATTGATTTTCTTTTTTCAAAAAAGGGGAATCAGAGTTTATCAACAGTCTTTTTTTAGAGTCCTCCTTGGTCAAGAGTCTTTCTTTAAAGTCCTCTTTGGTCAAGAGTCTTCCTTTAGAGTCTTCTTCGATCATGAGTCTTTCTTTAGAGTCCTCCTTGTTTGAGAGTCTTTCTTTAGAATCTTCTTTGATCAAGAGTCTTTCTTAAGAGTTCTCTTTACTCAAGAGTCATCTTTGGTCAATAGTCTTTCTTTAGAGTCCTCTTTGGACTTTCTTTCTTTAGAGTTCTCTTTGGAATTTTCTTTTGTCATACTTTTCCATTTAGTTCTTTTAGAATTTTGAATTTTGAGATGGTCACCAATAAAACGGTTATTTCTTGAAATTAGTTGGATTCTTTGATTTTTATCTTGATAATCTGCCACTAACAAGTACGAAGGTTCTCTCTATCAAAAAGCTATACAAAGGTTAGAAAACCTAGAGAATGAAATGAATCAAGAAAATCAATCTTGATTACTTATAAACTCTGATAATTACATTCAGTATGGACAATGTCATATATACAAATAGTCTATTGTGTGTGAGTGTCTAATAGTGTAACTAACTATTATACGTGTACGTCTAGAATATGTTAAAACTATAAAAACTTAGCTAACGCACTAATCAACTATACAACTCAGTGAGCACTAATCATCACTAGTGATATTTTAGATTAAGTTTTATGCTCTCTACAACACTAATTACCATTGGCGGTTTAGAGAAAATTCCTAGATTTAAATTGAAAGACTATTTTGTGACACAAAATTAACCATACATACATAGATAAAGAGGAAAATTTCTCATTAGTTTTGTTATTAATGTTTGGAGGAAATTAATCATTACATCATATCAATCTTTCTTTTAAATAAATATAAAAATTTCAATCAATAAATAAAATTTAGATTAAATTTTATTCATTTAAATGCATCAATAATCAAACATCATTATAGATAAATATCTAAAAATGGTCACTATATGATAAGACAGTTGAAAAAACATAAATATATGTAATTTATTTAAAACAACTAATATAAGACAATAAAAAAAGAAAAAGAAATCTATGGGAAAGGGTTTATGACAAGGTTTTCAAGGTTATCACCCAAAATTGGTTTGTCTCACAATTGTTTCAAGTTCGAAGAAACATTACACAAATAAGAATCCCTTTTGACGTTGCAGTTACATGATTTTTTTTATAAAATCAAAAATTTTGAAATTTTTTCTAGTGGTATAGATAAACCAAATATAAGAAATAAAGTATTCATTTTTATTTGACCTTTGAAGGCTTATACATAATATTGTGAGCTGACAACAAAATACAAAACTTAATTGATATGGAGAAACTTGATTTAGGACCCAAATAATGAGAGGTAAAAAAAATTGTAATGATATTTTAATCCCTCATTCTCAATCTCTTAATCATTCCATTAGAAATTTAGAAATGTAACCATGATTAAAAGAAAAAGCATTGTAATAACCCATATTAAAAGAGAACTAAGGCAAACAATCACACAAATAAATATATAAGGGAACTAATGAAATAAATTGTTGTTTGCAATTCTCTCTTATATTAAAATATTGTACTAACTACATTAAAAGATTGATTTTGATTCATTCATATTGCAGCACATGATAAACGATAGTCCTTTATACATTTTAGTTTCAGTGTTGTTCAAACAATAGAATTTAGAAAAGGCTAGTATTAGTTTTTTTTCAATTATTTTATTTAAGGGTTATATTAGTCAAGTAATTATGTCTTTTTTTTTCTTGCATTAAATGCTTAAATAAAATAACTATAATTTTTTAAAAGGCATGATTGGTTAGAATTGATCTGGATGCACTATATGACCTGCTTTTTTCTTCTTTTAAAATTTCATTATCTCAAATTCAATATATTAATGTAGTTTGTCCAATATTACAATTTCTTTTCAATAAAAAAAAATATTTTATTTCTAAGACCTTCTGGCTTATACTGTAATAATGAATGTGGACCATTAGTTTGCATCTTTATTTAAGTTGCATTTATTCTATTACTTGTTATTTCGATAATATATTTCATTGCATATTAACTTCTGTCGAAGATATTGAAGAAAGCCAAATCTTTAGAAAATATTAAAAATTTGTATTATGTTTAATATATATTTGAATGTAAAAGAGAAAAATAATTGGATTATACTTCACCAATTATTTTTTAACATGTAATTTTTTATGATGATATTTTATATATATATATATATGAAATTACAAGTTCACTTTTTATAATAATTATAAGATTCAAAACATCCTTATCTAGTATAATATTATATGCTCTTTATGAGAAATTAGACAGCATGTGTTTAAACTCATTATATATGTGTGCACATGTATTTGAAAAAAATGTCAGTTATGTATAGATGTGCATTTAAAAATTTTAATGGATTTCAAAACTTTAATCTTAAAATTTTGATAAACAACTTTTGTTTTCTCTTCTAAAGTTAGTTCTCCACCTAGATAATAAACTAATTATTGGGATTGGATATTGGTATGATTTACTTAGATTAGAATTGGTATTATTTTAGTGCCATTAATTTAAAAAAAATGGTCAAATAATAACAAAAATATTTAATCTTAATGGTTTTTTATAAAATATTATTTTCTATGAATTAATTAAAATGTAATTAAAATATGAGTATTTAATAAGTATAAATGTTAAATTTAATATGAAAATATTTAAGAAAAAATCATTATAATAATATCCAAAGAAAATATTATTTGAATATATATTTTAAATTTTTTTAAAAATAAAAAATCATTAAAAATATGAAAAGTAAAATCACGAGAATTACAAAATAATAAAACAAATATTATGTAAATTTTTTATTTTAATTACTTAAAAATAATATTTTAATATAAAAAATATTTAAATAATTTAATTTATTCTTAATGATCCTTTTTTTAAGTTAAAAAACTAAATGACATCAATTATAATCTAAAAAATTAAATAATACAAATATCCTAACCTAACTACCTCTGTGACACATTTCTCTTAATTATAATTTTAGAAAATGATAGAATCAATGATATACTAATTAATAGATATATAGTTGAATTTGATTACTGTAATGTTTGATATGAAAATGCAAACATATTAAAAGTTTAAGTTATATATCTAATTAATCTAAAAAGGGGTAAATGGGTAACTTTTCGAATTAAGTCTAATTAAAAATTACTAAACAATTAGATATACAATCATTTACAAATAATCTAAAGCAAAAATAAAAATAAACATGATACATGATATTTTAGGTGAAAAAAGACCTAGACTACAATATTGAAGTAAAAGAAAAACCACTGGTTAACCGGACGACCCTACTATCCCCTATGAAAATCAATTCGATTACAAAGTCAAGTCTTAAACTATCTTTCACAGATAAAACCCCCAAAATAATTTACTTATGATCCTTCACCTTTTCACAATATCTAAAAGGTAGGCATATGAATCTAGACCAATGTTCCAATCTCTCGATTCACACAAGCAATCGAACCCGTTCAACAAGTACCTAAAAAGTTAGCACAAGAGTAAAATGTGTCCTAAAGTAAATTCAATAATGAAAAACCCTAGCTAGAAGATTTAGATTTGAATAAGTTAAATTAAATCATTTGGCAAACCCTTGAACAAATATTTAAAAGCACAAATCATAAAAAATATGCTTATTAATCAATCAAACATAACCACATAATATTTGATAGATTAAATTAAGAACGAGCCTAAGGAAATATGACATAATTTTCAAAAAAAACATTTTGAGAGAGAAAACACAAGATGAATAGCATATGAGTGTTATTTAAAACAAAGAGCATTAGGTTGTTTAAATCAAAAAACTGAAACCCTAATGCTATGTCATTAGGCAATGACCATTCTATCCATAAAGCCTTTCATAAGGTAATAATAAATAGGGGAAATATGGTAATCTACCAATTTGGCTCAAGTAAAAAAAAATTAAGTTTAAAACTTACATGCTCAATCGATCGAATCAATAAGGTCAATCAATCGAAAAGGGTTTTGATTGATCTAGCAATTATTAATAAAACCCTGAGAGCAAGTAGAACGATCATGATCATGACCTCAATCGATATGGACTCTCAATAGATTGAACTTAACTTTGACTGATCCACTTCAATTAGAATTTCAACTTGAGAGCAACTAGATTGTACACGATTGATACTCAATTGATCTAACCTTTCGATCAATCGAATTAATGCTCGATCGATTGACCAGCATATATGTACACACACACACCATATTTTTCTATATATGTAAACTCAATTCTAATGTGTTAAGTAAAGAGTGTATAGCTAAAATACATTAACTTGAAGCTGAGAAGTTTCTTCAGCTTTAATATAAAACATGAAAACACACCTAGAAACTATTTTATACTTCAACGTTTTGTTAACGAATACCGCTAATACTCATAAACTTTACAATCTCTCTCTTTTCATATTTATGTGACAAAACCTCTTTCTCACTACATAATGCTCATAGGAAAAATAAATTTATATGCATAGTGGTACTATCCTATGATTCGGTGAAATGGTATTGGCTTAAATCTTTGACAGCTAATATGTACACTTAAAATCAAATAAGTAAATAGGCATACAATTTGTCTTGAAAGACTCATTGTTTATTAATTCATTGTATGTATGAAAAACAAAATCAATAAGTAGTAATAGATAGACCATTTAATCATTAAAGGTTCTCTCCCTATGTGTAATAAATTGAACACTTAATCGTTAAAAGTTCTCCTCTTATGGGCAATAACTCTCCCATTATAAACCATTTCCCCTTTTTTTATCATACAAAAGTAATATAACTTTGAAGCATAATTATTCAGTATGAATAGGAATGAAATATATTTAATGAAAAGTAAATTACACGTTCAAATAAATATTAATGATAATCATAAAATAAAGTATGCATAGCTCCCATTTAGGTGGATAGTGCATCCATTCTCATTCTTTTTTCATCCTCAAATATATATTGAAGTGAAGGTTTAGGAGCAATGATGTTTTCCATATCATTAGCACCAAATATATTAGTTGTTGTTCCACCGCTAGTTTGAACATCAATAGTTTTTTTGTTTCTTGTAAGTCTAGGCAAAGAATCTTGAAATTATGCCATGTCCAATATTGCTTATACAGTGAGTAGTATCAAAATCTTCTTTGGGTGGTAAACCAATAGCGATGATAATTTAGGTTATGAGACAACAAAATGATAGTCCAATCCTAGGATTTGTAAACTCAGCTTGGTTCATAATTTCATCATGAATAACGATTCTAACAGTAAAAGAAATGCCTTTTTTGATAAAAACAAAAGAAACAACAATAAAAATAAAAATAAGAAACAAACAAGCCTACTAAAATGCCCACCTAGGTTTAATTAAGCACTCAAAAAATGTACATAGGTGAACATTAAAAGGATGATTCGGTGACAAAAAAAAACAATCTTTCCTAACCCAAATTTTCATTAATTTTGGTTTCTTTATATCCTTGGGTTGGAAATAAACTACCTTAGTTATCACTAGCATGTTGTTTGACTAGCCTTTATATTTCACATTTATCCTAAATGAAGATGCAACATGAATGATAGGATGATGATAATTAGTCCTAGAGGTTGGATAATGAAAGGAATTATTAAAGTGAGTAACTATCAGCATGAATCTATAGTTAGACCTAATATGATCTTGATGACTCTATGAAAATAGAGTCATTAGCACACTTTTTTACTTAATATTTACTTGTTTTATTTAATAAATAGTATTTTTATGGCAAAAAAATATTAAAATATAAAATTTTAGTGAAAATATAATTTTTGGAATTATTTAGGATTTTATAGGATTTTTCTAAAATTTTTATAGATTTTTTATGAATTTTTAACGCAGGACCAATCAAAAGTTGACACGTAATTAGAGGAGCTGATTGGGCAATCCACACGGATGCCACGCAAGCACAGAGAGTGAATCAGGTCGCACCACATTTGAGGAGGACAAAACACGCACCACGCGTCAACACAACGTTTTGAGTTCTAAAATTGGTTAACCTTCTTTGCCACGTGTCACCATGCCATTTCTCTACACGAATCATGTCACGCCACGTGTCGTTGACTCAACAAGCTTTGACTTTGATTTGTCTCCCCTACCAGGCTACGTTCCCTAATTTTCCAATGATTTTTTGATACCACGTGTCGCGCTGTGATTGGCTAAAAGTGTCATTTATGTTTGTTTTGATCGTATCCCTTGATCTGAAGCTAATCGGATGGTCCAAATCACACTTGAGCTTTATTTAAGCCCTTAATCACTCCATAAACCCTAATTAGCCTCCATTAGCATAATTTTGGTTAGTTTTTGGAGCTAAAAAGAAAGAAAAATATAGAAAAATTCAAGAGAAGATACAATTTTGGTGAATATTCAAGAGGAAATTAGTACTACAAAAGATATTGATTGTATTTCTTTTTCTACTCTTTTCTTTATTAATTTTATGTCTTTCTTAATGAAAAATATGAGCTTTATGAACACAATTATGTGTAATTAATTTATTAATCTAGGCATCTTATGAACCCAATTTTTACCATGTGATAATCTAAAATGTAACCCCAATTTTCACCATGTGATGATCTAAAATTTAACCCCAATTATAATTATAATTTAATTATATTATTTGATTTGATTTGAATGCTATTAATTTTTTGGCCAACAATTTATCTATAGAGAAAATTAAATAAACTTGAGAGAATTATTTAATTGTTTGTCTTGATTAAATAACATTCATATTTTTTGAGTAGAGATGTATGATTATTATGTATGTGATCCATAATTGATGAACATAATTAGTAGTATGCAATTTAATTGACATGAGAATGTGATTAGGTTAATTACTATATGGTGTGTAGTTTACTTGAGAGAGGAATATATGCTAGATTAGATTTAATTGATCATGTAATTAATTGATATTATATTGGGGGATTTTAGCGATTCGCATGTTTAGAAAATTGGGGGATTAAATATTCCTAGATAATTTCTTATATATCTTTTTAGTTACCAAATTTGTTTTAATTAATTATTGCTATTTAATTTTAGTTATTTTAATTTTGTTTCATTAAATTATAAAAACACATAAAAAATTAATTTTTATTATTTTTAGTTTTAAAAATTAGTTTCCAATAAAATAATCTTCGTGGGAACGATATTTTCTTATCATTATATTACTTGTTACGATACGTATACTTGCGTATTCATTGCACACACTTTGTGTGTGGCGATAAGATCTATCCTACTATAGTTGAGAATTCCATACGTACAAACAATTGCACAAAAGTCAATTGTTCTTCTCACTCAATTAGATAACCATGACCTAAAGAGGGGTGAAAATTTCAACATATGTAATCTTTTCATGAGCTCTATACCAATTCGGACAAGTAGGTCTCACAAAGGTGAATTAAGCAAAAATAAAGAGGAAGTACAAAACAACATGCTCAATTTAACATATAACTAAAACAACTAGCAGCAAGAAAGAAAAAATAGTAGTAAACACACTAGTGATGGTGTGCCTAATAGGTTCCTTTCTAAACTAGCATCATGCATAAAAATAGCAAACATCACACATCATGTGAAATAGTCATACATATTGAACAACTATAAAGAAGTTTCAATCACTTCAAGACCTTATATATGGGAACATATTCGGTAAATGATGGTTATACTCTCACTATATGCGATCAAACAAAACATAGAAAATCAATTAAAGAATCTAATACCTAGTGCACAAACAAGGTATGGAGCTATTAACTCCTTAAAGACTCATACCAAACTTGCACGCATATAAAAAGTATAAGCAAATAAATTAATCAATAAATAGGCAGATTAATTTAATATAGCAAAAGTAAAAAAAGAAAGCTAAAGGCATGCTACAAGTAATCAACCTTACACAATACAATTCATAACATTAAGTAATATAAATAAACTCAGTGTTTTGCACACAGGAACTCAATATAAAAACACAAAGTACAACACAACTTATAATAGTAATGATAGATAAGCACTTATTTAATAATATTTTCTACCACATTATTAATGGTTCTTTGTAAGTAATTAGTAACATTAGGTGTAGAGTTAGAGGGTCTTACAAAAATATTTTTTGATGTTAAAGGTGCGGAGCTCTCATCCTTATAAGTAAGGTCACATGCATTACCATGTGACTTGCCATAACATAAAACTTTATTATGTTTCTTAGTGCCAATTGTTAGACTCTTCATAGCATCCTTTGATTGATCAATTCCTGCACTAAACTTCTTATTTTTTTTTGTTTAAGATCTGTAAAACTTGAATTCAAATTATCAAGTTCAAAAAACTCAATTTTTTTTCTATTCTATTTTGGAGCAATTAATTTCATAGGATTTGAGTTTTTCATTTAATTTGGTTACTCATATTAGTAACCCATCATTTTATTTCTTACAACCTATTATTTTATAAATAGTTCATCAAGATTATTAGCATTAAATTTAATAAGCAAAAAATTGATATCACTTTCCTTACTATTTAAGTCAATGTTAGACTTATTGGAATATCCACTAATAGTCGTAGTAAATTCCATGTAGTTGCTCTCAAAGTTTTCTAAGTCATTTGGATTGTTGATATTACTTTATGAGTCACTAAGTGTAGAATTGAAAGCCCTTCCATTTCTTATATTTTTGTTAGCACACTTAGCTATGATAAGTGCTTAAAAAGTACTAAAATTACCATAATTTAATGTACTTTAATTGATAAAAAATATTTATAATTATATGAATATATCATATTTATATATATATATATATTTGTCTTTTCAAAATTACAGGTATTTTTATTATTATTTAGGTATTTTCGCTTCAAAAATAATTTAAAGACTCGAAGAATAATACTAGAAGTAATACATCATAAATATGTTGAGAAAAAAATGAAAAAATGGAAAAAATGCCCTTAACTGAGCACGCAAATGCTCACATCATGCTGGAACAATGGGCGAAGCCACACTCAATCATGCCACAAGTTCGCGCAAAACTACACCCAATCACACTGCAAGTCTGTGGACAGCCATGCCCATTCACATTGCAATTCTACACATAGCTGGGCACGCATCACGCCAAATTCTACCCACTTCAATGCATGTGTAAACACCATCCACTCCACGAATTCCGCACACATCAGCACATTTTTGGGCTCGAATCTTCCCCAATTGTGTGCGTCAATTCCCCACATGCATGCCAACCTATCCAATACGCATATATCATCATTTTTTAGATATGCTTCCACTATTTTAGCATTTTCCTCACCTATAAAAACCCCTACTCCCCCATTGTAAAAATTACACCTTAAGAAACAATTTTTTTAGCTCTTTCTTTCTCTATAGAAATTTTCTTAGTTTTTTTAGTTTTTAGTTTTAAAGTTCTTCTCTTTTTGAGAAGAACTAGCTATGCTTTGTCTGTGATTGAAATTAATATGGCTGGCTATTTGTAGTTAAGTCTTTTGCACTATTAGAATAATTTTTGCATATTATGGAATATATGGTAATTATTTAATTTTTGTCATGACTAGTATTTTTTGATAAGATGTGGAAATTATATTAAACCTAAAATCGGTGTTTAAGAATTAAATAGTTAAGATTACCCTTGTGAGATATGATTTGAGTCTAATTTCCTTTATTCTGAGTGAAATATGTTTTTTCTACTCCAAACACATTTCTTATTTTTCAAATTTTTAGATGATCTCTATAGGTATTAACATTCAATGTATACAATTGTTTTCTCTTCTTAATAAAGTGTCCTATATTTTTTTTATTTTTTTTCTTAGATTAAATGATTTAAGTAGAAATTAATAGTATATGATTTTATCTCATTCATGCATGACTTATACCAAACAACAAAAAGACATATATGGGGTTACTTAAACCAAAATCAAACAGAAAAGCCACAAAATTAACCACTCACCAAAATCCTACAAAAATGTATGATATGTACATGGATTTACTCTCTAAAAAATATATTGAAAAATCTCTTAAAAAATAGAGAGATAAAAAATATATAGTATAATCTACATACTATGACCTATATAGCCTACAAAGTTGTGAGTAAAGGCTAATTAGAAGAGAAAGTTATAGGAAGTAAATCCCCAAAAGTCATTGCATTTATTTTTCCTACACATCTGAAAGGCATATATCTTGAAATTTTTTCTTCATGAGTTTGATTGATGCATGAAAATAATTTTTATATATGATATTTTTATAATTTATATATTTGATTCCTTTCAAGAGATCAACGTTAAAATAACACTTTGAGCCTTTATTTTTTATACATATGTGAAAATATTAGTTCATTTCTATGCATCAACTCTTTCGCCTAAGAATTAGTATGAGTGCTTGGACCCATAGGATTTAGTGTTTTTGAGAGTATTGACTTGTAAGGAATAGAGTCGAAGCAAATTTGGATTCTTGACATTGAATTTGGATGAAATTAAATTGATACATTTTTTATTAAAATATGAAAATGATTTTCAACTAATTATTATAATAAATAATAAATGTTTAGGAAGTTGAAATAATCTATACTTAAGATTTTAATTATGAAGTTTAAAAGAGATTATAAGCATGATATTTTTTTTGTGTTTTATTTATCTTTTAACTTTATTTTAAATTTTACTTAATTTCTTATTTTATTTGTTTTATTTAGTTTAATGTTTGTGGGTATCATTACTGAAAACCCTCACGAGACTCAAACTCATCCACTAGGGCAACCTAGGAGTTTAAAGTCTTATTGCATATGCTAAATGTAACCATGTCAATCTACCAAAATGATTTAGGAAAGTTTAAATTTTAGTTTTTATCACTTCTCTTGCTAAGGGACTAGCAAGAAGCTAGTTAGGGGTTGTGATGAGTGCTTAAAAAGTACTAAAATTACCATGATTTAATGTAATTTAATTGATAAAAAATATTTATATTTATATGATTTTATCATATTTTGATATATATTTGTCTTTTCAAAATCATGGGTATTTTTATTATTTTTCAAGTATTTTCGCTTCAAAATAAGTGAAAGACTCGAAGAATAATACTAGAAACAGTTCATTACAAATATGTTGAGAAAAAAATGAGAAAAAATCAAGAAATGGAAAAAAGGAAAAATGGACAAAAAATGGAAAATAGTCGAAGAATAATACACGCGCAGCAGCACCCAATCACACCACAAGTCCACGCACAGCTACGCCCATTCACGTTGCAATTCCACGCACATCACACTGAATTCTACATGCATCAACGCCTATGTTAGCACCATCCACTCTGCATATTCCACCCGCATCAACGCCCCACATGCATGCCATCATGTCGAATACGGGTATATCATCAGTTTTTTGAGATATTTTTTTTCACTTTTTTAGCCTTTTCCTCACCTATAAAAACCTCATTTCCCTCATTGTAAAAATCACACCTTAAGAAACAATTTTTTTAGCTCTTTCTTTCTCTACCTTTCTCTCTCTAAAAACTTAGTTTTTTTAGTTTTCAGTCTTAAATTTCTTTTTTGAGAAAAACTAGCTATGTTTTTATAGATTTTTTTTGAATAAATGGAAATTCAAATCCGTTTGGAGATTTTCCAACAAAAAAATTAGCATCAAAGTACTGTAAGAATTCTTTTAAGGTATAAATTTTAAAATAAATTATTTACAGTTATTTTTTATGTTTTATTCTTATATGTTATATTTAATTTGTCTATGATTAAAATTAGCATGGTTGGCTATTTGTAAAGATGATATAATAATAACTTGTTATGCTTACAAAATATTAAATAGGTAAAATATTTCTATAAAATAAATTGATTTTATTTTTATTCAAGATTTTATATTAAGTATGTTAGAGAGAAATATATTATTTTTCATTACAAACTTAAATTTGAAAATTAGATTTTAAGGTTTAATTATCCGAGCTGATTTAGAGTACTGTTCTTTTATTTGTTGGTACAATTGCCTGATAGTTATAGTGAAGCTCTAGTTCAATTTTTTTTATAAGAACTATTACTTGAAAATGTATTGACAACATATTTTTAATAATAGTTTTAAAACTTAAAATTTAGTACTCTGATAGTTAAATTCTTAGGTTTAATTTGTACATCTTGAATAAAGTATAGAATGTCTAATCCCACCAAATGTGTCATTTAAATGGTTTATTTTCAATCTGTTAGAAAAAAGGAATTAATTTAATTAACCAAATTAATTATCGATCTACCCATAGGTATTAATTGATTTGTTCAATTAATAAAGAATATATAACCCCACCAAATGTGGTATTCATATAAAAAATAGAGAATCAATAAATATGAATTTATATCTTTAATAACCTAAATAATATGAGCAAGTATAATTAACTTAATTGTTATATCCATAAATACTCCATCATTATAAATGATAAAAATTTGCATAAATGTTTATTGGATCCATATCTATGTTTATTTTTATGTTATTAGATTTGGAAACACAAATCAAAATATCGTGACACGATATTTAGGATTTAATTTCATTTTTAAAAGTTTGAATAATAAATTAAAAACAACATATATTCCTTTCTTAGGTCAACCTTGGAAGTATGCTTATCATTTGCTATAAAATGATTCTTGCACTTGCGAGTATTTTACAAATATAAAACCAAAGTATTTGCACGATCAATATTGCTAATCCGATGTCGGTTATGCTTATCAAGTTGCAAAATGACCAATCCCAATGTATTCAAAACATTGTGGTCTAGTGGGTTTAGTTTTCTTACCTTTAAACTCATAGGTTTCATTTCTCTTGATTTTTGATCTTGGAAATGGCTTGGTTGCCAAATACGTTGTGAGTTTCTTTGGTTGAAGATCTTCTTAAGCCTTTTGGCTATGAGTACCAATTCTTCATCACCCTTATAATTGTCATTATCACCATCATCAGTCATGGTGGTTTTAAAAGTGACACCTTTGTTCTTTATTGGTGTTCAAAAGCTCATCTCAAAGTTTTGAAGTAAGCCAATGAGTTTCTCGATTTTGATAATGTCTACATCCTTGATTTCATCAATGCCAATGACCTTTGCATGGAAGTGATCTGGTAATGACAAAGAATTTTTTCAACTAACCTGAATTACTCAATTTTTGTCTCAAAGATTCAAAGAAGTATTAGCAATATCACACAGTTTAACATAAATTCAAAAAGTGTCTCAATTTCTTCCATTCTAAGGTTTTCAAATCTAATGCTTGGAAAGAAAGTTTTGGTTCGTTTTTCTTAGGTGGTGCCTTCATGAGTAACCTCTAAAGTATCTCAATCACACTTAGTAGTATCAATATCAGAAATACGACATAACTCATTAGCATACAAGACACTACAAATTGTATTCATTCCCTTTTTATTCCAATTACTACAAGTTTTATCCTTAGTGATCCATTTGTTCCTAGTTTTAATTGTGACAATATTATCTTCAATAACTATAGGTGGTTCCCAACTATAAATAACAGAATTCCACGTACTCTTATCTAGAGAATATAGAAAGACTCTCATACAAGCCTTCCAATATAGGTAGTTAGACCTAGCAAAGAAATGATCACGGGTTGTAAAAGAACCCTCTTTCAAATGATCCATAATAATGTCCTAGGTAAATACTAAGTATATCTAGTGACTTGCTCTGATACCAATTGAAAGTTCGAGTTACAACTCTAATTAAACTAGAAGGATTTGAATAGATAATTTTTTAAATTAAGTTTAATTAATAATTACCAAGCGATTAGACATGCAATCATGTGTAAATAATATAAAGAAAAAAATAAAGATAAACTTGAGACACAATATTTTAGGTGAAAATAGTCTAGGCCACAACATTGGTCTAAGAGAAAAACCAAAGGACCACTATACCACCTAATATCTATTATCAAAATCAATTTCATTACAAAGCTAGGTCTTAAGCTACCCTTCATAGATAAAGCTTTCAAAGTAATCTACTTATGATCCTTCACCTTTTTCAATATTTCTATAAGGTAGGCATATGGATCCAGACCAATTATGTCTCGAGTCACACAAACAATAGAACTCGTTCAGCAAGCGCCTGAAAAGTTAGCACAAATAGCATAAGGGCAAAGTGCGTCTTAGAGTAGATTTAATAATGAAAAACCTAGTTAGAAGATTCAAGATTCAAATCAGTTAAATTAAATCATCTAATCGATTTTAGAACAAATATTTAAAAGTATAGTATCATAAACACAAATAGACTTATTAATCAATCCAATATAACCACACAAAGTTTGATAGATTAAATTAAGAATCAACCTAAGGAAATATGATAAAGTTTTCAAAAAAACATTTTGAGAGAGAAAGCACAAGATGACTAGAATATGCATGTTATTTAAAACAAATAGCATTAGATTGTTTAAATAAGAAAATTAAAACCCTAAAACTAGGTCATTGTGCAATGACCATTCTATCCATAAAACATTTCATAAAGTAATAATAAATAGGGGTAATATGGTAATCTATCAATTCATCGTAGTAAACAAAAATGTTTTAAGTAGAAAACTTACGTGCTTGATCGATCTAGATCACGCTTGATCAATCAAATTGGTAAGGTCGATCAACTCAAACATTTTTCAATCAAACAGGCAACGATAAATAAAACTCCGAAAGCAAGTAGATTGATCATGTTCAATCAAGAGTATAGAATCAATCCTTGATCGTTGTAGACTCTTGATCGATCAAACCTGACCTTGGTGGATCCGCTTCAATTAGAATTTCAACTAGAGAACAACTAGATCATATACAATACTCGATCAATCTAACCTTTCGATTAATTAAACTAATACTCGGTTGATCAACCAATATATATAGACACACACACACACTATATTTTTCTGTGCGTAAAGTCAATTCTAACATTTTAAGTAAAGAGTGTATAAATGAAATACATTAACTTGAAGTGCGAAAGTTTCTTCGACTTGAAAATGGGACACGAAAACCCACCTAAAAATTAGTTTAAACTTACATATTTTGTTCAAGAATATTATCGACACTTATAAAACTTACATACATTTGTTTATAATAGTTATAAGATTGGAGTAAAGAAATAGTTCATTCCAACTAGGAGGTGACAATGTGCTCTCTGCTCCCATCAATGCTGAAAGACACAACCACTAATATGAAGAGAAAAAAGGCTGGGTGGGTAATTTATCTTCATAGTCTCCAATGGTGGTTTGTTACAGTGTCTTATCTATTAAATTGTTTTTTTGGGTAAACTGTTTTAGTGGCTTGATGCAGTAGTAAACTGTATAGCACCCTAGTCGCGGATCTAGGACATGGGCACCAACTAATAGTTAGTAATGCAAAGTTTTACTAAAACCACACAAATTAAAAAATAAATTAAATGTTAGGGCTCGAAATTTGACATTGAAATTTTTTGAGCAAATAAGTATTAAAATGTGAGGTTTGTTACAATTATATTGGATTTTAATTAATAGATAAAATTTAAGCTTAAAACATTTTATCCATGGAATATGGAGGTAAAAATTTAAATTGATAGCTCACACTAAAAGTTATAAAATTTTACATATAAAATTACATGATTAAGTAGAGAGGGACACGTGCCCCACATAAATATAATGTGCATCTGAACATCGTCTCCCATTTTTCTACCTTTATTGTTTTATAGAATCCACATTTTTGCTTTGTTGAAGATGCGTGATGAGTACTAAAAAGTATTAAAATTATCATAATTTTATACATATTAATTGATTAAAAATATATATATTTATATGATTTTATTATATATTTATATAAATCTATCTTTTTGGAATCACTGATATTTTTATTATTTTTTAAGTATTTTTACTTAAAAAAGTAACTTAAAGATTGAAAGAAAAATACCGAAGGCAATATACATCACAAATATATTCATAAATTAAATGAAGAAAAGTCAAAAAAGATAAAAAAAAATTGGACAAAATGGGTCAAAAAGGAGGAAATCGTGCACGCAGCCGCGTCGAGCAACGTGCGTGCCACACAACAATAATGGCTAGTCCGTGCGCGCTAGCACCCAGTCTGCGCCCATCTACCCCATCCGGGTGCACCATTGTGCCCATCTTCGTGCGCCGCCGCGCCCACACCACCATGACGTCATCATTCACTATTCTACGTTTTCTCCATTTTTAATCATTTTTTCACCCACTTTTTCTTCTCCTCCTCATCACCTATAAATACCCTCATTCTCTTCACTTCATCAAATCACACCTCAAAAACATCTTTTCTTCTCTTTCTTTCTCTCAATTTCTTAGTTTGTTTAGTTTTTCTAGCATTTCTTAGTTTTTAGCTTTTCTTAGTTTTAGAGTTCTTCTCTTTTTGAGAAGAACTAATTATGTTTTTGTAATTTATTTGTTTTTTTATTCAATAAATAGAAGTGGAAATTCTGTTTGGAGATTTTCCAGCAATAGGAATAACATCAAAGTACTATAAGGATTTTATTTTTTTTACAGTTATTTTTTTATGTTTTATTTAATTTGTCTATAATTAAATTTAACTTTGTTGGTTGTTTGTAAACATGATATAATAATAACGCTGTTATACTTGGGAAATATTAAATAGGTAAAAATCTCTAAAATGAATTGATTTTATTTTTATTCAAGATTTTATATTAAGAATGTTAGAGAAAAATATATTATTTTTCATTACAAACTTAAATCTGAAAATTAGATTTTAAGATTTAGTTATCCGGTCTAATTTAGAGTAGTGCTCTTTTATTTGTTGGTAAAATCGCCCGATAGTTAGAGTTAAGCTCTATTTCAAAAGTTTTTATAAGAATTATTATCTGAAAATGTATTGACAACATGTTTTCAGTAGTGGTTTTAAAACTTGAAAGTTAATACTCGGATAATTAAATTCTTAGGTTTAATTTGGATACCTTGAATAAAGTTTAAACTGTCTAACCCCACCAAAGGTGACATTTAAATGATTCATTTTCAATCTCTTAGAAAAATGAATTAATTTAATTAACCAAATTAGTTATCAACCCCACCTATAGGTATTAATTGATTTGTTTAATTAACAAAGAATATCTAACCCCACCAAAGATGGTATTCATATAAAAAAAAGAGAATAAATAAATATCAATTCATATCTTTAATAACCTAAATAATATGAGCAAGAATAATTAACTTAGTTATTATATCCATAAATACTCCACTATTATAAATGATAAAATTTGTATCAATAATTATTGAATCTGTATCTATTTTTATTTTTATGTTATTAGATTAAAAACACAAAATCCAATACATCGTGAGAGGATGTTTAGGATTTAATTTCTTTTTTAAAAGTTTGAATAATAAATTAAAAGCCACATATATTTTTCCTTAGATCAACATTTAGAGTATACTTATCATTTTCTAGGAAATGATTTGTGCACTTGATAGAGTTTTATAAATATAAAACTAAATTATTGACAGGATCGATAATGTCGGTTTTGCTCATCAATGCGACAGTTGATAAGGAGAGTGTATACTGATGCTTCTAAGCTTCAAAGTGGGAAAGCTTTGATTAATTGGACTTTGAACTGACCACACACAGGTAAGGAAATACAAATTTACAATTGCAACACCAACGTGCTATCCATGAATAAGTTGTTAAAAATACTGGTTCTCTACTTCTCTAACATTATAAATGAAATCAACTTGTTCACACAGCAAATCGTGTATGTCAATACTTCTTCTCAATTGCATCTCTCTCCCTCCCCTGCTTTCAATATAAAACATTATTATAACTCACTGTCTTTATTCTAAACATTTACAGCTTCTGAAAATTCATAAAGTATGGTGCATCACATTCATCAAGTAGCATCTTGGCTGAATAGCCTGAATATGAATGCTAATATGTATTAGTTTCATTTAGAACCATTATACAATCAGGATACACATGACAAGATCCCATGAGAACCATGGATATTAGAATTAAGGTATCTTATCTTTAATTAAGCTCCAAATCCTTCTATTTGTCATACTTTTAGCCATTTATCTCTTCCTGGGTCGGGATTCCGGTTTCTCCATGGGCATTTTTATTCTCAGTATTGGACTTATGATCATCAAGGAATTGTTGATAAACATATGAAATGAAGCCCCAAATAGCCAATATCAAAGCCATCACCTTTGCACCGTTCATCTTCTCTTTGAAAAATATAACTGCAAGAACTGGAACAATTGGCGAACCTAAAACACTTATGACATTAGAGAAGAGGGAAGAAACTTCGAAAATCAATCCTACTGTACCAATTGAAAAAACCTGCCACAATATCGCCGTCCATGTTAATGTCATGACATATGAAACTTTCCCAAGTCCAAATTCATTCATCTCTTTGTTCAAGCCTCTCCACTCTCCACTACTGAAGAGTCCCAATACTGTAGCACATGTTGCTACTAGTGACTCATAAAGTATGATTTCCATGATCACTGAAAATGTACTCTTTCTTAGGAGCTTATGAATGGTAAGTTGTGTCAAGGAAAGTACCAATCCATATCCAGCTGATGCACCAATGGTACATATGAATCCAATTACATACTTACTCTTGGAGACTTTAGAGTTTTCTGAAGAGTCATCTTGAAACACAAGGAGAATTGAGGAAATGGTAAGGACAACTAGAGAATTGATTATATAAGGAGTGAATTTTTGTGAGTTGAGAAAGAAGGAGAAAAAGGCATTGAATGCCAATTGGGATGCACAAATGAGGGAAAAGGTAGAGACCGGAAGATATAATAGTCCAATAGAATACAAATAGCAGTCGGCTGCTACAAGTAGACCAAGGAAGAAGTAGACTGATGCCTTGATGAAGGAATGTGGTGTTTTTGAGTGGATACTAATTCTTGTGGAAGTTTTTCGTTTTAAAATAATGGCATAGTAGGGAAGGAGGATTGGAAAGCCAACAAGCTGGACGAGTGTCCCCATCCACTTGCTCTTTCCTCCTTTGCCATAATACAATCTTCCTAACAATGTTGCTGCTGACTGGCTACATAAGATAAAGATAGTGTATATGCCGATCCGAAACCAATTTTTAAATTTACAATTTCTGGGTTGAAGTTTGGGATATGATTGCTTTGAAACATCAGTAGGCTGTGAATTTTCTTCATTAGCTTCCAGATCTGATAAGGGCATAAAAGTGGGTCAATAATAAGCAAAAAGTGTTTCCTTACATTTCCACATGGATTCTGAAACATAACTATTCATTGTAGTCGATTATGCTTATTCCATAGTCATGTTATGGTATTTCTTTATTAGCTACATAAATGCATTAAAAACCATACAGATGTCGCTATGTACAGAAAACAAATAAGTTTTTGTTGAGAATAATTAGTTTAATAACGGCTAGTTTAATAACGGCTAGTTTCTTCCTTTCAATGTATAAATATAACATTAAACATTAAGCCAAAATCAATTCAATAACTCTCTCAACAAAAATCAGAGAAAATCAACATGGTATCAGAGCAGATTTGATCTTGCTCCAAATCAATCCCACAAACAAGAACTGTATAAGTTCAAGAAATCTAGAAAATGTCACAACATATGTAGAGACTTGCTGTGCCGCTAAATGGTAAATATTACCATCTTTGGGCACGCCAAGTGACTTTTGGTCTAATCGGCAGAGACAAATTCTGAGCATGTCACCTGTGAGAAATCAAACCAAAAGCCAAAGATCCAACACACCTGACGAGTTGAAGAAAGAAAGGAAATTTCGTAATGGAGAAAGAGTGACAATCTCACATGAGTTGGTTATTAAACCATGGAACCCCATATCTCTCGATCTCATGACATATCTAGATACCGCTCAAGATATGTGGGTTAAAGCCGAGACAATGTTTGGAAAGAAGAAAAAATTACTCTCTTATTTATCAACTTCAAAGCAAGAACTTCAAAGCTTACAACAACAAAATCAATCCGTCACCGAACTATTCAACAAAATCCAAAAAAAGAATGATGAGATAAGAAAGTGTATCGACCTCTCACAAATTGATCTTGATGAAATCAAAAAGAAGAGAGGAGCGGGATGGAATTTTCACTTTCCTTTCCAAGCTCGATTCAAGCTATGACAGTGGGTACGCACAAATTCTTCTCATACGGGTGAGTATGCCATCCGTGATGAGGTTGTCGGGATGGTTGAAAGAGAAGAGACAAGAAGAATAGTGACGGGTACTCAACTACCGACAACCCCGAAGCCAAGGCTTTCATCACCGTATCTAACCCTAGGCTAGAACGCCGGGAGACCAAACACTCACTACTGTGATTATTGTAAGAAGGAAGGACATAAGCGCGAGGAATGCTTTGGTCACTCACTGGGCTGCGATTATTGTGCTAAGGAAGGACACAAGCGCGAGGAACGCCGGTGTCTCAACCCTCATCTCCGACAAAAGGGAAGGGGAGGAGGAGGCTTCGTCAGAGGGGGAGATAAACGACAAAATCGGGTAGAGAGCAGAGAGAAAATGGGTTGCTCTGCACAAAAGGAAAAAGAGGATATGAGTACAAACGGAGCTGAAAAAGAAATAAAAGGTGAGGTGGATATGGATCAAATGGCAGTCAGATACACAATTATCCGTGATGTTTCCAAGGAAAATCTCAAAAACCTCTCCGGTATGATTAAAAAGCTTACTCAAAATTCTTTAAATTCCAAATGGATCCTTGGTTCAGGTTCAACTGATCACATAACTGGAAATAAAAACTTACTCAATAATTACAAAAAAATTGAGACTAAACAATTTGTAATCGTTGCAAATGGTGAAAAAATGGAAATTTTAGGAAATGGTTCAATTAGTCTCCTTTCAAGAAAAATTTCAAATGTTTTGCATGTGAATAATTGTACATCTAACTTGTTATCCATTAGTAAAATCACACGAGACTTAAATTGTGAACTTACATTTACATCCAAAAAAATGTGATTTTTCAAGAATTGATAACGAAGAATATCATTGGCGAAGGTTTTCTAGAAAATGGGCTTTATATTCTAAGTGAAGAAAAGTGCAACTTCAATATTAAAAAGAAGAAGAATTAGGCACTCTTTGGCATAAGAGAATTGGACATCCTTCCGATAAGATTTTAAAATGTATTTTTGATTTCAAACAACTAGATTGTAGTAGTCAGAAATTTGCAAATTAGGAAAGCACAAGGTTACCATTTAGTTTATCCAATTGTAAAAGCAAAAAACCTTTTCGAGATAATACATTCGATGTTCGGGGCCCCGCTCTCCAATCGAAAGTCATTTAATGGTTATAAATACTTTGTTATATTTATAGATGATTTTTCAAGAACTACATGGTTACACTTGTTAAAAAATAAAAAGTGAGTGTTTTCTGAATTTCAAGAATTTTATAATTTTATAGAAAATCAATATGATGCAAAGATTAAAACTTTTAGAAGTGATAATGGAACGGAATTTGTAAATCAAAATTTTACAAATTTTTTCAAGCAAAAAGGAATTTTACATCAAACAACTTGTATTTACACACCCCAACAAAATGGTGTGTCAGAAAGAAAAAATCGACATTTACTTGAAGTAACAAGAGTACTTTTGTTTCAAAATAATGTTCCAATAATTTTTTGGTCAGATGTTGTTCTCACCGCAACATATTTAATTAATAGATTGCCAAGTGCCAATTTAAATTTCAAAAAGCCCACTAGAAATCCTCTACCAAGAAAAACTCAATATCTATCATTTAAGAGTATTTGGATGTACATGTTATGTGCACAAAAATAAACAACACAAGTTAGATTATACATCAATCAAAGCTATTTTCTTGGGGTATTCATCTCAAAAAAAGGGTTATAAATGCTATGATCCGATTAACAAAAAACATTACATTTCAAGAGATGTGACATTCCAAGAAAATGAGCCATATTACAAAACACTAGAAAATGAGACTAATAACCAAGAGGAACCAAATGAATTTACATTTCCATTTTTTTATTCTGAAGAAGGAAATATAGTAGTAGAAAATGAAAATGAAATAATCAACGAGAATGAAGATGATGAAACTTCTCAAAGTGAGGGGGAAGATGGTACTACCGAAATAATACCATTGAGAAGGTATAATCGGACTCCACAACCTACAACTAGATTACAGGATTTTGTAACATATGAGGTAAAATATCCTATCCAAAATTATTTATCTTATGAAAATGTTACACCACAATATAGGACTTATTTGACCTCAATTTCCAAAGAAAATGAGCCAAATAATCCATGGAGGGAAAGCAATAGGCCAAGTATGGGTGCAAAGCAATGGAAGAAGAACTTCGAGCACTTGAAAAAAATGAAACATGGGTAGTCGTACAACTACCCAAAGGAAAGAAACCCGTAGGATGCAAATGGGTCTATAAGATTAAGTTTAATAGTGATGGTACTATTGAAAGGTACAAAGCACGATTAGTGGCTAAAGGTTACACTCAAACCTATGGTGTAGATTATCAAGAAACATTTGCACCCGTGGCCAAAATGAATACCGTTAAGATTTTACTTTCCATAGCGGTAAACCAAAATTGGACCTTACATCAAATGGATGTCAAGAATGCTTTTCTCCAAGGAACACTTGAAGAAGAGGTATATATGACACTTCCACCAGGTCATAAAAAAGAAAACAATTCTAGTCTAGTGTGTAGGTTAAAAAAATCTATTTACGGACTAAAGCAATCTCCACGAGCATGGTATGGAAAACTAAGCTCTTATTTAATTTCTTGTGATTTTAAAATTAGTAATGCCGATCACTCATTATTTTCCAAAAATTATTGTACATTCACAACCATAATTCTAGTATACGTAGATGATATAATAATTACCGAAATAATTTGGAAGAAATTAAAAAAGTGAAAATGAAATTAAAGGAGAATTTTGATATCAAAGACTTAGGTTTATTAAAATATTTTCTAGGAATAGAAATAGCACATTCACCCAAGGGACTCTTTATTTCACAAAGAAAATATACACTTGATCTATTGAAAGAAACCGTAAATTAGTGGAGTAAACCAACATCTACACCAATAGATAGTAAATGCAAATTAAATATCGAGGATGGCGAACCCTTAGAAGACATAAGTCAATTTCAAAGACTTGTAGGAAAATTAATTTATTTAACTGTAACCCTGACCCGGACATTTCTTTTTCAAGAAGCCAAATTAGTAAATTTATGCATACACCTGAACACCACATTTAGAGGCTATACATAGAATTTTAAAATATTTAAAAGGGACACCTAGTAAAGGAATTTCATGAAACGTAATAATTCTAATGAAGTGCGTAGCTACTCCGATGCAGATTGGGTGGTAGCTTTGATAGAAAATCAACCACTGTTTTTGCACGTTTGTAGGCGGAAATTTAGTCACACGGGAAAAGCAAGAAACAAAATGTCAGGCACGATCAAGTGCAGAGGCGTAATATCGAGCCATGGCATCAACCTCAAGCGAAAGCTAACTTGGATCAAACAACTTCTTTTAGATATCGAATTAAAATTCAAGAACCAATGAAGATGTTTTGTGATAAACCAAAGCGGCGACATATAGCATCAAATCCGGTGTTTCACGAGAGAACAAAACACATCGAAGTGGATTGCCACTTCATTCGAGAAAAAATTCAAGCAAAGGAAATTGAAACTCCATTTGTGAGAAGTGAAAAACAATTGGCGGACATCTTCACCAAAGGTTTAGATTTAAAATCATTTGAAGAAAATTTAAGCAAGTTAGGATTGACCGATATCTACACACCTAACTTGAGGGGGAGTGTTGAGAATAATTAGTTTAATAACGGCTAGTTTAGTAACGGCTAGTTTAATAACGGCTAGTTTAATAACGGCTAGTTTAACGGCTAGTTTCTTCCTTTCAATGTATAAATATAACATTAGACATTAAGCCAAAATCAATTCAATAACTCTCTCAACAAAAATCAGAGAAAATCAACAGTTTTTAAAACGTACCAACCTTGTCTCAGGTCAAAATTTCAGCTAAGACTTCTTAATGAACTGCACCCTTGGACTTGAGTAAGGGGTGCTGCTAGATTTAGAGTAAAAAGTTTATCCACCAAAATAGTTAAGAGATGGTACTAGGTGGACCTTTTTGATAGGTTTTTTATTTCTAGGGTCCAAGTATGATATTGAGAACTTGAGGGGAGGAAAACACAAAGTTTTACAACTATGCTAGGCCTCCTTGCCTAGGACATGTAAATGTTGGGCTTCTTCTAAGTTGATCCCAGTTCACTTACTTTATAACACTTGAGAAACATAAGGCATATATATAAATACCTCCCCATGGTTTCATATGTTTTCCAGCATCGTTTCTCTTTGAGTGTTTTCTCTCTGTCTCTTGGTAATGAGGGTTAATGGGTCTAAATGTGTTAAAGTTTGTGATTGTTATTGAAGTCTCGACCTTAAAGGCTCGTAGGCTTGTCTATAAAGTAGTTTTGCACTATTTTTTCTATACTTGTAACATGTACTCAATCATATTTTTTTTATAATGGATTATTCTTTATCCAATTCCGTGAAAAAGAATATGAATCGTGTAAAATTCATGTGTTCTTGTTGCTTTTCTTTTACTTTCCTCAATTTTAATTTCTTGCAAAGTTATTTTATGTTTTTTCCTATTTTTTGAAGTTCTTGCTTTGTTCAAAATCTTTTGTACGTCAAAGAACAATTTTTTGAGTTTTTGATAATTATGTTTTAAGCAATATTCCTAACAATTTGGTATCAAGGGTTCATGTTAATTTAAAGCAAGTCTACTTCCGTTCTTTTTAAACATATGTTATTATTCTATAAAAAAATGGCCAAAGAAAAATATTATTTAATCAATAGTGAAAATTCCTAAGACACTTGTTAGAGATTCAAATATACCCTAGTTCTTTTAATCTTCTTGAGAAAACTAAGGTGCAATTTAGAGTTTTTTTTAATATCCTAAATCATAACAGTGACCATTCATACCCTTGGTCATTTCAAATTTCACTGGACATTCTATTTGAAACTCTGTTAGTGATTCTTGAGTTTAGATCAGTAACTCAACAATTTAATCATGTTGAGTTCTGTTGGGGTTAGTCATTGGGAATTGTTTTTCAAACACACACCATGGGCACCACTTCCAAATACGAGATGCCAATGTTTGATGGTAACCATGCTTTCCTACCAAGGAAAAAGAATATGTATGCTCTCTTGACACAAACAGAGACATTTGGTGATATATAGACCCTAATGACATAACTACTATTACAACTAAAAGAAAATTTGAGAAAAAGGCCTACACGGCCATAATATTTAATTTGTTTGACAGTTTTTGGAGAAGTTTTTGATCAAACTACATCAAATGAGGCAATCTCTAAACTTGGTGATCTTTATTTGGTAATAAGTTTTTATAGAAAAGTTCATTTGAAACTTAAATTTTATACTTTTAAAATGAACTCATCAAAGAATCTTCAAACGAATCTTGAAGAATTCAAGAAAATTACGGTGGTTTATTTTCTATTGATCATAAAGTAAAAGATGAAACACATGCAATCATCTTGTTGAGTTCATTGTTTGAAAAATATATAGATGTTTGAAACGATATTCTGTATGGATCTAATAGCATGTCTCTTGATCATGTTATTTCTAACCTTAGGTCAAAAGAGTTAGAAATTGCTTATAGTGACAAAGGTAGTAGTAGTGAGGGTCTAGTTGTTCGGGATAGGTCTAAAAAAATGCTTAAATGGTCACGAAATAAGAATAGGTCAAAGTCTAAATGTCATTTAACCATTAGGTGTTGTCATTGTAAAAAGGACAATCATATTAGAAAGAGTTCTCTCTATAGAAGGAATAAAAAGTCAGAGGATGAGGGTTCAGATAGTAGAGATTCTACCAAGTCTGATTCAGAGTGGATCTTAGACTCGGGTGTAGTTTTCACATGGTTCACATCGGCATTAATTCTAATAATGGTCCTATACTCTTAGGTTATAACCATGAGTGTAACGTCAAAGGAGTGTGGAAGGTTAAATTGTGTCTAGATAGTGATTATGAGTTAATTCTAGATAATGTGAGGTTCATCTCCGAACTTAGGAGGGATTTAGTATCCTTAGGAACCCTAGATGATGTTGGCTATGTTATAAAGGTCTAACAGGGAAGTATCCTTAGGAACCCTAGATGATGTTGGCTTAAATGGTCGCATGTTGTTATGAAAGTTGTAAAGGAAAATAAACTTTATGTTTCACGTTGCAGTACATATGATAATTGCATTGGTACTACGATGTTATGGCATAGACATTTAGTGCATATATGTTCAAAAGAATTGCATTTTTTGAGCAAAAATAATTAGTTTGGTTCTGATAAAATTTATGATCTTCAATTTTGTTAACATTGCATTTTGGGTAAACAAACTAAAGTTAGTTTACAAACTAAAAAGCATACTACTAAATGTATATTAGATTATGTACATTCTAATTTGTGTCCTACTTTTGCTGAGTCTTTAAGAGCTAAAAAGTATTTTCTATCCTTGATTGATGATTATTCAAGTAAAGTGTGGATTTATTTTTTAAAACATAAATCTTATACTTTTAACTCTTCAAAAAATGGAAAACAATGATTGTCAATCAAATTCGAAAGAAATGAAAGTGTTTAGAACTAATAACAGACTTAAATTTTGTAACCATGAATTCAATAAGTTATGTTCTGAACATTGTAAAATTAATCACAGAATAGTTACACACTACAACGAAATGGCTTATTGAAAGAATTAATATTACTAAACTTGAAAAAGTTAGATTTATACTTGTTTTTTTCCTGGTATGCTTAAAGTTTTTTATGCAGAAGCTAATCATATTTTTGTTTACTTAATTAATAGATGTCCTTCCTTAGCTCAAAATTTTTGAAATGCCTGAACATGTGTGGTCTGGTCATGATGTTGATTACAGTAATTTAAGAATCTTTGGATGTGTTTCTGTTTTCATACAAATGAAAGGTAACTTAGAATCAAGGTCTCTTAAGTATTTCTTTTTGGGCTATCTTGATGGTATAAAATGCTATATATTGTGAGACTTTAACTCAAGAAAATGTATCATAAGAAAAAATGTAGTCTTTCATCAGAAAAAATCTATTTCCTTGAAGATTTTGTTGAGGTGGAGGCTAGAGTAGCCCCTCATATTGATGACTATGTGAGAATAGAGTCATTAGTGTACATTTCTTCTTAATATTTGCTCGTTTTATTCAATAAGTAGTATTTTTGAGTTTAAAAATGTTAAAATATAAACTTTCTAGTGAAAAGGGATGAAAATATAATTTTTGAAATTTCTTAGGATTTTTTTGGAATTTATATGGATTTTTAATGAATTTTTAACACACAACCATCAGAAAACTACCACAGAAGCAAAAGAGCTAACCCAGAAAGTCACATGGATGCTACGCAAGCGGAGAGAACAAATCATGCAACGTCGTGTATATAGAGTGACGCTGCCTTTCCACGTGTCAGAACCGCATTCAATCGAAGTTTGTCACTCGGTCAACATTCTCACCACGTGTCATCACACTATTGGTCTGTTCCTTCCAACTGCGCGCCATACAAGCCACAACAATGAAACACAGAACGCAGTGTGGCGACGACTTAGCACCGCTGGCCCAGACCAATATGCCCGTGTCAAGCGTCTTGCTCTTATTCGCCCACTAAATTCCGCCTACCAGTTGCTGCATTTCTATTGTTTGGTGCTGTTAATTTTTCCATTTTTCATCTCAACCCTTAATCTGAAGCTGATCTGACGATCCAGAATCTAGTTAAGCTTAATTTAACCCCCAAATTGCTCCATAAACCATAATGAGCCAAAATTAACATAGTTTTTAAAGTTAAGAAGAGATAAAAACACAAAAAAATTCAAAAGAAGATACAATTTTAGTGAAAATTCAAGAGATTTTATTGGGGAAATTATAGTGATTCACATGTTTAGAAAATTGGGGTATTAAGTATTTCTAGATATTTTCTCATATATTTTTTTAAGTACTAAATTTAATTTAATTAATTATTCTTATTTATTTTTAGTTATTTTAATTTTGGTTCCTTAAAATTAAAAACATAAAAAAATTGATTTTTATTTTTTTGTTTTAAAAATTAGTTATAATAACATAATATCCGTGAGAACGATATTTTCTTATTATTATATTACTTGTTGCATTACGTATATTTGCATATTCATTACACACAATTCTTATGTCAATCAAGTTTTTGGTGTCATTGTCGGGGATTATAAATATTAAAAATTAATTATTTTATTTTATCTTAGTTATTTTTCTTAATTTATTTTCTTTAATTTTAATTTATTTATTTTAGTTATTTATTTTTATTTACTTATTTATTTTAGTTATTTCTTTTTCTTTATTTATTTGTCTTAATTTTAATTAATTTATTTAGTTATTTATTTTAATTTTTATTTATTTAAAATTCAAACATCTCCTTTAGTACTATTAAAAACACATTTGAGTCTATTGCATGAGTAGAGTTTGTGAGGGAGAAATCTTCTCTTTAAATCCTAAAATTGAGAGTACTTTAAGATCAATAAGAAAACAAGTTTTCATCCGAGTGGAAAAAATGGCTAATCCATGTTAAATAAACAATAATGAGTTAAATTTGATCAACCAGATTCCTATAGTGAATGATAGGGATAGAGTTAAATTTGATCAACCAGATTCCTATAGTGAATGATAGGGATAGAGATATGAATGAATATGAAAGCCCTATATTGGAAGAACTGGCTAAACTTTTTACCACCTGATTCCATTACAACTTGGAATGATTTGATAGAGAAATTCTTGATGAAATACTTCCCACCAACAAAGAATGCCAAACATAGGAATGACATTACCTCTTATCCACAACATGATGGAGAACCTTTATATGAAGCATGGGACTGATTCAAAGAATTGCTAAGGAAGTGTCCTCACCATGGTATCCTTTATTGGATCCAAATGGAGACTTTCTTTAATGGTCTCAATGCTCAAATAAGAATCATTGTTTATGCATCCACTAATGGAGCTTTGCTAATTAAATCTTACAATTAAGCTTAGGATTTACTTGAAAAAATGGCTAGCAATAATTATCAATGGCCAATGAATAGAATGACATCCAGCAGAAGAGTAGCCTGAATGCATGAGGTAAATGATATCACGACATTTACAAGTCAATTATCATCTTTGGTAAATCTTTTGAAAGCTCAACACTTGCCAATAAGTATAAACCAAGTCTTAGATTCAAGGGCGTCTTATGTGTTTTATGGGGGAGTCCATCTTTTTGTTAATTGTCCAAATAATCCTAAATCAGTATTCTATGTGGGTAATGTGAACCAAAACAATAATCATACTCGAGCACATATAACTCAGGATAGAGACAACATCCAAATTTCTCTTGGAGTAATAACAACAATGAAGGTGGTAATCATTTCAAGCATCAATCATTTACACTACTAGGTTTTCAACAATTGCAAAAATCATAAGCCCAAGAGGATAAGCCACCTACGGAGGACAATACAAATGCGTTAATGGGAATGATGAAAGACCTCATCCAATCAGTAAATAAAAAAGTGTCCACTTAAGAGGATTCAATTCAAAATTTAGAAACATAAATGGAACAACTTGCCCAGTTCATAAGTCACAAGCCTCAAGGTAACCTTCCCAATTACACAATTATAAACCCAAGAAGAGAAGGTAAGGAGCATTGCAATTCCATAGTCTTAAGAAGTGGTAAAACTCTAGAGGAGGAAAATGAGACTCAAAAGGGTTAGGAGGAACCAAAAACTAAAAAGGATAAGGAGGAATTAATGGATAAAGAGACTAATGTAAAGTAAATAATTCAACCAAAAAATAACAACCTTTACAAACCCATTATTCCTTTCCGTCAAAAACTAAAAAATTGGATACGTAGTTTTCAAAAAAATTGGATGTCTTCAACAAGTGGCATATAAATGTCCTTTACGGATGCACTTCAACAAATGGATTCTTATGCCAAATTTCTGAAATACATCTTGTCTAAGAAAATGAAGCTTGGAGATAATAAAATAATAACCTTAATTGGGGTTATAGTGTCATCCTTGCATGAAAACTACCCTAAAAACTAAAAGATCCATGTAGTTTTGACGTCCCATGTAGTTTTGACGTCCCTTGCACTATTGGGAACATCCACTTTGAGAAAGCATTATCTAACTTAGGTTCAAGCATTAATCTTATGTCATTATCAATTTTCAAGAGATTAGGAGTTGGTAAAGCCAAACCTACTTCATTACGTTACAAATGGCAGACAGGTCAATTAAAAGACCACGAGGTGTATTAGAAGATGTGCCACTAAAGTAAACAAATTCATCTTCCCCGCAAATTTCATTATAATAGACATGAAAGATGATTGTAACATTCTTATCATACTTGATCGTCCATTCTTAACAACTGGAAGAGTACTCATTGATGTACAAAAAGGTGAGCTTATAATGAGAGTGCAAGATGAACAAGTGACATTTAAAATTTTTAAAGCATCTAAACCCCCTGATATCGATAATGTAAATGAATTCTTTAGGATAGATGATAACTTAAAAGAAATTGTTGAGTTGCCCACACTTAAGACTGTTACATATGTTGTTGTGAACAAAAAAGTAAACTCACCAAGAAACAACTCAATTGGTTTTAATTTTGAAAGTATGGAATCCATGATTGATATGTTGATTGTGTGAACTATTTGGAGGCTGCACCTCCCATGTGTATATCTAATGTGGTTATGCATAATTTTGAGATAGAATCTAAGCTCAAATCATCAATTAAAGTTCCACCAAGGCTAAATCCTATAGCTTTTCCCTACCATCCTCAGTTAAGTAGGAAAGCAAAAGAGTCCAATAGAGAGGTGAAAAAGATGTTGGACATACATAAATTAGATGAGCTATGGTGGAGTGCATATAAGAATGCCAAAAAGTACAAAAATAAAACAAAAATATGGCATGATGAGAGAATTGAGCACCATATTTTTAAACCAGAATATAAAATATTATTGAACAAATCAAGACTCAAACTATTCTCAGGCAAACTCAAAAGTAAATGGACATAGAGGAATGTACCTTAGGACATGATATGACCGTCTAGTCAAGAACGTTAAACATGATGTTGGTTGGGAAGCAACCCAACGTTATTTTACTTATATTTTTTAATTATTTTTATTTTATAGGTGAATAAATTTTGAAAGCAATGAAAAATTCCAATGATAGATGTGTAGTGCCAAGAATAAGGGAGTTTTCTTTCCTTTTATTTTTTCATATTTATATGTACACATTAGGGACAATGTGTAATTTAAATTTGAGGGATGAAACTTCATTCTCTCCTTTAGTATTTAGTATGCATTTTAAATTTTTAGACAATTTTTTTTTTATTTTTAGGATATTTTTAACCATAATTTGGGAGAAATTAATAAATATATAGAAACTTATTGCATGCATGCTTGATATGAAATATATGAACTCAATAATAAAAATTAGTTACCAGGACTAGGATAATGAATTTAACATGCTCGTTAAGATACTTACATTAATCATGTGATATGGTTGCTAGTTTTGATTGGATTGATTCAAATTTTTATGTACATGTTCATAATTGATTTTGGTGCTCTTATTGAGAGAATTTTTGGTGAGTTGATGAGATCTACCATGGTTTAGAATCTATTTGATCATCCCTTAGCCTAAATCTTGAATAGAATTTAGCAAAAGAGATGATATAGGTCTTATTTGGATCTATTGAGCCTTTCAAGCTAACAATTGTTAATATATGTAGTCACCCATTTAAGCCAAACAAATAATATATTAGGTGTGACTTTTTGATATTTTTTTATTGATCAATCTCCAAGTATGAAATTGAGAACTTAAGAAAAGGAAAATAATTTTTGTAAGGTTTATGGACATTAGCAATATTCATGAATAAAATATTTAAATGTAATTTTAGTTTTTAGATGTGTCTTTCAAGAATATTCTCAAGTTGAAGAAACTATTGAACTTCAACGATCACATCTCAGGTATATCTTTGTTCTCATGCATGTTAGACTTTATATTAGACATATAAGAACATGGTACATATAGACTACTCGATCGATCGAACCATGTCTAGTTAATTACCGCGCTGAATTAATCGATCGAGAAATTAGAACTCAATCAATCGAGCATTAGATCGATCGAGATTAATAAGTTGATCGATCTACTTATTTTAGATTTCATTAATTGTTTCACTAGATTGATCAAGCTTGACTAGATCGATCGAGTAGCCATGTTCGATCGATCGAGCTAGTCGTAGGTTAACTGAGTAGCCACGTTTTCAAGTTTGACCAAAATTTTACTCAAGTTAATTTGTTTTATTACTAAATTGTCCTTATGTTTTAAAGCTCTTTCAAATATTTCAAGGATAGATTGGTAATAGACCTTTGATCTAGGGTTTTTGCTCATGCTATTTAATCATTCCATTGGCTCACAATTTTGTTAACCACACAAGAGCATTATTCTCTTCATTTTAATCTCTATCTTATTTTGTAAATATAAGATCATAATTACTTAGGATTCTTTATTTAGTTAATTTATCAAATATTGATGGTTGTGATTGATTGATTAATAAGCCTAATTGGTTTATGACATTTTGATCATATGTTCTTATAGCTTCTTCTTTATTTTTTGTTCTTAAATTGTTAGATAAAATAATTGTGTGTGTTATATCATAATTATTTAGTTTAATTGTTAATCTATATAGGAGCTATATTTATTAAACTTGTACTTAAACATCTATTTTAGGATTTCTAGTGATTTTGATTTATCTGATATATTTGTTAAAATATCTAGGTAGGATTTTTCATTATTGAATATACTATAGGACACACATTTGTATTTGTGTTATTATGCTAACTTTTTAGGTGCCAATTGTACGTGTTTGATTAACTCGTATGACTCGAGTTCATCAGAACATTAGTTTGGATCTGAACACCTTTCTTGTAGAGACTGATAAAACTAGAGGCTTCAAAGTAGATTACTTAGGGGCACTACCTTGATGAGTAGTTTGAGTCCTTGTTTTGTAATTGGACCTTATTTTTCATAGTGGATAATTAGGTGGTCTGGTGGATCGATGGTTTTCCTCTTAGGTCATTGGTGTGGCTTAGGTTATTTCCACATAAAAATCTCATGTGTTAATCTTTATATTTCAGCATTACTTTATTTAAACACGATTATATGTTTGGTTGTTCTGCAAAATTTTAATTTGTTACACTTTTGCTGATCTTCTATTTACTTACCTTCTAGTTGATCTCATCCATAACTAAAATGTAATTTTCACTTGGTATCAGAGTCAGTCACTAGATACACTTAGTGTGGCTAGGACCTTATCATAGATTATTTAAGAGAGACTTCTTCTACGACCCGTGCTCCTTACTTCGATGGGTCTAATTACCCATATTGTAAGGCTCATATGAGAGCCTTTCTATTGTCTATAAATGAGTGTGTTTGAAACTATATGCTTTATGATTAGAAATCACCTATAGTTACCAAAGATAATATAGTTACTCTTAACACTAGGAATGATTGGACAAATTAGGAAACAATTACGAGCAATTGTCATCAAAAAGGAATTAATTCTATTTTTAGTAATGTATCTATTAATGAGTTTTATTGTATTTTTGATGACTCTATAAAAATAGAGTTATTAGCGCACTTTTTTACTTAATATTTACTTATTTTATATAATAAATAGTATTTTTATGGATAAAAAAAATTAAAATATAAAATTTTAGTGAAAAGGGATGAAAATATAATTTTTGGGATTTTTTTATAAATGTTTAACACATGACCAATTAGAAGCTACCACGTGGCATGCCACGAAAGCAGAGGAGTTGACTGGGAAAGCCACGTAGACGCCACGCAAGTACGGAGAGTGAATCACATCGCATTACATGTGAAAATGATGAAAAATGCACCATGTGTTAGCACGACGTTCAATCCGAGTTTGAAAATCGGTCAATGTGATATGCCATGTGTCACCACGCTATTGCTCCGTGCGTTTCACCCGTGTGCCACACCATCCGTTCCCACGAATCACGTCATGCCACGTGTTGCTGACTCGACGAGCATTGACTCTGACCGGTCTCCCCTGCCACACGACGCTCCCTGATTCACCCAATGAATTTCTGAAGCCACATGTCGCACTGTGATTGGTTGAAATTGTCAATTTTGATTGTTTTGATTGTAGCCCTTGATCTGAAGTTGATCGGACGGTCTAGATCACACCTGAGCTTTATTTAAGCCCCTAATCACTCCATAAACCCTAATTTGCCTCAATTAGCATAATTTTGGTCAGTTTTTAGAGTTAAAAAGAGAGAAAAATACAAAACATTTCAAAAGAAGACATAATTTTGGTGGAGATTCAAGAGGAAATTAATTCTACAATTCGAGATATTGATTGTATTTCTTTTTCTACTCTTTTCTTTATCAATTTTATGTCTTTCTTTATGAACACAATTATGTATAATTAATTTATTAATCTAGTGATCTTATGAACCCAATTTTCACCATGTGATGATCTAATATTTTCCCAATTATAATATTAATTTAATTATCTTATTTAATCTTATTTTTATGCTATTAATTGTTTGGCCAACAATTTATCTATAGAGATAATTAAATAGATTTGAAATAATTATTTAATTGTTTGTCTTGATTAAATAACATGCATAGTTTCTAGGCAGAGATGTATGACTCTTATGTATGTGATCCATAATTGATGAACTTAATGAGTAATACGTAATTTAATTGGTATGAGAGTGTGATTAAATTAATTACTATATGGTGTGTAGTTTACTTGAGAGAGTAATACATGCTTGGTTAGATTCAATTAATCATGTAATTAATTGATATTATATTGGGAGGATTTTAACGATTTGTATGTTTAAAAAATTGGGAGATTAAGTATTCCTAGATATTTTCTCATATATCTTTTTAGTCACAAAATCTAATTTAATTAATTATTACTATTATTTACTTTTAGTTATTTTAATTTTGCTTCCTTAAAATATAAAAACACCGAAACAAAATTGATTTTTATTATTTTTAGTTTTAAAAATTAGTTTTTAATAAAATAATCTCCGTGGAAACGATATTTACTTATCATTATATTACTTGTTACGATATGTATACTTGCGTATTCATTGCACACATATTTGTATTGCAAAACATGCTTAGGATATTTTAGAGGTTACCCATAAACGAACTAAATTTATCATGCTTGATAGTCAATTTTTAAATCTTAGGATTATAGAAAATGAAACTTTCTATGAATTTTATATTAGATTATGTAATATTACTAACACTTCTGTCAATCTTGGAGAGAAAATTGATGATTTTAGGATAGTTTGAAAGATTCTCTACTCGTTACCAAATCACTTCAATACAAAGGTCACTGCCATTGATGAAAACAAGGATGTCAACACCATCAAAATAGAGGAACTTGTTGGCTTACTTCAAACCTTTAAGATAAGCTTTCAAAAACCTCCAAAGAACAAAACCATTGCTTTCAAAACTACTATGAAGACGGTAACAATGATGATGATGATGAACTGGTACTCTTAACTAGAAGATTGGACAAAATCCTCAACAAAAAGAATCCTCAAAACAAAGGATAATCATGTTATTAAAAGGATCAGATTCTAAGAGAACTTAAATTTTGAGATCTAATGGTAAGAAATCTAAACCCACTGAATCTCAATGTTTTAAATATATGGGTTATGGTCACTTTGCAATGGTTGTGCCAACAAGAAGAACAAAACCGGAAGAACTTTCAATGTTATAGTTATTAACTCTGAAAGTGACAATGATAATACAGTTGAATCAAAAAACAATGACATATGGCATTTAATGCAACTGTTGGTGGAAACTATATTAAGTCTAAAACTTATTCAGATGATGGAGAAAATGATGCTAAATTTCTACTCATCAAATTTAATACAAATAATTTTGATGAATTGCTTATTGATTTAGTTAACAATAAGGGACAAATGGATAACTTACTTGTAGAAGTGACTAAATTAAATGATAAACTTAAGACTCCTCAATTATAGAAAAAGAAAAAAATTGAACTGTTTGAACGTACTAATATTTTCAATCCAAGTATTGTAGATCTTAAACAAGAAAATAAGAATCTAATGCAACAACTTGAACAATTAAAATAAGATATAAAGAGGTTAACTATTAGAGTTAAAAGGCTAAATAAAGTTCTTGACTATGGAAAACCTTTTGGAGACAAGAGAATGCTAGGCAATATAGATGAGGATTATATGCTACCATCTTCAAAAACAATTAAATTTGTGAAACCCTCTAACTCTTTTGATTCACAAGCTATAAATACAGCTTCAACAATAAAGACTACTATTGTAAGGCCTTCTAACTCCTTTTCTATAATTATTAATTATGCACAAAGAATAATTGCATCTATAATTGATAAAACGATTAAGTTTGTACCAATATGTCATTATTGTGGTAGGAAATATCATAATAGGTACAAGTATAGATTTTTTATGAATGCTCCTAAATTTAATAATGCTTTCAATGCTTCACATAGTAAGACTCATAATCATCATCCATATATGCATATTGCATCATATTCTAAGATGAATGAAAATCATAATAACATGCTAAAAATTTATACTAAAAAGCATAAAGCTATTGATTCAAAGAGGCATGTAAAATTCAACACTAGTAATTGTAGGACTAATTACTATCATCCTATCATACATATTGCATCTTCATTTAAGATGAATGGAAAATCCAAAGGTAATTCGAAGAATATGCCAACGACAATTAAGGTAGTTTATTTCCATCCCAAAAATGTAAAGAAACCAAAATCCAAGAAAGTTTGGGTTAAGAAATATTATCTTTTTTCTGTTACTTGACCATTGTTTATTGTTCACTTGGATACTTTTATTTGAGTACTTAATTGACCTTAGGTGGGCATCTTTAGTTTGTTTGTTTTTGTTTTTATTGATGTTTTTTTAGATTAAAAAAAAAGTAGACACACTTTAACATGGACATGATTATTACATACTCCATTGATAGTTTTTTGGCCATGCATTGTGCAAATAGATGTTGTAACTTGTGCATTTATATATTTCTCACATCTGGTGATCGATGTCAATATGAACCAACTCACACACTAAATGGATACTTAAATATGTCTGCTAGAAGTTTATAATTAATTATATGAAATTTTAAGGCTTGAGATAACCTTAATTGTGAAAATTGTGATTGAACTTTGTCATTTATTGTATAAAATGTTACAATAGAGAGACCTAATTTAGAGAGAGTTACCTACTATGATGTGTGAAAGCTATCGCAGTGAACAAAGATGTTTATCTGACAACTAATGTGAAAGTCATCATGGTAGGTATATTGGCTCGTGCATATTTCCTTTGTAAAGGAAAAATAATATGATAAAGAAAATAGCTATAAAAAATATAAAACATTTTGCATGCTAAAAAAAGAATGAGCCATAATGGTTATACAAAAAAATAACCAATCACTCACAAAAAAAAATAGCACAAGAAGGGAATAAAAAATATTGACTAAGAGTTCTCTCTTAATTAGTATTATTTTATTTTGTACAAGTGTAAATTCAACTACAATTCTTTCATTATTGGTGATACTCTTTTCTTTAGTTCTTTCATAACTAATTATGAATGGACTAATTGACATGCTAGTGTAGTTCAACTATTCATCTCACTTTTGGTGACTATGAATATGTCATTATATGTGTTAGTGTGTTTATGTGACTTGTCTACAAATATTTATGTTGTCAATAGATAGTCACACTTTGAAAAAAATTAATTTCATCTTTTGTGTGTACTTTTGTAGTCATGTTCAGCTAAGTCTACTACCTTTATTTACAAAAACTTATGTATATCAATTTTTATAAACTTTTGTTTTATTCTAATTTATTTAAAGTCATAGAATTTAGGGAGAGTTTATTCATTTTTTGAAAAACGTATTATTTTTAGCTCTCAGTTTTGAATATATACTCTTCTTTTCAATTATTAAATCAACTTCTTACTTGCTTAACTTGTTTGTCTTTATTTCACGATTATATTGTTTATTAGTATGATAAAAATGGGGAGAAATTGAAAAAACTACAAAAGAAGAGTGTTAATTTAGGGAGAGCACTTTGGAGATATTACACATAGGGGGAGCATACTTGAATTTTTTATTTATTAATCACTCACTCTTATGAATATTTTTATATTTATTGAACTATTTAACAATGAGTCTTTTGAGACAAAATGTTTGGATGTTTATGTTTTTATTTTTCAATTTAAACATAAGCTTTCAAGATTCAAGAAAAGATGATTTCATCGGATCATATGATAGTACCATTATGTAAAAAAATTATCATTCCTATGAGCGTTATGTAGTGAGAGAGAGGTTTTGTCACATGAATATGCTAAAGGAGGAAATGGTAAGGTTTATGAGTGTTGGCGATATTTGTGAAGAAAAAATTTAAATATAATTTTAGTTTCTAAGTGTGTCTTTCAAGTCAAAGAAACTGTTGAGCTCCAACGATCATATCTCAAGTATTTCACTGTTCCCATGTACATTAAATTTCATATTAGACACATAAGAACATTGTACATATAGGCTACTCAATTGATCGAGCCATATCCAGTTAATTACCTGGCTGAATTAATCGATCAAGAAATTAATGCTCGATCGATCGAGCGCTAGATCGATCGAGATTAATGAGTAGATCAATCCACTTATTTCAAATTTAATTAATTGTTTCACTATATCGATCAAGCGGCCATGTTTGATTGACCAAGATAGTCCTAGATCGATCGAGCGGCCAGGTTTGAAGTTTGACATAATTTTTACTCGAGTCAACTTATTTTATCACTATATTGTTCTTATGTTTTAAATCTCTTTTAAATATTTTCAAGGACATTTTTAATTGACCTTTGACAAAGAGTTTCTACTCATGCTATTTAATCATACATTAGCTCACAATTTTGCTAACCACACAAGAGTGTTATTCGTTCCATCTTAATCTTTCTCTTGTATTGCAAATACAAAATCATAATTTTTTATTTGATTAACCTATAATTTAGGCTTCTTTATTTAATTAATCAATCAAACATTAATGGTTGTGTTTAATTGATTAATAAGCCTATTTGATTTATGATATTTTAATCATATGTTCTTATAGCTTCTTCTTTATTCTTGTTCTTAAATTATTAGATTACATAATTGTGTATGTCATATCATAATTATTTGGTTTGATTATTAATATTTAAAAAAACCATCTTTATTCAACTTGTTCTTAAACATCTGTTCTAGGGTTGCTAGTGATTTTGTTTTATCTGAAATATTTGTTAAATTATCTAATTAGGGTTGTTCATTATTGAATCTGGTATATTACACACATTTACATTTGTATTATTGTGCTAAAGTTTTAGGTGTCAGTTGTATAGATTTGATTAACTCGTGTGGTTTGAGTTCATCGAAATGTTAGTTCGGATTAAAACACCTTTCTTATAGAGATTATGATTAACGGAACGGCTTGTAAGTTGATTACTTTGAAGCATTATCTTGGTGGGTAGTGTTAGTCTTAACTTTGTAATTGGATATTATTTTTCATAATGGATGACTAGGTAGTCCGACATAACAATGGTTTTACTCTGAAGTCATTATTGTAGCCTAAATTGTTTTCACTTAAAAATTTTGTGTGTTAATCTTTATATTTTTATATTACTTTATTTACACATAATTATATGTCTAACTATTTTGTGAAATTTTAATTGAACGTAATTCTAGCTAACTAAAAGTTAACATTTCATAATTTAATGAAAATTCTACGATTACGCTAGGCCTCCTCACGTGGGCCAAGTAAACGTGGGTTTTTAGTTGACTTACTTTATAACACCCGAAAAAACACAACACATATAAATACCTCATGTTCCTCTACGGTTTCATATTTTTTCCAGCTACAATTCTCTTTGAATATTTTCTCTCTTGTTTTCTCTCCCAAGTTGTCTTTGTCACTTGGTTTCTCGAGAGTTTCTAGGTTTCATTGTGTTAGGATTAATGAGTGTTCTTGAAGTATCGGCCTTAGATTTGTGTAGGCTCATCTTTAAGTCTGGTTTTGGACTATTTTTTCTATACTTGTAATTTTTACTCAAACAGATTTTTCACAGCGAATGATTCTTTTGCCCTTCTAGGGAATGGAATGAACCATGTAAAATTCATGTGTTCTTGCTTTCTTTTCACTTACTCAATTTTAATTTCTTGCACGGTAAGTTTTCTACAATTTTTGAGGTTCTTGTTTTGTTCAAAATATTTCTAAACATCAAATAGCAATTTTTTTTTAGTTTTCTAAAAAATTTGTTTTAAGTTATATTCCGAACAATTTTATAGATATTTTTCAAAATAAATCTATTTATCTTAAATTTGAGATAAATTTAAAATAACATACCACAATCTCAACTGTTTCCTATGTATTTACTACCTAATAGAATTATCATTAATTTTTATAGGTTAAAATATATATTTGGTTCCTAAAATTTTAAGAAATTCACCTAATAATATTCAAATTTTTAAAACATATAATTTATTACTTAAATTTTTAAAATTATATAAATAGATATTTAAATTTTTAAATCGTATAATTTATTTCAAATTTTTAAAAATTTGACACATAATTTTTAAAATTCTAAATTGTATTTCAGGAGTTAATCTAGGAACTATATACGTTAATTTTGAAAAATTAGAAAACAAATTAAACAATTTATAATCAAAGTTTAGGGAGTAGTTAAGCCATTTTTATACCTAGCCAGCCTAAACCAGTATATTCAATTCTTTTAAGACTTATCATTTCGTTATAGAAACAGAGTATCTATATTAGTATCACAAACTATAAAATTCTCTTTCATTTTAGTTACTTCTCACTACTAAATAACCATTTCTTACCTCAAAAAATAATCGACAAAAGAATAATAATTAAAGAGGAAAGATTAAATACGATTTATTATAGCAATTGAGCATGCATATGAGAATAACTGACTCACTCATGGTATTGAGTTGCAGCTCCTTAGCTTCACCCATGTCAAAGATGAAGAGATTTGAAAAGCACACAGATGTGGGGGAAAGAGAAAGGGGGAGCTTCTGAGTACTGTATGAGACCCTCTGGAAATGACATGCAATTTGGTATCAATTAATATACTGTGTTTTCTGACTAAGTGATAAGAATATAGATATTAGGCATACTTGACATGTAATTGGGTAGATGACAATTGACGGTAATAAATTTTAACAAATTATATAATAACTTGATATTTTAAATTAATAAAATTAATATTAATGTATTTTTTAAAAAAAATTATTTAAAAATTAATAGAGATTAATATTAATATAATTTTAAAAAAATACTTAAAAATTAATAAATAAATATATATATATATATAATTAATAAAATTGTATTCTAAAAATAATAAATATCATTTTATAGGGACGAATGACGGCTGGGAAGTTAACGATCTAGCTATTCATGAAAAAATCTTTTGTTTTTTTTGGGCTTCCTCCAAGTTTTTAATCCGATACAGGGCTACATGGTTAAAATAAATTACATTAAATTTAAGTTTTATTTTTGTATATAAAACATGTATGTTTTCCTTCTAATATATATAGGAAAAGTTATTTTATAAATTATTAAAAAATATTATTTAAATATTTTAATCACATTATTTTATAAAATATATATATAAATCATTTAATTTTTAAAATTATTATACTTTAATCACTTAATTTTATATAGTTATATAACTAAAGTATTTATTTTTATTATAAAAAATAGACATTTTAATCAAAGATATATAATTATAAATTTTAAATTTTAAAATTCAAGTAATTTATGTTATTTTTAAAAATATCATGAATACATAATTTTAATAATATAAATAAAATAACTTAAAAGTTTAAAGATAATTGTATTATTAAAACAATTTTTGTAAAATTAACGTGTTATTTTTAATTTTAAAATTTTAAAATATTAAATTATAAGATAAAATATTTAATATTTTTTATAATATTTTTCTTCTGAAAAACATCAATTCTTAAAATTAATTATATATCCATATCCTTTGTTGGTTGCCTTATTTTGTCGTACATAATTGGATTAATTGCGAGAGTAAAAGTGGGCCCATATGAGACGACGTGACGGTCCACTTGAATTCTTAGAATTTGATTTTAAAAACTATTTAATAATATTACTGTACTATTTAATATTATTTATATATTATAAATTTAATAAATTTTTCTATCTAAACAATTTTAGTAATCTAATAATATCATACAAAATTACTTTTATTTTTTCTGATTTCTTACTGGTGATTTCAATATTTGTCTTTATTTGGTAACAGATACTATGGTAGTTTATAAAAAATATTCTCGTGAACCGGCCTTCTTGAAACAAGCAATAAAATCAATCAATTGAGTTATCTATGATTCAAAAATAATTGTGAATATTTGTAAAATTTTAACAATTTTATTCATCACACAAAAATTGTTAAGGTGATTTTGAAATTATGTTTAATCAAAACCAAACATATATTAATATTATTATTTTATATACATGTGATTACATAAAAAAATATAATTTTAATAATGAATACGTATTATAAAAATAACTAAAAATAATAAAATTATAAACTAATTTGACAAACCCACAAATAAATTAATAAACTCATCATAAGTATTTATATGAAATAATTTATGAATTTAAAAGATACCGTAACATATCACATTTCGAAATGAAATTCAAAAATACACATGTAACTAGTCATGTTCGTTGTTGATTAGATAGTAAATAATTCTTATTAATAAGTAAATAATTAATATACGAAGAAGAAAAAAGTTATAATAAAAATACTAAAATTAAATTTTTCATGATATGAACTAACAAACCTATTATATATATATATATATATATATATATATATATATATATATATATATATATATATATATATAATAATAATATATAACGATAATTATAATTATTTTTATTTTTGTATTAATTGGATGGCCTTAACCTAGCCCTAACAAAGTCTTTATTTCGAATATATTGTAACTTTTGAAGGAAACAACATTAAAATTATGAAACTTTAATAAACTTCAAATATATCAAAATAATTGTAAGGTATATGAGCATTGATTATATTTATGAACAAAACATTTAAATGTAATTTAGTTTCTAGGTAAGTCTTTTAAGAACACTTTTCAAGATTAAAAAACTATAGAGCTCCAAATGAACATATCTCAAGTATATCTATGTTCTTATATACGTTATATTTTATTTTAGACACATAGGAATATTTTACACTTAGATTACTCGATCGATCTAGACATATCTGTATTGATCAAGGTGAGTAGATCGATCGAAAATCAATTTATCTTATTTAAAAAGTAGATCAATCAAGTTTAATGTTTGATCGATCGAGCACTAGATCGATCTACTTGTCTTAGAATTTATTTACTTAATACCCTAGATTCATTGAGGATTGATTAGATCAATAAAACTTTTTTGGGTCAATCGATCAAGATCCACCTAGATTAATCGAGCAGTCATGTTTTAGGTCATGTTTTAAACTTTAACCTAATTTTTACTCTAACCAACATGACAATTATTATTTTGTCCCTATTATTTACTACTCTATAAATTATTTAATGGACAGAATTGGAATTGGAATTTAACCTAGCATTAGAGCTTCAATCTTTCCTATATAAAGAACCTAATGCTATATATTTTAATTAACCATAAGAGCATCAATCTTTTTATCTTAAGCTCTCTCTTTTAAATTACTTTGTAAAAACAAGATCATATTTCTTTAGGCTTATTTCTTTAATTAATCTATTAAACATTGGTGATTGTGTTTGATTGGTTAATAAGCCTAATTAATTTATGATATTTTGATTAAATATTCATATAGCTTCTTTTTTATTATATTCTTAAATGCTTGTATCATAATTATTTGATTTGATTATTTAGTTGTAAAGAAGCTATCTTTATTGAACTTGTGCTTCAACTTATGTTCTGGAGTTTACTAGTTGATTTTGTTTTAATTGATATGTTATTAAGTCATCTAGCTAGGGTTTTTCATTATTGAATTTTCTCTATGTCACACCTTGCACTTGTATTTTTGTGTTAACTTTTCAGGTACAAGTTGAACAAGTTCGATAACTCGTATGACTCAAATTTATTGGAACTTTGGTTTAGATTTGAGCAACTCATTTTTAGAGACTACGAAAGAAAGTAGAGGCTTGTAAGTATGTTACTTTGGGGGCATTACTTTAGTGGATAGTTTGAGTCCTAACCTTCTAATCGAACATATTTTCATAGTGGATAGTTTGAGGGTCTGGTGGACCAGTGGTTTTTCTTTTAGTTTATTAGTGTGGCTTAAATTATTTCCACCTATAATTTTTGTTATTTTATTTACAAGTGATTGCAAATCTGACTATCTGTGAAAATTTTAATTTTTCATATTTTAGCTAATTAATTATTCACCCTGCTCACTAATTAGATCCATAACTAAAAATATTTAATTGATATTAGAGTGGGTCACTAAGTATACTCAGTGCTTGCCTATGACCTTGTTATGAATCAGAATCTTGGAGAACTCAAACATATAAGTTCAGAAAGTAAGAAATCTAAACCCACTAGACCTAAATATTTTGAAGGGAATTGAAAGGACTTTCAATGCTACCCTTAGCGACTTAGAAAATGACAATGATAATCCTAATGACTCAAAACATTATGGCACCAACCACATGGCATTTATTACAAAGATTGGTAGACAATCTAGTAAGTCTGACTTTGATTCAAACAATGATAAAAGTTATTCTAAATTTATACTCAATAAATTTCATACAAATAGGCTTAATGAATTGTTTATTGATTTAGTTAGTAGTACAAGAGAAAATGATAGGTTATTGGTAGAATTAACCAAATTAAATGATAAACTTAAATCCTATGAAACAAGTTCCTCAATCTTAAAAACAATAAAAAAATAAGCTATTTGAACATGCTAATGTTTTGAATTCAAGTCTTGCAAATCTTATACTGGAAAACAAGAAACTAAGGTAGGAACTTGGAAGTTATGAAGAGATTAATCATTGGAGCTGAAAAGGCTAAACAAAATCCTTAACTATGAAAAAACTTTTGGAGACAAGAGAGGGCTAGGTTATGTAGATGAGGATTCTAAGCCATCATCCTCAACAACAACTGAGTTTATAAAGCCCTCAAACCCTTCTACTTCATAGGCTACACACAACTCTAACATCAAATACCACCCTTATAAAGGATTCTAACTCTACTCCTACTATTGTTAATTATGCACAAAGAACTATTGTTCCTATATGTCTTCATTATGGTAGGAAAGGTCACATTAGGCTCAAGTGTAGATTTTAGATAAGTGCTCCTAAATTTAATAATTCTTTCCATGCTTCTAGTTATATGACTCATTATTATCATCCATCTATGCATTGTATCTCTAAGAAGTCAACTAGAAAATATGAAGCTGTTGTTTCAAAGAGGCAAGTGAATTTTAAAATTTTAATTCTAGGACTAGTTATCATCATCCTACCACACATGTTGCATCTCCATTTAAGATAAATGTGAAATGCAAAGGTAAGTCCAAGAAAATACTTATGACAACTAAAGTAGTTAATTTCCAACCCAAAGGTACAAAGAAACTAAAATTCAACAAAGTTTGAATTAGAAAAGATTGTATTTTTCCGATCACTTGACCATCCCTTAATGTTCACATATGTATTTTTGTTTGAGTGCTAATTTAACCCTAGATGAGAGCATATCTAGTTTGTTTATTTTTTTAAATTTTTATTGATGTTTTTTTAGGTTTTTATTTTTTTTAAAAAAGAGAATAGACTTGTTTTAATATTGACATGAACTTTATATATTATTTTCATACTACTTTCACATATTTTGATTGAATTTACATTGCTTAATTGATTGTTTTGACTAGTGCATTTACATATTTTTTGTATCTAGTTATCGATGTTGACATACACTTACTTATACACTTACTGGGAACATATGTATGCCATGCTTGAATTTTATGATTGATATTGTGAATACTAAGGCTTGAGATAACCTTGATTGCAAAATTGTGTTTGAGCTCTATTTTTTACATTATAAAATGCTACTACAAAGAGATACCTAGTTTTGAGAGGGATGCCTACAGTGATGTGTTAAGCTACCATAGTGAATAGAGAGGAATACCTTATAACTAGTGTGAAATTCATCATACTAGGTTTTTGGCTCATGCATATTTCCTTTAAAAAAAGATTAAAAGAAAAAGAAAAATACTAGAATTTTCACATGCATAGAAACAAAGATTCAAAAATGGTTATACAAAAAAAAATAAATAACCAATCACTCACAAAAAATAGAAAAAAGGGAATACAAAAACAAAGTTAATTAAGTTCTCTCTTGGTAAGTAAAATCTTATTATGTGTAAGTATAAATTAAAGTGTAATTTTTTCCTAATAGGTGATACATTTTTCTTTGAATCTTTTATAAGTAATAATAAATGAACAAATTGACATCTTATTGCAGTTCCAACATATAATTTACTTTTGATGATTGTCGATATGTCACCATATATGTTAGTATGTTTGTGTGTCTTGTCTATATATATTTATGTTGTCAATGGATATTCATACTTTGAACAAAATTAATTTCATCCTTTATGTGTACAGTTGCAATCATGTTTAGCTAAGTCTAGTACCATCAATTAATATATATATATATATATATATATATCAATTTTTATAAATTTTTGTTTTATTTCAATTTATTTAGGGAAGTCGTAGAATTTATGGAGAGTTCATTCATTTTTAAAAATATATTATTTTTAAATCTTTGTTTTGATTGTTATTGAGCTTTTTAGAATGTCTATTCCTTTTTTCGATCATTAAATACATTTCTTTCTTGATCAACCTGTTTGTCATTGAATCATGATTATATTATTTATTATTATAACAAAAATAAGAGAGAGTTATTAAGTATTAATTAAAAATATATAAAGAGGGAGAGTTAATTGAGAAGGAGAGTCATCGATTGAAAATTTTCCTTGAGAGATATTACATATAAGGAGGAGAACACATTAAGTGTTCACGTTTATTCATTTAGGAAGAGTAATACTTAAATATTCTATATGTTATTACTCATTACTTCTATCTATTTCTTCTTTATTATTGTATACATTGAGAAAATAAATAATGAGTCTTTTGATACAAGTTGTTTTCCCCTTTGTATTTTTGTTTTTTATTGTGCATACGAGTTATCAAGATTCAAATGAAGTTTCACAGGATCATAGGATAGTTTCACTATGTAAAACATATTTTTTCTATGTGTGATGTAGTAAGAGAGATATTTTTTTCACAAGAATATTAAAAAGGGAGAGATTATAAGGTTTATGAGTGTTGGCAATATTCATGAACTAAACATTTAATGTAATTTACTTTCTAGGTGAGTCTTTCAAAAACACTTTTCAAGCCGAAGAAACTATTGAATTCCAAGCGAACACATCTCAAATCCCAAATATATCTTTGTTCTTATCTACACTAGATTTTATATTAGACATAGAGGAACATTTTGTGCTTAGGCTATTCGATCGATCGAGAATTGATCACTTTATTTAAAAAGTCCTTTATTTAATTTTTAATTTTGGTAGATAGGTTGAGTTTTAATGTTTGATCGATCAAGCACTAGATTGATTGAGAAATGGTGTGATTAATCTATCTATCTTGAGATTTATGTACTTAATACCCTAGATTGATTAGATCGATCAAACTTTTTGGGTCGATTGATCGAGATAGACTAGATTGATAGAGAGACCAAGTTTAAAACATTAACCTAATATTTACTCTAGCCAAACATTTCAATACTATTTTGTCCCTATTATTTACTACTCTATAAATTATTTAATGGACATAATTGGAATTGGAATTTAACCTAGCATTAGAGCTTCAATCTTTCCTATATAAAGAACCTAATGCTATATATTTTAATTAACCACAAGAGCATCAATCTTTTTATCTTAAGCTCTCTCTTTTAAATTACTTTGCAAAAATAAGATCATATTTCTTTAGACTTATTTCTTTAATTAATCTATCAAACATTGATAACTGTGTTTGATTGGTTAATAAGCTTGATTAATTTATGATAATTTGATTAAATGTTCATATAGCTTCTTCTTTAATATGTTCTTAAGTTCTTAGATCAAATAAATTTTGTGTATGATCATAATTATTTGATTTGATTATTTAATTGTAAAAAAACTATCTTTATGGAACTTGTGCTTCAAATTTTATTCTAAGCTTTACTAGTTGGTTTTGTTTTAACTGATATTTTATTAAATCATCTAGTTAAGGTTTTTTATTATTGAATCTTCTCTAAGACACATCTTGTACTTATTTTTTTGTGTTAACCTTTTAGGTACTGGTTGAATGGATTCGATAACTACTGTGCCTCGAGTTTATCAGAACGCTGGTTTAGATCTGAATACCTTGTTTGTAGCAACTATCGAAGAAAGTAGATGCTTGTAATTGGGTTACTTGGAAGCATTACTTTAGCGGGTAGTTTGAGTCATAGCCTTGTAATTGAACATATTTTCATAATAGATAGTTAGGTGGTTTAATAGACTGTTAATTCTTCTATTAGGTCATTGGTGTGGGTTAGTTTGTTTTCATCTAAAAATGTTGTATGTTATTTTATTTTTCACATTACTTTATTTACATGTGATTGCATATCTTGGTGTTTATGAAAATTTCAATTTATAATATTTCATCTTATATATTATCTGTTCACCTTCTTCTAGCTAATTACATTGGTAACTAAAATCTTTCATTAATTAATTACTTATTTTTAAATTAATTATCTTATTTATTACATATAAATATAAATATATTTCATATTCATTTTTATCAACAAAACAAAAGTTATAAGAAGATAATTAATATATTTAAAATAATTATTTAAATTAAAAAATTTTGTGATTAATAAAACTATAAAAATATTTAAATGTAATTTTAAAAAAATAAATAAAATTAATCATAAATGACATTTTATTGATATTATTTTATATTTTATTAATATAATGTATCGATATTTTGTTGGTATTTTCGTAGGTTTGTAAGTATATCGATATTGAGACATCTAAAATACAAGTATTATGGATAATGTCAAAAACATTTCCATCCTTAGTTAGAAATTAGTCGAGTGGCACCTTATAAATTATAAATTTTGATTTTTATTAATCTGTAGTTTTCTGATCTAAATTTGAAGAATAAATATATATATAATGTATCTGAGGAAAAAAATATGTATATGTATGTTGAATGCTAAAAGAAGTTCAACACTATATAATTTAAATGATTTACTTTTACATCTTTTACAAAATGAGAAAAATAAAAGAACAGAGTTATAATTTGTGAACAAATATTGCCACAAGAACATAAAATATAAATTAAAATTTACCAATAAAAGGGGAAAAAATAATTTTTTATGTATTTAATATTAAATGTTGTATTTAATATTTTGTTTTTCATTAAAATAATCTTAGGGTGTGAGATTCAAAGGAGCTTGTCAAAATAGAATAGAATTGCGAAAAGTAAAAGTAAAAGTGAGAATTGTGAAATTAATATTAATTTGGATAAGGGAGAGAAGTATCTATTATAATTTTATATAAAAAATTGAATATTACGAGATTTTATCGTGAAACTAGTTTTTGGATCTATCCAATTATGAGTTAATGATTTAAATTTGATAAATATATAATAATATTAATTTTTAAATCATAATTATTATTATTTTATAAAATAAAAAAGTAAGTTTTTAAATGCAAATTTTTAAATTAATTTTATTGTAATTGAAAAATTGATACAAAAATGTTTATAAAGTTGATTTTTGAAATACTCTTAAAATAAATTGTTAATTAATTTATTACTTAATAATAAAAAAAATATATAATAATATATATTTTATAAGTAATAAAATCGAAATATAATATAAACATTAGTGATTTAATTCGATCTTGAAAATAAATACATAACTTTATTATAAAAAATTCAATCTTGAAAATAAATACATAACTTTATTATAAAAAAATCAAATATAACGTAACTGTATATGAATTTATTCAATTCATATTTTACTATCTAAAAAGTGAATCTTACATCAATGATATACATAACTTGACTGAATTTATTAAGCATTTTTTGCTTAAAAATAATTTATATTAACTAATTATTCTTTTTTTAATTGATATGAGATATGATATAATTTCGGTATGAAAATAATTAGTTTAACAAACATATGATTTGCTCATAAATGAATTGATTGAACATTTATTAAATGGGTAATCATGAACTCTATGAATCGTCATTCTCAATGTAATAAAAATAATTGCATTATACGAAATAATTATTCATAAAAAATGTATTTATTATAAGAACATTAAACAAAAATACAACATGCTCATAATTGAATTAATCGAACACTCATTAAATATGTAATCATTAATTGTTTGAATTGTCACCCTTAACATAATAAAAAATAATTACATTGTATAAAATAAATATTCATGAAAATATATTTATTACATAAACATTTTGGTATTTATGAGTTTGCAAATGAGTAATTATTAACTTTATAAATTGTCACCCTTAATGTATTAAAAATAAATACATTATACAAAACAAGTATTCATAAAAAAATGTATTTATTATATGGATATTTTGGTATTTATTGGTGTAAAAAAATAAATAAAAAAATAAACATGTGTTTATTATATGAATATTTTGGTATTTATGTGGTCGATAAATGATTAATCATTAACTGTATGAATTATTTTCCTTAATGTGATAAAAATAATTACATTATAAAAAATATTTATTCATAACAAATGTATTTATTGTATAGATATTTTGATATTTATTTATATAAAAATACTAACAAAAAAATATTATTATAAGGAAAAAAAATTTCCAAGGAATTAAATGCTTTGTCCAAGGATACTGTTGATGTCAATTTTTATCAACATTAGTGATTGGATTTCCTATGGACCTAAGAATTGGGAATACAACGTTAGGACCTTGGACCACCACGAGGTATGGTGACCTTTAGTTCTCTGATGCTTATGTAAGTTTGGGTAGTCTAAAGAAGAAGGAGACTAGTGTCTCTTCTTATAATGTAGAGAGATATTTTAGAAGAGAGCATAAATCTCACGATCTATAGTTGAGAAGTTATGAGAAGAGGAAGTAATCTCTTTATGATGAATAATGGTGACTATTTACGAGAAAGAATATACCTGCTAATGACCCCTACCCATAATGATAGACTTATCTTTGAATGTCAAAGTGTTATTCGCTTAATTATCTCATTGTCAGATAATTAAGAGTTTGAATATTAATCATTTATTATGTTAGATATTTAACTGATATTGATGTTTATCTAATGACTCATCCTTGATTAGGCTACCCTACAACTTATTCATTGACTAGGACCTCTCATATCAGTATATATGGTGTGAATTATTTTGCACCAACATTAGCCCCTTAGACTTACTAGGCAAGGGTACATCGGCTATATTTTTCTATTTCATCATCATCTGGATTCAATATTTTTTGAATCTCACTAATGGTGTTAAGTCTACTCTTATATGGTCATTAGTTTCCCATATAATGAATATCTTATTTTTCTTGGGCACTTAAAATGTCAAGTCGATGTCTTGTTATCGGTGGCTTTTATGGATTCTCAATCGAACAATCAGTTAGAGAGTTTTGTTGACGTCAAAACCACTACTTAATGGGTTTACTTTCCCATTGTTGGATGGAGGAAATAGATCCAAGTGTATGGATGTGTAAGCCTATGGGCTATCCAAAAGCTTGTTGAAAGACAAAGTGATTGATTAACGGGATCAGAATTTGCTTTTATGGGCTTGAGCATGCATGGATAGAAATAGGTCACATGAGGTGGCCATCGAGTGGAGGATCAATGAAGGAGAAAATGATTAAGATTTGACCAACCATGGTCTTTCCACTCATGGAGTGTCCAACCCTTGTACGACCACTCATGGAGTGTGTAGCCATAGCATGTTCGACCAAAGGTTGTCCACTCATCGTGTGTTCATTATGGTTCAGCCATGGTCTAGTCATGGTGTGGGTAGCTCAGGTGTATAGTTGGTGGCCAAGTGTGCATCAAGTTAGGCGATGGTTCCTAACCATCCTGGCAATGTAGTTCTATCTGTGATGACAATTTTAAAATCTTTATAGAATCTATCGATGACATAACTACCATTTTCTAGAAGGACTGTGTAAGTGTAAGGGTTATATTATTGTAGATATCCTTACTCTTTAACACTTAGGATTTTCTTTGTTGTAATTATTTTTCTAATTTGTACACTTTTGTCCCTTTTTGAAATGAAGTGTCATTTATGCATAGAGGTCTGGACGTTTTTTAGAGGTCTAGGAAGTATATGATCCTATCTTGATCACCTCAAGTTCTGGTCGAACCAATTTCTTGGACTACTTAATAAATTATGTGCTTGACTTGTGCCCATACTTTGTCCAGAATGTAGACATATTGTTGAACAATTTAGGATTGTACCTGATAAGGAAAGGCATGTAAAATTCCAATGGACACATGATTTGGTGCTTATATTATGACTTCATTGGGGTCATCCCTTATTCCAGATTTTTAAAGTTCATGGAGTTTATGAACTATGAAATGTCCAGTAAGATTTGCAGGCCTAGTAGTCTATCACATGCTGGGATTATGATGTTAGAGTTCAAGCCCTTATATGAACATTTTGGACATATGTATATGCCACGTTGCTTTGCTATTTCTATACTTTTGAATCATATACTTGTGTAACATCTATGTACTTCTTTTACGTTTTGGTGAGGTCAATTTATAATCTTGTCTATTTTGATACTAAGGGCACTCATTGAGCACATCTCTTTTTGGGATCTATAATTCATTGTGTTAGTGCGCAATGTTATGTACTTGTTAGGGAATGGGCCCAGAGTGATCCATATGGTTGTATATCTATACACATGTACCCTAATCTGTCATATACATTATGTCCTACAATATATGCTATATCCGATTGTGCTCCCCTTCTTTGACCATATGGGTCGTGTCCAGCCATGTGCCATATCAAGTTAGATGTGCTATGTCTGGTCATGTACCATGTCAGATCACATGTGCCTTGTCCAGCCATGTACCATGTTGGGTCACATATGTCATGTCCAACCATGTGCCATATCCAACCATATGCCATGTCTTGTCACATGTGTTGTGTCTAGCCATGTTTTGTATCGGGTCACATGTGCCATCTCGAGCCATATGTGTTATGTTTGGTCATGTGCCATTGGTGGGCTCATTTTGGACATGTTTGTTATGTATTCATTAGCTAGTCCGATCACTTTCAATTTGATCGTATACTCGATGCGCTTATGCTTGGATTTCATCGCTTTCATGTGATTTGTTTTCATTTGGTCCAAGTAAGGGTGGTTTGCTTGAAATAGGATGTTTCCTGTATACCAATCCCTTTGCTTGGTATGCTTGAGTTTATTAAGTCATCCAAGTATTTATTATTGAGGCTTAGAAAGCTTTTGAAGTCCTTAGTGGATTATTCCATCCTATCATGAGTGTAGTTACACTCTTTTCGTGCATAGTAATTTTATCAATGGCCAGGGTTGGAGACTTAAGGTCCTTAACACGAGCACTTTTGTGTTTTCATGGATGTGGTGCATAAGTTGTAGCAACTCCTAGACCCGAAGCATAGTTGTTTTATATTAAAAGGTCAAACATGGCTCGTAGAGGTAGGGCATAGAAGTTATGCCAACTCCTAATTCTATGTATATTCTATTCAATTATAGTAATTATATGTAGTAATTTTGTATAGTATTTTTCGAAATCAAGACTCAGATATTTATATAAATTTTATCATTAATTAAATTTTAAAAAATTACATAAAATTATTAAATATATAACATATATGTGATATAGAATAGTTAGATAATATTTTCAAATATTTTATACTCAATTATATTGATAATAATTTTATTTTTATATATACAATATAATACTTTACTCTAAAATATTTAAACATATAATTGATTTGGAGGAATTTAATTGTTCTTTCTTACCAAGTTGATGTGATAATTCATAATAAAATGAGAAAAAAATGTCAAATGTATAAATTAAAAAAATAGGAAAATATATTTCTAAGACTCTTAAAATTTATAATTACAAAAATAGTATTATAAATCAATTTCAAAAATTATAATCCAAATATTTTACATTGAAATCCTTTCAATTTATCGCGTTTTAAATTAAATTTTATCTATTTAGATCCGTTTAATTTTAAATTTTATCTAATTTAATTGCATTTAATTTAGATATATTCGATATTATTATAATGCTATTTTAAGAAATTGGTATTTTAGATCGATAAATATTATTATTATAGCAAAATAACTATTTTTAAAAGTAAAAATTTTATTACGATGATATTGAATATTGTTATGAAAATATGATTAATTTATTTTTATTTTCCTAAATTTTTAAGGTTTTATTTTATATAATTGAAAAAATACTATGTTTATTACCTATCTATATTACTATAGAAGATACATGGGCAACACTTATGTTCTATGAGTGTTGCTGGTATGATGCTATTATGATGGGTTGATGTTGCAACACTGGTGTGCTATTGTGCACATCAATGTGCTACATGTGTGCATGCAAGTGTAGGAAAGTGTAATGGGTTGTACGTATGTGACTTGTGGGTGTTGTGTCTTGTGCACACAGTGGTCTTTAGGTGCTTATGCATGTGAGTTAGTGTAGTGTGCAACACATGTAACTAATCCTAGCTAAAAGTTAGTTACACCAACTAGTATAAATGCATGTGAATGTAGTGATTCTAACTAATATACTCTAATATATTTTTCATGGGAAATTTAGTTAAGAACTTCGTGTTCTTCTATGATATCAGAGCTTTTGTGAATAATCCTTGGGATTGTGGATATGGGGTCCAAAGCTACGTATAAAGATGTACTCTAATCTTCACTAGTCTCTCATGAGGTGCAAGATCATTGCATAGATGAAGTCATACCATGGAGAGCCAGTGGAGGTGCATCAATTCAAGGTTAATAAAAATGTTGTAACCAAGCTATCCAATCCGGTTTGGTCTAGTTTGGTTAATAGTTTAGTCAAATTTTAACCAGAATAAAACCAATAAATGTAACTGTTAAAGTTAAGATTTTTTGCAAAAACTCCAAAAAGGTAGAAGAACTTCACAATCTCAAGAAAAAAATAAACAATACATATTATTATTCCAATTCATAATTAACTTTATCAAAGTATTATGTACTTGGAGCCCAAATTGTAGAGGTTCACTGCACATGTCACACAGACAATACATTCTTGAAGAAAACTTTACAGGATCCAACCAAGCCTAGTAGATATCAACAAGAAGCATTGTGGATTGAAAGATAAAAAGGACCAAATTCTACAAGACATAGAGACCATAAAGTTGAATATTTTAATATCATATAGGTATTTATCCAACTTTAGAAGGAAAATAGTGACAAAGTAAGGAGTTGGCATTTTATGGCTTTTCTACGAAACCTAAAATTACATTATCATTGTCTGTGTCATCGTATTCATCATAATCATCATCATCATCAATAGCAACCTCTTGTTCTACTTCTTCTCCTTCCTCTTCATCAAGAGAGGTGATTTGAAGGCCCTTAAGTTCTTCAAAATCAACCATTCCTTTAGTAATGGAAACAAAAACCATAAAGAGGTTAACTCCTAAAAATGCACCTAATTCTTAAATATAGGGATAGACTTAGTCTGAATTGTAAATAAATTATAAAAAAACAAATAGTAAATAGTACACCAAAACCAGAACAAATTGAATCACTCAATAAGGGAACCTAACAGAATTAAGTGATTGATCGATGGAGCTAAAATAAATTGTAGCATTCAAAGCAGTAACAACCCAGTATTGTGGATGAAATCCCTTATATTATTTTCCTGCCACTTGTTTGGCCTTCATTGTTAAAATTTAAATCTCTAATATATTTATCCCTACTAATAATCATGCATAATTTAATTATGCATAAAACTCCTATTTTTTCAATGATGGCATACTTATAGTCATGCTATTAAAATATAAATAATTTTTTTAGAGTTGCGGGTTGTTTTGGGTTTTTTTTGTTAGAGGGTCATTGTAGAAATTTATAGCTCTATCTTGTCAAATACTTCATATAAAAATGAAAATAAAATGACGATATAGTTAACCATATGCAACATTCTATAAAGCATTATTTACATGAAATAACTTGTAGGATCCTATTAACAACCAAAAGAAAAATGCAGGTCATATTACTAATGTATTCAAAAGTTTGAAACAATTCTTAAGATTTAAATATGTATAATGCATCATAATACATCATTAAACCAGCTAACATCATGATATCATTACAAGGTTAGAAAATATAAGCATAAAAACAAAACTGAAACCAATAAGTAAAGACTTCATGATACTACAGAGCCTAGTTACATACATTACCTAATACTAAAAGCCAACCAATCAAAATATCTAAGACTAAAGCCAATGACCAAATGTAATCTGTTAAATTAAATGAAACTAAGAAGAATGCGTGCTTTATTTGCAATAATCAAGAAACCTATCTTTAGAGCAATATGAATAAATCATATGAAATGATAGGCTAATAACCCAAAGTTGAGAATCCTAAACTGAGAAAGGTATCTTACGTATCACATAAAAGGAGGTTGATTGATGGTGAACAACAAAAGAGGGAGAGAGTTCACTATAGAGGTAAAACTAGAGGTGGGGTGAGGATGGTTGGTTCATGTTAGAGGCAGCGAGGATGCAAAATTGCAAATAGTGTTTCAAAGAGACATTTTTTAAATAATTTAGAGAACTGATTTACATTATATAATATATTTTTTTAATTTTTTTAATATATTATTAATAACTTTCCTGTCTGGAGAGACCAGTTTAAAAATTAGTATAACTGGACTAGACCATGTGAAATACGATTTTAGTAAATACAAACCGGACCGAAACATGTGATTTATATAACTGTTTGGCTTGGTCCAGTCTAATTTAGTTTTTTGGTTTAATTCAACTTGGTTCGATTTTTAGACACCTCTAAAAGGAGCAATGCCTTACAAGGTCAGTCTTCCACCTCTAAGAATTACAAGAAGCCATTCTTTGAGAAACTTGTTTGTCAAATCTATGATGCAAGAGCATTTTTTATGAGTGTAATCTCAAATGACAATTTGAAAACTTTGTCAGTGACATGGTTGCTAGACTTTGGTCTGTGTCATCATCTCCCCCAAATGGAGATCAAGTGCCAAATGTAACTCCTTACATTGGTTCCAAAGTTATAGTTGTAGGAAATGGTAATACTTTACCGATCTCTAGTGTAAGATTAGGAAAATTACATGCTAATGATAATTGTGATCTCACAGTTAATAGCCTAATTCACACACCATAAGTAGCCGTTAATCTACTTTTTATCCAAAAGTTATGTAATGACAATAATGGTTTTGTTGAATTTCACTCTGGTTCATTAAATGTTAAAGGTCATAATTTGAAGTAGATAGTTCTTTATAGTTCTAGTGAGAATGGTCTTTACAAAGTTATTTGTGTTGTTCAAAGTGGCATTGATGAGGGGATTGCTTGTTGAACAATGAAAAGGGATGTTGGAAGTGATGAACATGAAGTGTTTTCAACTTGTCAAGCTCCAAGTGACTCGAGTATTCACAATTATCTCTTGTGGAATAAGAAATTAGGCCATCCTTCATTTAGTAATAACATCAAGTTCATTCAATGTAATGGAATTTTAGTTTATTCTATAGATAAAACATTGTGTTTTTGTGATTCATATCAACTTGCTAAGGCACATAAGCTTACTTTCTTATCTTCACATACTAGATCTGATTATGCTTTTGCATTGTTGTATTTGGATTTATGGGTTTCACCTTAATTGTCTTGTAATAACGAGAGGTATTTCTTGACAATTGTTGATGATTTTAGTAGATACATTTAGTTCTTTCGTTTAGCAACTAAGGGTCAGACTTCCTCTATGTTTTTTGTACTTTTAAGCTAAGGTGAAAAAAAATTGTTGTGTCTATTAAAATGATCCAAACTGATGTAGGGATTGAGTTTAAACCTATGGTGACTGTTATTGAGAAAGAAGGTATTCTCCACAAATGCACTTATCTTCACACCTTTGAGTATAATGGTGTATAAAGTCACGATATAGGATAATAGTTTAATATGGCCAAGCTCTATTGTTTCACTCTTATATACTAGTTAAATTATAGGTTTTTGCCTTTAAAACAACTATGTACTTGTTGAATAGAACATCAACTAAGGTTCTTAATGGAAAATCTCCTTTTGAGGTGTTGTACAATAGAGTCTGTGATTTTGTTACCTTAAAAATGTTTGGTTGTTAGTGTTTTCCTTATTTTCATGCCTAATCATGATAAGCTAGAAGCTCGGTCCGTTGAATGCTTATTTTTGGGCTATAGTGCTAAACAAAAAGGATGTTTGTGTTATGATTGGAATGTTGATAATTTCTATGTTCGTCGACATATAGTTTTTAATGTTTTATGCTATTATTTTACTATATTTTTTAGATATCATTTGAACCTTTGTTAGTTACTTCAGTTTTGCATGTTTCAATATGGTTCAATCTACTAAATTTACCTTTATCTGATACATAGGTTACTTCTAATCCAAATGTCTCACCTATACCTAGTCAAACTAGCCATTATATTATCTCTGATAATGATATGTCTTCACCTTTTTCTCTTCTTAATAGATCATTTGACATCAGTGATAATTCCATTGATTTTCTTAGCATCTTTATTCTACCATCTCAATCTAATTCATTATATCTTATAATTGACTTACCTAATGTGCCTACCTTAAACCATAATATGGATTCTCAAAGAACATATACTAAGTCCATTGCTTTGTCTCCTTAAATACCTATCTCAAATCTCCAAAACAATCACACTATGACCACAAGATCTAAAGTATAGGTTCTTAAACCTAAATTTTATGCCTTTACACTTCACAGTGTGTCTATTTTCCATATACCTAAAACATATAAACAAGCCTCAAGGTTCCTAAGTGATATAAAACCGTACATGCTAAACTTCAAGCTTTACTAGCCAATGGAATATGGGAATTAATTGAGCTTACTCATGAAAATACTGTTATATGATGCAAATGGATAATCAAGGACAAATCAAAGGTAGATAAAACTTTGGATAAGTACAAAGCTTGATTAGTGGGTAAATGGTTCTTGCAAGTTGAGGGTGTCAATTTCTTTGAAATATTTTCCCTTATTATCAAACCAACTACCATTAGAGTTGTGTTAACATTTGCACTTTCTAAAGGATGGATACTAAGGCAAGTTGATGTCAACAATGCCTTTTTAAATTCTGACCTCACTAAAGATGTTTTCATGGTGTCCTAGTTTTGAGGAAGGAACTAACTTGGTGCATAAGCTAAAGAAAGCCTTATATGGACTGAAACAAACCCCTTGGTCCTATTTGCAAAGTTGACTTGTGCTTTGGTAGATCTTGGCTTTGTAACCTCCAAAGAAGATACATCTCTCTTTGTGTTGGACAATGATATAGTCTATATGGTGGCTCTTATTTATATAGATGACATCATTCTTACAGGTACCTCATCAAGTCAGGTAGACTCACTCATAACCTTTCTTCACTTCCAGTTTTCTCTTAAGAATCTTGGGTACTCAACTAATTTCTTGGTTTGGAGGTTGTTGTCTAAGATGAAGTCTTGTCATTGAATTAGTAAAAATACATTAGTGAACTTATCTATAGGTATGATTTGGAATATGCTAAGGAGTGTGATACTTTTATGGTGATAGGCAAGGGATGGAGTAAACAAAATGGAATCTTATTAGAGGATGGTTCTCTTTATTTAAGCTTAGTTAGAGGGCTTAAATAATGTATATTAACAAGTCCAGACATCTTATTTAGTGTCAATAAATTATGCCAATTCATGTTGTGTCCTATGGATGTGCATTGGGTGGTTATGAAAAGGCTCATGCATTATCTCAAGAGTACAATTCACTATGGCCTCACTTTTCTCAAGTAATCTTCACTTCATTTGTCAACATTTTATGGTGCAAATTAGGCTTCCAACATTGATGATAGAAGATCCATTAGTGCATACTGTGTCTTCCATAGGCATATCTCATCTCTTGGCACACATCAAAGTAAAAGGTTATCTCATAATCTAGCATTGAATCAGAATATAGAGCTATGGCTAAGGTTTTTTTCCTCTAAATTGCACTTACCAATTGTAGCTCCTTCTACTCTATACTATGACAATCTTAGTGCCATTAGCTTAGTCAAAACTCTAGTGCTTTAGTTATGTACCAAATATATTGTATTGGATCAACATCTTGTGCGTGATTAGGTGCTTCCAAAATAACTTTTTTTTGGAGCATGTTTTCTCAACTAATCAGCTCGCATATATCATTACGTAGCCACTAGCTTCACTTTAATTTCGTTCACTAAAAATCAAACTATTGGTTTTGCCCAAATCTACAATTTGATGGGGGCTATTAGAGATATATGAGCAATACTTATGTGATGTGAGTGTTGTTTCTATGACACTAGTATGATAGATTGATGTTAGGTAGTTAAGATGTGCTAGTGTGTTGGTATAGGCAACACTGGCGTGCTATTGTGCACATCAGTATTTTAAGCGGATGTCAGAAAGGACAATGGGCTTTGCACATGTGACTTGTGGGTGTTGTGCCATATGCATACATTGGTCATTAGATTCTTATGTATGTGAGTCAGTGTAGTGTGCAATACATGTAACTAATCCTAGTTAAAAGTTAGTTGCACAAACTAGTATAAATGCATGTTAATATAGTGATTGTAACTAATCTACTCTAATAAGGTTTTCAGAGGAAATTTAGTTAAGAATTTTGTGTTCTTCTAATTACTTATTGTCATGTTATTTAACTTGGATTATCACATAATTTATTCTAAATTCAACTAATAATTACTAGGTATAGAGCAACCACATAATTTAAACGTTACGAGTATTGAACAATTTCTTCTGATTTGCTCGACAATTGTCATAATGGTGAGTATTATCTCCTATTACTCGAAAATTAAGAAGATCACATCAAATTATGCATTTCAATTAATGTTTTCTTACTTATATAATAGTCATATATTTAGATATATTTATTTAAAAATGACATCTAGATAATATATTTTTTAATATTTAATTTTATTAAGATGAAAGAGTGACCCAAAAAGATAAATAATAATTTTTTATGTTTTTATTTATTTTTATTTTTATTTTTTGATTTTTTAATTACAATTCATTCAAATTATAACAATTTTTTATGTAATTGAAAAATTAAAAATTAAAATAAAAAACTTTCAAGTTAGATATATAATATAAGAGACTAATATAAAAATAATTGATAAAATTCATTAAATATAAAAAACCTTGAAGCATGATTAAGGGCTCATTTGGTGAGGTGTATAAAATAGGACAAATGTGATCAAATCTTATTGTATGATATTGAATTGTGTAGAGTAAACTTTGCACAACATTTAAAAAAAAAGCTTTGTACGACATTTGATTGGATTCATTTTATTAAAAATTATCAAATAAAGACAAATATTTCTTCTAATTAGTATTATCATAAAAATTATGCTTTTAATTTTAAATTTTTTAAATTGATCTAATATATTTTTATAATAATTAATATTAAAGAAATAAAACTCTCTTAAACGATAATAAAATAAAATAATAAAAAATATGAAGTAGAAAACGTAAACAAAATCATTATTGAACAGAAAAAATGTGAAATAAAATAAAGTTATATTGTTTGGGTTTATCCCGTACACAAATTAACGTGTATTTAGACTTCTCGTATTTTATTATTCCTATGTGATTGCATTCAAATTTGATCCAAATAGTGATTAACGAACACTAATTCAAGTTACTATCATCATTATATTATTATATATACGTATCATAATTTAATAAATTATAATTAAACATTTACTATTAAATATAAATGTGAAATTTTTAGATAAAATTAAAATTGATTATTTTTATAACATAACAATTTGTATGTTATCATAACAATAAATTGTATAAGTGTATCTTTAATTTAACAAAACTAAAAGGTTTATAAACCCATATTTATGATATATTCATGTTGTTATTTTCAAAATTTTAATCAAAATTTTTTAAAAATACAAAATTATCAAAAAAAAAAAAGATTCAACATTTTTCAATATTCTTTGAAAATATTTGGAAATCTAGACGCTGTTTTTTGATATTTTCATTGAAATATCAAAAAAGTTCTAAATATTATGGAAGATGTCTTGAAAACAACATTTGTATATTGCTATCATCACCTACGAAAATTTTGATAAAAATATTAAAAATATGGAGATATTTCTCTCCATCGTAATAATAATGAATGAATGAATGATGTATATTAAATAGTTGGAGGCTTTTAAATATATGAATATTTTTATATATTATAATTATAATTAATACGATATTTTATTATTAAATATAATTATGTTATATGTAAGTTTAATTATACTTATCAATAAAATTATGGATTTTATTTTAAAATTTATTTTAAACTTGAGATTGATAGAATTTTACTAATTATATAAACCATTCGTGGGTTGAATAGATTTATCTACTTTTAACAACTAAATTGATTCTAATATAATATCTGTTTTTTGAGATTATATTATATTTTTATTGTAATTTAAATATACGACTAAAATAAGAGAAAAATACGTTTTACTCTCAAACCACTAAATCACATGTATATGATCTGATCGTTTACTACTTTTTTTTTATGGTACTTGTAATAAATCAAGAGGTCTCCACGTACAATAATTTCAGAAGGAAAATCGTTTAAATTTTCAATATAATTTTTTTAACAAATATAATAATTAAAAAGGACTATAGCTTAATTTAAATTCCTGGTTCCTTTTTTTTTCCCCTGCTAATCCTTGGTTTCTCCTTTTGCTGTAACGTTGTTATCTTATGAAATTGGAAATATGGTTACCTCTTGGTAAAAGCTAATTTTACCCAAACAAGAGAGGAAATTTAGATAGAACAAGTGTTGGCTCTCGCGTAATGTAAGGGTCAAGATACAGATAAGACAACTTTACTAAGATTAAACAGTAATTGGGAATATACTTTCAAAAAAGGGTGTTTGATTTGTTCACATTAAAAAAACAAAAAAAAAAAAAACACAAAGGGGTGTATTATCTCGAATGGATGGAGTAATAATAATATATTTGATTTCAAACATTTAAGAGAGTTAAAATGGATTTCATGAAAATTATATTTAATTTTTGTTAAAAGAAAGCCACAACTAGCTACATGTGACTAAGGTTCAAGGCTAGATTTTTGGCTAGCTCAAAGTTTTTTACATAGAAAATAAATTAACTTTAATGAAATCTTCTCACTTGCACTGAAATATACGTATGTTTTGCATAGTTTATATAATTTGATATGTATCTAGAACAGTTAGATATTAAAACTACCTTTTTCATGGAGAATTAGATGAAATTTTTTATATAAAAGAACTTAAAAGTTTTACTATATCTAGAAAAGATGATTTTGTTTATTTACTAAATACATCTCTTTCTCAAACAATGACCCAGATAGCAGTATAAACATTTTGCTAACTTTATAATAAAGTTGGGTTTTATAATATATGATTATGATAATTGTATTTATTATAAAGTTTGAAATTTAATATGGTTCTACTATTTATTTGCTTTTTTACGTGGAGTATATGTTAATTGTTAGTAATAGTTTGCATGATCTTAATGATATGAAAGCCCAATTGTATTCTGAGTTTGACATAAAAGAATTAGGACATATTAAGAAAATATTTGATACAGAAATTCTAAGGAATATAAAATATGGAAGATTATTTATTTCGCAATAATCTTATATTGAAAAAGTTATCTTAAAATTTACCATGATTAGTTGTAAACCTATTGCTATACCTTTTGTTTACTCATTTTAAGTTCTCATGCTGATTTTCCTATTTTTGATGAATTTAGTAAATACATGAAATATGTTCCTTAATATTTGCAATGGTTTGTAGTTGAACTAGGGAAAGAGTTAGATTGTTCTTAGCCGGGACTAAACCCTACATGTTTTAGTTTACCAAAATTAAATATAAGACCTACAAACTAGTAACAATAAATTATAATTCAATAAAATTAATTCCATTTGATTATATAGAAGGTGTAAAGTATATGTCTCATTTATGAGGGTATAAAACTCTCATAAAGTAAGCTGAATATCTAGAACTTGATCTTTCTAAAACCTTTGATTGAGTTCAATATGTTTTGTCCAAATATGATGCACATGATTCTTAGCAACACTCTACACACTCAAATTGTCATATAGCAATATCAGTGGTGTAGAAATAAACAGATGCAATTTAGAAAAAAAGACACTGCAGTCAAATGATCTCAGCTATAATAGTCACATGGCCTATACTTAAATTTCATGCTATATCGAGCCATAGCCTTTTGTTTAGTAGTATGCCATGAAATCATATTAACACTAAAAAAATACAATAAGCTTTAGTAAATTGTCAATGATAAAAGCATGATGCTTAATCAACTTCACAATATGATGTGAGAGTGAAAGCATGAAACTTGAAAAATGGCAAACTGTGTAAAACATTACCTTTAAAGTAACAAGTACACATTTAAGTGCAACAAAATATGTGTATATCAGCTACATGTGATCCCAACATAACACATCTATCTAACAACTCTTTAATGAATTTTTCACTAATTAAGATACAAAACATTACCATCCATAACCACCTCAACGTCAAAAGATAATGATGTTGGCCAAGATCTTTGAGTGAAAATTGAGCATTTACACTAATTATTAAGCCATCAATAATAGTGAGAGATCTTCTAGTGATGATAATATCATTAACAAAGACCAAGACAATAACAACAACCTTATTAGTATCTTGAATGAATAAAGACGAATTTCACTTGGAAGAGACAAAGCCAAACTAAACCAAATGTATACTCTACTTGGAAAACCAACCTCTTAGAGCTTGCTTAAGGCAATAAGTAGCCTTTTTCAATTTGCAAAAAACATTATTGCCTTGGTCAAAACATGGAGGTCATTTATGTAAACATCCTCCTCTAACTCTCTATTCAGGAAGACATTGTTGATATCAACTTGCCTCATCAACCATCCTTTGGATAATGCCAAAGTGAGAACCACTCTGATAGTTGTAAATTTAACCATTGAATAAAATGTCTTAAAGAAATCAGCACCCGTCCTTTGAAGAAAACCCTTTGATACAAGTCTAACCTTATATTTAGCAAGAATGCTATTAGCCTTGAGTTTCACTCTGAAAATCCATTTACAATCAATGCTAGATTTAACTTTAGGAATTAAGATAATTTCCCAAGTACCATTATGTAATAAGGCATGAATTTCTAACTCTATAGCATATTTTTCACTTTGGAATAGCAAGGGAATTTTTGTATAAATGAGGCTTAGGCCAAACAAAAACTCCATGAATAGTTAAAGCAAAAATGCTTAGGTTTAGATGCTCTAACTTTTGACTGAGTGACCATACTCTGACTATTAAGGTGTTTAGAAGAGCTGCAAAACTGAAGGATAAAGAAGGAACAAATGACAAGTCAACCACCAATTGCAAGTCATTAGATGGAAAAGGTACAACATAATGTTAAGGCTAAGACATTGTAGACATGATGTTCTGATGGAGAATAGAGAAAATAAATGAAAAAATACACATGGATAGCGTCGGTTGATGTGTTGAACCGACGCTACACACATGGATAGAGTAAACACGTCAACCGACGCCATCCACGTGTATTTTTTTATTTTAATTAATTGTTTTTTAAAATTGAAATTAATTAAACAATACAATTTTTTTTTTATTTTTTTGGTCAATTATTTTTTAAGATTTTAATTAACTATATACTTTTTATAGTTTTTTGAAAACTTTTTCGTATTGTGTTTTTCATACTATCCAAATTCGATAACTACGTAAGGAATGCATATACATAAAATTAATTACGTATCCACGTGTATTTTTTATTTTAACAGTTTTTAAAATTGAAATTAAACAATACAATATTTTTTTATTTTTTTGTCAATTATTTTTTAAGAATTTAATTACCTATAGACTTTTTATATTTTTTTGAAAACTTTTTTATATATTGTGTTTTTCATGCTATCTAAATTTGATAACTACGTATGAAAAACATTTACAAAAAATTAAGTACGTATCGAAGTTTATTTTTTTATTTTAACAGTTTTTAAAATTGAAATTAAACAATAATTGTTTTTTATTTTTTTGTCAATTATTTTTTAAGATTTTAATTAACTATATATAGACCTTTTATATTTTTGCTCATATATAAACTTTTCTATATTGTAGTGTTTTTCATGCTATCCAAATTTGATAACTACGTATAAAAAACATGTACATAAAATTAAGTATGTATCCAAATAAATACATAAAATTCTATAAATTCTATAATTTTAAAACCAATTGACTAAATAAAAGAAGAAAAAATTATAATATATATATATCCAAATTCAATTTTAAACAGTTTAAATAAAATAATAATTAATTGACCAAAAAATAATTAATTACGTGGATAGCATCGGTTGACACGTAAAATCGACGCTACACATATGACATAGCGTCGGTTCTACGTATCAATCGATGCTACATGTAGCGTCGGTTTTTCACCGAGCTGACTTTAAATTGATTATATGTTGATTTTATTCAAAAACTGACTTTACATATTGAGTTAAATACCACATTTTGTAGTAGTGTTAGGTGGGGCCCAAATTATTTTGTTTAATATTAATTAATTAAGTATTAAATTTTAGTTTTATTTCTAAGAAAATAGCAAACCATCTAATCACAACTTTAGGTGGAGTCATTTTTATTTCTAGGAAAATAGCAAACCATCTAATGTTAAGGCTAAGAAACAGTAAAACAAAATTAAAAAAAAATGGAAAACAATGTGGCAAATTGTTAAACTTTCCTATTCTTTTTTATGTAAGTTTCTAATTCTTGTAAAAGCTAGTTTTCCTTTACTTTGGTCTAGTTTCTATATATTTCATTCTAGTTTCCCTTTTTTTTGTTCTCATGATTGTTTCAATCATAACAAGGTTTTCTTTGTGTCTTTTTCTTTTTCATCAATTAGCTTCAATTCTAGTGATTTCTTTCACATGTCTTTTTCTTCCTTTCCGAGTTTTCTTATTTTTCTTGGTTTTTAGAGTCATCTTTGGACTTTCTTTCTGTCACCATTTGCCTCAATTAAGTTTTTAAAATTATGATTTTTAATATTGTCATCAAAAAAATGATTACTTCTTGAGATTAGTTGAATTCTTTGATTGTGTTAAGAACATAAAAGTGGGTTGGCATTCGTAGTTACAAAAAAATTGAATAATTGCAATTGCAACTTTGAACAGCCATAAATTTTCACTCGGGTAACAAAATGACTATTATAGCATATCAAATCGAAGCCCCACTTAATTCCTATACATATACCTAGGTCGAACATAAAAGTGGGTTGGCATTCGTAGTTACAGAAAAATCAAATAATTGCAATTGTAAATTTCAACAGCCATAACTTTTCATTATGGTAACGAAATGACTATTATAGCATATCCAATCGAAGCCCCACTTAATTCCTATACATATACCTAGGTTGTGCTTCAGTCCATGCATCTTCGACCTCAAATTTCATGGTTTACGCCAATTATCAAGGGATTAATGTTTGCCACATCTTTTTTGCTTTGTTTGCCATTTTCATTCTTTTGGTTTGACAATTTTTTTTTTGTGTTTTTCTTTTAACAACGACAGTAAAAAATTAAAAAAAAATGGAGAACAAAGTGGAAAATTGATCAACTTTTTCATTCTAAGTAATGTAAGTTTCCAATTCTTGTTTTCTTGGTTGAAGTTTCTTATTCTTGTAAAAAATAGTTTTCAATTTTTTGGTCTTGTTTCCGTATATTTCATTCTAGTTTCCCTTTGTTTTTTGTTCTCATGATTTTTTCAAGAATAACAAGGTTGTTTTAAGTCTTTTTCTTCTTCATCAATTAGCTTCAATTCAAGTGATTTTTTTCACGTCTTTTTTTTTGGTTTTTAGAGTCTTCTTTGGACTTTCTTTCTATCATTATTTTCCTAAATTAAGTTTTTAAAATTCTTATTTTTAAGATTGTCACCAAAAAAATTATTACTTCTTGAGATTAGTTGAATTCTTTGATTGTGGTAAGAACATAAAAAGGGGTAGGCGTTCATAGGTACAAAAAAATTGAATAATTGCAATTGCAACTTTGAATAGCCATTACATTTCACTCGAGTAACGATACAACTATTATAGCATATCAAATCGAAGCCCCCACTTGATTCGTATAAGTATTACTAGGCCGTGTCCCATTCCTTGCATTTTGGACCACAAATTCCATGGTTTACACCAATTAACTAGGGTTTAATGTTTGCCTAATCTTTTTTGCTTTGTTTCCTATTTTTGTTCATTTTGTTTGTGAATTTGTTTTTGTGTATTTTCTATTGACCACAACAGTAAAAAAAAAATAAAAAAAGGCTAACAAAGTGGTAGATTTTCAACTTTTCTATTCTTTTTGAAGTAAGTTTCCAATTCTTGTTTTCTTGGTTGAAGTTTCTTATTCTTATAAAAACTAGTTCTTCTTTATTTTGGTTTAGTTTCCTCAATTAAGTTTTTAAAATTCTTTTTTTATATTGTCACCAACAAAGCGGATGCTTCTTGAGATAAGTTGAATTCTTTGATTGTGTTAAGAACATAAAAGGGGTGGCAATCATAGTTACAAAAAAAATTGATAATTTGGAGTTCAACTTTAAATAGTTGTAACTTTTGACTCAAGTAATGAAATAACTATTGTGGTATATCAAATCGAATTCCTGTTTTATTCCTATAAATTTAAGATGTTTTTTCCTCATTAACCACATTTTTGACCTCAAATTTCATCATTTGCACCACTTACCGATGGTTTAAAGTCTGTCGCATCATTTTTACTTTATAATTTTTTTATTTGTATTTTCTATGAATAGAATCAGTCCAAATATTAAAAAAAATGGAGAACAAAGTGGTAGATTCTTCAAGTTTCCTATTCCTGTTGCTATAAGTTTCCAATTATCGTTTTCTTGCTTGAAGTTTCTTATTCTTGTTGAAACGAGTTTTTCTTTATTTTGTCATATATAATTTCCATATATTTCATTCTAGTTTCCCTTTATGTTTTGTTCTCATGAATGTTTCAATCATAACAAGGTTCTTTTGAGTCCTTGCATTCTTCATCAATTAGCTTCAATTCTAGTGATTTCTTTAACATGTCTTTTGCTTCATTTTAGAGTATTTTTAGATTTTTCTTGGTTCTTTAGAGTTATCTTTGGACCTTCTTTTTGTCACTATTTGCATCAATTATGTTTTTAAAATTCTTATTTTTAAGAGTGTCAGGCAAAAAATGAATACTTGTTAAGAACATAAAAGGGGGTTAGCGTTCGTAGTTGCATAAAAATCGATAAATTGGAATTGCAACTATGAACAACTATAACTTTTGACTTGGGTAAGAAAACTACTTTATAGTATATCAAATTGAAGCCCTACTTAATTCCTATAAGTTGAACTAGGATGTGCCCCATTCCTTGCATTTTAAACCTCAAATTCCATGGTTTACACCACTTTTTGAGGGTTTAAAGTTTGTCGAATCTTTTTGGCTTTGTTTTCCGTTTTCGTTCATTCCATTTGTGAATTTGTTTTTGTGTATATTTTATTAACAGTAGCAATCAAGAATTAAAAAAAATGGAGAACTAAGTGGTAGATTGTTCAAGTTTCCAATTCTTGTGGAAGTAAGTTTCCAAACTTTTTTTTCTTGCTTGAAGTTTCTTAATGTTGTTGAAATTATTTTTCCTTTATTTTGTGCTAGTTTCCATATATTTCATCCTAGTTTTCCTTTATTTTTTGTTCTCATTATTGTTTCAAGCATAACAAGGTAGTTTTGATTCTTTTGCCTTCTTCATCAATTAGCTTCAATTCTAGTGATCTCTTTCACATGTCTTTTGTATATTTTAGAGTTTTCTTTTTTTCATGGTTCTTTAGTGTCATCTTTTGACTTTCTTTCTGTCACCATTTGGCTCAATTAAGCTCTTAAAATTTTGAAATTTTAGATTGTCACCAACAAACCATTCTTGAGATTAGTTGAATTCTTTGATTGTATTAAAAACATAAAAGGGGGGTGGCATTCATAGTTACAAAATAAATTAATAAGTTGGAGTTGAAACTTTAAATAGCTAAAACTTTTGACTAAGAAAACAAAATGAATATTATACTATATCAAATGGAAGCCCAACTTGATTCCTATAAGTTAAAAAAGGTTTTACCTCGTTCACAACATTTTTGACCTCAAATTTCATCGTTTGCACCACTTACCGAGGTTTAATGTTTGCTACATCTTTTTTGCTTTGTTTCTATTTTTATTTTTCATTCAATTTGTGAATTTGTTTTTGTGTATTTTCTATCAATAGCATCAGTCAAAAATTAAAAAAAAATACAAAACAAAATGGCACATTGTTCAAGTTTCCTATTCTTGTTGAAGTAAATTTTTAATTCTTATTTTCTTGGTTTAAGTTTCTTATTCTTGTTGAAATTATTTTTCCATTATTTTGTTCTAGTTTCTGCATATTTCATTCTTGTTTCCCTTTATTTTTTGTTCTCATGATTGTTTCAAGCATAACATGGTCATTTTGGGTCGTGCTGGGCATGTGCTGGCATGCAAGACTCGACGCAGATGGGCTGTTGCGCACAAGACTCAATAGGAATGAGTAGTTGCGTGTGGGACTCAGTTGAAATAGGCGGTTAGGAGTGGGATACATCACGGATAAGCGGCTGTACGTGCGATTTCAACCTTTCTAAACAATTTTGTCCAATTTTTCCATCTTTTTAACTTCTCCTTATTTTGTTTCCCAATATATTTGTGATGTATTGCCTCTAGTATTTTTCTTCAAGTCTTTAAGTTGTTTTTGAAAGAAAATACCTGCAAAACAATAAAAATACCTGTGATTCCAAAAAGAAAGATTTATATAAAAATATTATAAATCATACAAATATGAATATATTTAATCAATTAAAGTACATTAAATCATGGTAATTTTAGTACTTTTCAAGCACTTATCAAATAGCAATCGGAAATTAAAAAAAATGGAGAACAAAGTGACAGATTGTTCAGGTTTCCTATTCTTGCTGAAGTAAGTTTCCAATTCTTGTTTTCTTGGTCGAAGTTTCTTATTCTTGTTGAAATTATTTTTCCTTTATTTTTTTCTAGTTTATGTATATTTCATTCTAGTTTCCCTTTATTTTTTATTTTCATGATTGTTTCAAGCATAACAAGGTTGTTTTGATTCTTTCGCCTTCTTCATCAATTAGCTTCAATTCTAGTGATTTCTTTCACATGTCTTTTGTTTACTTTTATATTTTCTTTATTTTTCTTAGTTATTTAGAGTCATCTATGGACATTCATTCTATCAGCATTTTCCCCTAAATTAAGTTTTTAAAATTTTGATTTTTGAGATAGTCACCAACAAATTGGTTGCTTCTTGAGATTAGTTGAGTTCTTTGATTGTGTTAAGAACATAAAAGAGGGCTAGCATTCATAGTTACAAAAAAAAATCAATAAATTGGAATTATAACTTTAAACAACCATAACTTTTGACTCACATAATGAAACGACTATCATTGCAAATCAAAACAAAGCTCCACTTCATTCCTATAAGTTGAACTAGGTTGTGCCCCATTCCTCTCATTTTCGAGCTCAAATTCCATTGTTTGCACCACTTACTGAGGATGTAATGTTTTCTACATCTTTTTTACTTTGTTTCCAGTTTTTGTTCATTCGGATTTTGAATTTGTTTTTGTGTATTTTCTATTAACAGTAGTAGTAAAAAAATGCAAAACAAAGTGGCAGATTGTTCAAGTTCCCAATTCTTGTTTTCTTGCTTGAAATTTCTTACTCTTGTTGAATTTAGTCTTCCTCCATTTTTTCTCTATTTTCCGTATATTTCATCCTAGTTTCCCTTTATTTTTTATTATCATGATTGTTTCAAGCATAATAATGTTGTTTTGAGTCTTTTTCCTTCTATATCAATTAACTTCAATTATATAGATTTATTTCACATGTATTTTGCTTATTTCAAAGTTTTCTTATTTTTCTTGGTTCCTTAGAGTCATCTTTCAACTTTCATTATGTCACCATTTTCTCCTTAATTAAGTTTTTAAAATTCTTAATTTTGAGATTGTCACCAGTAAACTGGTTGCTTCTTGAGATTAGATGAAATCTTTAATTGTGTTAAGAACATAAAAGGGGTTGGCGATCATAGGTACAAAAAAATTTATAAATTGGAATCGCAACTTTAAACAACTATAACCTTTGACTCATATAACAAAACAACCATTATAGTATATCAAATCGAATCCTAGGTTGATTTCTATATCTTAAGGAAGGTTGTGCCCAATTCACTGCATTTTTGACCTCAAATTTCATCATTTGCATCACTTATTGAGGGTTTAAAGTTGGCCGTAGTTTTTTGCTTTGTTTCTAGTTTTTGTTCATTAGGTTGGTGAATTTTTTTTTGTATATTTTCTATTAATAACATTAATTAAAATTAAAAAAAAACTGAGGAGTAACGTAGTAGATTATTCAAGTTTCCTATTCTTGTTGAAATAAGTTTGCAATTCTTGTTTTCTTGCTTGAAGTTTCTTATTCTTGTTGAAATTAGTTTTCCTTTATTTTGCTCTAGTTTCCATATATTTCATCCTAGTTTCCCTTCATATTTTGTTCTCATGATTGTTTCAAGCATAACAAGGTTGTTTTGAGTCTTTTTCCTTCTTCATCAATTATCTTCAATTCTAGAGATTTCTTCACTTGTCTTTGCTTTTTTTAAGGGTTTTCATATTTTTTATGGATCTTTAGAGTCATCTTGGGACTTTCTTTCTGTCATCATTTGTCTCCATTAAGTTTTTAAAATTTTGATTTTTGAGATTTTCATCAACTAACCCATTTCTTCTTGAAATTAGTTTAATTCTTTGCTTGTGTTAAGAACATAAAAGAGGGCTGGCGTTTATAGTAACAAAAAAAATCGATAAATTGGAATTGTAACTTTAAACAACTTTAACTTTTGACTCAAATAATGAAAGGACTATTATAGCAAATGAAATCAACGCCCCACTTTATTCCTATAAGTTGAACTAGGCTGCCTCATTCACTTCATTTTCAACCTCAAAATATATTATTTGTACCACTTACTGAGGATTTAAATTTTTTCGCATCTTTTTTGCTTTGTTTCCCATTTTTGTTCATTCAGTTTGTGAATTTTTTTGTGTATTTTCTATTAATATAATTATTCGAAAATTAAAAAAAAAATTGGAGAACAAAGTGGCAGATTGTTCAAGTTTCCTATTTTTGTTGAAGTAAGTTTCCAATTCTTTTTTTTCTTGGTTGAAGTTTCTTATTCTTATTGAAATTAGTTTTCCTTTATTTTGTTCTAGTTTTTGTATATTTCATTCTAGTTTCCATTAATTTTTTGTTCATGTTTCAAGAATAACAAGGTTGTTTTTTAGTCTTTTGCCTTCTTCATCAATTAGTTTCAATTCTAGTGATTTCATTCGCATGTCTTTTGCTTCTTTTTAGAATTTTCTCATTTTTCTTGGTTCTTTAGATTAGTCTTTGGACATTCATTGTATTACAATTTTCTCCTCAATTAAGTTTTTAAAAATTTGATTATTTAGATTGTCACCAACGAATTGGTTACTTCTTCAGATTAGTTGAATACTTTGATTGTGTTAAGAACATAAAAGTAGGATGGCATTCGTAGTTATAGAAAAACTGATAAGTTGGAGTTGCAACTTTAAGCAGCTATAATGTTTGACTAAGGTAACAAAATGACTATTATTGTATATCAAATCAAAGCCCAACTTGATTTCTATAAGTGTAATTAAACTGTGCCTTGTTCACCACACTTTCGTCCTCAAATTCCATCGTTTGCACCTCTTACCGAGTGTTTAAAGTTTGCCTCATCTTTTTTGCTTTGTTTCCAGTTTTTTGTTCATTCAGTTTGTGAATTTTTTTTTTGTGTATTTTCTATTAATAGCATCTGTCAAAAATTAAAAAAACAAATGGAGAAAAAAGTGGTAGATTGTTCAAGTTTCCTATTCTTGTTGAAGTAAGTTTTCAATTCTTGTTTTCTTGCTTGAGGTTTCTTATTATTGTTGAGACTAGTTTTCCTTTATTTTGTTATAGTTTATGTATTTTTCATTCTAGTTTCCCTTTATTTTTTCTTCTCAATATTGTTTCAAGCATAACAAGATTCCTTTTAGTCTTTTCCCTTCTTCATCAATTAACTTCAATTCTAGTGATTTGTTTGACATGTCTTTTGCTTCTCTTTAGAGTTTCTTATTTTTATTAGTTCTTTAGAGTCATCTTTGGTTTTTCTTCTATCAACATTTACCCCAATTAAGTTTTTAAGATTTTGATTTTTAAGATTGTCACCAACAAACTTGTTTTTTCTTGATATTAGTTAAATTCCTTGATTGTGTTAAGAACATAAAAGGGGAATGGCTTGGGCTTTAAATGATAAAAGGCTAGAGATGTCACTATCAAGAAAAATCCAAAATAGTATGAAACAAGAGTGATAACAATCGATTTTAGAGAAAACACGTAAGGGAGTCTATGAGGAACAACTCCTTTTATTTCATTTTACTTGACAAGTTGACAACATTAGTATAGAAGGAGGAGAAACATAAGTGGTTGACATGAAAATCTTCATCAAGGCAAAAAGGACCAATTTAAGTTGCTGAACACAAGGTTGAATGAATTAGAATTCTTTTCTAGTTCTGAATCACATAAAAGACCTGTATTCGATAAAGAAGAAGAAGCTAATTCTAAAAATAAGGAGAGAACAAGTAAGCTTATGAGGACTAGATTAGGATAGCAAGATATTTCAAGATGATGGAGAAACAAAAGTGTGAGCAAGATGAAAATAAAAAGAGAGCAAGTGAGATTAAGAGGAAAAATGAGCAAAAATGAGAGAAAAGTGAGCAAGCACGAGAGGGAAAAAAAGAATGAGTGTAATTTCTAAAAAACATGAGATTAAGAGTGTAATGATGGAAAGGAAATAAGTACTTGTACTTATGTACAAGGATGTTTATCTTTCTACTAACGATCTTAACTTATCTTTGTCTAGTGTTGTTGTGTCCTTATTGAAAGATTTTGAGGACCTATTTCCTGAAGAGATTCACCATGGATGAGCTCTTTTATATGAATTGAGAATTAAATAGACTTCACACCTAGATTTTTAATACCAAATTGACATGCTTATGGAGCTAATCTTAAGGAAACAAAGGAGATGCAAAGGCAAGTGGATGAGTTTCTACAAAAGAGATTTATGAGGGAGATTTTCATCCTATGTTTGGTTCCTTTAATCTTAGTCCTAAAGAAAGATGGAACATGGAACATGTGTATGGATTATAGAGCTATTAACAAGATAATGGTAAAGTATAGACATCCTATCCCCATATTAGATGATATGCTTGATGAATTTCATGGTTCTCATTTGTTTTCTAAAATTGGTTTAAAGAATAGGTATTACCATATTCGCATATATAACAGAGTAAGACGAATGGAAAACTACATTTATGACTAAATATGGATCGTATGAGTGGTTAGTAATTCCATTTGGTTTAACTAATGCACATAGTAGATTCATGAGGTTAATGAACCATATCTTGTGTGCTTTCATATGAAAATTTGTGGTAGTGTACTTCGATGATATTTTAGTTTATAGAAAAAAATTGAATGAACATGTGGAATACTTGCATGCTATTTTTAGTGTGTTGAGAGAGAACACATTGTATTTTTATCTTAAGAAGTACATATTTTGCATGGAATCTGTTACGTTCCTTGGATTTTGTTGTTAGTTCACATGGTATTAGTGTTGATTAAGAAAAGGTAAAGACAATAAGGGATTGACCTACACCTAAGAATGGAAATGAGATAAGAATTTCCATGGTTTAGTGAGTTTTTATTGAAGGTTTGTTAAAGATTTTAGTTCTATTACTGCACCTTCAAATGAACTTGTGAAAAATAATGTTGTTTTTAAGTAGGATGATATGTATGACCGAGCTATTAAAAATTTAAAAGATAAGCTAACTAATGCACCTTTTTTATGTTTTCCTAACTTTGATAAAGATTTTGAGATAGAATCTGATGCATCTAGGATTGGCATAAGAGCTATTTTAATGTAGGATTCCAAACCAATTCCTTATTTTAACAAAAAGCTAAGTGGGGTAGTATTGAATTATCCTACTTTCCACAAGGAGCTTTTGAGAACTGTTCAAACATGGTAACATTACTTATGGTTGAGAGAATTCATCACATTCTGATCACGAGAGTTTGAAGTTCCTGAAGACCTAAGGTAAGCTTAATAAAAGACGTGCTAAGTGGTTGGAGTTCACAGAAATATTTCCTTATGTAATCAAATACAAGCATTGAAAAGAAAACATTGTGAATGATGCATTGTCAAGGAGGTACATATTACTTACTTTAATGCAAACTAAATTACATGGTTTTGAATTGCTTAAGGATTTGGATGTGAATGATTTTTATATCAACCAAGTATGGAATCCATGTGATAATTGTATGTTTGGGGATTTTTATAGGCATGAAGGATTTCTATTCAAGAAAGATAAATTATGTATGACTATTTATTTTGTTTGTGAGTTGCTTATTAAGGAAAGTCATGAGGGAGGTTTAAGGAGTCACTTTGGTGTTCTGAAGATTTTAGATATTTTATGTGAGCATTTTTATTGGCCTAATATGAAGCATAATATGCAATTTATTTGTGATAAGTGCATTACATGTCAGAAAGCAATATCTAAATTGAAACCACATGGCTTGTATACCCCTTTACCTATGCCTAATCAACCTTGGATTGATATGTCTATGGAGTTTTTTTTAGGATTACCAAAGACTCAAAATGATAAGGATATGTTTAGTAAAATGACTCATTTTATTGCATGTTTTAAAACCAATGATGTAACACATATTGCTAATTTTTTTCTTTAAAGAAGTGGTTCATTTGCATGCATGGGTTACCTAAGACGACTGTTAGAGATAGAGATGTTTAGTTTCTAAGTCATTTTTGGCCCACTTTATATAATAAATTAAGAACTAAAATGTTATTTTTCTACTGTTTCACATCTTCAAAGAGATAGTCAAACTGAAGTTGTTAATAGGACACTCACTACTTTATTGTGTGCTATCATTCAAAAGAATTTAAGGCAGTGGGAAAAGTGTTTGCCATATATTGAGTTTGCATATAATAGGATTGTTCATTCTATTTTTTTTTCATTTTTTCCTTTTGAAATTGTTTATGGCTTTAATCATTTAACACATGTGGTTGTTATACCTTTGCCTATTAATGGGAATGCTAATCTTGATGGTTCGCATCATATAGTTATCAAAAACGATATGTCGCCTCTCACTAAGCTCTAGTTTAACATCTTAGCTAGACGCTACTGGAGGTTATAGCTCACATACTTCAATGCACTCAATGTCCTTATTTATGTCAACTCCTTCCATGTAAGGTTTAACACAATACCCATTCACGTTCAATGACATTTAAGTCTTTAGATCCATTAATTCTATAGCTCTATGTGGAAAAACTTGAACGACTTGAAATGATGCACTCCATCCTGGCTTCAACTTTCCTGAAAATTATTTAAAATATGGATTAAATAAGAGAACTATTATTCTAGGATAAAAAGGAATGTTAGGACTCAAAATACCACTAGTAAGATAATTTACTATATCAGCATACATGGATTTAGGCCTATTATACACAATTATTCATCAAGAAAAAATTCATCAATTTCCATTTTCTTATCACTCTCAGTAGTGTTAAAATCAAAAATTAACCTAGGCAGATGATCAACTACTACATTTTTAGTTCCTTTCTTATCTCTATTCTCTAGGTCAAATTCTTGTAAAGTACTGCTACAATATTGACATTTGGTCTCGTAAATTTTATCATAGCCTTTTTAAAAGCCAAGGCCATAAGTTTTTAGTCAAGCTTAAATAAAATCCCTGACCATAATGTACATATGTAATATTAGATTTTAGGTGTGTCTAAAACATTTGTATGTAAATATTAGATTTTAGGTGTCTTTCAAGAATATTTTCAAGTCAAAGAAAATATCAAGTCGAAAATTTGTTTCCGTTCATGTTAGATTTCGTAGTAAACATATAGGAACATTGTTCAAATAGGTCACTCAATTGATTGACTGGTGACTAGATCGATCGAGCTCAATTAAAACTTATTGAATTAATTCTTAAAATGATTATATCGATTGAACCATTAACTTGATCGATAGAGCACTGGATCAATCCACTTATTTATAAATTAATTAATTTTTTTACTAGATGTATCAAGATTTAACTAGATTGATCAAACTATTCATAGTCGATAGATCAACCTCTACTAGATCAATCTAATGGCCATACTTAATCGATCGAGCTAGTTCTAGATTGATGAATTAGCTCAATCGAGTGGCTAGGTTTTTAAATTTAACCAAGTTTTTACTCGAACCAATTAATATTTTTGTTGTATTGTCTATGACTACTACAAAATGTGGCATTTAAGTTGATATATAAAGGCAAGTTTTGGAGAAAACTGACTTATAATGAATTTAAAGTTGGTTTGGTGAAGAACTGACACTATGTATAGAGTCGGTTGACGTGTTGAACCAACGCTACAGATGGATGTAGCGTCGGTTCTATGTGTCAACTGATGCTACGTCCACGTGTGTAGCATCAGTCCTCCGTGTCAACCGATGCTATGCACTTGTGTAGCGTCGGTTGACACGTAGAACCGATGCTACATCCACATGTAGCGTCCATTCAACATGTCAACCGACGCTATACACATGGAGTTTTCCTTTTCTCTTCTTTCTTCCCTCATCACACATAATTTTTAATTTGCAGTGCTGTAAACAACACCCAAAAACCCAAAACCGAGCTTCACCTCCTCCACTCTTTCTCATTTTTTGGCACCTACGACCAAAAATTCTAGCACCATTTAGTGGGTTTTCTTCCTCTCCAAATTATCTTCTAGATCACCTATTATTTTGAGCGAAATACTCAAAAACTTTATACCTATTTTCTCACTTACAAAACACCTTTTTTTCTTCGTTTCCTTCATTTTTTCACTTCATTTACTCTTGTAAGTATTTCTATTAATCGTACGCACTTATTATTCACTTTGTGTTATTTTTTGTATATTATGTGTATAAATTTTTGTATTATGTAGGTTTTGTATAAGTATTTCATAATAAAATAAATTTATATATATATATATTTATGACTGTGATTTAAGGTTGGTGTTTAATTAATTTATTTATGTTAAAATGAAATAGGACATGATTCAACAATATGATGCTCATGATTTGAATTAGCGTAGCTATTAAAAAAAATCATAGTAATTACAAAATTGTTATATAAATTTATATGTCATTGAATACAGGTTCTTAAGTAGAGTAAAAAATGAGTAAAATATGTATAAAAAAAACTTTAAAGTCGGTTCAACCTATGAACCGACTTTAAATTGATTTAAAGTTGGTTTTTAATCGATTTTAAAACCCATTTTTTTAGTAGTGTATATGTTTTTAAGCATTTCTAAATGCTTTTAAGGATAGTTTTGTAATTAACCTTTGACCTATTGTTTTAATATATGGTATTTAATCATATCATTAGCTCACAATTTTGTTAACCACATAAGAGCATTATTCTCTTCATCTTAATCTCTCTTTTTTGTTTTTAAAAATATAAGATCATAGATCTTTAGGCTTCTTTATTTTTTTAATCTATCAAACATTGGTGGGTTTGTTTGATTGATTAATAAACATATTTAGTTTATGATAATTTAGTCATATGTTCTTATAGATTATTCTTTATTTTCATTCTTGGTCAAATAATTGTGTGTCATATCATATTTTTATTTCCACCTAAAAATATTTTGTCTCAATCTTTATATTTTTACATTTCTTTATTTACACATGATTGTATGTTTGGTTGTTTTGTAAAATTTAAATATTTTATGCTTTTGATGATTAGCTTTTCATAATCCTCTCTAGCTAACACAATCCATAACTAAATAAAACTTTTTTTCTCTCAATGTCTTTATTGACTTCTTGTGTGCAATACATGGATTTAGTTTATTTTACTTAATGGCTACTAACAATTTGTAATGCATGCACACACATACTTAGGTACATTTTGGATACAAACATGTTTACACATACTACATAGTTGGTTTTCATAGTGTGCATGCTAGATGAAGTGTTATAGATTTTGACATGTGAACATATGAGTGAGACGATATTTTCATTACATGTATGGGTATTTATTACTCAATAAATTTTGAAACAAAAAATTGAAGTTTTGTGTGCCTCATTGCACCTTTCATTTGACCACCTTCTTGATCCCCTCATCTAGGGGCCAATGAGGATAGTCGATGAGACCCTCAATGAGGTACCTTATGAGCTTGGTTGTTGTCTAAAAATATCCCTTCTCTTATTGGTTCTTTAATGAGAAAAATGTTGTGAAGATTTATCTAATTAACATCACATTTTTCTGAATCTGAATCACTATTATCTTAATTATTCCCTAATATTAGTGATTTATGACTGAGTGAGCAAGACTGTGCTCTTGAGTGGTGAGTACTCGAGGTGGTGTTTGCCAGTGGGTTTTGGGTTAGATAAATTTTAGATTCATTTTCCAAACCACTTAGAGTGTATTTCGGTTTTTCTATTACATTCTTGAGAAAGTTAAATAGTGTTCTTAGATTGTGAATGGCTAGGACTATTTTACTTTTGTGGAGTGAGTAATACTATGCTTTTGGGATTGTAAGTTTTCCAAAGATAGTGATTATGGGTGATCGTGATTGAATGTATTTACCATGTTGGCTGTTTGTAGTTCATGATTGAGTGTATTTCTATGATTGGTTATTAGTGGTTTGTGGTTGAGTGTATTTCTATGATTGGTTGTTCACTTTCCAATTCACTTTATGGATATCTCGTTATTGATCACACTACATTGAATGATGTTGGCTTTAAAGGAAATTCATGTTCTTGTGTCTGACCAAGTTATTGCATAGGAAACAAGCCAAGGTAGTAATAGGCCATTATTGTAGTGGTTTCAATTGATAGAGGGGTTTATATTTATTTTTTGTCGAGTTGTATTAGTTTATTATTTTTAGTAGATTGGTTTCTATCAAGTGTTTTCCATAAGTGACATGTAAGTCCATATGTACTCTATGTTCACACGTTGGCTTCCCATGTACACAATGCACTATCTGTTTATTTTACTTAATTTAATTTTTTTCCTCTTTGTAAGGTTGGTTATTGCAAAATAGTAATGCACACATGCACTTAGTTAGGTAAACTTTATATAGAAGCATGTTTAAACACACCATGCAGTTGGTTTTTATAGTGTGCCTAGTAGGCATAGTAATATGATTTTTTTATGAGTGAGTGTGCATGCAAACCGACATTGGAACTCAATTTTTTGGTTTGTTTTGAGTGCGGTATTAATGGAAATTAGTTGTCATTTTTGGAAACAAAAAATGGGATTTTTTTAGCACCTCACCACCCAGCTTACCACACCCTTGTCCATTACCTTTGGCCAAGTGCCTGGTGAGATCTATGGTTAAGGGGTGGCGAGGTTGGCCATGGCTTAGTTTGTTTCTATAAATACCCCCTTTTATCTTGTTTATTTATCCACAAAATATGTATCAAAGCTCTTTCAAATTGACATATTGATTTTCTATTTTCAAATCACTAATATCTTTTGTGTTTTCTGATATTAGTGATTCATGACTATATGAGCCATGTATTGGAAGATATTTGTTATCATGCTTCATGTAACTTCCATTCTTATGTAAGAACCTTATTGTGATAGTGAACTGAGTTAAATCTCTTAAGCTCTCACTTTAGTCAGAAGAACAATTGAACTCTGCGTAATTGTACCAACATATGAAAATATCGACATATAACTTCAATTTTTATAAGTCAACATAACCAAAAGTTGGACTATAAAAATTAGTTAAAAATAAACAAATTTATAGTCACAGTTATTAAGTAGCCATGACGTAAACATAATTTTTGGTATGAAGTTCTGAAGAGATTAGAAATCCTTTACTATTTTAGTCTGCTTTCTTGCCTCATTTGATGTTAGTTGTTTACCATGCTAATGGTTGTTGTGAGTCTGAACAGAAGCCTGTAAGGCACCCCATTACTAGTGTGTTTATTACAATTAATTCCTTCTAATTGTTAGTTTTTTATTGTGTTTTAAATTGAGCATGTTTTTTTGTACTTCCATGTTGTTACATGCTTACTTCACATTTGTGAGGCCTTCTTGGCCGAATTGGTATATAGCTCATAAAAATATCCTATAAGTTGGCATATCCTTCCCTCATCTAGGTCCTGATTATGTATTTGAGTCAAAAGAACAATTAATCTTCATACAAATATCCCTACATATGGGAAACTTCATAACTCGAGGATGTTACCACATAGGTAGGAGTTCTATATGGCTTTACCTCTTTACATTACTATGTTTATATGATTATCTATTATGACAGTATAATATAAGGTTCTATCATCTATGTACCAACATAATATATTTAGACTCTAGTTATTGAGTTTATTTGATTTGTGTAGTTGAATGCTTTCTTTCCTTTTCTTGTAACATGCCTATAGCTTTTTGTTTGCTGCTTTAGCTGATTTAGTTTGTTTGTATGCATGTTTGGTGTAAATCTCTAAAGAATCAGTATATCCTTATTTTGGTTGTATATTGATGAACGAAAACTGGCATCGCCGATCCTGCCAATACTTTGGTTTTATATTTATAAAACTCTCGCAAGTGCACGAATCATTTCGTAGAAAATGATAAGTATACTCCCAAGGTCGATCTAAGGAAGGAATGTATGTGGTTTTTAATTTATTATTCAAACTTTTTAAAACGAAATTAAATCCTAAACATCCTGTCACGATATTTTGGGTTTTTTGTGTTAATCGACATCGCCGATCCTGCCAATACTTTGGTTTTATATTTATAAAACTCTCGCAAGTGCACGAATCATTTCGTAGAAAATGATAAGTATACTCCCAAGGTCGATCTAAGGAAGGAATGTATGTGGTTTTTAATTTATTATTCAAACTTTTTAAAGCGAAATTAAATCCTAAGCATCCTGTCACGATATTTTGGGTTTTTTGTGTTTTAATCTACTTACATAAAAATAAACATAGATTCAACAAACATTTATGCAAATTTTATCTTTTATAAATAGTGGAGTATTTATGGATATAATAACTAAGTTAATTATGCTTGCTCGTATTATTTAGGTTATTAAAGATACGAATTGATATTTATTGATTCTCCCTTTTTTGTATGAATACCACCTTTGGTGGGGTTAGATATTCTTTGTTAACTAAACAAATCAATTAACACCTATGGGTGGGGTTGATAACTAATTTGGTTAATTAAATTAATTCCTTTTTCTAAGAGATTGAAAATGAACCATTTAAATGCCACCTTTGGTGGGGTTAGACAGTTTAAACTTTATTCAAGGTGTCCAAATTAAACCTAAGAATTTAGTAATCCGAGTACTAACTTTCAAGTTTTAAAACCACTACTGAAAACATGTTGTCAATACATTTTCAGATAATAATTCTTATAAAAACTTTTGAAATAGAGCTTCACTCTAACTACCGGGCGATTGTACCAACAAATAAAAGAGCACTACTCTAAATCAGACTGTATAACTAAACCTTAAAATCTAATTTTCAAATTTAAGTTTGTAATGAAAAAATAATATATTTCTCTCTAACATTCTTAATATAAAATCTTGAATAAAAATAAAATCAATTCATTTTAGAGATTTTCACCTATTTAATATTTCGCAAGCATAACAACGTTATTATTATATCATGTTTACAAACAACCAGCACAGTTAAATTTAATTACATACAAATTAAATATAACATGTAAGAATAAAGCATAAAAAATAATTGTAAAGAAAATAAAATCCTTACAGAACCTCGATGCTATTCCCGTAGCTAGGAAACCTCCAAGAGGATTTTGCACTCTCATTTATTGAATCGAAAAGAAAATAAATTACAAAAATATAACTAGTTCTTCCCAAAAAGGGAAGAACTCTAAAACTAAGCAAAACTAACTAAGAAAAGCTAAAAACTAAGAAAACTAAGAAAAAAACTAAAAAAAACTAAGAAATGAGAGAAAGAAAGAGAGAAGAGAATGTATTTTTAGGTGTGTTTAGAAGTGAAGAGAAGGGGAGTATTTATAGGTGAGGATGGAGAGAAAAAGTAGAGAAAAGAAATGTTAAAAAAATGTAAAAACGCGGATTAGTGATTACTGACGTCATTTGATGACGTCAGCATGACGGAGGGCAGCTGCACGTGAAAAATGGGTAGAAACGGGCGTGGGCGCGCAGGGGCACGCGCGGAAGGAGGAGCAACGCGCGCGGGCACGCGCGGAACTGGGACTGGTCGCACGCGGCTTGGCACGGACGTGGGGCGCTGCGCGCGCGGCTGGGCGGCGCGGTGGCATGATATTCTCCTTTTTGACCTTTTTGACCCATTTTGTCCAATTTTTCCATATTTGTTGACCTTTCCTCATTTATTTATTAATATATTTGTGATGTATTGCTTCCTGTATTCCTCTTTGAGTCTATAAGTTGCATTTTTAAGCCAAAATACCTGAAAAACAATAAAAATACCCGTGATTCGGAAAAAGAAAAATTTATATAAATATATGATAAAACATATAAATATATATATTTTTAATCAATTAATGTGCATAAAATCATGGTTATTTTAGTGCTTTTTGAGCACTCATCATATATTGGTTGTCGAACTCTTTTAATTGGTTTTCTATTTTATGATTGATCGCATGCTATGAGAGTGCAATCATCTTTTTATTGTGTTTTGAATTGAGCATGTTTTTTTTGTACTTTCATGTTGTTACAAGATAGAATAATATAATCAATATACTGAAATATACAACTTTGATTGAGTCGCGAACTAAGTCGCTTTTCTTAAGATGTTTCATGGCTCCACCCAATATTGTGCAAGCAACCACAGACGCATCGTCCCAAGGAGAAAATAGTCTAGAATATTTTTTTCTATCTTGGAGCTTCACTGCATTGATGAAGTCCAAAATTATACACCTCTAAAGTATTTATGTTGTTTGAAAATCGAAAAAAACAATTTTGAATTTTATTTTATTTGGTTTGCTATGAAGAGTGATTTTTTTAGTTGTTTTTTAAAAGTGAGAGCTATGGTCCTCTTTTGTAGATGAAAAAATATGAATGTTAGTGTTCACAAAATAACAATCATAAAGAAAATAGTCAAAAAACAATGGTCACAAAATAACTGTCACAAAGAAAAGTGTCACTAAATGACGGTAAACAAATAACGATAACATTATGGGTGACATAGTTTGGATAAGAACGAAATTTATGACTATGGGAAAAAATAGTTTTAATAATGAATTTTTTTTCAAAAATAAAGTGCCACTTGACCTTACACACACGCACTCGGGCAAGGCAAGGCACGGCCGACGGTGGCAGCGCGTGCCACAATTTCCTAGACAATTGGTAATTGTATAAGTTAGATTCTTTAATAAATAATAAATCTTAAGAATAGAGAAACAGTAAGATAATGGAAAAGGGAAACTTTGTATTGATTTTCTGAATGAATTACAATAAAAGAATGCTTCTTATATAAGCAATCAAAAGAAGGAAAGTCTAACAAACTAACTGATTACAAAATAGAATTGCAACAACATAACAAAACTGTTATAACAGAAACCAACTAAATTGCTTATTCTAACTCTCTCCCTCAAACTGAGCTTGGTCCCCAACCCCTGAGAAATACACAGTCAATTTGTGTTTAAGCCTTTGGAAGAAATGAGCTGATAAAGGCTTAGTAAAGATGTCATCCACTTGATCTATTATTGGTACATGATGAATATCAAGTTCCTTTGCCATAACCTTCTCTCTTACAAAATAGAGATCGAGCTCTATATGCTTGGTTCTAGAGTGCAAAAACCGATTAGTAGACAAAGAGATTATACTCATATTATCACACCAGAGAACAAGTGGATTTTGAATTTCTACCTTGATTTCACTGAGAAGAGACTATAACCATATCAGGTGTGAGGTGGCATTGGCAAGACATCGGTATTCTGCTTCAGTGGAAGATCTGGACACTATAGCCTACTTCTTTGAAGACCATTAAACAACATTTCTACCAAAAAAGATGCAATAATTGGTTATAGATCTTCTATCACACAAGTCATTCCCTCAATCAACATTACAAAACCCTATCAAGTTCAGAGTTTTTGACCTTCTAAGAAGTATCCCTTCTTCTAAAGTTCCCTTTAAGTATCTCAAAATCCTTTTCACAGCTTTCCAGTGCAGGTCAAGCGGAGTTTGCATAAATTGGCACACCTTATTGACACAGTAAGAAATCTCAAGTCTTATTATGGTAACATATTGTAGTCCACCAACTATACTCCTATATTTTGTAGCATTTGGAGCGGGATCACCTTCATTAGAAGTGAGCTTCAAACTACTGACCATTGGAGTTGGTAATGGTCTGTCATTGTCCATTTTTGATCTTCTGAAAAGATCTTCAATATATCTCTTTTGGAACAAGTGTAGGCCTTCACGAGTTGCTTTAACTTCTATTCCCAGAAAGTAATTTAAGTCGCCAATGTCCTTTAGAGAAAAGGATTTGTTGAGGAGTAGAATGACATGTTCAATTTCTTCTTTGCAGCTTCCTATAACTATTATATCATCTACATAAACGAAGATGAATAAGGTAGAAGATGTAGAGAACCTCATAAACAAAGAGTGATCAACCTTTTAGAAGCAGAAATCCATACCAATAAGAGAGTCTTTTAGTTTATCAAACCAAGTTTTGGGAGCCTGCTTCAACCCATACAAAGACTTGTGAAGTAAACAAACAAGATGCTTGGAGTTCTCCTTCTCAAAACCAGTAGGCTATTCAAGATAAACTTCCTTCTTAAGTTCACCATTTAGGAAGGCATTATTAACATCAAGCTGCCTTGTAATCCAACCACGACATAGAGCTAGAGTTAGAATAACTCTAATGGTAGTTAGCTTTATCATTGTGGAGAAATTTTCAGTGAAATCAAACCCAACCTTTTGCAGAAAACCCTTAGCAACCAGCCGAGCCTTGTACCTTGAAACAATCCCATTTTTGTTCCTTTTAATCTTAAAAATCCACTTGCATCCAACTGGTCTTCTTTTCGGTGGCGGTTCAACAAGGGTCCAAGTCTTGTTATTGATCAAGGCATTGTATTCTTCAAACATGGCTTTCTTCCAATTAGCATCAAGTAAAGCTTCAGTAGTTGTAGTGGGCTCTTGAATGGACAGATCTATCAACAACACTTTTGGTTTGTGGATCCCATTTCTAGGCCGAGTTTTCATTGGATGAGTTGGAGGTATTGGATCAGAATTAGTGTCTATATCAGATGTGGCACTGGGACTAGAAGAATTATGAGGCAAATGAAGGCTAATAGAAGACACATTTGTGGGATTTTGGAAGAAAGGTAGCTATTCTGCAGACATATGTCCTGCTACTACTGTACCCTCTAATCTATGATTAGAGTGGTTAGATTCTATGTGTATTATAGATTGATGATCTAGAATAATAGGCTTGGGAATATCTAGTAAGGGAAAAGGTAGAGGAGTTTTAGAGTTACTAGAATTAACCTGATTGTTGCTGGATTTTTCATTAAAAGGGAAGATAAATTTGTTTAAAATAACATGTCTAGAGACATAAATGTTATCGTTTTTATCTAGACACTTATATCCTTTATGTTTAGAGTTGTAACCAACGAAAGTACAAGGTAATGATTTGAAATCAAACTTATGAGAGTTGTATGGCCTTAAGTGAGGAAAGCATTGACAACCAAAGACTCTTAGAAAGGAATAATAAGGTTTAACTTTGAAAAGTATCTCAAGAGGAGACCTCTACTAAAGAACTATAGTAGGCATCATGTTAATGAGATAAACAGCACTAGAGAAAGCATTTGGCCAGAATTTCAAAGGTAAAGATGATTGAGCTAGTAAGGTTAAACCGAGTTCTATTATATGTCTATGTTTTCTTTCCATTATTCCATTTTGTTCAGAGGTGTGAGGACAAGAAACACGATGAACAATGCTATGGGTGTTGAAAAATGAGAGAAGGAACGAAATTCTCCACCCCAGTCAGATTGAAAAATTTTAATGGTTGTGTTGAGTTGGTTTTTAGCTTGAGTTTTAAAGTGAAGAAAGGATTCAAAGGCTTCAAACTTTCTTTTTAAGAAGTAAATCCAAGTGTATCTAGAGTAGACATAAACAAAGGTTATGTAAAATTTGAAACATATGGTTGAAAGAAAATTAATTATACTTGCTATGTTCTTTACATTTTTAGTTAATTTTTAATTAATTAAATTAATATTTACTATTAGTTTTTTAATAAATATATTTTTAAGAAAATTAATGAATTTGAATAAAAAGGGACTTAATTGCAATTAATAAAGGCTGAAAATATAATTTGAATTAAAAGTGGGTGAAATTGCAAATATCAAAAGATTAGAAGTTAATTTGAATTACATTTGAGGGTCAAAATGCAATTAAGGAAAGTTGAATTTTTTGCGTAGGAGAAGGAGGCCACTCGCACCATTATTCACGCACCGTACGATCAAGAAATCAACGGTCACGATCCTGCGCGTGTAATGAAATCGTGACAAAAGCAATTGGACACGGGTTTCATGAATGCACATTGCACGGCGCATAGAGTGGGACCCATGTGTCAGCTGTGCAAAATATTCTCCTGGGGTGCATCTCATCGCTCACCGTTGGATCAACTTTGAACGGTCCAGATGCGTACGCGAGTGGAATCAAGCTATCTCGCACGAAGCAGCACGCTTATATCTCATGTGACGTGGTTCATCGAAGCAGCATGCACCCTTGCATTCCACCATATACGAAGATGCCACGTGTTTCCTTCATTTTCCAGCTAATCAAATGGCTACAAGTGGCATACATTTTGTGAAATCAAAACACAGAAATTGACGCACTCTTTATTCTCTCCATGCGTGTTTAGCTTTTATTATGCTCTATATTTCTGTCCCCCATATGTATTTTTATAAAAATAAAATAAAATAGTTGTTTAGTGGGGATTTATTTGGAGACACGAGGAAGGACAGGAGAGTTGTTTTTTGGAGTTTTTCAGTTTTCCATTTTTTCAGTTCAATTTTTTAGTTTCTTCTCTACGTGTTCTCTACAACACGCACAAACATTTCTTTAACATTTTTATATTTTTATTTTCTTAGGAAATAGAGAGAAAGAAGATAGCGAAGAAGAAGAAAAGGGAAGAAATTTATTTTTCATTGAGGAATCGTGAAAGAGTTTCTCCTAATCTTTTTCTTTTAAATTTTATTTCTCTGAAATGTCTGATTATTGTTGTATTGTAATTTTAATTTCTGCTATGAACTAATTTATTTGTTCTAGGGTTGCAGTGTAGCTTAAATTATGAAAACTTGAATTAATTATTTTTGAATGAGTTATGGAACGGTTTTAAGTTGTTTATTTTATCTGTGTTTAATGCTTTTAATGATCAGAAGATTAATTAATTGATTTGTGACACTTAAATAAACTTGGAAAAGTTATTTTTGTGTATTTCTTGTGATAAAATAACATATATATATATATATAAGGGATAGGAATATACCTTTATTGTACGTGTAACTATTTGAGAACTTAGAACTTAATAAATCTGGTTGAATTTAATTCTCATAGAAATATAGTGAATTATTTTAGCGAGATGTGTCTATATGGAGCTCGGAAGAGATATATGGATAAATTAGGAGTTCTTGGTTAACAACATAAAATACGAGAATATAAATAAAGAGAAAATAAAATGATTCAAGTGGATTAATTTGGTGAAACTGCAATCTTAGAATTTTCTTATAAACTGTTATAAAAATTAGTTAGTCAAACTGCATCAAACTATCGACTGTTTGGATAAAATCAGGTTTAAATAATTTTAGTAATTAACGAACACTAGTAAAAAATCTCCGTGGGAACGATATTTTACTTATCATATTATTACTTGTGACTATGTATACTTGCACGATTTTATGTTCTCCTAAAAGAGACAACAATTTTTTGGCGCCGTTGCCGAGGATTTGTTTTACTATTTTTTGTTGATACTAATACCAATTAATCTGATTTTAGTTCAAAAAAATATTTTTTTATTGCTTATTTTTATTTGCTTAGATTTGTGTGTTTATTTATGTGTTTATTTTCATTTTTACTTTATTAGATTTGTTTTTCAGATTTTTGGATAAAGTGGGACTTTGTATTCGACACATAAGAAATCTTGACATAGTTCCGTTAGATCTAGAAATTGAGAGAACTATTTTAAAATTAAAAAAAAATAATAAACAAGAAACATCAAAACATCTAATTATGGATGAGGAAATTCCTGAAGTGGAAGAACCAAGATCTTTAAGAGATTATGCAGTGCCTATTGTTGGCGGGATTCATTCGAGCATTAGAAGACCATCAATTCAAGCCAATAATTTTAAAATTAAGCCTACAATCATTCATATGATTCAAACATCAGTTCAGTTTGGTGGTTTACCCCACGATGATCCAAACTCCCATATAACAAATTTTATTAGAGATTTGTGACACCTTTAGGCATAATGGAGTCACTGATGATGCTACCCATTTGAGACTTTTTCCTTTTTCACTTAGGGATAAGGCAAAGAGTTGGTTGAATTTACTTCCATGTGGTTCTATCACCAATTGGGATGATTGGCTCCAAAATTCTTAGCCAAATATTTTCCACCAGCAAAGACAGCAAGGATGAGGAATGAAATCACCACTTTTATGCAGTTCGACTTAGAATCATTATATGAAGCTTGGGAGAGGTACAAGGAGCTACTTCGAAGATGTCCTCACCACTGTTTACCAAAGTGGCTTCAATTTCAAACATTTTATAATAGTTTGATGGATCAAACTAGAAACATGATTGACGCTGCAACAGGTGGTGCTCTAATGGGAAAATCAATTGATGAAGCCTACACCTTATTAGAGGAAATGGCTTCCAATAGCTATGAGTGGCCATCAAAGAGGATGATGCCTAAGAGAGTTGTTGGAATTCACGAGATTGATGCTATGACCGCTTTAACTGCACAAGTATCCACTTTGGTGAAGAAGATGGATACTTTGAGTGTCCATTCTATTCAGAGTCCTTTTGTTGCATGTGAAAATTGTAATGGAAACCATGCCAGTGAGAGATGTCCTCACAGCTCTGAATCTGTCAGTTTTGTTTCCAACTACAATAGGAATCAAAACAACCCTTATGCTAACACTTACAATCTAGGGTGGAAGAATCATCCTAATTTATCCTGGAGTAACAATGAGGGACCATCATCTTCTATAAAGCCCACATATCCTCAGGCTTTTCATAACCAAGCTCCACCACAAGAAAAGAAGCCATCATTGGAAGATATGTTTGCTCGATACATGGCCAATAATGAGACTATTCTTCATAATCAAGCAGCTTCCATCAGAAATCTTGAAGTTCAATTGGGGCAACTTGCTACTGCTGTCAAAAACCGCCTTCAAGGAGCTTTTCCAAGTGATACTGAAACTAATCCTAATAGGTAATGAAAAGAGCATTGTAAGGCAATTACACTCAGAAGTGGAAAAGAGTTAAAAGAAATACATAAGCCCATTTCTTTACCAACCCCTAGTGTTGAAGCTATTGGCCCAGAAAAACAAGATTATGGAGAAGAAAGAGTTGAATAGAATGAAGTAACAACAAAACCTATGATGAAACTAGTTTTAGAAATTCTCAAGGCTTGCACTCCACCAATTCCATTTCCTCAACGCTTTCATAAGCAAAAGCTTGATAAACAATTCTCCAAGTTTCTTGAAATTTTTAAAAATCTTTATATTAACATTCCTTTTGTTGATGCCTTGGAGCAAATGCCTATATATGTGAAATTTATGAAGGAAATATTGTCTAAAATGAGAAGGTTAGGTGATTTTGAGACAGTTACTCTCACAGAGGGGTGTAGAGCCATCCTTCAGAAGAAGCTACCACCTAAGCTTAAAGATCCAGGAAGTTTCACCATTCCTTTTACTATTGGTGAGAAGTTATTTGGTAGAGCTCTGTGCGATCTGAGTGCTAGCATTAATTTGATGCCACTTTCCATCTATCAGAGACTTGGATTAGGAGAAGCACAACCGACCACTGTAACTCTTCAACTTGTAGATAGGTCTTTGAAACACCCAAGAGGCATTATAGAGGATGTGCTTGTAAAGGTAGACAAGTTTATCTTTCCTGCAGATTTCATAATTCTTGATATGGAGGAAGACAAAGAGATCCCTATTATTCTGGGGAGACCATTTTTAGCAACTGGTAGGACTTTGATTGATGTTCAAAAAGGGGAACTCACTATGAGAGTTCAAGACCAAGAGGTAACTTTCAAAGTGTTTAAAGCTATGAAATTTCCAGGTGATTCTGATGCTTGTTATAGAGTAAATGAGTTAGTTGATAGCAGGTTTACAAAAAACTCTACTACTGATTCTTCTACAGTTTCTCATATGACTCTAAAGAATGACTTAAGAGCCGCTTGCGAAAAGCGTTGTCTGCCAATCAATGAAATCGACCAGTTCCGTCTACAAGCATATAAAAATGTTAAGCTCTATAAAGAGAAGACGAAGAGATGGCATGACAATAAGCTCTTGCATCGACATTCTGAACAAGGACAAAAAGTTTTGCTCTTCAAGTCTCGGTTGCAATTCTTCCTAGGGAAACTAAAATCAAGATGGTGAGGTCCTTTCACTATTTCCAAAATGCATCCATACGGTACTGTTAAGATTAAAGATGAAAAATCACATAGGAATCTCCAAGTGAATGGGAAAAAACTAAAATCTTGTTGGGGAGGTGACATTGATCATCAAAAGCCAACCATTTTGTTATATTACCAGACCTGAAGCAAAGAAACAGGAAGTCAAGATGATGACTCTAAATCAAGCGCTTCTTGGGAGGCAACCCATGTGTTTTAGTTTTTATTTATTTATTTATTTTTATTTAGAACATGTATTAGCTGTATATTTCTTCATTTTACTATATTGTTTTTCATAGGTGCAAATTGGAGGAATTAAAGCTATTTTTGGATGTCAATCTTACAAACCCAACTAGGAAGTTTCTTTAAACCCATCTCATATGTTCTTTAATTTCACACATTGAGGACAATGTGCATATTAAGTTTGGGGGTGGTAGAGAAATTGAACTAAGTTGAAATATTTTTTGGGTATTGTTGCTTGTGAAGCTTTATTTGTTTGGTTGATTGAAGATATTTTCCTGTTAATGGTGATTTATTTTTATTTCTTCGGTTTAAATAATGCTTAACTTTTTGAAAAATTTGAATATTATCTAAGCTATGTGTAATTTTTGCATATGTTTCATTTTTACAAGAATAAATATTTATGAGCACTAGTCTTGATTTTTGAGTTCCTATGGTAATTTAGAGAAGGTTTATGTGAGTATGCAATTCGATTGATATTTGTGGTGTCATAGTTCTTAGATATTATTTGATTTTCTCTCGAGGCGAAATTCTAGATAACACTTAACTAAGAAAATGATTTAGGCCATCTTTGGATTGTTTGAGCCTTTTTATATACCTTCACATACTTTATCCATAGTATACCCCTTTTGAGCTTCAAAGTTTATATATATATTTTTATCTCATTTCAAAGCCTAGTAAATATATATATATATATGTACAGATATATCTATTTTTCTTATCTCACTAACATGTGACAATTGTTAGTAAATGTTTAAAAATATATTGAAAAAAAGAGGATACTAAAAAGAAAAAAAAATAGATTCTGAAAAAAAAGGAAAAGAAAAAAAATGATAATTGTATGTGATGTTAAATCCTAAATTGAGGAGTATTCATTGAGATGGTAGAAAGTATCTTGTTCAATCCTAAAATGATGTGTTTGGAAAAAGTTTTGAGCTAAATATTATCTTTTATCCTACCTTTAACTAAACCATACATTACAAGCTTAATAAAGTCCTATTGATTTTTAATTGTGTTTGTCTACATTAGTGGAGAGAGAAATGAAAAATGAACTTATGAGATTTGTGATTTTATTAAAAATTAATTACGTTCATATTTGCATAAACTCATCAGGATTTCATGTGATGAAATATGAAAAGACTTCACACACAAACAAGAAAATTCATTGTGAAAATGTAACATACTTTTAAATTGATTTCAATGCTTAGATAAAATTCTTATATTTCTTTGAGTTATGTTATTTGTATGACCAATTGTAAATGTCTTGAAAATCACTATTTTAATTGCATGTATCCTTGTTTTATTTCTTTCCTTTTGCTCGACTAGCAAAATCTTAAGTTTGGAGGTGTGATAACTGTATTTTATAAAGTTATTTTCGTCTATTTTATTAATTATAATTGCTATGTTTTTTACATTTTTAGTTAATTTTTAATTAATTAAATTAATATTTACTATTAGTTTTTTAATAAATATATTTTTAAGAAAATTAATGAATTTGAATAAAAAAGGGACTTAATTGCAATTAATAAAAGCTGAAAATATAATTTGAATTAAAAGTGGGTGAAATTGCAAATATCAAAAGATTAGAAGTTAATTTGAATTAAATTTGAGGGTCAAAATGCAATTAAGGAAAGTTGAATTTTCTACGCAGGAGAAGGAGGCCACTCGCACCATTATTCACGCACGATACGCACCATACGATCAAGAAATCAACGGTCACAATCCTACGCATGTAATGAAAACGTGACAAAAGCAATTAGACACGGGTTTCGTGGATGCATGCTACACAGTGCGCAGAGTGGGACCCACGTGTCGGCTGTGCAGAATATTCTCCTGAGGTGCATCTCATCACTCACCGTTGGATCAACTTTGAATGGTCCAGATGTGTACGCGAGTGGAATCAAGCTATCTCGCACCGAGCAGCGTGCTTATATCTTGTGCGACATGGTTCATCAGAGCAGCGTGCGGCCTCGCATTCCACCGAATACGAAGATGCCACGTGTTTCCTTCATTTTCCAGCTAATCATATGGAGACACGTGGCATACATTTTGTGAAATCAAAACATAGAAATTGGCTCAAAGATACATGCATTCCACCAAATTTTCTTGTACGGACAAGTACTGTTGCATTTTTATCAACATAACTAGTATAACCAAAAATTTATTTAGTTCCCCTTTTGTTTGTTTTATTACAGAAATGTTAGAAATAGATCCAAATTATTTTTTGTTTATAATATTGGCTATGTTTGTCTATTAAATGTGTAAGTCCATTTGTACTTTGTTTTTGTGTGTGGGCTTCTTGTGTGCAAAACACGGAATCTATTTATTTTTTACTCAGTGTTTTTGTCTTCCTCTTGCAAATTTGGTTACTATGGATCAATACTACATATATGCACATAGTTAGGAATATTGCAATTGAAATCACGTTTTTAACACACCATAGGATTGGTTGTTTAGTATGTATGCTAGGATGTGAGTGGTGTGTTTGGCTCGGTTTAGGTGTAGGTATTTATGGAAATTACTCGACAGTTTTTGTATCAAAAAATGTGTTTTTACATACCATGATAGGGCCTTTTCTAAACCCTCTCGTTAGACCCACGGTGAGGTGAACAATGGCGACCTTGAAAAGGTTATTATGGAGGCAGTAAGCGAGGGTAATAATAGGAAATTTAGATAGAGATCATAACTAATAGAGGTATTAGTTAATCAATTTCTTTTGGTTACAGTTATAAGGCTTTAATTTTTAGTACAAGTCCTATCAATGCTCCTAGAATTCAAGAGCTCAATGATGTTCTATATGTAGAATGTTTCGAAGCTAATCTTATAAACATTAACCAAATATGTGATAATAAGTAAGCAATCAAGTTCACTCAAAAGGATTGTACTATGTGTGATGATTCAAGTAATACTTTGGTTAGAGGCATTAGATCGGAAGATAATTGTTATTGTATAGGTACTCCTCTTAAGGAGGTGTGTAACAAATTGAGTCTAAGTGCTAAATAACTTTGGCATCAAATTGTGTAAAATGAATATACAAGTATACGTATCATAATAAGTAATATAATGATAAAAAAGATTGTTCATGTGAAGATTATATTATTAGAAAAAAAATTTAAAACTAAAAAAATCAATCAATTTTTTTGTGTTTTTATATTTTAAGAAAGATAAATTAAAACAACTAAAAATAAATAGAAATAATTAATTAATTTAGATTTGATAGTTAAGAATATTTTGAGAAAATCTTTAGGAATACTTAATCCAATAATTTTCTAAACATGTGAATCACTAAAATTTATGAATATAATTATCAATTAATTACATGATCAATTAAATCTAACCTAGCATGTCAATTAAATTGCATACTGCTTATTAAGTTTATTAATTAAATTGCCTAGAAACTATGCATGTTATTTAATAAAAAAATTAAATAATTCTCTCAAATTTATTTAATACCTCAATAGATCAATTGTTGGCCAAACAATTACACTACTACAAAACGGGTCATTAAAGTCAGTTAAAAACTGATTTTAAATTGTAAGACTTCAAATTTAAAGTGAGTTTATGCATTGAACCGACTTTAAACGTAAAGTTAGTTCAACGCGTGAACTGACTTTAAAATATATATTGATTTTTTTTACATATTGTACTCATTTTCTAGTATACTAATAACTTGAATTCGATCACATATAGCATAAAAACCAAAATCTGTATAACAAAGTTTAAATAATAATACAAATAATTGAAAAATTAAATACAATTAATTAATTGATAATTAAATTTGTTACAAAAAAATAATTTATATACAATACATATATATTTAACTTAAATTACAACTAAAATGATGTAGTCAAAGTGTCATGAATTTTGTGATATTCTCACTTTAGTTAAAAAAGAGCAAGCTTAGTTGGCTTAGAATCACCAGCATAGTGATAAGTAAATAGGGCAAAAAATAGTTGGTTCATATAACAATTCATTCCCCTACATACATGAGCACATAAACATCCATCAAACAAGCAGTCCAAACTTCAGAGACATATGAATGAAGAAATTAAAGCATTATAAATATTACCACGGTATTATCCTTTGTTATTCAAGATCATCATATTCTTCTCCTGATGTTATAATTTGAGCAAAGTGTTCTATCCATTCTTCTTGTAAATCATCAAAAATATGCATATCATAGCCCCACTTGTTCCAACCAAAGAAATATACACAATTAAATTCAAAATGAGAATGTAATATCATGAATTCACAAAAAATAACTTATATATGTTAAAAGATTATTAGAAGAGATTACTGATGAGTGCTCAAAAAGCACTAAAATTACCATGATTTTATGCACATTAATTGATTAAAAATATATATATTTATATAAATTTGTCTTTTCGGAATCATGGGTATTTTTATTGTTTTTCAGGTATTTTCGCTTAAAAACGTAACTTAAAGACTCAAAGAGGAATATTGGAGGCAATACATCACAATTATATTCAAAAATAAATGAGGAAAAGTAAAAAAAATGGAAAAATTGGACAAAATGGGTCAAAAATGTCAAAAATGTCAAAAAGGAGGAAATCGTGCACGCAACCTCCCATCAGCGCATGGTCTTGCGCGCACCTACTCTCCAATCCGCGCGCGCCACCTACCTACTGACATCAGCTGACGTCATCTTCACCTACTACGTATTTCCTCCATTTTTAATAATTTTTTCACCCACTTTTTATTCCTTTCCTCACCTATAAATACCCTCATTCTCTTCATAACTAAGCACACCTCAAAACACATCTTCTTTTCTCTTTCTTTCTCTCATTTCTTAGTTTTTAAGTTTTTCTTAGTTTTTAGCTTTTCTTAGTTAGTTTCTCTTAGTTTTAGAGTTCTTCTCTTTTTGAGAAGAACTAGTTATGTTTTTGTAATTTATTTTCTTTTTTATTCAATAAATGGGAGTGCAAATTCTGTTTGGAGGTTTTCCAGCAATGGGAATAACATCAAAGTACTATAAGGATTTTATTTTCTTTACAATTATTTTCTATGCTTTATTCTTACATGTTATATTTAATTTTTCTGTGATTAAATTTAACTTTGCTGACTGTTTGTAAACATGATATAATAATAACGTTGTTATGCTTGCGAAATATTAAATAGGTAAAAATCTCTAAAATGAATTGATTTTATTTTTATTCAAGATTTTATATTAAGAATGTTAGAGAGAAATATATTATTTTCATTACAAACTTAAATCTGAAAATTAGATTTTAAGGTTTAGTTATCCGGTTTCATTTAGTGTAGTGCTATTTTATTTGTTGGTACAATCGCCCAGTAGTTAGAGTGAAGCTCTATTTCAAAAAATTTTATAAGAATTATTATCTGAAAATATATTGACAACATGTTTTCAGTAGTGGTTTTAAAACTTGAAAGTTAGTACTCGAATAATTAAATTCTTTGGTTTAATTTGAACACCTTGAATAAAGTTTAAACTGTCTAACCCCACCAAAGGTGGCATTTAAATCGATCATTTTCAATCTCTTAGAAAAAAGAAATTAATTTAATTAACTAAATTAGTTATCAACCCCACACATAGGTTTTAATTAATTTGTTTAGTTAACAAAGAATATCTAACCCCACCAAAGGTGGTATTCATATAAAAAAGTTAGAATCAATAAATATCAATTTATATCTTTAATAACCTAAATAATATGAGCAAGTATAATTAACTTAGTTATTATATCCATAAATACTCCACTATTATAAATGATAAAATTTGCATAAATATTTATTGAATCTATATCTATGTTTATTTTATGTTCTTAGATTAGAAACACAAAAACCCAAATATAGTAACATGATGTTTAGGAATAACCTTATCCCTTCAAAATCATATTAGCAAAATAAGACATCTTCCACATATATTGGAAGAAATTGGTTGGGGGTTGTGTTTTAAAAAAAAAAGAAAACAAAAAAGGAGAAAAAAGGGCCTTCACACTCTAGTAAATAAAAGAGTGTTAGTAATGGATGTACTGAGGTGAAAGATTGAGGAAGAATTTTTTTTATCTTTGGAAAAATGGGTTATGATCGGAAGAAACAATTTGGGTAAAATGGTGTTACTCTTTTAGTTAATTGGTTGTGTTTAATCTAATAAGTGCTATTATTTGTATTTTGACACTTCCCGTTCTTTCTTAACCAAATACCTAAGCCTAACATTACAAGCCTAATAAAGTCCTATTGATCCGAAGTGGTGTATTTTCCTTCATTAGTTAAGAGAGTTTTGAAGAGTGAGCCTATGGAGTTTGAGATTTCACCTTTTTGTTTGTGGATGTTCTGCATAATATTATCCGGGCATTATGGCTATTGGTTTGTGGTTTGATGGATGTTTAAGAGTCAATAACAAAAGTGAAATTGGCATTTGAGATTTCTTAAAGCTTAGGTGACATTTAATTATTCTGTGTGTTGTGTGTTATTTACAATTTTTGAGACATTTGTGCAAATTAATTTTTGTGTGATTTTATTGTTTTAATTTAGGATAGTTATAGGTAAGATGTTTGTGGTTATCATCACTGGAAGCCCTCAAGAGACTACAACTCATCCTACTAGGGCCGCCTAGGGGTTTAAAGGCTTATTGCATACGCTTAATGTAATTTTGTAAATAGAATAAAATTTTCTTTGAAGTTTCTCTTAATGTCTCCTTTGAATTTATTAAATAGATTGCTTTTCTTGCTAGAGACTAGCAAGAAGCTGGTTGGGGGTTGTTGATAAGAGCAAAATTATTGCATTTTTGTTATGATTTAAATGTTGATATTTGTGTGAAAATTGTGTTTATTTGATTATTTAATCCACAAATGTCATTTCACAGGTATTTCGTGTTTAAAGTGCAATTTCAGGTAAAATCATTATTTTGGAGAATTAGGGACAAAGTACAATGATTGGGATTGAATGAAAATAAAAAGAGAACAAAATTTCAAAATTTGGAATTTCGCCTCCGGTGAAAACCTTACGGAGAAAATGTTAAAAATCATGTAGGGAGCACGGATTTTAGCCAAATGAATCTCACCGCTGACCAAAGTATTCTCGCTGCTAGCCAAATTATCTCGCTACTGACCATATTCATCTGACCGCCGACTAAAATCCTGGCGAAAATCTTCCAGAGAGCACAAATTTTGGTAAACTCATCTCGCCGCCGGCCAAAGAATCTCGCCACCGGCCACATTAAGTTGGCCGCCAGCCAAAGTATCTAGCCGCTGGCCACATTATTTTGGCCGCCGGCCAAAATCCGAAAACCCAAAATTTAATTTTCCATAAATCTTGCCGCAGCGAGAATAATGTCGCCGCCTGCGAGTTTCTTCCGAAAACACATTTTTTATGTTGTTTTGTTCCAAAATTGCCCCCCAAACCCTAGATATATATATACATTATGATGGAAAAAGAGGGGGAGGGCAGAGAGAGCAGATTTGAGTTATTTTTGGAGGAGAAGAGGAAATTTTGGAGAGAAAGGTTGGAGAATCTTAAAGGATCATCACCATTGTTGCTACCAAGTCTTCATCTTCAAGAGTTTTTCATCTCTTCTCCTTAGCTTTTATTTTCTGCATTGTATTCAGATTCGTTATTCATGGATTCAATTGAGAATATGTTTGTTCTTATTTCCGTTATGAACTAATTTATTTTTGCTAAGGCTATGATGTAGTTGAATCAAGAAAATCTGATTTCTTGTGTTCGTTGTTTTCAAGTTGAGTATTTATTTCCATGCTTAATGCTTTTAAATTTCTGATCAAGATTTAGATGATTTTTTGCATTATATTGAGACCGAGAGATGTGTAATGAATGCTTCTTGTGATAAATACCGTATGTTGAATGCGAGTTTGACACCTAATGCATGATGTATGTGGTTATTCTTGAAATTCCATAAATCGTAATGTACTTATTTGTGATTAAATCTTCATAGAAATATAGTTGGTTTTCATAGATAAGTAATTCTAATATAACTCGAGAGAGAGTATTAGATAAGTTTGGGTTTTTCAACCATCACTTCTAACTTTGATTTTCATATAACATGACTTGAAATCGGATTGAATTGATTTAGCGAAATCAAATGCCTTAGCGTTTTTAATCATTTGTGAACAACATTAAATTTTTTTATTTGCGTTTAGTTTTATGTTAATCTGCTTTTAAAATAATTTCAAAAATTCGGTTTTCAAATAAAATTAGGATTAATCAATTTCGGTACTTAGTAACGCCATTCCTTGTGGGTTCGATATCCGTACTTTTGTACACTTTATTACTTGAACGATTTGTATACTTGCAAAAATACACATCATGGCCTAGGTGATGGTCTCTAAATACGGTCTCTAACATTTGGAACTCCTTGTGTAAAATTAGCTATTGTGGCTTCTTTCCTCTCTATCATTTCATTCATGTTTACTAGTACTACATTCATTACTTCAATTGACTATTGTAAAGCTCTCATCATGAATGTTGTATCCTGTCTTTCTTCGGGACTATTTCCTCTATTTTTGTTGGACATTGTGAAACAACTAACACAAATAAGATATAATAAGTACTAATTTGTCTCACATACCTCTTGTGATTAGGACTCAAATTGATTTCTTAAGCCCCCTTAGCTCCTAAGCAAACCAAATCGTTCAAGTATTCCAAGAAATATAGAATTCAATATCATCAATGGTAATTCATAATATCCAAATAAGCCAAAGCACGATGAAACAAATTTGAAGTTCTTTAGAATCCAAAAGCTAGAATACACAACAACTAAAACAAGATGGGAAAGAAAAATTCAAGTGTGTTAATTGCTCAAGGAAAATTTAGTACACGAATGATGAATAAAAATAATAGAGTAGAAAAATTCAAAGAATATTTGATTAGACCGATACTCTTCTTTTTCAAACCAAGAAAACTAACACAGAAATTACTATATGGAAAAATTAACTAAAATAAGAAAAACAAATTCTAGAAATTATGATATGAAAAATTAACATGGAATTTTTTAAGGAAATTAAATAAAATAAGAAACAAATCTAGAAATACGAATTCTAAAATTTGGTAAAAAAACAAAAATAAAAGGATAAGAATATGAAATCAAAACCTAGGCTTTGATACCAAACGATGTGAACCTAATAACATAGTCTTTGAAACCCTCAAACGCTATATGGTTTGAGAACTACAAGAGACATGGCCAAAGACCCAACAAAAAAATTGAAATAGATCCCAGAAAAATGATATTTAGATTAAAGCACTCACCTTAACTAATAGATATTACTCACCAATGATATATAGATGATAGTATGCCATGAGGTTTTCAAATCCTTTGATAAGTCGATTTTTAAAGGAATAAAGAGACTTAAAGCTCTTAACTATGATATTAATCAGCATATGTTAAATGAGTGTTGAATGAACTCGTCGCTGGGGCTACAATACATATATAGAGATACATATGAAATAAAAGGAATAATCAGACATTGGTCAGTCAAACAAAAGAAATAATATGGATTTTACTTCGCAGGCCATGACACACCTCATATCATGAAAGGCATGGATGAAAATCTGGTAATCATTTGATATCAAAGAGGACTATGCCACAAGGAGAAACTATTCATACCACGACATGCATAAGAAAATTGGCATTCCAAATTCTTCCTGAGAACCCCTTGCCCCATTAGGCATAATTCTTATGCTGTAATGAGCCTTCAAATTCCAGAATTGCATTTATTTCATTAACTACCTCCCTCCATACCTTGTGCTATATTTATGGCACCCTTTGATCATGATTTAACTCTTGAATAAGTCCATTCAATGCTTCATTAAGTTTTTTTGTCTTTGATCTCGTGATAGGTCCTTTTGAATTAATGTATGTCCATCTTTCTAACATTCCCCTTCTATTCAAAAAGATTTGAACTCTAATGGTCACCTGTATAATCCATAGGAGTATGATTAGAAACATTGAAAGAAATGATAACATCATACTCACTAGCAATATCTAACTTATAAGCATGGTCATTAATCCATTCAAACACTTGGAATGGTCCCTCTCCTCTAGGTTGCAACTTGAATCTTTGTTTTTTGGGGAATCGTTCCTTCCTCATATGTACCCAAATCCAATCATCAGGTTCAAAAATAAATCTTCATCATCCTTTATTGGATTTCGAAGCATATTCCTTGTTCTTCTTTTCAATACATTCATGAATGCTTTCATGTGGGTTCTTGATCATTTCAGCTTTCCTTTTACCATCTAAGTCAATTCTTTCTAAAATAGGAAAAGGTAACAAATCCATAGGAGTAAGTGGTTAAAAGCATAAACAATTTTAAATGGTGAATGGTGAGTGGTTGAATGCATACTCCTAGTAAAAGAAAACTCAACAAAAGGCAAACAATCCTCCATGTTTTTCAAATTCTTTTGTATCACGGCTCTTAGCAAAGTAGTTCTAATGACTACTTTTGTTTGAACATCAATTTAGGGATGACATGTAGTAGAAAATAATTGTTGAGTCCCTACTTAGCCCATAGAGTCTTCCAAGAGTAACTAAAAAATTTAACATCTCAATTAGACACAGTACTTTTTGGTACCCTATGTAGCCAAACAATCTCCTTAAAGAAGAACTATTTATATTAGTTGCATCATAGGTTTTATAAAATGCTATAAAGTGTTCCACTTTAGAAAACACATCTACAACTAAAGAAATGGATTATTTACCCTTTTTGACCTTGGCAGATCTAAAATGAAGTCCATAGAAAATCTATCTAGGATGCGTGAGGTACGGGTAAAGGTGTATCCATTCCTTGGGGTAAGACCTTGGACTTGGCTTGTTTACAAGTAATGCATCTAAAACATTATCCTTCTACTTCTTGCCTAATTTTTGGCCAATAAAAATGATCATGCAAATTTTCTTAAATATTTTGGACACAAAAGTGTCTCATTAATCCTCCCCCTTGAGCCTCCCTAACTAAAAGTTCATTCATAGAAAGATTTGGTATGCACAATTGATTTTATTTAAATAAGTACCCATCTTACTTGTAAATTATACCAAAATCATCCTTGTCACATGCTTTGTAAATAGCATAAGAATCCTCATCACTGGCATACAATTCCTTAGTATATTAAAATCCTTGCAACATAGTATTTAACGTGAAAATTAAAGCATATCTCTGATATAAAGCATCTATTGCTATGTTTTCTTTACCTCTATTGTATTTAATCACATAAGGGAATGTCTCAATGAATTCCATCCATTTGGCATATCTTCTATTCAACTTACCTTAACTCCCCAGGTGTTTAAATGATTCATGATCCATGTGAATGATGAATTCCTTTGGTCAAAGGTAGTACTCCCACATCTCAAGAGTCCTTACCAACGCATAGAGTTCATTGTCATATGTTAGGTAGTTAAGGGCTGTTCTACTACATTTCTCACTGAAATAGGCAATGGGCCTCTGTTCTTGCATCAAAATAGCTAATATAACTATACTTGAAGCATCATTCTCATCCTCAAATTTTTAGTAAAATCAGGTAAAGCTAAAATAGGTGCATAACCTTTTTTTATCATCTTAAGATCTTCTTCATGATCCTCGTCCCACTTAAATCTAGTAGTCTTTTTGAAAACCTCGGTTAAATTTATAGCTAGTATACTAAAATCTTTAACAAATCTATGGTAAAAACTAGCCAAACCATGAAAGCTTCTTACCTCGATAGTAGACTTAGGTATGGGCCATTCCCTATTAGCTTTCACCTTCTCTCTATCCACCTTTATACACTTATAACTAACAACATAACCAAGAAAAACTAATCTCTTCATACAAAAATATCACATTTTATATTAGCATACAATATTTTCTTTCTTAATACCTCTAGTACAAAATGTAAATGTGAGCTTCCCTTCTAAATTTTTACTACAAATAGAGAGAAAAACTAAAAATGGACTTACGAAATTTGGCTTACTTCAGTCTATATTTTTATTTGCTTGGTTCGTATAAGCATATCTTAATTCCATATAGAGTAAGAAAGTTTGGCATAGCACACACAGTGCATCTCATCAAAAATTTAGTTATATCCTTACATGAAAGCATTATGGATTGATAGCCTTGTGGATATTTTAGTCGAATATTTTGGTTAATCTCCTGCTCTACCTCTTGTTTCTTCCACTATTTTCTCTACCACATTTTTCTTAAAGGACATAGAGTTACCTTCCATTGAGATTATATTAGTAATTTATTATCTCTTCCCATTCTTCGGTTTCCTTCTTTTCTTGTTATCCCTTTTGAGTTTAAAATTTCATGGATATGCATCAATTTCAAGATTTTTCTCAAGGTGTTATGGTTTCTTATCATCCTAATGTACCTCCTATTCTTGATTCGCCCATTTCTTCAGCCTCAATCAGACCTTGCTCAATTGGATCCAAAGGTCCTCTCCATTCTAGTACTTCTTTTATTAGCTGTTGTTCTCTATGCTTTCTTTGTTTGGTAGAGATGAACAAAACACTCCTTTTGAGCCCGACCATTCCTTTTGAACAATTAGCTGCCAATGTTCTTAATCCTCAATCTACTTCACCAAGATAGTCTTCTTGCTATGGTTTTCTTGGGAGTGTTGATGCAAAAGAGGGAAATAAAGTGTTAAACTTTTTTTATTTTATTTGTTTCTTTAGTTTGTTTCAACTCTGTCTTTAAAAGTTCATAAAATATTGTTTACTTAATGAGACTAAGTTTGTTATGTTTCTTACTCTCTATTCGTCTTTCCTCGCATGTTTTGTGCAATTTATATTACTTCCCTATTTCTATATTGCTTGTTTTTTTACTGTGTATAGATGCTTCTATTTTGGGAATATCGATATATATCTATATATATCTTTTTTATACTAGGCTTATTTGTAGGAGATAACATGATATATATATATATATAAACTTAAAAGCTCAAAAGGGGTATACTTGGATAAAACATGTAAAGTTGGATAGAAAGGCTCAAACGATCCAAAGATGGCCTAAATCATTTCCTTAGTTAATTGTTGTCTAGGATTTCGCCTCGAGAGAAAATCAAACAAATTCTAATAACTATGACACCAAAGAACATTAATATAATTTCATATTCATATAAACTTTCTCTAAATTAGCATAACAACTCAATGATCAAGACTAGTGCTCATAAATAGACATTCTTGTAAAAATGAAATTTACTCAAAAATTACACACAAACTTAGACAATATTCAAATTTTTCAATGAGCTATGCATTAGTTCAACCGAAGAAAAGAGAAAATAGATCACCATGAAAAGCATAATATATTCTCATGTCCCAATCAACCAACCAAACAAAGCTACATAAGCAACAATACCAAGCAAATAATTCAAATAAGTTCAATCTCTCCACCACCCCCAAACTTAATATGCACATTGACCTTGATGTGTGCAAATTAAAGAATGAAGATAGGTTAAAAAAAACTTCCCTGGTTTTGGTTAACATAGCTTTACTTCCTCTAATATACTCCTACCAAAACAAAATAATAAAATAAAGAAATATTCAAACTAATACATGTTCAACTAAGTAAAATAAATAGAAAACTAAAACACATGGGTTGCCTCCCAAGAAGCGCTTGATTTAGAGTCATCAGCTTGACTTTGTATTTCTCTGTTTTTAAGGAGGTTTAGATCTTGTGAGTCAAATACAAAATTCCAATTTACTCGAAAATCTGAAAAATAATTATGATAAAGTAACAATAAGCATAAAAAAATTTGAACTAAAATCAGATTGATTGGTATTAATATCAACAAAATAGTACACAAATCCCCAGCAACCGGGCCAAAAACTTGTTGGGCTCTTTAAGAGAACATGAACGTGCAAGTATACACGGTCACAAGTAATAAATGTTAAGTAAGATATCATTCCCACGGAGATTTGTTACTAATATTTGTTAAGTACTAAAGTTATTTCAATCTAATTTTATCCAAACAATCCAAAGTTTGATAGAGTTAACTAAACTGATTTTTGATAACAATATATAAGAAAATTCTACGATTGTAGTTTCACCAAATTAATCCACTTGAATCATATTATTTTCTCTTGATTTATGTTCTCTCATTTAATTTGTCAACCAAGAACTCCTAATTTATCCATATGTCTCTTCTGATAAAAAATAGACACATCTAGCTAAAATAATTCACTATATTCCTATGAGAATTAAATTTACCAAGATTCATTAAGTTCAAAGTTCTCAAAGAGCTACACGTAAAATAAAAGTATATTCCTATCCCTTATATATATATGTTATTTTATCCACGAGCAAAACACAAAAAATATTTTTTCAAGTTTATTTAAGTGTCACAGATCAATTGATTAATTTTCTAACAATCAAAAGCATTAAGCACAAGTAGAATAAACAAATTAAATATCTCATAAATCATTCAAAAATAATTAATCCAAGCTTCATAATGTAAGTTACATGGCAACCATAGAACAATTAAATTAGTTCATAGAAAATATTGAAATTACAATACGAAAATATTCACACAGTTAAGGAACATTAAATGAAGAACAACAAAAAGGATTATAAGTATTTGCTCTCTACGTTCTCTATTTTTCTTCCTTACCAGAACCACAACAAAAGCCAAAAATGGCTTCTGCGTGTTCTCCCCTCCTCCCCCCCATCTCTATATCATAATAATCCAATATTTATGTCTTCTATTCTCTCAAAAAAGAATGCATCACAAAATATTCTTTAAAACACGTGTGTAGAAGTGGGAGACAAAGCATGAAAAAGAGCTGAAAAATGTGTGCAATCTTCTGAATTCTTTATACAATACGTATGAAACGTGGCGAGCTCTAATTCGCTGGAAGAATAACAAGACATGGCAGCTTCATATTGGGTGGGATGTGAGGGCGTACGCAGATCAGGTGGACCGTGTCGCACGAGAAATCTGCTCATTAGATTATGCGGAACAACTGGAATCAACTCGTAACTCTCTCGCATGGGGTGTGGGAAGCACACATGATCTAGACCGTTTGTGGTTTGATCTGATGGTGTGTGACAGAGGATTCGTCTCAGGGAAAATCAGTTGCGCAGACAAGTAGGCCCTACTCTGCACGCCGAACTGTGAGACAGGTGAACCCCACCTCTACACGTCGAACGGTGCAAAGAGCTATGGGAATCTCATCCACTCTCCCACCCTACATTTGTATCTCACACTCCTGATCATTACCATTAATTGTCTGATCTGACGGTGCGTGAGGTGCGTTGAACAATGCGTGCGTGGTACTCCTCTGTGCAGAAAAAACAAAAGTTTTGTTAATTGCATTTAAGCCCTCTTTATTAATTCAAATTAAATTTTCAAATTTTTTTATTTGCAATTAAGCCCTCTTTTAATTCAAATTAAATTTTCAACTTTTGTTATTTGCAATTAAGTCTTTTTTCAATTCAAATTCTTTAATTTTCTCTAAAAATATATTCCTTAAAAACCTAACAGTAAATATTAATTTAAGAACTTAAAATTAACTAAAAACATTAAGAACATAGTAATTATAATTAATAAAATGGACAAAATAACTCTAAAACATAGAGTTATCAGTGATATATTGCATAATCTATGTATGCTTGCTTTGACTTTCCTTGTCAAAAAGGGGGAGAAGTGTGCACAAGTGCTTGATTGTTAACATGTTATTTATTGCATGGGGTGGTGAGTATACTCTACACTACATTATTGCATTATCATTATTTGATATGCATACACTTAGGGAGAGTGTTTCATATGTTCAGGGGGAGTTGCATATTTTTGCTGCATGTAGATTGTGTAGTTTGCACATTTGTGTTGCATATAGATAGTGTTTTTTTGTGCTACATGTTAACTATACTTAGACTATTGGAGTGTACCTATGTAGGGGTAAAACGATAGTATTTGCATAGACTACACTTTTTGTTTTGCATAATACATTTATAGGTATGTATTTGTTTCATATGTGTAAGTTACAGGTGTAGAGTGAAGTATTCTGCTTCAAGTGTGTTGTGTGTAGTGGTACTAAGTTCCTTGTGACAGAGGATTGGATGAGTTGATTCATGAAGTCGGATGGAGCACTAAAGATGGATGCACTTGGAGTATTTATTGAATCTGTATATATATTTAGATAAATATTTATTGAATTTGTATCTATGTTTATTTTTTTTAGATTATATAAACATATATACAGATTAATTAAATATAATCTAATAACATAAAAATAAACATAGATTCAATAAACATTCATGCAAATTTTATCTTTTATAAATAGTGGAGTATTTATGGATATAATAACTAAGTTAATTATGCTTGCTCGTATTATCTAGGTTATTAAAGATATGAATTGATATTTATTGATTCTCCCTTTTTTGTATGAATACCACCTTTGGTGGGGTTAGATATTCTTTGTTAACTAAACAAATCAATTAACACCTATGGGTGGGGTTGATAACTAATTTGGTTAATTAAATTAATTCCTTTTTCTAAGAGATTGAAAATGAACCATTTAAATGACACCTTTGGTGGGGTTAGACAATTTAAACTTTATTCAAGGTGTCCAAATTAAACCTAAGAATTTAGTTATCCGAGTACTAACTTTCAAGTTTTAAAACCACTACCGAAAACATGTCGTCAATACATTTTCAGATAATAATTCTTATAAAAACTTTTGAAATAGAGCTTCACTCTAACTACCTGCGATTGTACCATCAAATAAAAGAGCACTACTCTAAATCGAATCGATAACTAAACCTTAAAATCTAATTTTCGTATTTAAGTTTGTAATGAAAAATAATATATTTCTCTCTAACATTCTTAATATAAAATCTTGAATAAAAATAAAATCAATTCATTTTAGAGATTTTTACCTATTTAATATTTCGCAAGCATAACAACGTTATTATTATATCATGTTTACAAACAACTACGCTTAAATTTAATCACAGACAAATTAAATATAACATGTAAGAATAAAGCATAAAAAATAACTACAAAGAAAATAAAATCCTTACAGTACTTCGATGCCATTCCCGTTGCTAGAAAAACTCCAAGCGGAATTTGCACTCCCATTTATTGAATCAAAAAGCTAAAATATTACAAAAACATAACTAGTTCTTCCCAAAAAGGGAAGAACTCTAAAACTAAGAGAAACTAGCTAAAACATAAGAAAAACTAGCTAAAACATAAGAAAAACTAAAAAAACTAAAAACTAAGAAATGAGAGAAAGAAAGAAGAGAGAAGTGTGGTTTTGAGGTGTGTTTTGAAGTGAATGGAAGGGGGGTATTTATAGGTGAGGATGGAGAGAAAAAATGAATAAAAAAATGTTAAAAAATTAAAAAAAGTGTAATGGACATGCTGAGGTCATCAATGACGGCAGCATGGCGTCACGAGGCTCTTGCACGTGAAAAATGGGGTGAAAACGCGTTGGGCGCGCGGAGGGGCGGGCTACGGCTGTACGCCTTGGGGGCAATCTTCTTGTAGCGTGAACGATAACCCGCCTTCTTCTTGCGCGCGCAGCGATAACCTCGCGCGATCTTTGCGCGCATGAAACAATACCGCCAGCGGTTGGGCGTATGGCGCGTTTTCTCCGTTTTGACATTTTTGACATTTTTGACCAATTTTGTCCAATTTTTCCATATTTTTCGACCTTTACGCATTTATTTATTAATATTTTTGTGATGTATTGCTTCCAGTATTCCTCTTTGAGTATTTAAGTTGCATTTTTAAGCCAAAATACCTGAAAAACAATAAAAATACCCGTGATTCCGAAAAAGACAAATTTATATAAATATATGATAAAACATATAAATATATATATATTTTTAATCAATTAATGTGTATAAAATCATGGTTATTTTAGTGCTTTTTGAGCACTCATCAATATGCATACACTTAGGGAGAGTGTTTCATATGTTCAGGGGGAGTTGCATATTTTTGCTGCATGTAGATTGTGTAGTTTGCACATTTGTGTTGCATATAGATAGTGTTTTTTGTGCTACATGTTAACTATACTTAGACTATTGGAGTGTACCTATGTAGGGGTAAAACGATAGTATTTGCATAGACTACACTTTTTGTTTTGCATAATACATTTATAGGTATGTATTTGTTTCATATGTGTAAGTTACAGGTGTAGAGTGAAGTATTCTGCTTCAAGTGTGTTGTGTGTAGTGGTACTAAGTTCCTCTGTGACAAAGGATTGGATGAGTTGATTCATGAAGTCGGATGGAGCACTAAAGATGGATGCACTTGGAGTAGGTGTGTATTTTTGTGTTTTGGTATGTGTCGTTATGTTGTTCATGGGAACAAAACTTTAGCACATCTTCATGATTCATCTCATGTTTAATAAGTTTATATATTTAGCTATGCAGATTTTTGAGATAGAAAGCCAAAGGGGGAAAATGTAAGTCTCATTCTACATATCAGTAATACACATACGTATATAGTTAGGAATACTTTTTATGTGAGCACGTTTACACACACCACATGGTTGGTTTTTGTAGTGTGCATGCTAGGTGAAGTATTGGTTTTGGTGAGTGAGCTGATGTTGTCTCTTGTGTTTTTGGTTCATTTCGAGTGCGAATATTTATGGAAAGAAAAAATGTAATTTTTTAACACCTTGCCACCACCCTTGGTGAGGTGGTTGGCTAGGTGAAAATTTTGAGTTCTATAAATATCCCCCACCTATTTCTTCTTATTTGGTATCCGAAAATTGTAGCAGAGCTCTATCAAGTTTACATCTCATTTTTTTAGGATTCCTAATACCTCAAGTGTTGTTTGGTGTTAGTGATTTTGTGAACAAAATTGTGCTTATGAGTTGTGAGTACTTAATACGGTGTTAATGAGTGGTTTATGCATGAGCAGTATGTTGGCTAGTAGTTGCCTTATGCAACTTTTCTTATATGGGGAGACTATGTGGTTGTGAGCCATATGTCGGCTGGTGATTGCATTTGTACAATATTTTCTTACGTTACACATTACTAGCCTTTGGTTACTAATCACACCACTTTGGGTGGTGTTGGCTTTGGAGGAGAGCCAAGTTCGTTGGCCGAATTAAGTCATTATGAAAGAAGCAAGCAAGAATAGCAATAGGCAATTAGGACAAAAGTGCCAACTGATAGAGGTAATAGTGATTTTATTTATTTTAAAGTTATAACTAATTTATTGTTTAGTGAATTGTTTACTCTTGAGTATTTACCTTAAGAAAATTGAGGTTGTTACCACATAGATAGGGTTTTATGTAGGTTTATCTCATTATATCTATTGTTATGCATGATCTGCTATTGCATTAGTATAATCTAACTTTGTATTGTGTATGTTCCATCATACCAAATTTAGACTCTAATTAGAAAGCTTATTTGTTTCGCTTAGTTACATGTTTTCTTTCCTTTCCTTATAGCTTGTCTATAACTTTCTAATTATTACTTCTATTTTTTGATCATGTATTTTTGGTATGAGTCTCTAAGAAGTCTATATCTCCTTACCCATGTAATATACTAGGTGTTCGACTCTTTATTATGGTTTGTTATGTAATGTATAATTGTATGATATGAAAGTATAGTCATCATTTACGAAATATCTTTTCAATATATGAGGTCTTGAAAAGATTAGAAATCTCTTATAGCTTTTTAGTATGTATGTTTTGTATGCTTTGCGATGTTTGCTATGTTTATGCATGTTGCTAGCTTGGACAAAAATCTGTAAGACACACTATCACTAGTGTGTTTACTACAGTTTGTTCTTTCTTACTGCAATCTGTGTTTGTTATGTGTTGAGTTGAAAATGTTGTTTTGTATTTTTGCTGTCTTAATTACTCAATTCACGTAGTAAGACTTGCTTGGTCAACTGATATAGAGTTCACCAAAAGATTTCATAGATTGTCATTTTCATACCTTATCTACGTCTCAGTTATCTATTTGAGTCGGAAGAACAATTGATCTTCGAGTAATTATTTCTACGTATAAAGATCTTGATAACTTTAAAAATTAGACTTTGTTAATTAGATTTCTAATTTCTTTCACTTTCGCGAAAACATTTCTATAAATAGTAAATTAAGACTTATGATTTTTATATGTACAAATATAAAAAGAAATTACTACACATAAAATTTATTAAAAACACCAAAATTTTCTTAATTATTTAGGTTTTTGAAAGAAAAAAAAGCATTAACAAATAATTTATAGATAATTTTTAATTTTTTTCTCAAAAATTACGTAGTATAAATACAATAGTAATTATTTTTACAAAATAATCAATAATCATAAAATTAATTATTTAAAAGTATCGATACTAACAATTAAAATTACCACAATAATATTTCATTAACGAAAACTTTATTCAAAAATAGTAAAACTAAAATATAATTAATACTAAGAATAAAATATAGATTTATTCTAATAAATCATAATCCTTATTTAATCATAAATCATAAATACACAATGTAAATAGTATTGGATTTTACTATTCACCAAAGACAATGAAACTTACTAGTAAATAATTTTTACTACAATTTAGTGAAATATTATTCATTATTCCAAGGTGAGGTAATGTTTATCACCCAAGACATAGCTCTTCTAAGGACATTTGTGCCACTCTAAAAAGGAAATGCATTAAACTTGAATTAAAATACCACGTCATTATTTACTTTAAAGCAATGGATAATTTATCTTTATTGATCTCTTATTTACTACTACATTGAAATAATCCCCTACAAAACAATGATTAAAATAACAATAATATCATATGCATCAAATTGTTATAAACCATTAGATGTTATATTAGAGAGATTAAAGTAATTATAGTAATTATGAGATTATTTATAAAATCCAAAATGCACGCATCATGTAGAAATGAAAACTATCCTTAAAACAAACTCATACATCATGTTGAAAATAAGAAAACAGGAAACAAGCATTCCTCAAATCCTTCTTACCCACAAATTAATTGATCCCAACAACAAAGTGACCAACATCTTCACGTAGCTGTATCAACAAAAAAAACACTACCAATATGACAAGATTATCAAAACAAAACACGATGAAAACTAATGTCAGTCCTACAAATACTGAAGTCAGCTTCGGTCTAGGGGACAGACTTTTCTAGGGGCACTCGACTAAACATAAAGAATAGAATTCCAAAAAAAAAAAATCATTTTGCAAGATAGTGAGATGTTCGGGGGAGATAACTCTAATAGGCCCGATTTGATCCAAGGCAATGGCTCCCTGCAGATCTGTTAAAACATTCATGTACGAGTGCTTTAGTGATCATGACTTCTGCAGAACACATTTCTCATACAGAGCAAGGATGTCTTTTTTGTTGGGATTCCTCAACTCGAGTAGCTCAGCACCAAAATTATGTTTTGTGAGTTCTTGCTTTAGTTTCTGCACCGTGAACTTTGTATAATCTTCCTGATTAGTTTGTGTACTAGCATTGTCATCATCACCCCTGAATTCAGAACCACCAACTTCTGGTGGTGTGAATTTATGAGGGCTTGTTGTGCTTCTGGACCTCTTATTTCCTCTTGGAGTTCTGTCAACATCCATGTCTTGAACAGATTCTACACCCATCTCATAGCCATCTACCCTAAAACGTTTTCCACGCGAAGTTGTCTTGAGCTTACTGTCCAATGCTGTTTCATTTAGACGAACTGATGTCAATTCTTGTTGAAGTGAATCAAGTTTTGCCTGTGCAGCTTGGAGCTGAAGTGACAAAGCTTCTGCCCTGTTGTTCGCTTCAGCATGCGCTGCACGCTCAGAGTCCAGGAGATTTTGAAGGACTTTAACTGTACTGGCTCGCTGCTCATTGTTTGATTGCAACAGTGATTCTATTTCTTTCTCCCTTTCTTCAACTCTTGCCTCTAGTATAGCAACCTTTGAATGAGCTTCCATCTCTGATACTCGTATTCTCTCTGATTCTTCTGCCATGTCTCGTTTCTCTCTTTGTAATTTATCTATATGCCTCTCAGCCCTCTCAAGTTGAGCCAATCTTTCTATTGCCAATCTTTGCATCTCACTTTTTTCTTTTTGAGCAGTATCTGATTGAGCACGAACTCTATCTGCAATTTCAATTGCCCTATTAGCTTCTTTCTCAGCAATTTTACACCTCTCCTGGAGTTCCTCAAACCTTTCACTCTCAGAATGGTATTTTTGCTCCAGATAAATCTTCTCCTGTTCCATCATCTTCTTCTGTTGGTCAAATGAGTGTGCCTTAGCATTTGCACTTTCTAACTTCTCATTCAACTCTTTAATTTCAAGTTTCATAGATGATATTTGAGCATCATAACTATCCACTTTTGACTGGGCGGCCTGCAAAATATTTCACAGGGGCCGTGCAAAGTTAATTCATAACATACAAAGATAAGCACAGAAAAGACAGCAGAAAGTGAAAGGAAATGAATAAAAAAGTGAACTATATAAGAGGCTCTAATTGGAATCTGGATGATTTCCTTTTCTCTTGGTGATTTCTTTTTCTCCTCCTTGAAACTTAAGGCATTAAGAGGGTAAACTATAACCAAAGCCTCCATGTGACTGCAAAAAATGATATTACATCTCACCACCCCACATCCACCTTCATCCCGTCTCGCTCCAATATTCAATTCGTGTATATATGCACAAGGAATGATGCCAATCATAACAATAATTAGAACAAGCTCACCTTCAACTCTAACCTTGAAGTAGTCACGCATTGATCAGCATGTTTGAGCTTGGCTGTCTTATCTTTTATTTCTTCTTCCTGCATGTTGATTGAAGTATAAAGACAACATAAAATGGGTATTTCTTGAGTGCAAATGTCAGCCGGTACATTGTATGTATGTGAGTGGGAAAGAGAGGGGAAGAGAGATCACCTTATCTACCAAACTGTTAGCAAATTCTTCCCTAAGAGCATCTTCTCTCTTTTGTGTTTCCTTAGATGTACGTTCTTGAACACTTGCAGCCTTCTCCAAAGCAACTTTTGCCTCCCTGAATGCAATTTCATACTTCCGTTTCCACTCCTCTGCCTCCTCTTGGGCAGACTGAGCTTGCTCACGGGCAGCAGCCAACCTTGCTTCTGCAGCACTGGTGCGAGACTTGAGAACAGCAATTTCAGAACTAGCTTGCTCTTCCCCAGCTCTCTGACTTGCCAGAAGATGTTCATATTTTCGTTTCCATTCTGAAGATTCTTGTTTTGCAGAATCCAATGTTTTCAATAAGCTAGAACATCTCTCACTCAGTGAGCTGCAATTACCCTGCAAATTTGTTATGCGGTTCATATAGTCATCAGCTAGTTTCTTCTTGTCACCAATGGTATCCTCATAACGCTTCAGGTACTCAGACTTGGACTTTTCACTAGCTTCAAGCTGCTTGTTAATTAACCCTAATTTATCTTCAATAGAGCGGCATTTCAACGTCAAGGCATTCTTCTCTGAGCCAACTTGATCAATTAGTCTTCTCACGAGATCACAAATTGGACCTTCCAAACTGGGAATTTGGTTGCATTGAAAGAAGAGTTAAGATAAAAGCCGCTATGGAGACAACATAAAGCAAAGGGGCAATAAAAAAAATAAAGTAGGAGACAACAGAATAACAACCTCTTCTCTAGGAACAATGCTAGCTTCTGCCACTTTCCAGGACCATGACACGATGCTTCATATTCACATATAAGATTATCAAGGGCCTGAAAGCAAGTTATGGGTCAAGACCCAAAAAACATGAGCAAAAGATAATCACAGCCTGATCCTACACAAATGAAGCATAGCATTTTCCAGAAGAGAGAGATAAAACAGGGGTATCTCAGCACAAGAAAAACTAAAGAAAGCTTCCTTGTGCGGCTTCCTCTTCTGACTCTGTAATGTGCAAATACTGTAGAAGATTATTTTAAGTATCGAGACATTTTTCTCAGAGGCAAGGTGTTAGGGCATGTAAAGCCTATATGGTCCCATGCTTGTCTGCAACTAAGTGTAGGGGTATTTTTGTAATTGACAAATTATATATTTTTGTATTTTTCAACCTTTATGTCTCCTCATGTAAATTGATGTTTTCTTAGAAATTGAGGAAATGGCAAAGAGTTCTATAGGAGGAACTAGTAAAGTAACCCATGAAGAGGTCATGATAATGGAGGTGTCAAACATAACCATGTACCCCTTTGCCCACATGATAATGGAGGTGTCAAACATAACCATGTACCCCTTTGCCCACATCAACGAGAACATGTAGATGAATTTCTTATGAGAGGAAAGGGCATACTGAAGAACCAACAACGTTTTGATTCATACGATTAACAACTAACTAAGTGAGTCAAAAAACTTATCAAAACTTGTATATGAAGTAAGCATTAGAGAGGTGCAATTGAAGAAATTGACCTCCGGGGTCTTGTGACTACTGTTGTAAGTTTAAAAGCTAGAATTATTGCCCTTGAGAGAAATAAGGGAGGAGAATCACCATTGACCTCTAAATCTAGTGCGTCGTCAATTAATGACCGTGCAAAAAGTGTGTTGAATGCAATACAAAGTTTTGGGGGGGGGGGGGGGAGGGGGGAGACTCAAAGATGATATGCGTGCGATAATTGACGTAATCAAGATGGAGTTAGGATAAATGAACACCAAGCTCAATGTCACTTATTGAGTTGTTGCCAACCAACCAATTAAGCCCGATAGTGCGAGGTATGAAAGAGTCAAGGTGTCAAGGTATGAAAGACTCTTGCTCTGCTTGAAATTTTCATCTTTGACATGGAGCAATACTTTCGGTCAGTAGAAACTGATTCAAAGGATGCAAAAGTCAACACTATCATGTACCTAATTGGCAATGCCAAGTTGTGGTGGAGGACAAAGTGATGAGATTAAGAAAGGACGGTATCAGACTAACTCTTCGAAAAATTTGAGAGGAAAGTTGAGGCCTAAAAATGTTGAATACATGGTTCGGAATTAAGTTATTCAACCTCAAGCAGGTTGGGCAAGTGAGAGATTACGTAAAACAGTTCTCGACGTTGATATTGGACATTCAAGAGATGTCAGGGAAAGATAAGAGGTTTTTCTTTTTGGAAGGATTGAGGCAATGGGCAAGGACCAAATTGCAGAGACAAAGGCTTTAAGACCTTGCATAAGCCAAGCTATTACAGAACACTTGACAAATATACTACTGAGCTTAGTCAGAACAAGAAGACTCCACCAACTTCCAATGGGATCAAGAAGTTCTCAAAGTCAAACAATGGAAAAAGTGGGGGAGTAGTGTTCAAGAAGCCCCAAAATGGGAAAGATAGTCCTCATCACAAAACTTCAACAATCAAGGTTGGAAGGCAAAGCCCTTGTTAGGTTGCTTTCTATGCAATGGGCCTCATAGTGTAGCTGATTGCCTAAACTGTAACCAATTGTCTACACCACAAGCTGCCTTGAGTGTAAAAGGCCAAGGAGATGAAGAAGAGACAAAAGGCAAGAGGAGGATAATGGGCATATGGGTGCGATGCATTTTTTAGGAGCCTTGAAAAATCAAATGGAAAACCCAAAGAAGGTCATTGGTAAAGGACTAAAGGACTTTTGTTAGAGGGTACTCTAAATGGAAATATTGCAAAGACCACAATGTAGATTCAAGAGCCACCCATGACTTCATTACAGTATGTGAAGCCAAGAAGCCAAGAGACTAGGGTTAAAGTTGGAAAAAAACGTAGGCAAAATGAAGGCAAAATGAAGGCCCGTCAACTCTTAAGCCAGGGCCACTACAGGGTTGGCTAAACAAGTAAAGATTAAACATTAAACTTGGAGAATGGGAGAGACGTCCTGACTTTATGGATGACGTTGAGAATGGAATTCATGATGGTATAAAAAGTCATTTTTGTACCAACTACAAAAATTAAATTATGGGGATAGACCAAATGTTGCGCAAAAAAAAATGCAACCACTGGAGAAACCAAGGTTCTTATCAGCTTTATAGTTTAAGGGTTTGAAGAAGGGTGATCCCTCAATCGTGGAAATCCCTGTACCACACGAGAAAGGGAAAGATGAGAAAGAAGTTCCTTTTTAGATTGTGCAATTGCTGAAGTCCAATGAAGATATCATGTTTGATATGCTTCCAAAGACACTCCCCCCAAAGAGATACAAACCACCAAATTGAACTCCTACCAAGAGCCAAACTACCTGCAAAGACACCCTATAGAATATCACCACCGAAGCTCTCAGAGCATCGGAAACATTGAATGATTTACTGGAGGCAAACTTCATTTGGACGTCAAAAGCCCAATACGGTGAGCCAATGCTATTTTAAAGAAAGCGAGATAAGAGTTTGAGATTGTGTTGATTATTGAGCTCTCAACAAAGTGATGGTGCAGAACACTTATTCCTTTCAAATATTCCTTTGATGGCTGATTTGTTTGATTAACTTAGTGGAGTTAAATATTTCAACAAGTTGATATAAGGTTGGGGTACTACCAAGTCAAAATAGCCGAAAGGATGAGCCGAAGACATGTGTTACTAGATATAGAGTGTTTAAGTTCCCGGTGATGCCTTTTGGGTTTACCAATGCTACAACCACGTTTTGCACACTAATGAACAAAGTTGTCCTTGAATATCTCGACAAATTTGTGGTGGTCTATCTTAATGATATTGTGGTGTACAAATCCAATCTTGAAGATCATATAAAGAGCATTTATGATTGGTTTTTCGAAAGTTGAGGAATCATCAATCGCATGTGAAAAAGAAGTGCTCCTTCGCTCAAAAGACAATAAAGTTCCTTGGCTACATCATTGAATGTGGTCATGTGCACATGGACATGAGGTCCATCCAAGAGTAGGAGCCCACCATTGTGAAGGAATTAAGGTCATTTCTTGCGTTGACCAATTATTATATAAGATCTGTAGAGGCTTACTCCAATAAAACTACACCCTTGACAGAGCTGTTGAAGAAGAGTGTCATTTGGACATGGAACAACCAATGTTAGAAATCCTTTGACGATAAAAAGGAGGTGATCATAAATGATCCAATTCTTGCCCGACTGGACATGAACAAGCCATTTAAAGTGCAACGGATGCCTCTAACTTTGCTTTAAGAGGGTTCTTGCTTCAAGAAGGACATTTGGTAGCCTATAAGTCATTAGTTGTCAAATGCAAAGAGGACATATACGACTCAAGAAAAGGAGTTACTAGCAGTCATTCATTGCTTGTAGGCAGAGAAATTATGTATTGGGGTCAAAGTTTATGGTTAACACAAATAACTAGGATGTGAGTCAATTCTTGTCTCGTCCAAAGTTGACCACAAAGTTTGTTTTCCACTTTGAGCACAAGGCTGATCGCACCAACCAAGTAGCAGGTGATTTGAGTAGCAACACGAAGCTTGCGACCGTAAGGATGCTAGCAATAATGACAGGAAGCTATATAGCTACAATAATAGAGTGCATCAAAGAAAATCTGTATAAGGACCCGATAGTGCAACCAATCCTCAAGTTGGTATGCGAAGGGAAACACTCCAATTTTGGGAGGATCGTTTACTCATGCATAAGAAGAACAAATTATTTGTTCCAAGAACAAGGTACTTAAGGACACTTATGAGGAGGTGTCACGACACCATGTGGACGGGTCATCCGAGTTGGCAAAAACCATACGCCCAGGTGAAGTAGGAGTATTATTGGCCTCAAATGCATGAGAATATGATCCAGTAGACAAAGACCTATCTCATCTATCAATAAGATGAAGTTGAGAAGCAAAAGACAATAGGGTTGTTGGAATTCTTGCCAGTTCTGACAAGACCATAGAAGGGTGTCTCAATGGACTACATCAACAATTGTCCTAAGGTAAAAAATCTAACAAGAGTTTTAGTTGTGGTTGACAGGTTTCCAAAGCATGCAACATTCATTCCTGCAGAATGGTGTTGCTCAACAAAAAAGACGACTCCTTGTTTTTCAAGTTCATTATCAAATATTGCGGTGATCCCCAAAACATCGTGAGCAATTGAGACACCAGGTTTACAAGGATCACTTGGTCAAAACTCTTTAAGCTTCTCGACTCACAACTTAACACCTCTTTAAGCTACCACCCGCAATCAGATAGACAGACAGAAATTCAATGGAATACTAAAGGAGTATCTACAAAACTTTGTGACAGCAAACCAGAAGAATTGGCCACGGTTGCTCGACATAACCCAATTTTGTTTCAATGCTCAAAAGATCTCTTCCATCAATAAGAGCGCTTTTGAGATTGTCAATGGACAATAGGCACTATTTACCCCGATCCAGTGTATAGGCCTTATACTAGAAAGAATCCTCGAGCTTTTAATTTCATAAGAGTGGTAAAGTAATGTTAAGACTGCTCGTGCCTACTTGGAGAATGCTTCTAAGATAATGAAGAAGTGGACAGACACTCGTATAAAGTTGCAGTTTCAAGTGCTAGATCTTGTAACGGTGAAGTTGTTACCTAAACAGATTCGGTCTCCACGAACAAGGGATAGAAGACCTATAAGAAGATATGAAGGTTCAATTCTTATTTTTGCTAAGATAGAAAGAGCTTCTTACAAGATCATAACCCCTGGTTGGATGAAGGTGCTCCTTGTGTTTCATGTTAGCAACTTGAAGCCCTACCATCTAGAAGTCAAAGATGAAAAGTGCAATCAACCAACCAGAGCAAGAGTCGACACCAGACTACAGACAACCGAAGAGCCAAAGGAGATTTTAGCAGAACAGGTCATGAAGGTGGGTTGTTCATAATGACAAGATTACTTAGTAAAGGTGGAAGAACTTAGGAGTCGAAGAACCCAACTTGGAGCAGACAGAGCACTTGGAGCAATTCAAGTAGATAATTGAGGACTTCAAAGCCAACCAAGTTGTCGACGACAACGACAGCTCAAGTGGGGGAGAATGTTAGGATTTGCATGCAAATTCCACATGTGTACTTGTCCAAAGTCATTAATAAAACCTACGGCCGCATGACAAATAATTTATTTTTGTATTTCCAAATCTAATGTCGCCTCAAACAAAGTGATGTATAATTAGAAATTTGAGAAAATGACACTAAAAGCTCTATAGAAGGAGGTGGTAAAGTGATTCATGAAGTGGTCGTGCCATCAGAGGTGTTGGGCATAACCATGTACTCCCAAACCTACACCAATGAGAACAAGTAGATGACTTTTACATACAATCCTTGTGCCATGATCTTTGATTTATGCTTGCTATTTACTTTCTTGGTTGCCTCGGTGTTCTTCATTGCCTCAATTGTTACTTGTCGTGTTTGTATGCTTTCAATGTACACTTCTTGTGTTGTCGTGTCACAACTAAATGATTGACTTATGATTACCCCCTTGTTTACTTTGTGTACACAAGGTCCAACAACCAAGATCACATGTACTAGCCATGCTGATTTGTCTCCTTGCATGTTTAACAAGTGTTGAACGATTTGAGTGTAACTACGCAAATCGTTACACAAGGCGTACACCTCAAGGCAGTCCGAAACATAAACCTCAAAGTTGAAGTTTTAAAGAAATCTTAAAGACTAATAACAATTAATGTGCATATGCAATACATAGTAGTGAAGTAGATATGTGAGAACACGGGCCTACAAATGAAATGTAATAAAGAATTTAGGGGCAAATAAGCCTTAGATGAAGCCAAATATTTAAAGCTAACGAGAGTTTGAGCCTATAAATGAAATGTAATAAAGAATTTAGGGGTAAATAAGCCTTAGATGAAGCCAAATATTTAAAGCTAACGAGAGTCTGATACTTAACATGTCCAGAATACAACTAAAATAGATGTTACCCAACCAAAGACATACAAAAGCTTTTTGTGAAGGATGGGTTCAACAAAATTAATTAACACAAGATAGGGCAACCATCTTGCTACGTACAAGCTCCTCTAGTAGTTGTTCTCCGATTAAAGATAAAGCAAGTATGCAAGTTATTTCTGGTTTACAAACTCCATGAAGTACAAAGAAACTCATTTACACTTCAAGCACCAATACTTCTTTCATAACTAAATATTATTATGGCATTTGTCCGATATAGAATTGCATTACTAGTATTACTACTTACAAAAATTACTTCCAACAGCTAGAATGAATCTTCTTGAAGAATTTTGAGTACTGTTAGAGATATTAGTTGTGTATTAAGTGTCTATCACTAGTTGAATATATTAGTTGTGTATTAGGTGTATATCATCTAAGAGTGTCCCTAACTTTGTATATAAATTTATAGTATCTTTGAATGGAAATTAAGGAGTGAATTCTGAGTTTTACATAGTATCAGAGCATTTGGGTTACAAAATTGGGAATTTTTTTTTTCCGTTTAAATTAGGGTCTGATTTTGGGTAAACACAAATTAAAATTTAGTACATTTTTGAGTTCCAACTCGGAACATCCTTTTGGAGTGCAAATTTATTCTCACCGTTAGCACGAGGGAGGAAGCCGGCGGAGAACCCGGTCAAACCCCAGTCCGATCACCGGACGAACCCGAGTGAGCCACGCGTGCCACGTAACTTTCTGCCATCTTTCCACGCGGCCGGCGCGTGACAAACGCATCACGCAGCAATCTTACTCCCAATCGGCTCGTGTTTACTCTGCAGCGTTCCTGCGCCATCTGTGGTGGTTTGGCACTCATCGCTTGTGATTGTTCAGGTTTGGGTTCTTCCAATTTTGTGTTCTTGTTCGATGCATGTTTGGTCGCTACTGTTGTTGGATTTTGTTTGTTCGTTTGTTCGCTACCTTGTCGTTTGTAGGAGTTATGGTTGAAAAGAAATTTAATGTTGTGACGAATATGGTGCCTATGATGTCTAAAATCACGGACCATAAGCTCAATAGCTCGAATTATTTGGCTTGGTGTAAGACCATTCGAATTTATTTGAGAAGTATCGACAAAGACACTCATTTGACTAATGATCCTCCTAAAGATGATTCATAGCAGACATGGCTTAGAGAAGATGCCCGTTTATTTCTGTAGATTCAGAATTCTATTGAGAGCAATGTAATTGACTTGATCAATCATTGTGAATTCGTTAAGGAATTGATGGATTATTTGGATTTCTTATATTCTGGTAAAGGAAATCTTTCTCGCATGTATGAGGTATGCAAAGCATTTTATCGTTCAGACAAATAAGATCAGTCATTCACGAATTATTTTATGGAATTTAAAAAGACTTATGAAGAGCTCAATAGTTTGATGCCTTTTTTTAGCCCTGATGTGAAGGTTCAGCAAAACCAACAGGAACAAATGACGATCATGAGTTTTCTTGCCGATCTTCCCTCTACTTTTTGAGACTACTAAGTCACAGGTTCTTTCTAGTTCTGAGATCTCCTTTTTACAAGAAGTGTTTAGTCGAGTACTTGAAATGCGAGTACTCCACCTCGCTTTCTTTCAATTAAATGGTATGCTTTGGTCATAAAATAATAATTATGAGCATGGACGGTCAACTTATATGAATAGAAACAAGGAGGCGGCTCATGAGGTTTGAAACTCAACTGAAGACACAGGAGGTATTGTGTGTCGCTATTGTCTGAGCAAACCGGGACATCTGAAAACATAGTTTGTAGAAAGCTTTAGTACAAGCATCGAGAAAGGTCACTCGGCTCATTATTGCATCCAGCGTGATATTTACGAAAAATCAATTTTATCTCTCTGAGATGAATTTACCAAGTTACCATGATGTCGAAAATCAGCTAAGGTCTTCGTACGTCTTACATCACTGTGTGGCTTGATTCGGGTAAATCAAATGCGTGTCTCCTTTCCTCATCTTCCCAAATGGGTTATTGATTAAGTTGCCACGGATCATATGACGGGTAATTCTAATCTCTTTTCTACTCTTGATCACTGATTACACCTTCTTGTTACCTTAGCCGATGGGTCACCGTACTGGTGTTCTTGGGTCTAGCAATTACTCCGAGCTCCTTTGCTTCCTTTGTTATACGTCTTACATTTACCTAGTTTATCCTTTAATTTGATCTCGTAAGTCGACTTACTGATCTTAACTTGTTACATCTCATTTTTCTTGATCGTTACTTATTTCGGGATGACGAAGACTATTGGTAAAGGACGTGAGTCTGAAGAGCCTCATATTCTTGACACGCGATGCCAAAATTGTTCTTGTATTTGGTGTAACCTACTCGCCGGGCACACGTTGTGGGTCATCTATCTCTTCGTTTACTTCAGAAACTTTGTCCTCAGTTTAGTAAGGTGTATTCATTAGATTGTAAGTCTTGTCAATTTGCAAAACATCATCGTCTTAGTTCAAATCCAAGAGTTAATAAACATGTTAGTGTTCCTTTTGAATTAGTTCATTCTGATGTTTGGGGTCCTTGTCTTATTTTGTCTAAACCTAGATTTAAGTATTTTGTTACTTTTATGGATGATTATTCTCGTGTAACTTGGTTATATTTAATGAAGAGTGGATTCTAGAATTGTTTTCTATTTTTGCACATTTTTGTGTTGAGATTAAAACTTCGATTTAATGTTTCAATTAGGTACTTTCTGAAGTGATAATGCGAAAGAATATACATCAGATTTACTCGATCTTATATGGTTCAAAATGGCATGTTTCGCTGACCTTAGGTGTGTTGATACTCCATACCGAAAATGGAGTGGCCGAATGTAAACAGACGTCTTCTCAGCTGCACGTGCCTTATTATTTCAAATGAATATTTCTAAACCTTTTTGGGCGATTGATTTCAACTGACATGTTTTATTAATCGCGTACCTTAAATACATTCTTCGTGGTGAGATTCCTTACAAAATTTTGTTTCCTAATAAGTCACTATTTCAGTTGACCACAGGATATTTGGTAGTACTTGTTTTGTTCGGGATGTTGGTCACGTATTTACTAAATTAGATCCTAAGTCTTTGAAGTGTATCTTCCTTGATTATTCTCGTCTCAGGAAAGATTATAGATGTTATTTTCCCTAGTCTTAACCTTGTCTCGATTGATGTTACCTTACGTGGAAGACACCACATTTTTCGTCTTCTCCTACCATCACCGTGTCGGGAGGAGGATGGCCATTTGTTAATCTGATACATCGCGTCATCGAACTTGTCTACGATCCGGTTCACTATTAGGCCTCACCCTTAACTCGAGTCTCTCAGAGACGTAGACATTCTTATTCATGTCACACTTGCTGTCCGTCATCGTATCAATCTGAGCGATGATCTTCCTATTGCATTACGCAAAGGTAAGCGTCAATGTACTTATCCTATTTCTTCTTTTGTTTCTTATAGCTGCTTGTCATCTTATCCCTTTCTTTTATTGCCTCTCTTGATTCTATTTCTATCCACTAGCTGTTCCGCGAAGTCATATCTCATCTGGTTGACATCAATGCAATGATCGAGGAAATAAATGCTTTGGATGACAATGGTACTTGGGACTTGGTTGATTTACACGGAAAGCAGTGACTGTCGGATGCAAATGGGTGTTCCACGGTTAAAGGTTAATCGGATGGGTCGGTTGCTCGATTAAAGGCGTCTTCTTTGCTAAGGGATATACTCGAACCTATGGAGTAGGCTATTCGACACTTTCTCTCTTGTTGCTAAATTGACCCTGTTCGGTTGTTTATTTCTATGGCGGTTACTCATGCATTGGCCTTTGCATCAACTAGATATCAAGAATGATTTTCTTCGTGGTGATCTTGAGGAGGTGTTTAGGGAGCAAACCTCTTGGATTTGTTGCTCGAGAGTCTAAGGCAAGTTTGTCGTCTCCATGAATCTTTGTATGGTTTGAAACGAGTCCTCGTGCTTGGTTTGGAAAATTTAGTCAATTTGTGAAAAGTTTGATATGTTGAAAGACAAGTCGACCGTTACGTATTCTACAAATAATCGGAAAGTGGTATCATTCTTTTAGTTGTATATGTAGATGACATTGTTATTCTTGGAAGTGATACTACGGGAATTTCATCTCTTAAAGCCTTTCCTACTGTCTCGGTTTCACACGAAGGATTTGGGGATGCTAAAGTATTTCTTGGGTGTTGAAGTCACAAGGAGTAAAAAATGTATCTTTCTATCTCAGAGAAAATATGTCCTGGACTTATTAACTGAGACAGGAAAATTAGGAGCAAAACCTTGTATTCCAATGACTCCGAACATTCACCTTACAGGAGATGGGGAACTCTTTAAAGATTCTGAGAGATATCAAAGGATGGTTGGAAAGCTGAATTACCTTATCGTGACTCATCCAAATATTGCATATTCGGTCGGTGTTGTTAGCCAATTTATGTCATCCCTAACAGTTCATCATTGGGCAGCATTAGAGCAAATTTTGTGTTACTTGAAAAGAGCACCTAGACGTGGTATCTTGTATGCAAATCATGGACACTCATATTGAATGTTTTTCAGATGCAGATTGGGTAGGTTCCAAAGTAGATAGAAGATCAGGCTATTGTATTTTCATTGGAAGAAATTTGGTCTCATGGAAAAACAAGAAGCAAAATATCGTGCCACGATTGAGTACAGAGTCAGAATATAAGACTATGACACAATCTGCGTCTGAGATAATGTAGATATATCAGCTCTTGGATGAAGTAGATCTTAAAACCTCAGTACCAGCGAAATTGTGGTGTGATAACCAAGCTGCTCTTCATATTGCTTCTAATCCTGTGTTTCATGAGTGAACTAAACACATTGAAATTGATTGTCATTTTGTTCGCGAGAAAATTCAACAAGGTTTGATTTCTATAGGATATGTGAAGACTGGAGAACAACTAAGAGATATCTTCACGAAAGCTTTAAGTGGGGTTCGGGTTAATTATTTTTGTAACAAGTTGGGCATGATTAATATCTGTGCTCCAACTTGAGAAAGAGTGTTAGAGATATTATGTGTATCACTAGTTAATATATTAGTTGTGTATTAAGTGTCTTAGTTGTGTATTAGTTGTGTATGTCACCTAAGAGTGTCCCTAGCTTTGTATATAAATATGTAGTATCTTTGAATGGAAATTAAGAAGAGTGAATTCCGAGTTTTACAAGTACAAATTTTAACATTATGACAAATGCATGTTCAGATATGCTCAATATTGTTCCAAGCCTACATAACACAAAATGTAAGCATAGTAGTAATAATTTCCAATCTGCTATAAGAGCCAGGAGATTTGCAATTAGGAACTACAGCAATGGAGTGGTTATCAATTGACATTGACGTTAAGCACGATGTTTGGTCAGGCCAAGCAAAAGAATGTTTCTCAAAACCAATATACTGAGACTTGACTAGGCACAGAAATGAAAATCCTAAATAACATGGGAATTTATCCTCCACATTCATAGGCAATAGATGGTGCTTGAACTAGCAACAGGGCCATGAATATCTATGAAAAATAGCAACTGATAAATGTTTACCTTCACTACATTATCAATATTAGCTCCAGCTGCATGGCAAGCTGTCCGCAGCTTACGTTCCATGCTTTGAATGGCATTTGAACATTGCAACTCTGCCTCCATATATGCATTCTTCTTATAATACTGCACATAGAACAATTTGAAATAAATAATAAAAGATGCATGAAATACAAGGAACCAGACAAAGATGCATGAAATGCAAGGAAACAGACCAAGATGCATAGAGAAACATGCACCGATTTAAGATACTAACCATATATTCTCAACTAGTGAGACTCAACAATATTAAGGCAAAAGTGAGGAGAAATATAATAGATAGGGCATAAACAAGTCATGTTTGGCACGGCATATCAAATTGGACTAAACCAAACCGTAACATATTGAGATGTATTGAATTAAAATAATACAGTGTTTGGTACAACTCAGTCAAATTTAAATAATGCTTTTTTATATTTTGAAAAGCGAAAAAAGAGAGAATATAAAAATAAAATAAACCAAGTTAATATAATTAAAATTAGGTAATTATAAAAAAACACATCTTACAAAAAGTATCTTGTATAAACCCACCCATCTCCCTTAGGTTTATTTCACAGCTTTGAGGGGTTTTTGTGTACTGGATCATACCAAAACCTGACTGGCTAATATTTATGCCATCTTGACATATTATATGGCACACCAAACTTGCCTGTCTTTGAAAATAAAAGCATGACCTTTAATTTCAGTCAAATAAGAAAAAGGGAAATGCACAACCACATAGCCATTACAGTTAACTAATTAGCACTCACAATCACTGGTATTAATTTTTACCCCTATATCATTTTGAAAACTCATGCTTTCAAAATTATCTATATATCGTCTTACAAGCTTGAAAAGTTGTAGTAAAAAACGAGGTTTTTAAATGTGCATTTCCATCAGTAGAAAACAATTTTATTACTGAGGAGATATTAATCCAAACTGTTTGAGATACAATTCAACATTCAACTAAAAAAGTTATAAATGCAAGCAAGTTACAACTACAAAATCCCCATCATTTGCTATTTACTTGCAAGCAGAGACACCAAACATTTGTGTAAACTAATGGAGGTGTACACGTGAATAAATGTGGGTAGGTGTCTATGCTTGCCTGCTCTATCTTAGGCACAAGTGGAAGAGGTCACTAGGACAAATGAATAATGATCCAGCGTGATCAAGGTCTTCTAAAGCAATACCTCAAATGTCTTCTTAAAAAATTTCTGCAGAAGATCATCGTATTTCTTCCTTGCTGAACCAAGCCCCACAGCAGCAGCATTAAATGCAGCAAGAGATTTGTGAACTGCTTCTTCATGACCTTCCCTTAATGTAGCCTACAGATATCTGGAATTATAAATTAAGATATTATAAACAGTAAAACAATATGTATGACTTACTTCCTCTGGAGACTTTGAACGATCAAAAGCAGACATATAAACTTCAGTTGCAGCATCAAATGCTTTGCGGCACTCAGCTTCCTCAACACTCTGCGAACAATTATAGGTAATGTCACAAGTTACAACAAATAAAGAAATAACATCAACTTTACCTTCAATCATTTATCTTTAGAAATCATGACAAAGTATCTTATTGATCTCCAAATCATTTCACAATTCAAACGATGTCTTTTTTGTTTGTAGCTTCAAAAGCAGGAAAAAAAATTGTATAAATTTCTTTAGTGTGTTATCAATAAGAGAGAACATCAGACATATTTGCATTTTAATAGTACAATTGTACAATATTAAGAAAGAAGCTTAAGCTGGAAGTTCTGTTATCAGACTTAAATATAGATGAAAGTCAGAGTTTGTATGTCCATTACTACTAAAAGGTGGAGAAAGGCAATAAGTGCAGAACTAATATTTCCTTTGTGAGCCAGATAAGTCTTTGGTTTTCTGAATTGAATACAGGAATGAATTTTCAGTAGTGGCATGCCTAAGATGCAATAGCATCTTGAACAATCAGAATATTCGTATTCTAATTGTAGTCAGAATCTAATGATGATTTAACTTCTTAAAAGGAAATATTATGTAAGCTGCATTAAAAAAATGTTATGCAATCCTTAAAAAATCGGTTACAAAATAAGAGATTTTAGATCATGTACAGACCTGCCATGAAGAAGATATCGTAGGCACCGCACCATTATTGAGGGCTTCCAAATAAGACTCAGTGATCCCAACAAGAATTGGGCCAGTCATTATGGTTGCTCCAACTTGCTTCGGTCTGGTTCTTTCAAAGACAAACTTTGTTAATGCCTCAAGCCCAGCCCGAAATTCAGGCCTTAGTTTGTCCAACTGTGCAGAAAATTATACTTCAACACCAAAGGTACGAATAAAGAACAACTGTACAGAAAATTACACATAACAAACACAGGCAACAAAGATATATTTATAACCAGAGAATGAGGAAAGCAAGAGAGAAAGACAGAGTAGTTAGAAGCAGGTACTAACTGAAATTTGATCAAGTCGCTGGAGATCATTTTCATTGTTCAAAGGCCGCACAAGAGTGAAGCATTCCCTATCTGGAAATAGAGCTCGGATGGAGTCTCGAATCTATGTATCATTCCGAACCTCATCAATAAAACTCAAGTGTATCCATAGTAAAACTAATAATAATAACAATAAATGAAATGAAAGTTAGAAATACAACTCTAAAACCACAGAAGGCAAGCACAACAGGAGAAGACTTTCTTGATAAGCTATAGAAATTATAAGAATAATTCTGTTAGTTATGATGCACATTTTGAGAAATAAAGGTAAGTTGAGTAATACCTCATTTTTGGCAGCAATGTCTCTTCCACTACTACCTTGAACTGGCCTCAAAGCAATCTCAAGATAGTCACGGGGTGTTATCCTCCTATTATCCTCTACTAAATCCAAATAAAAGTCCTGAAGCAAAAAGTTGAATATTAGCATATATTGCATTTCTTCCTAGTAACTAGTATATCAATTCTTCATAAAAAATAAAATTATAAAATTTTAATAGAAATACTTAAATTGACACTAAAAAACAGCAGTAGTTGTAGTCATGAACATAGTGTAAAAGCAGATTACCCTTAGAAGCCACACAAAGATTGGGGAGAACTGCCCAAGTTCAGAAGCCGAATTTCTTCCACCAGATGTTCTGACACGAATATGCTTCGTCATTTGAGTGACAAGAGAGAGACGATCAATTGCAGATTCATCTATTCCACCCATCTAATTGTAGAAAAAATGATGAGGCAAATTAAAGAAGAGAACAAGAATAAAATATTATATTACTCCACTAGAGGACGGATGAATACTATTAGCAGCATAAACTTTTGTCCTCAGAATTCAGAAGTGCTTCAAATTTCATGCATAATTTCCCTAGCCATAACAATTTAATCAAGTGTAAACGAACGCAGAGTAATAAACAAAAATATTTACTAAAAGCTTGCTTACCTGGTTGTAAATGAACATACTAGATAAGAGAACAGCTAAGGAAAATATTTGGGTGCTGTATGTTCCCTGTAGGATAACAAACAGGGAAGTCAAGTCAGGAATTCTAATCACCATTTAGAAAAAGGATAAAATACAAAATACAGAACCCATTAGTTATATAAAATGAAACATGGCAGTAAACAGTCTTTAAGGATTAATTAATAATAATCATGAAAAAGAAGTCACGGGTACTACAAGCAGTTAACCCACCAACTAAAGCAACAATGATAGATATTATGATTAGTAAATTATTCAGCAAAGGATCGAGAGCTAACCGTTTGATCAAAAGCATCTATTCCTTCACTGTCTAATAGCAAAAGATTATACTCTGTTCCATCAAGAGCAGTTCTCTTTAAGGGTGCACTCCACAACCAAAGCCCTTTGGTACATGGCCGATGAGTTGATGCTACCTGAAATCCACTACTTCTCCCGAGAAGCTACAAAAATGGTACTTGACCATCAGCAACTCAGCATTATCTTATATAGTAACATCGTATAATTGAAAAGGGCAACATTGACAAGGACAGCTTCATACAATAATAAGAGAAGCCTATAATTCGAATTGGAATCAGGTTTCAAAAAGGAAATCAATGTATCTTGCCAAAAAACCAGCAATAAAGTAGCTTATTGAAAAAAGAACACTGCTAAACGAATTAACACCACAGAAAAGCATAATATGCAGCATTCATTCGACAGAATGCCAAAAGCATAAACAGGAAATCTTCATAGATTTCAAATGTTAATAATTTAAGTAACAAGTAGTCTGCAATTTGTGGAATGAGAGATATGATCAGAACTAGGGGAAAAATGAACTCCCAAAAACAATATGTTACGCCATCATAACCCCAAGTTAGGCCAAGAACAAGAAATAAACAATCAGGAAACGTCCCAATAGTTATAAAATAGAAAATTGATGAGCCATTTACTGTAAGGGGCTTGTCCCCTCTCTTTTCCAGTTCAGTAGCTACCACTCAATTTACTAGCTCAGATGTTCCAGTAAGTAAAGTGCTTGGATCACTGAGGGAACAAGCTGCGCAAATATTGTGCCTCACAACACAGCTTTGAGCAGTGACCTCCACATATATCACGGACATGCAAGGTCACGATCAACAGAGCAGCCCCAAAAATCCTCTCATCTCCATATATTACCTCTCATCAGGTTCCCAATCGTCACATGAATGTCCAAGATTTTATAATCTAGCACAAAAACCTCAAAAACTTAACAAAGTTCCACACAACTTACACCTATTGCTACAAACCTAGAAAGAAGACCAATAAAACCACTTCAAAAGGATACAAAAACTACTATGATACCTATCATTAGACTTTCCCGTAGAATCATGAGCCCTAGAGCTCATTAGCGTTGATAAATTACATAAAACAAACGGAAGTCCACCAATTATTTCTATCTTAAAGAAAAACAAAGAAAAAAAGGCACTTTACCTGGTTAAGAATGAAGCTTTTTCCTTGGCGAGCACGGCCACAGACGGAAACCACGCCAATAGGTCCCTTCACAAGTTGAAGAGTAGCAACAGCTTCAGGATCCATCCTAAACTTTCCCTTCTCATCGCAGTAAACAAACCTGATGGGTCTGGCCGGCCCTGTAACAGGCGTCGAAGAATCCGGCGGCGACGAAGAAAAAGACTGGGGAGAGACATCGTTGGAATTATCTTTTCCTCTGAAAAATCTCCTCATCTCTCGATTTTGATCTGCTCCTGCTTTCTATTTCTTCCTTCTTTAAACCCTATCTGTTCTTAATCTTTGCAACGAAATTCCTCTTTCTGTCAAGTAAGGGGTTAAAAATTGGGAAGGGAAAGCATTGTGAATGACTGTGTGTACTGAAGCTTTACAGAGGACCGACTGAGGAGGACGAGAAGAATGAATTACTGTTATGCCATCTGAAAGCAATGGCGGTAAGCCGGTAATCAGGTTTATGGAGGGGTTCTTTGGTAAAGTGATAATTTTTTCTTTTTTCAAAGGTGGAATGGAACAACAACGTAGATTTAAAGCTAAAGCTAAATCTAAGAAGGAAGGAAACATGCTGGCTACTAAGTGCAATTAACTAAAAACCTAACCCATATATTTTATACTTTAGCCCACCTTCAAGTTACCACTTACATTTATAACATATTTGAAGTGTGGACTAACTTAGAGAAAACATGGATAGTTTTAAAATCTGGGCCTTGAAAAATGGTAAGTACCAATTTTTTTAATATCTGGATCAATTAGAAGTCCACGTACAAATAGCAAAATCGTTCTTTTTTTTTCTTTTAAAAATAATTCATTAAAAATAAAAAGATACCATCTAGATTAAAAAAATATAAATTTAAATACATTAATAATCAAAATTTTAAAATCAAAATTAAAAATATTTTTAAATATATAGAAAAAATATTAAGCTTTTTATCTTTTGGTAAGGTTATTCAATAAGTATTTGACTTGTTCTTACAAAAACAAATATTAATATTATATTACAATCTTTATAATTTTTGACATTATAAATCTAAATAAAAATCTATATTAATAATAAAATACAAATTTTATGGTTGTAAACATAATATATATCATCATAAATAAGTATCTAGATTAGGGGTGTCCAAAAACCGGATTGGACAGGACCAAACCGTAAAATCAGACTGGACTGGACCAAATCGAACGGTTTTACTAATCAAACGGTCCGGTCCGGTTTGTATTAATTTTAAACCGTTCAAATCGGACCGGACCGGTTTAATAATATATTAAAAATTTCAAATTATTCTTTATTAAATTATAAAAAAATTGAACCAAATCGGGAACTAAATCGAACCGAACGGTTTTATAAGTCAAACGGTCCGGTCCGGTTTTTATTTTTTAAAACCGTTTCAAACGGTTCGGTCCTGTTCTAGTAATATGAACGGTTCGATCCGGTTAGATTTTTTTTAGGAAAAACCGGACCGAACCGGACCATGGACACCCTTAATCTAGATAATAAAAAAATCATTCTAAAAACATATCTATGTAAAAAGAATAATACAAATTTTTTTTATTTAAAATAAAAAAATAAATATAAACAAAATAAATTTATCAGAGAGGGTTGTGTAGAAGAATATCCCTCTTAAGAAGAAAGCAAATTCCCTTTACTGAAGAAAGGAAATTAACTTCTTAAAGACTTTAAAAAAAAATAATAAGAACAAAATTGACTAAGGTTTTTACATCTAGCAAAATCATTCTACTTGTATCATCTTATATCTAGTTATAATATTTATTAAAATTAACACAACCATTAATATTTATTTTTGAAAGTCATTAAGTTTGATAATTGTATTGGAAATAATATGATGGAAGTAGGGGCGGGAGCTATCATATCAATTTCACAAATGATTTTAAAAAAGCTCAAACCTTAACATATTTTTGATTCTTAAAAACTATCTTTTAAGAAAATTTACAAGGTCAATTTAAGCTATTTAAATTTAATTTTTTACTCAAAAATTACTTCTCTGCCTGTTGTTTGTAGGATAAAATAAATTTTTTCTCTAAAAATTTCTTAAATTTATGCATAATAAAGTATTATTCTAAATTTTTAAAATATATGTTTACCATTTTACCTATTGATAATAAGCACACAAGTTTTAGACCACATCCTTAAATTATAGTCTTAAAGAGATAACTTATTTAGGTATAGCTAGTGACGGTCCTACGTATCTATAATTGTTTTTCAATTAATGGTACTATTAATAGCAACATAATAAGATATTTCATCATCAAATTTTCTTGAATAAAGAAAAAAATTCAAAATTAATAAGTTATAATTAAGTATTTTATTTTTTAGGCCAAAGTACCAAAATTGTACCCAAACTGTCACCATCTTATATTTTAATTTGATGGTTTCGATATCTTACTCTTTTTTTTTATTATTAATTTTGTTTCTATTTTGAAAAAATTAAAATTTAACCTGATACTTTTTAAAAAAACTTGACAGAATTTTCGTAAATTGTTATAGAAAAATAGCACAAAATGCCGTTTATAAATCAATTTCATATTTATTATTTTAATTTAACGATTATCTATCAAAAAGTTACGAAGTTAAGTGAGTTAAAAAAATTATGAATGAAATTGGAAAAAAATATATAAAAAAAAGATCAAATTAAAATACATGAAATTAAATAATTCGAGTCTTAAAAGATAAATAATTAAAACATCTCAAATAAAAATTTTAAAATAAAAAATTTGTATTTCGATCAATTTTTATGTTAAAAAATAGATTATATTTCTTATTTGAATGTAAATATGTTGAAATTATTGAGTAAATTCTTAAAATATAAATACATTAAAACTCAAAGAGACATGGTTATATTTTATGCATACAAATATGATATTATTTCATAATATTACGTGTAAAAAAATTCTTTCATAAAGTGAGTCGAGTCTAGTGCCCTACCAAATCCTACGTAGCTTCATCAATATGTGGAGCTTTTATCGATTAATTTTAATTGTATACAAACTCTAATACTTTAAAAGGGATTTGAGTATATTTTTTTTGGCAACTCTAATTGTCTAATCTCTCTCCATTTTTGTTGTGCATTCTTAAATTTATTATTAATTGTTGATCTTTATAATCTTCAAGTCAAGTATCCAAAATCTTTAATTATGATATTGCAAAAGAAAAAGTCTACTTACAAAAAGCTATAATTTCACACAATTCACATAGAAGTTAATTATATGTTAAAAAAATGGATCTTAACATTTAACAAATAATTGATTTTCATATTAGTTGTAGTTATACCACAACTTGTGGCATAAAGAAGTTCTCTATTGTAAAATTATATTAAATAATCTAACATTTTAAGTTAACTTCAATGCACGAATTTAAGTTTCAGTCCTTAAATTGTTATATGACGCCACTAATTCGAGGATACATTAGGGTTTAACAAATACACCTCTAAGATACAATGAAATATCTTATTCTTTGTAGTATGTATTCACAAAAGTAACCCAAAAATGTATTTTACTTTGAAGAGTACTCATGATAATTAATGTTTTAAATTTACAGTATTTAAAATACTAATTTTATTTGTATATAAATGGTGGAAAGTGTTAGAGAATATTCATTTTTATTTTTTCAACATTGCATTAGCGTTCTCCATAGCCTATTTATAGAATGTTAGGCACTCATTCAACTTGGGTTACAACTCTTTGATAAGTTGTAACTTTTTTAAAAGTTATTTCTTTGGAACCAATGTAATTGTTCATAAACTATTATAACCCATCCAAAAACCATATTACTTTACAAAATGTCATAACCTTTCAATATAAATTATAGCATTTAACTTTCAAAAATTGTAACTCTTTAATATGTCTTTTTACTAAATGACACAAACTAAGCCATTGTAACTTTTCATCTAAATAATATAATCATTTATTGTTGAAAATATTCCAACAATCCCCTTACCATTTACAAAATGAAAAATTCAAATTTAAAAATAGTTTTGAAAACTTTTATCTTAAATATGCTCCAAAAACTTATACATAAATAAATTTGTCTTTTAGACTTGAACCTTTACTTAGTGAAAACAAATAAAAGTTAACTAAGATTGCATGGTAGGAAAGCCTTTAAACTAACGACCTTATTCTATTAACCGAATATGCCTCACAAATAAACCCTTTTAGTCATTAACATATCAATTGGTCTTGTATCTTATATCCTACCAGTACTTTAGTAGCCAACCAAGCTACATAAGAGACCACTCCACCTCCAACACTCATATGAGTAAACTTATCAAGAATACCCACGTAACTAAAGTATCATATAGATAATTCTATTATAAGTTCATTAAAAGCTATATAGCTTATTCTCCTCGTTTCATTACATGTTGATGCGTATTTTCGCAAGTGTATGAATAGTTCAAGTAATAAAGTGTACAAAAGTATGGATATCAAACCCACAAGAAATAGCGTTACTAAGTACCGAAATTAACTAATACTAATTTTATTTGAAAACCGAATTTTTGAAATTGTTTAAGAAGTAAATTAACTTAAAAATAAACGCAAATAACACAATTAAATGTTGTTCACAAATGATTAAAAATGCTAAGACATTTGATTTCGCTAAATCAATTCAATCCGATTTCAAGTCATGTTATATGAGAATCAAAGTTAAAAGTGATAGTTGAAAAACCCAAATTTATCTAATACTCTCTCTCAAGTTATATTAGAATTACTTATCTATGAAAACCAACTATATTTCTATGAAGATTTAATCACAAACAAGAACATTACGATTTATGGTATTTCTAGAATAACCACAAACATCATGCATTAGGTCTCACACTCCCATTCAACATACGGTATATATCATAAGAAACATTCATTACACATCTCCTATCGGTCTCAATATAATGCAATAAATCATCTAAATCTTGGCCAGAAATTTAAAAGCATTAAGCATGAAAATAAATACTCAACTTGAAAACAATGAATTCATATAACGATAACACAAGAAATCATATTTTCTTGATTTAACTACATCATAGTCTTAGCAAAAATAAATTAGTTCATAACGGAAATAAGAACAAATATTATCTCGATTGAATCCATGAATAAAAAATCTGAATAAAATGCAGATAATAAAAGCTAAGGAGAAGAGATGAAAAACTCTTGAAGATGAACACTTAGTAGCAACAATGGTGATAATCCTTCAAGCTTCTCCAAACTTTCTCTCCAAAATTTCCTTCTCTCCTCCAAAATGTCTCAGATCTACTCCTCTCTGCCGTGGCCTCTTTCTCCATCATATTGTATATATAGATCTAGGGTTTTGGGGGCAATTTTGGAACAAAACAACATAAAAAATGTGTTTTCGGACGAAACTCGCCGGCGGCGACATTATTCTCGCCACGGCGAGATTTCTGGAAAAGTTACGATTTTGGTTCCGTTGATTCTCGCCGGCGGCGAGATGAATATGGCCGGCAGCTATATGCACTTAGCCGGTGGTGAGATTATGTTGGCCGGCGGTTAGATTACTTTGGCCGGCGGTTAGATTACTTTGGCCGGCGGCGAGATGAATTTGCCAAAATCCGTGCTTTCGGAAACAATTTCGCCGTGCTATTTTCGCCGGCGGCGATAATATTCTCGCCGGCGGTGGGATTTCTAAATTTTGAAACTTTGTTTTCTTTTTATTTTCACTCAATCCCGATCATTGTACTTTGTCCCAAACTTCTCCAAAATCATGATTTTACCTGAAATTGCACTTTAAACACGAAATACCCATGAAATGACATTTGTGGATTAAATAATCAAATAAACACAATTTTCACACAAATATCAACATTTAAATCATAACAAAAATGCAATAATTTGGCTCTTATCAACAACCCCCAACCAGCTTCTTGCTAGTCTCTAGCAAGAAAAGCGATCTATTTAATAAATTCAAAGGAGACATTAAGAGAAAAATTCAAAGAAAATTTATTATATTTACAAAATTACATTAAGCATATGCAATAAGCCTTTAAACCCCTAGGCGGCCCTAGTAGGATGAGTTGTAGTCTCGTGAGGGCTTCCAGTGATGATACCCACAAACATCTTACCTATAACTATCCTAACTCAAAACAATAAAATCACACAACAATTAATTTGCACAAATGTCTCAAAAATTGTAAATAACACACAACACACAGAATAATTAAATGTCACCTAAGCTTTAAGAAATCTCAAATGCCAATTTCACTTTTGTTATTGACTCTTAAACATCCATCAAACCACAAACCAATAGCCATAATGCCCAGATAATATTATGCATAACATCCACAAATAAAAAGGTGAAATCTCAAACTCCACAGGCTCACTTTTCAAAACTCTCTCCACTAATGAAGGAAAATACACAACTTCGGATCAATAAGACTTTATGAGGCTTGTAATGTAAGGCTTAGGTATTTGGTTAAGAAAGAACGGGAAGTGTCAAAACACAAATAATAGCACTTATTAGATTAAACACAACCAATTAAGTAAAAGAGTAACACCATTTAACCCAAATTGTTTCTTCCGATCATAACCCATTCAAAGATAAACAAAATTCCTGCTCAATCTTTCACCTCAATACATCCATCATTAACACTCTTTTATTTACTAGAGTGTGAAGGCCCTTTTTTTTATTTTTTGACATAATCCCCAACCAATTTCTTCCAATATATGTGAATTTTTTTATTCCATCCTTACTCCAATTGCTCTTGAAAAGTTTTTGTTCAAAATTAAGTGCTCTTAACAAATAAGGTAGGAATTATATATATATTTGCTAAATAAAAGGTAGGTTATAGAAGCCAAAAAGAAAGTAAAATAAGGCTAACAATATATTTAAATAGGCTCAAAGAGGTAACTAGTGATATAAAGATAACAAGGTAGGCTTAAAATGGCACAATTGATGAGTGCTCAAAAAGCACTAAAATAACCATGATTTTATGTACATTAATTGATTAAAAATATATATATTTATATGTTTTATCATATATTTATATATATTTGTCTTTTTCAGAATCACGGGTATTTTTATTGTTTTTCAGGTATTTTGGCTTAAAAACGCAATTTAAAGACTCAAAGAGGAATACTTGAAGCAATACATCACAAATATATTAATAAATACGTGGGAAAAGGTCAACAAATATGGAAAAATTGGACAAAATGGGTCGAAAAGGTCAAAAATGTCAAAAAGGAGAAAATCGCGCCCAGAAATTTATCTCACATACGCTTAGTCACAAGACGCCTACTATTCATCCGCGTAGCGCGGTATCGTTCCTCCCAATAACAGCCTCAGTCTCCGCGCGCCCAACGCATTTTCGCCCCATTTTCCACGTGTGCCGCTTCTATGACGTCATCTTGCGACGTCATTGATGACCTCAAGATTTCCATTACACGTTTTTTAATTTTTTAATATTTTTTTAACATTTTTTACTCATTTTTCTCTCCATCCTCACCTTTAAATACCCCCCTTCCTTTCACTTCAAAACACTCCTCAAAACACACTTCTCTCTTCTTTCTTTCTCTCCATTTCTTATTTTTTAGTTTTTTTTTAGTTTTTCTATTGTTTTAGCTAGTTTTTCTTATGTTTAGCTAGTTTCTCTTAGTTTTAGAGTTCTTCCCTTTTTGGGAAGAACTAGTTAAGTTTTTTTGTAATTTATTAGCTTTTTGATTCAATAAATGGGAGTGCAAATTCCGTTCGGAGGTTTTCTAGCAACGGGAATGGCATCGAAGTACTGTAAGGATTTTATTTTCTTTGCAGTTATTTTTTATGCTTTATTCTTACATGTTATATTTAATTTGTCTGTGATTAAATTTAACTCTGCTAGCTATTTGTAAACATGATATAATAATAACGTTGTTATGCTTGCGAAATATTAAATAGGTAAAAATCTCTAAAATGAATTGATTTTATTTTTATTCAAGATTTTATATTAAGAATGTTAGAGAGAAATATATTATTTTTCATAACAAAATTAAATCGAAAATTAGAATTTAAGGTTTAGTTATCCTATTCGATTTAGAGTAGTACTCTTTTATTTGTTGGTACAATCGCCTAGGTAGTTAGAGTGAAGCTCTATTTCAAAAGTTTTTATAAGAATTATTATCTCGAAAATGTATTGACAACATGTTTCGGTCAAGTGGTTTTAAAACTTGAAAGTTAGTACTCGGATAACTAAATTCTTAGGTTTAATTTGGACACCTTGAATAAAGTTTAAACTGTCTAACCCCACCAAAGGTGGCATTTAAATGGTTCATTTTCAATCTCTTAGAAAAAGGAATTAATTTAATTAACCAAATTAGTTATCAACCCCACCCATAGGTGTTAATTGATTTGTTTAGTTAACAAAAAATATCTAACCCCACCAAAGGTGGTATTCATACAAAAAATGGAGAATCAATAAATATCAATTCATATCTTTAATAACCTAAATAATACGAGCAAGCATAATTAACTTAGTTATTATATCCATAAATACTCCACTAATATAAAAGATAAAATTTGCATGAATGTTTATTGAATCTATGTTTATTTTTATGTAAGTAGATTAAAAACACAAAACCCCAAAATATCGTGACAGGATGTTTAGGATTTAATTTCGTTTTTAAAAGTTTGAATAATAAATTAAAAACCACATACATTCCTTCCTTAGATCGACCTTGGGAGTATGCTTATCATTTTCTACGAAATTATTCGTGCACTTGCGAGAGTTTTATAAATATAAAACCAAAGTATTGGCAGGATCGGCGATGCCGGTTTTCGTTCATCAAGTTTTCGTTCATCAAAGTATTTGGCGATCACGATTCTGCTCATCAACAATGGATCCAAAAATGGCCTACATCGTATCCTAAACAATGCAATTCCAAATTATTTCACCTCAAGAGGTTTTCAAATGAGTTCTAAAGTTTGTTGAGATCACAAAAATGTCCATGACAAATTCACACATAAGACTTCTCTAAGCATTTAGACTAATCACCAAATCCTACCACATACCAAAAGAGTCACCAACTTGGTAAAATCAACATTTGAAATTATCTTTAAACCGAAGCAAAATTTAATGTCTTCTAAAAGCTACTTGTTATCACAATCACATTATTATCATCAACGTGCAAATTAAAACAAGTAAAATGCAAATGAGAAAAAATAAAATAAAAAATAAGACAATAAGACAATAAAGAAATAAAAGAAATTTAATCAAAATGCAGAAAAATAAATGGAATATCAAAATTAAACACAAATAAACACACAAACAAAACTACTAAAAATGAAGCGAATAAAAGATTTACCGTTTATCGCACCCCCAACCAAAACCTTACATTGTCTTCAATGTAAGAAAGAAAAATTGCAAATGGCTATCGTCATCACAAAGAGAAAAAAAGTTAGGTGCACCATCACAGTCACAGTAATTTTTTAAATCAAGGGGTTAATAATAAAAGAAAATCAATCACAATCGCATTTTTTTAACTACAAGACAAATAAAATAAGAAAATTTAATTAAAAATAAAATTATCATAAAATGAAGTGCAGAATTTAAAATCTAACTAATAATTTACCAAAACTTCAACTTTAAGCTAAAATTTAAAATTTAAAATTGCTAAAATAAAATGAGATGAAATATGAGAAAACAAATCTGATGGGTTGCCTCCTATTAAGCGCTTTAAGTTATAGTCATTAGTTGGACTTTCTATCATTCTTTTTGCTTGTTGAATTCTCCGTCAAAATATGGCTTCAACGGTTGTCCATTCACCTTGAAAGTTCTCTTTGTTTCATGACTAATCTCAAATATTCCATAAGGAAACACCTTGGTTACTAGAAAAGGTCCTAACCAACGAGATTTTAGCTTTCCCGGAAAAAGTCTGAGAGGAGAATTATAAAGCAGCACTTTCTGTCCCACCTCAAAGTTTTGCCTCAAAATGTGCTTATCATGCCAAACCTTCGTCTTGTCCTTGTATATTCGGGCATTCTCATAAGCATCATTCCTCATTTCATCCATCTCATTTGTTGCAGATTTCACAAGGCAAGCTTCTAGTGGTAGCAATGGAGTTCTCTCCTTACCAAGGGTTACTAACCTACCAAAACTCATGACTCTTCATCAAAAGTCAATACCTCATTAACAGTCACAATTATGACTCTTCATCAAAAGTCAATAACTCATGACTCTTAAGATTGTTGAGAAATTTTTTTGAATTTGTTGTTGATTGTTGATTTTCATAATCTTCAATTATGATGTTGCAAAATTATACTAAATAATATTACATTTGAAGTTGCCTTCAAGGAACGATTTTAAGTCACTGTCCTTAAGATTCTATTTACCTCTCACAAATTCGTCGATGCTCTATAGTTCAATAAATACGCCTCTAGGATACAATGAAGCCTCTTGTTGTCTACAGTGAGCATTCACAAAGACAATTCAAAAATACTTTTGATTTTGAAGAGTACTCAAGATAATAAATATTCTAAATCTATAGTATTTAGAACACTAACTTTATTTGTATATAAATGGTGGTGGGAAGTGTTAGAGAATATCCATTTTTCTTTCTTTAAATTCACATTATTATTCTATACAAATGGCCCAAGTGAAAGGCCTATTTATAGGATGTTATGCATCCATTCAACTAGGGTTACTACTCATTCATATGTTGTTACTTTTTTGAAAGTTGTCTCTTTCGAACCAATGTAATTGTTCTTAAACAATTACAACTCATCCAAAAGCTATGTTTTTTTTACAAAATGTCATAACCTTTCAACATAAATCATTGCATTGATGATAGATTTATTTAAGGCATAACCATACTGCAATTCATAAATCCTAGATTTACTATGATCCTCTAGTGAACTTCTAATCTTTAATTATAAATTAACTTGGTCCATAGCCATGATCTTCCAGAGAGACACAATCATCGGTGATCATCAGAAGCCTTTAGATCTCTAAGTAATCCCTCTCAAGTTTGATGGAGAGAGCAAGAAAGGCGGTAACGACAACATTCTATTCTACACAAAGAGAGATACCCAAATCACAAGTTCTTGACCAAAAGACCCTTTCTCTACTTTCTCTCTATATTTTTTGTTTTTTCTATATCTTAGAGAGAGTGAGAGCCAAACTATATTAAGAGAGAGAGAGATAGATAGGCATAGGTAGAGGAAAAGATGCCTTTGAATTTCAAGAGGTGATCCGTAGTCTATTTCCTTATTGGATCATTAGCATATTTAAATTTTGAATTCAGAACATGCTTATATTTAGGTATTTCCTTATTGAATCCTTAACATATTTAAATTTTGAATTCAGAACTTGCCTATATTTGGATATTTTCTTATTTAATCTTTCCTTATTGGATCCTTAATGGATTCAAATTTTGAATTTAGAACTTGCCTATATTTAATTGTGTTCTCTAGGGACTAATGGCATAATTGTATTATTTCCAAATTATATATAATTTACACCATCACTAAATCATAAAGTTATTAATACGCATTCTACACATTAAAGGCCCCACTTCTCTCATGACACATATTGAACCCGATAAATAATATTTAATTTAATTACTTCATTATGGGTCTAATTAGATATTTGATAGTCTATTATTCAATATATATTTATATCACATATATTGATAAGCCCATATATGTTGTAATTAATTGAAATTAATTCCAACAATCTCCCACTTGGGTTATATGTATATATATATATATATATTGATAAAACTGAATTGAGTACTCAAACTATACTATCATAGCACTTTTTCTCATCAACCAATTCCATCCATCAATCATATTCACAAGGACTTAAGTAGTATTCGTCTCATAAAGAAAAACTAAACCAACAATAATCACTGTGTAAACATAACTGAATGACATGAATCATGAAGGGGATGTGTAGTTTGGAAATTAAATACAATTTGATTCACATGCCTATGTTTAATTTGATCACTTTAACTTAATTTGATTTTGAGGTCAATCAAAAATTTAGAGTGCATATTAAGTTGAATAACTGAAAGCTAAATAAATGAAGCCTCAATAACTGTATTATACATACAAATAACAGAATATCATATAAAAGTTAATTGCATGATATATGTAAAAGTATATCATATAAAACATAAAACATGATACATAAAATACAGACTCCCACTAAATTTGACAATCCTCTATAGCATAAATACTCATGTGAATGACATGCTCGTGAAACTATTTGGGTACCAATCCCTTAGTTAGTGGATCTACTAGCATGAAATTTTTACCAATATGCTCAATGCTTATAAGTCCACTCCGAAACCTTTCCTTCATAGCAAGTAACTTAATATTGATATGTTTGGATTTCGATGAGCTCCTGTTATTGTTGGAATATAGTACTGCTGAATTATTGTCACAATATATCTTGAGTGGAAACTTAATAGTATCCATAATACATAGCCTAGTGACAAAATTCCTTAGCCATATTCCATGGTTAAATGCCTCAAAACACGCAATGAATTTGGCTACCATGGTGGAAGAAGCAATCATGGTCTACTTTGCACTCCTATAAGAAATAACTCCTCTAGCCAACATAAAAATATAACCAGATGTTGACATCATGCTATGCACACAACCCATAAAATCGAAATCAATATATCCAATAACCTCAAGCTTATCTGATCTCCAATATTTCAGCATATGATCCTTCCTTTTTTACAAGTACCTAAGTACCCTCTTAGTTGCTCTCTAGTAATCCATACCAGGATTATTGAGATATCAGCCTAATATTCCTATGATGTATGCAATATTTGGATGCTTACACACCTAAGCATACATCATATTCCTACTACTGAAGCATATGGAATTTGGTGCATTTCTTATTTCTCGAGTTCTATTTTTGGACACTGATTGAGACTAAATTTGTCTCCTTTTGTAACAGGGGTATTTCTCGGTTTAAATTGTTTCATGCTATATCGCTTGAGAATTTTATCGATAAATGCTTGTTGTGAAAGCCCCAAAATACCCTTATTTTGATCTCTTTGTATTTGGAGGCCTAACACATATGATGCTTTGCCAAGATCTTTCATATCAAAATACCTAAAAAGAAATATATTAGTTTCATGCATCATATTTATATCGTTACTGGAAAACAATATGTCATCAACATATAAAACTAGAAACATAAACTTACTTCTACTAAACTTGTGATATATGCATTCATCCACCAAGTTAGGCTTAGATCCAAATGAGACAATTACTTGATGAAATTTGAAATACCATTATCGAGACACTTGCTTTAGTTTATAGATGGATTTATTTAATTTGAAACCATCTACTTTAAGTCATCAGACTCAAAGTTAGGTGGTTGCACCATATAAATGTACTCATCAATGTTGCCATTGAGAAACGCAGTCTTAACATTCATCTGGTGTAACTCAAGATCAAAATGTGCCACTAAAGCCATGATAATTCTGAAGGAATCTTTCATAGACATAGATAAGAAAGTTTCTACAAAGTCAATGCCTTCTTTTGGTGTAAATCCCTTAGAAACAAGTCACGTTTTGTATCTTTCCACATTACCTTTTGAATCCCTCTTGGTCTTAAATATCCATTTGCAACCAACAGATTTCACACTTTCAGGTAATGGGACGATATCCCAGACTTTTTTTTCATACATTGACTTTATTTCCTCATTCATGGCCTCGATCCATTTATGAGAATTTGTACTTTCCAAAGCCTGATGGAGATTGAGAGGTTCATCCTCCATCATGCCAATGTCGAATTCATATTCTTAAAGGAACATAACATAATCATTATATATTGTGATTCTTCTATCTCTAGTCGACCTCCTTAAGGGAACTTGTTATTGAGGTGGTACAGGTTCCTCTTCAACATCAATATTGTCTTGTACCGGATTCTCTTCCATTTCTAGAGGTTCATTCACTGTACGATCCTGAACCAATGAGTCTTGATATATTCTTATTACAATTGGTAACATTGTTAGCATCCCTTGTATAAGAGAATCCTATTTCTCTTCAAAGACAATTTGATTTGTATTTCCCCCTTGAACCATAACATCCTCAAAGAACTTAACTATATTTGTCTCGAACATTATTCTATTAGTGGGATCATAAATCTTATACCCTTGGAACTTTTTTTCATATCTAAAAAAAACAGCAGTTAATTATCCTTTCATCTAGCCTTTACTCTTATGGCCTTTAATGCCGAGCTTCAATCGGACAACCTTAGATTCTAAAGTGTTAGAGACTAGGCTCTCGCCTAGTCCACAATTCATATGGATTTTTGTTTGCTATCTTAGTCGATACCCAATTCAAAATATATAATGTTATCTTAAGTGTTTCTCCCCAGAGGTTCAATGGAAGTGAGGTATGAGAAATCATACTTTGTACCATCTCTATTAATGTTTGATGGTGCCTTTCATCCATGACGTTCATTGCGGGGGAAACCTGACATTGTATATTGTGGCACAATTCCATTTTGCTCTAGAAATTTAGCAAAAGGCCCTAGGCATTGATCTCATGAGCCATCATACCAACCATAGTAGTCAACACCACGATTAGATCTCACCCTTTTAATCCTTTTGTTGAGGTGTAACTCAAATTCAACCTTGAAGGATTTAAAAGTGTCCAAAGCTTGAGCCTTTTCTTTAATTAAAAATATATAACAGTATATAGAATAATCATCAATGAATTAGATAAAATATACATGCCAATTCCTAGTAGCTATAAGGAATGGCCCACATATGTCTGTATGTATCAGCTCAAGAACATCAGTCATACGATTGGCTGTATATTTGCGCTTGCTTGTTTGTTTGCCCTTCATACACTCAATTCATGGACCAAGATCCAACATGTCTAAAGGCCATATAATATCGCTTTGAATAAGACATGTAATTCTCTATTGATAAATATGACCTAAATACTTATGCCAAAGTATAGTTGAATCTTGATGTGTTAATTTTCGTCTAACGCTTCGAGTTTCATTATTCGAGGTCTCATTATAGGAAGCAACAATATCTAAAGCATAAAGATTATCTAAAACAGATAGAAAACTAGAAGCAACCAGATTGGATTTTTGATACAAACCAAACTTTCTATCTCCAAATGAACAAGTAAAACCTAATTTGTCCAATGTAGAAATAGAAATTAAGTTCTACCTAAAGGATGGTACAACAAAAGTATAAAAAAATCCAAATACAAGACAGTTTTCAAAAGTAATCTAAAATGATGTATAACTTCAAATTTTGCCTTGTTTCCATTGCCCACATAAATGTATATTTCACCATCACTTAGCTTCCAGTAACTTCAGTAACCCTGCATAGACACAGAGATGTGAGTAGTTGCACCCGAATTTACTCACCATGTGTCTATAGAAACTGAAACTACATTAACTTCTTCACAAACAAATAAAAAAATAATACCTTTCTTGGCACGCTATACGAGATAGTTGGTACATTTATTCTTCGTATGTCCTTCAGATCCATAGAAGAAACAAACCTTCTTATTTTCTTTATTTGGCTCGTATATAGTAATGAGTTTCTTATCTTTAATGGGCTTCTTCTACGAACTTGTAGTTACAGCGTCTGAATTGGCCTTACATTTTTGTTTCCTTTTTCCCTTAGTGGTAGAAGTAATTTTTGCACTTTCGCTCTTATCCAACTTCAATCTCTCTTTCTCCTAAACACATTAAAAGATGAGTTCATTAACTATCCATTATTCCTTTTGATAGTTGTAACTCACCTTGAACTGTCCAAATGAGGCAGGAAGAGAGTTAAGGGTAAAATAGAATAGCATATCATCTTATATAACTAGCTTATGTCCCTTCATTTTTGAAGCGGTATGCATCATTTCAAGAATGTGCTCCTTGACATTACTCTTACCATTGTACTTCATAATGCATAGTTTGTTTAATAGAAGACCTATTTCACCCTTCTCATTCCTGACAAACCTTTGCTCAAGTTCTTTAAGATAGTCTTTAAAAAGAGTGGAATTAGAAACCGATGCCCTAAAACTTTTAGGAATGGTCTTCTACATGACCCGAAGACAAGCGATTTGACCTCATCCACCGCACATATGCATTTTGTTGCCTTTTAGAACTAGTTTCAATAGGCATAGGTGGTTTGGCCTCTTACAACGCTATGTCCAGGCACCTAAGGATAATCTCTAGATTATCTTTCCAATCCTTGTAATTAGAACTCATCAGCATCAGAATGTTATTGATGTCGATGGTAAGATTAGTAATTTTTGCTGAAAAATATTCACAAAGAACTAATCAAATGACCGAATAATTATAAATAAAAAATCAAAATAAAGCATATTCCATCTACTAAGTACTTCAAAAAATAAGTTCTATTTGGAGTCAATCATTATTCTAAGATAAATAGGTGTAGCATTTGAATATAACAGTGCATTTGATGTCAGTTAGTCAACCTTCCTTTGGGCTCATTAACTAATTATATCCAAAACTTAATAACTATTACTCATTCATTACCACAAGTATACACATACAATGCTTGACTATTGTCTTTTCTTTGAGTCAGTCCAATAATCAAACACCATATGTATATCTTCTATGTATAAATTGGCAAATGATCAATGCCAGTATGAGAGCTTACTTTGGTAAGATGATACCTTGGAGAATCATTTTTCAAAATATATCTTAATATGAAGCCTTCATTATGACTTGATATTATCCTTAGCAAAAATTTATTTAAAACATGACTTAGTTTAAACTCATTAATTCTTCAAACAATCAATTGAGAAATAATCATTTGAACAAAATCCAAAGTCAAGTCTAGCTTAACCAAATTAGGCGTAATTAATCATGATTTAAATAGTATATTTTGGCCTAACCAAAAATCAAATATAGTAAACAAAATTTTACTTTACCAAGTCAAATGAAAGGAAAAAACAATTGTATATATAGCAAAAATAATTGTGCCATTAATTCGAATCAGAAATGGTCCGTAATTAATTATCATGAATAACAATCCATTAAGGAAATTAATTATTTTAATCTTGCAATACAAATAAGAAGCTATAAAGGTGCATTTCAAATTATTTTAATCTTCGGATTCATATTTTATGACTTAACCGAATAATCAAATTATTGTATACTCTGTTATGGTTCAAAAGTGATTGTAGTAGAATACTAAAATAATGGATATGCATAAATATAGATCATAACAAAGTAATTCTTAATTTGAATAATTTGACCATTGACCATGAATAATTTGAATAAAAAAAGTTATGCCATTACCTAAATATCCATCTTAAAAATTTCCAAATAGAAGGGACTTGTTCTTGAGAAACAATTATTCAAAAAATTATACTTATTAATTTTCTTAAAAAAAATTCCCAAACCATAAATATCCAAACCAAAATCAAAATTTAACAGTTCAACTAGAGTAGGCTCTGATACCAATTGATAGATTTATTTCAGGCATAACCATATTATAATTCATAAATCCTAGACTTACTATGATCCTCTAGTGAACTTCTAATCTTTAATTCTAAATTACCTTGGTCCATAGCCATGATCTTCCAGAGATACACAATCACTGGTGATCATTAGAAGCCTTTAGACCTCCAAGTAATCCCTCTCAAGTCCAATGGAGAGAGTAAGAGAGGTGGTAGCAACAACATTCTGTTCTGCACAAGGAAAGATACCCAAATCACAAGTTCTTGACCGAAAGACCCTTTCTCTAATATATCTCTATATTTTTTCTATTTTTTGTGTATCTTAGAAAGATAGAGAGCTGAACTATATTAAGAGAGAGAGAGTCAAAGAGGCATAGGTAGAGGAAAAGTCACTTCTGAATTTCAAGAGGTGATCTATAGTCTATTTTCTTATTGTATATTTCCTTATTGAATCCTTAGTGGATTTAAATTTTGAAATCAAAACTTGCCTATATTTGGGTATTTTCTTATTGGATCCTTAGCGAATTCAAATTTTAAATTCAGAACTAGTGGGTATTTTCTTATTTAATATTTTCTTATTAAATCCTCAGTGAATTCAAATTTTGAATTTAAAACTTTCCTTTATTTATTAGAGTTCTCGAGGGACCAATATCATAATTTTATTATTTCTAAACTTTATACAATTTAGACCATCACTAATCACAAAGTTATTAATATTCATTCTACACATTAAAGGCCCCACTTCTCATGACACATATTGAATCCGATAAATAATACTTAATTTAATCATTTTATAACGGGTCTAATTAGATATTTGACAATCTATTATTCAATATATATTTATATCACATATAAGCCCATATATATTGTAATTAATTGAAATTAATTTCAACAAGTGCAACTTTTCATCCAAATGTTATAAATTTAGAAAATATTCCAACATTTTTAGCCAAGGTACCGAGCTATCATGTCATTTGCAATTTGTATCGTTACAATATTAAAATTGCTCAAAGCATTCAATATTTAGTGATTAACAAAGATTAAAAAGCCTAATATGATTGGAGGATTGAAATCAAAATAAATTTTAAAAATAATAAATATGTATAAAATTATACATAAAATATATCCACTAATATTGGAGTTCATTTGATTTTTGGTTGTTTAATTTAAATCCTTAATTGACCTACCAATATTGGTAACACATATGCACACCTAATGCAAGGTGCATGAGTATGTATTATATATAATTTTTAATGTAAAAGGTCAAAATAGTCTACTTGACTAAGCTTTAGGTTTTACTTGGTCTATTTTTTTAAATCAATGTCATTTAGTATATTTAATTATTGAAAAAAGGTTATTTAATCCTTTTAATTGTCAAATAGATGTTGGTTAAGTAAACTTTAATATCTTATATTATTTTATAGATTTTATCAAACACATGTCAAAAATAAGAAAGAAATGGAAAGTAATTTATCTACTTTTCTTAATTAAAGAATGAGTTGATTGTGGTGCAAAAAAATTATATTAAATAAACAAACTATCATCTTTAATGAATCGCACCCACAACAAAAATGTAAAAAATAATAAAAAAATGGTTATATTTGTCCTTATATAACATTCTTTTTATAATAAAAAGAATTAAATGACACATTTTATAAGTAAAATGATCATTAGATCCTAAACTCATAAACAAAATAATAATGTGGCACCACTCCCTAGGAAAACTATAATGTCATCTATTGTGGTAATTGGCTTATTCATTTAGGATTGTCAAAATGAAAAATGGAAAATGTGGAACATATTTTGTAATATGAGGTAGGGTAAAGACAAAGACTATATTCTTTATTTCGTCCCCAAAATTATGTACCCTATTTTAATAAATAAACAAAAAATTAATATTTTTAATTTTTATATAGATTTAATTAAATTTTGTAATGTTTATGTGAATATTGGTGATATTCATCAATAAAATATATAATTGTAATTTAAGTTTCTAGGTGTATCTTAAAAGAATATTTTTAAATCGAAGAAACTATTAAGCTTCAGCAGTCACATCTCATATATACCTATGTTTCTGTACACATTAAATTGCATATTAAATGCATAAGAATAATATGAAAATAGGATACTTGATCGATCGAATAGTATTTGGATCAATCAAGCTGTATTATCTGTTAAATTAATTATTTATACGATTATATTGATTGAGATTAATGACTAGGTCGATCCTTGATTTTGAGAAGTAATTAATTGATACACTAGATTGATTGAGAGGACATGCAATCGATCGATTGAGCACTTGTTTAGATCGATAGAGTAGTCAAGGCTTTTATTTTATAACCTATTTCTAATACAAAATGTATTGGTTTTTTTACTATGTTGTCCTAACTCCTTGAAACTCATTTAATTGATTTTATGGATAAGATGATAATTTTACTTTGACCTAAAGTGCCTCAAAATTTGTTTAAATATAAACCTAACCACACAATTGAAACTAACTATACAAGAGCTTAATTGTACTTACTCTCCCCATCTTTTATTCTCTCTCTTGTTTTGCTAAACATTTTCAAGTAAGCTTTTTCATTAAGTTATTTTATCAAACATTTGTGAATGTGTTTCATGGATTAACAAACCTATCATAATAATTGTGTTATTGTATCTCCAAGTGATTATTCTAGATTTGCTAGTTATATTTATTTTATTTGATATATTGTTTAAATTAACTAGTTAGGATTGTTCATTATTAAATCTGCTCTAGGACAAAAACTTGCACTTGTGTTTATGTGGTAACTTTTCTAGTGATAGTGGGTACAAGTTTGGTTAATTGTGGGACTCGTGTTTGTCGGAAATTTGGTTCAGATCCAAGCATCGTTCTTGTAGAGACTATGATTGAAGCAATGACTTATAAATAGGTTACTTGAGGGCATTATCTTAGTGAGTAGTTTAATTCCTAGCCTTGTTACTAGATATTTGTTTTTCATAGTGAATAGTTAGGTAATCCCTGGATTGGTATTTTTCCTATTAGGTCATTGGTGTGGCCTAGGTTGTTTGCATCTAAAAATCTTGTGTGTTTATCTTTATTTTTTGTGTTACTTTATTTACATGTGATTTCATGTTTAGCCAATAGTGAAAATTTAATTTGTTATACTTCTGCTGATATTCTGCTAATTAAATCCATAACTAAATAAGCAAACTTTTATTTGGTATCGGAGCGGTCACTAGATATACTCAATATTCCTAGGAACTTGTTACAGATCACTTGAGAGAAGGTTCATCTACCATTTTTGCACCTTACTTTGATGGGTCCAATTATTCCTATTGTAAGGCTCTTATGAGGGCTTTCTATGATTTATAGATGAAAGCGTATAGAACTTTTTACTTTATGGGTGGGAACAACCTAAAGTTACCAAGGATAATGTAGTCACTCCTAAACTTAGGAATGAATGGAACAATCAAGATAAAATTGTTAGCAATTGGAATAAAAAAGGTATTAACACTATTTTTAGTCCCGTGTCTATTAATGAGTTTCTTCATTTTTCTCATTTTGATACTCCTAAGCATGTTTGGAATATTTTAGAGGTTGCCCATGAGGGAAGCACACAAGTTAAATGTACTAAACTTCGTATACTTGGTAGTCAATTTGAAAATCTTAGGATGAATAAGATGAAACTTTCTCTAAATTTTATCTTAAATTATATGGTATTAATCATACCTCTACCAATATTGAAGGGAAAATTAATGATTTTAGGATAGTTGAAAAGATTCTTCGTTTATTATCAGATCATTTCTATACAAAGGTTACTAACATTGATGAAATAAAGGATGTGGAAACCATCAAAATAAAGGAACTCATTGGCTCAATTAAAACCTTTGAGATGAGATTTTGAAAACCTCTAAAGAGTAAAAGTATCGCTTTCAAAACTACTATAAATGATGATAAAGAACTAGTAATCTTAATTAGAATATTGAACAATATAATCAATAAAAAGAATCCTTGAAACAAAGGATAATCAAGTTGTCAAAAGGATCAGAATCTAAGAGAACTAAAATCTATAAGTTATGATGGTAAGAAATCTAAATCCACTGAACTTCAATATTTTGAATGCATAGGTTTTGGTCACTTCATAGCTAACTGTGGAAACAAGAAGAAGCAAACTATATGAACTTCAATGTTACACCTATTGACTCTAAAAGTGATAACAATAATCCAATTAAAGTTGACACCAATTACTTGGAATTTACTACAACTATTGGTGAACAATTCAATAAGTCTAACATTGATTCAGATGAGGAAGAAAGTGATGCTGAATTTTTACTTAACAAATTTAATGTCACAAGTATTGATGAAGTATTCATAGATTATGTAAGATGTAAGAGGGAAGTAGCTAAACTAAATGGAAAAAACTTAAATATGTTGAAATAAATTCCTCAACTATAGAAAAAAATAATTGAACTATCTGAATGTGCTAATATTTTAAATTTAAGTCTTGTAGATGTTAAACTGGAAAATAAGAATTTTATATAGGAACCTGAACAATAAAATGAAGCAATAAGGTGCTTAAAAATTGGAGTTGAAAGGTTGAACAAAGTTCTAGATTATGAAAATCTAGTTGGAGACTAGAAAGGGTCAGGATATGTAGATGAGCACACTTTTCCATCTTCATCAAAATCAACAAAATTTGTCAAACCTTCAAATATGTCCTTCTCATATGATACATATAACATGGATTATAAGAATGAGAGCTCCACTCCTTCAACATTAAAAACCATATCTATGAAGGCTTCTAACCCTATTCTTATTGTTACTCATTATATACAAAAAATAGTTACACTTGTGATTGAAAAACCTATTAAGTTTGTGCCTATCTATCATTATTGTGATAGAAAAGGTCATATTAAGCTTAAGTATAGATTTTTGATAAATGCTCCTAAATGCAATAATACTTTCCATGCTTCATATAGTAAGACTCATAACCATTATCCATCTATGCATGTTGCATCATATTCAAAGATGAATGGAAATTATGGTAACATATTCAAAAATCCTACTAGAAAGCATGAAGTTGTTGACTCAAAAAAGCAAGTGAAATTCAATGTATTTAATTTTAGGACTAATTATCATTATCCTACCATGCATATTGCATATTCATTTAGTATGAATGGAAAATCTAAAGGTAAGTTCAAGAATATGCCAATGACAACAAAGGTAGTTGATTTCCAACCTAAAGATATAGAGAAACTAAAATTCCAAAAAATTTGGGTTATGAAAGAGTGTCTCTTTTCAGTCACCTGACTATCATTTATTGTTCACCTAGATACTTTTTTTTGGGTTCTTAGTTGATCTTAGATGGTACTACAAACGATGGAGGAAGCTTATAAAGAAGCACACAAGTTTGTCAACCTTAAAAGAGTGTTATAGTTGGTAAAGAAAGAAAGTGTGACCACTGAAGCCCCCTTAATAAGGAAGGAGAAGAGGGAGATGAGTCCTAAAAAAAAGAGCTACCAATAATCAAAAAAGTAAAAGGTCTACTAGAACACCTTTCATAAGGGAGAATTCATGGAAAGGAAGTGCTGGACCATGGGGAAGGTTGTTTTTCCCCTATTTAGAGGACCACCCATGAGCATGAGTCTTATTGAGGCCATACTTTGGATGTAAATTGGGAAAAATATTAGGTGGCCACCATGAATGCAAGTACCTCACAGAGAAATGACTAAATGGCATGCCTTTAACAAAGACACTAGTCATGACACACAAGACTGTAGACACTTTAAAAAGGAAATTATATAGTTATTGTCAAAAGGGTACTTGGGTGATCTCGTGAGTAATACAAAAAGAGAGCCTGAGCCTTAACATGATATAGACTTGCCACAACTGTAAGCTACCCATATAGAGAGGCTTAAGGGTGCACATTGGAATGAAACTGTTGATTTTATACTTATCCAATCCAATCCAATCTTTCAATCAAATTGAAGCATCCTAATCAACAACAGATTCGATCACCTTTCAAATCTGATGCAATTCGATCCATAATCTATTCGGATTGGATCCATTGAATTTGATAATTCTGACCAATAAAATTAATTAAATATATTTTTGGTATTTTTGAATAAAACATTTAAATTTTCACATAAAATAAACTTATTTGAGCTAAAAGAAACCTTAAAATACCAAATATAAAGTTTAAAATATGACTCAAATAGTTAAACCTATATAAAACAAAAATAATACAATATTAATTACAATATTCATTTTAATAAAGTTAACAATTCATTCAAACAATAAACAAAAGGATACTTCACAATAATATAAAGTTAAATTAAATTGATTATTTCATTATTTAACATCCATCGAGCATCTTGAAAATAATTTTGGGTCTTGAGTCTTGTGAGAAATAGCAAAAAACTTCAGTGTTTCATTACCTATTAGCCATACTTTAAAAAAGTTAGTAAATTGATAACTAAATATATAAAAAATAATATACGAAATATATATGATATAAAATAATTATGTATCATACTCAATGAAGGGTAATATCCTTAATGCCTTCCAACATATCTAGAAAATAGAAGACAAAAAAAGTCAGAAAAATATTAAAACATCAATCATAAGAGAATGCTATCAATTAATAATGAAAAGTAAAATAATATTATCTGCTTTAATTGCTTCAATATCATCAAGAGACTCACGAATGTTACTTATTGGTGATGATCAAATCTAGTTTTGAGTACAAATAAGTGCTTGGATAGGTTTTGTGGACAATAAGCTTCTAAAGTGATCAATAACGCTTCCTCCAGCAGAAAATGTGAACTTAGAAGCTATAGTTGATATAGGTATAGCTAAAACATCTTTGGAAACCTTAGAAAGAACCTTGTACTTCAATTAGTTCACCTTCCACCAACCTAAAATATCAAAAGACTCATCATCCACATCCCCATATGTCTTACATACCAATATATTTATCCACTTTAGTTTTGTTGTTTATCTTTTTTGTATCTTTGACACACTTTTTATAACGGTCCATCCATAGTAAAAAAGAATCAATGCTACAACTATCCACTTCTTCTATGTCTAAAGTTTATGAGCATATAGTTTGCACATTTACAAAATACAAAACTAAATATTATAGGTGCAAGCCTACCAGCCTCAATACTAAATGTGTGTGCAATAAGTACACCTTCTTTGTTGTTTTTGACATTTTCAAAAGCTAGAGTCTTTTGCTTCTTCTTAGATCTACCAGGAAATAATTGACATTGCATAGCTATATGAGCATTTAAGTTTGATGTACCAGATTTTTTGAATACATACATATACATACTCCCTTGAACAATATTTACATCTCTCCTTGCGATCGAAGCCTTTACCCACTATATCAAAATGTTTCTAGGCAAGAGAATGAGGTTTAGAAGAATTTCGCTTACCTTTTCCATCATAGCTATCTGTGGAAGGTTCAATTTTTTCATTCAATGGTAGATCTTTAGTTTCTGGTGGAGCATTTTGTGGATTGTTATCTTGATTTTCAACATCCTGGGCAACGCTTGCACTTCTGGTGGTTGCAAGTGGACTACCCATAGTAGGGCTATTTTTTTCCATCTAAGATAAATTACAAAAATAAATAAATAATTCAACAAAACATAAGTATAAGTGTATAATGGTAAAATTTATAATTCTAAAATAAGTAGTTAAAAAAATTCATACATTAGATGATGACATCAAATATGAATTTGTTGTGGTTGCTTTCTGTATCAACTAGCTAACCAAATGCACCTATTTAAGAATACATTTGAAATCATTCCAACATTAAGTCCAGAACAAACATGAGTAGAGTTCACTACCATACAATTATTAATAATGAAGATGCAGATGATAATAATAAATCTCAAGAAAATGCGCCATCCAAAGAGATGTAGTTATGCCTCACTAATACACAAGAAATACACATTCCACATATATGGGTTCAAGCGTATGACTATTATAAGCTCTTAGACATGAAAAGCATTGACACTTAAAGATATATATTAGAATAATCGTTAAACACACAAACATGATCAAGAAACAATCAAATATGCGCAGGAAATAAATAAAGAAATTATGAGTTGATGTTTATTTGTTTCTCTATGCAAAGAAAAAAGAAGAGGTATTTTCTCTATGCAAAGATGTTGGCAAAGATTGACATTATTATTACACACTGATTTGTGAATTTTGATTGTTGAATCACTTTGTTTTTGTCCTCATTTTTAATTTTGCACTTAGTTTCTCTCTTTAAAATATGTGTTTCAACCACATCTATTTCACTCTCTAGTCTCATACTAAATAAATAAAAAATCAATTTCCATTTGTCTAGTTTGTTGTTGTGTATTTTTGTTTCTAATGTAACCAAACCTAACTCATTCACCCTTTTGTGCCTCTCAATCCTAAATATTCAACTTTCATTATGAGCTGTTGCTTCTAACCTAACTAGAAAACAATCCAATATGAATAGGAAACAAACAAAGAATTTATGAGTTGATATTTATTTGTTTCTCTACGTAAAGAAAAAAAGCAAGAATTTAATTTAATAAAAAATAGAGAAAGAACCTCACCCAACACGTGTGGAAAACTAAAAATGATGGGTAGGAGCTAGGTATGTCGTCGATGGAAATACTGGCCAGTGGTAGTTTTCATGAAAAATTGGAAATGATGAATATAAGAGAGGTGTCAAAAAGAAGGAGATGTGAGTAGAGGTTAGAGAGATGTTGGTGGCCAAAAAAATGAAAAATGATGAGTAGAATTGTAAGAGGCAATTAAGGTGTGAGCAGGAGGTGAAGGAGGCATGAATAGGAGGTGAGGGAGGTAGGGCCGCATGAGTCATGACAGCGTGAGCACTGAGGAAGAGAAAGTGATGCTTGATGGGCTGAAGGCGTGTGGACGTGAGGAAGAGTGAGGATGATGACATGGATGAAAAATGAAAATGAAATGTAGAACAATAGAAGTGTTGAAGACTGAATTGCAGATGTTTAGGGTTTTTTATTTATAAAAAATGTTTTAGGGTTTTTAATTTTGTTAATGTGTGATGTGGTGTATAATAGAAATATGAATGACCAATGAGGATATGACTAATGTATAAATTTAAATATATATAATTATTTTTGGTCAGATTGAATGAGATCGGATCATACATAGTGAAATCTACCATCCGATCCGATGGTCGGATCAAAATTGTCAAAAAATTAACAGATTAGATTAGATCAGTCGAATTAATTGAATGATCGAACTTTTGCACACCCTTAGTGAGACATATTGCATGTACAATGGTAACATTCAGATCTTTTACTCCATTCCTGATGATCAAACATGAATGGTGAGTCTTGTAGTATAAGGAAAAGGTATGCTAAGGAAGCCCAAGAAGGAGCTGGTATTGGGGTGTACAACTTGCAAAGAGGGTGATCTTTAACACCCATAACATTCAAGGAAGAGAATGAGGTGGCTTGCCCTTACGAAGACCCTATGATGATTGATAACTGTATTTTATATAGTTATTTTCATCAATTTTAGTAATGATAATTGCTATGTTCTTTTAATATTTAGTTAATTTTTGTTAAATAAATTAATATTTTCCTTTTATGTGCTAAAAATATTTTCCTTTTATCGAAAATGTACTTAATTTCATATTTTTTTGTCCATAAATATAATTTCAAATAATATAGTGCTTAATTGCAATTTTTAAAAGTCAAAAATACAATTAAAAATAAATTTGGGCTTGATTGTAATTTAAGAAAGATTAAAATCTAATTTGAAATATATTTGTGGGTGAAAATGTAATTAATAAAAATTGAATTTTCTGCGTAGAAGAAGAATTCCATTCGCATCATTCAACGCATCCATCACTTACCGTTCGATCATCAATTCAACGGTCCAGATTTGGCGAGTACAACCAGACGAGACAAAATCGCGTGTATAATTCTCGCATGGCTCGGCACGCCCGAGTGGGGCCTACCTGCCACGCAGGCCGGCGTGCAGAGTGGGACCCACATGTTGGTTGTGCAGAAATTCTCCCGAGGCGCATCGCTGTCCGTTGGATCAGATGAACGGTCCAGATTGAAGCGCGTCGAACCAAACTGTCGCGCACGAACCGTTTGTCTAAAAATCGTGTGCGATGCGGTTCATCCAAGCTACGTGCACCATCAAGGTCTCCTGAATAAGAAGTAGACACGTGTCTCCTTTATTTTGAAGCCAACAATATTATGACACGTGGGATTTTACAATGCGCGCGACCGCGCTGGATCACGCCCCGTTTCCAGCCGTTGCCTCACTTTCTCGGCGCCCCAATCCCTTGCTTCAGTTTCTGCGTGCGCCTGTTCCTTTCAACGAATGAGATGTGGCCACGTGTCCCACTATTTGTTTTAGCGAATCAGACGCTGACACGTGGCACACACAATGAATAAAAAAAATGCAGAAACGGCTCCTTGTCTCGCGTGAATTAAAATAATTTTTTGATTTTCGCGTGACCGCGGATTTTAATGGGAATGTCGGGGTTTTATTTTCGATACAAATTTTAACGCGTGTATGATATTTTTATATTTTTGATGTATTTTTTTAGCTATAAATAGGTGATATTATGATAGAGTTAAAGAGTTTTTTTTTGGTTTTAGAATTTGTGGTATTTGGGACTGGACGGTGGAATACGTAGAAGCCATTTTTGGCTTCTGTTGTGTTCTACATGTGCCAAATATTTACGATCTGTAATGTTTTAATTTTCTTTCTTCTTCTTCTAATTTTTCTGCATCTGTTGTAATTTTTATTTTAATTTAATGAAGTAATTTAATTTTTCTAGGGTTGCATTTGATCTAAATTTATGAAGTTTTGATTTTAATTATTTTTGATAGATTTATAAGACGTTCGATTTGTTTGTTCTATTTTGTGCTTAATGCTTTTTGATTATTTACGAATTTTATCAAAACGATTTGTGGCATAAAAATAAACTTGAGAAATGCATTTTTGTGTATATTGCTCGTAAATAGAATGACATGTATGATAAAGGATAGGAATATACCCTAATTGTATGTGTGGCCATTTGAGAACTTAGAACTTAATGAATCTTGGTGAATTTAATTCTCAGAGAGATATAGTGAATTAATTTAACGAGGTGTATCTATACGGAGCTCGGAAGAGATGTATGGATAAAAATAGAAGTTTTCGGTTGACAAATTAAATGTACTAAAAAATATAAATCCAAAGAAAATAATATGATTGGAGTGGAATAATTTGGTGAAAAATTGCAATCCTAGAGTTCTCTTATTTTCTTTTATTACCTTTTTGTTAAATGAACGATTGTTTTGGATAAAATCAGAGAGATACAATTTTAGTACTCAACAAACTATAGTAACAAATCCTCGTGGGAACGATACTCTACTTACAAATCTTTATTACTTGTGACCGTGTATACTTGCACGATTTTCTGTGTGTTGCAAAACACACAAGTTTTGTACCTTGAAATTTGGTTCATATGATGTTTGTCGTATTTGGTCAATATTGAATGTTTAATAAGCCTATTTTTCTTGCCCATTATGCACACATATGGGATTACAGATGAGTACATTGTCAAGGAGGAGTTTCCCTTGATGTGGTTTAATAGTAACACAAAGTGCACTATAGAGATGATCAAGTTGTCCGTCGTAGCAACGAGATCGATAATAATGACCAACTTTGTGATATACGAGATCGATAATAATGACCAACTTTATGATATTCAATACACATGTATCCAATAACCTAATTCTTGATCGGCTATGGATATGAAAGTCATTCCTTTCACTTAGCACCAAGTAATTAAATATCCCACTCATTAAATATCCAGCTGAAGAAGGAATTATGGAAATCCATGGAGACCAAGGCAAAGCTCGCAACCGCTACAATGCAACCATGAAACAAATCGACTCTACTACAAAAACGGAATTTTGTGAAGGTTATTAACTGTCACCATACATGATATGTACATTCTGACAGTTGGTATGACGCCCAATAATCGTCACCTTTCCAGTTGTCACCATAGGTTTAGATTATAGTGATGGTTTGTAAGTGTCATGAAATTGTTTTAGTACCCGTCACAATAAGTTTTCAAAATTTGAATAACTGTCACAATATTTTTTGTAACTGTCATATTTTCTTTTTTAGTAATTACAATAAGTTTTCTTTAAATCAATTAAACTGTCCAATTCTAAATCTTTTTGTGAGTGTTGGTAACCATCACAATATTCTCACCTTAATCGAGTGTGACTAGTAACAGTCATAATATGCATTTATTTTTTGTAAGCTTTTTTATACCATGGGACTTAGTAATCATCAGTTATATATTGTTTCTAACAATGACAATATCCTTGTATTTTATAATTTTCAAAAATTAGTAATAATTAAATTTTTGATATGTAAAATACATATAAAAAGTATTTATATCTTAAATATTTTATAAATGCTAACTAAATATATATAAAAATATTTATATATAGGTCTATCTACTTAATAAACTTTTAAATATTTTGTAGTACTAACAACATAAAAACAATCGTATATAAATTTAATTTATAAGAAAACATAGTTAATACAAAATATGAGCTAAGTACATGATATCATATATTTTGATTCAATAAATGATAATAATTCAATCCTATACATGTTCAAATTCATCATCGTTTAGGATTTTTTCTATAAATTGTGAAAAATAAAAAATAAATATAAATCATTCAATAGACTGTCATACATGACAACATGGATATTTGATTAAGTGAAAATTTTCAAGAAAACCTACAAGTATAGAATATCTCAAAACTAACAAAATTCAACTTACCAAATGTTTACGATCGCGCATATGGTTATATATCATATATCTTGTATATGGCATGGCAAAAAATCCACATTCAATATTGTTGTCCTGACGTGGGACCTATAATAATATAAATATCATTAACAAACATAAACTTTATATAAAGTATAATAAATTTATGCTTTTATAAAGTAACCTAATGCAATTAAAACCTTTGTTAGTCGAAAACGTGCTCGTGGCTTGAATGGTTTTGATATGTTTAATATGATACAATAAAGAAGAAGAAACTAAAGGAAGAAGAAGAGCCAAAGAAGGAGCTGAATTTGGGTAAAGATTCTCGATAACTCTTCTGATTTCTAAGTGGCTTTATATATAGTCTTACAGGAACCAAATCGGAGAACAATTTCTAACTGATTTCTAACATCCCTAACATAATTTCTAACCATAATTTATTCCGTGTTCTCCTTCTTTTTCTTAACCAAATTCGCGCCTTCCCTGTGCCTATCCTTCGCGCACGTCCATACGCAATGTGTGTCCGGTGCTATTCCGATGATGATGGACATAATTAGCTCGTATCATTCCTCCCTCCTTAGAAGAATCCTTGTCCTCAAGGATGAAGTTTCGGTATGATTTCAAAATTCGCCACTCATTTTCCCAAGTAGCTTCTTCGGTTGGAATGTCCTTCCATTTGACCAAAATTTATGTCTTGGGTTGATATTTTCCTTTTTGGGTCGCACGACGGTTGAGAATGGTTTCAGGCTAAGGAAGAATAGTTGCCTGTTTAGAGACTGTAGGAGGTTGGCTTGAGCTTGATGGAATTTCCCCTTTGTGTTTTCTTAGCATGCTTACATGAAATACATCATGTATTTGTGAAGCGGGAGGCAGTGCCAGCTTGTAAGCCACTGGTCCTATTTGAGCGATGATTCTGTATGGCCCCAAAAAAATGAGGAACTAATTTTCTTGATGAGCGAAAGGCTACTAAAGTTTGTCTATAGGGTTGGAGCCTCAGGTATACATAATCCCCCTCCTTGAAGATGACCTCTCGCCGATGTCTATCAGCTTGGAATTTCATCCGATTTTGAGCTTGTAGCAGATTGTGCCTTAATTCTCGTAGCAGGTGATCTCTGGTACGTAGGTGCTCATCCACAGTTGGCACTTGAGCAGTTTTGGGAACATATGTTAATAAGTGTGGAGGTGGAATGTCGTAAACTACTTCAAAGGGAGTCATTTGCGTTGTGGAATGGATGGAAGTGTTGTAGCTATACTCAACCCAAGGAATCCACTCAATCCATTCACGTGGTTGATCCCTAGTGAAGCAGCGCAAATACTGCTCTTGTGTGCGGTTGGTTACCTCAGTCTGTCCATCTGACTGAGGGTGGTAACTGGAGCTCATGCATAATTGAGTTCCTTGTAAATGAAACAACTCTTGCCAGAAGGAACTGATAAACACCATATCACGGTGACTAACTATAGAAGTAGGCATACCATGCAGGCGCAAGATGTTGGACACAAATGTCTTGGCCATAGTGGGGGCTGAAAATGGGTGTTTCATAGGAATGAAATGAGCATATTTACTAAAGTGGTCCATAATCACCATTATAACTGTATGTCATTTTGAAACTGGTAATCCTTCCACAAAATCCATTGAGATATCAGCCCAAATATTTTCAGGTATGGAAAGTGGTTGAAGCAACCCTACTAGTCTCATAGTCTCTATTTTGAATCTTTGGCAAGTCTCACACTCCCTGAGGAATTTCTTCAACATTTGACGTAGTTTGGGCCAGGTGAAACTATTTTTAATGCGAGATAGGGTTTTGTGGAGTGACAATCAGCTATGATCTGAGGTATAAGGAAGGATTTAGGGCTTATATATACCTTGTTCTCTTTAAACTAGACCCTATCTCGTTGTAGCAACTTATAAGCCATTGCAGGAGTAGACTTGGCTATCAGGTCTGTGTAGAAGGGATCCTGTTAAACTTCCTTCTGTAGTTGTGGCCACCACTACATCTGTGGCTGAGATATACTTAAAAAAAAGAACTCCACTACTCATGAAAGAGAATCAACTCCTTGGTTTTCCTTCTCACGTTTGTACTCAATTTGATAATCATAGCCAAGTAGCTTAGGCAACCATCGTGCCTGTGCTGGGGTGGTAATGCGCTGCTCTAGTGGATATTTGAGGCTCCTCTGATCAGTGAGGATGGTGAATGGTTTTCCTAATAGGTAAGGGCGACATACCCGTATAACTTTAATGATATCTAACATTTATTTCTCATATGTTGTTAAAGCCAATGTTGAACCCTTGAGAGCTTGCCTGAAGTAAGCTATTGGTCTGTATGCTTAAGTAAGGATAGCCCCCAACCCGACTGGTATCACATTCAATTACAAATCTTTGGGAAAAATTGGGAAGGCTTAAAACTGGTGGTGTTGTTAGGGCCTTCTTTAGCTGTTTAAATGAGTTTTCAGCAAATACATTCAAGTTAAACCCTTCCTTGCTCAAGAGACGAGTTAAGGGAGCTACCAAACTACCAAAATTATGCACATATTTTTGTAATAGCCAGCTAACCCCAGGAATCCTTTGACTCCTTTAGATGTGGTTGGGGTTAGCCATTCCTTAATAGCTTGGATCTTTGAAAGGTTCACAGAAACCCCTTGATCTGAGACCACATGGTTCAGATATTATATTTTTTTACCCCGAATTGGCATTTGGTTTCCTTGGCATACAAGTTGTTAGTTTCTAGAAGCTGAAGGGCTACTCTCACATGAACCAAGTGATCATCCTTTGATTGGGAGTATATCAAGATGTCATTATCAAATACCTTGATGAACTTTTGAAGGTAAGGTTTGAAAAGATCATTCATGAGACCTTGGAAAGTAGCTGGGGCATTAGTGAGACCAAAAGGCATTACTAAGAATTCATAATGGCCTTCATGGCTTCTAAAGGCAGTCTTTGGGATATCCTCATGATAAACTCTTATCTAATGATACCCTGATCAAAGATCTATCTTGGAGAAAACATGAGCCTCGTAGAGCTTGTCTAGCAGCTCATCAATCATAGGAATGGGGTACTTTTCCTTAACTATGCTATCATTCAAAGCTTGATAGTCTACATAAAATATCCAACTACCATAAGTTTGTTTTTACCAACAAAGTTGGTAAAGAAAATGGTCTGTTGCTATGTCTGATTAGCCCAAACTGAAGGAGTTCTTTAACCATCTTCTCAATTTTTGCCTTTTGATAATAAGGGTAATGGTAGGGTCTGACATTAATTGGCCCTGCTCCTGGCTTCAGAGGTATACAATGATCTTGTTGTCTTTTTAGAGGCAGCTCTGAGGGTAGTTCAAGTATATGAGAGAACTTTGTTAATAATTGTCTCTATATTCTGCAGCTCACCGCATTCCTTATTGGTTACGATTGCACTATTGGTTCTTTGTAAGCCTTGGAATGTGTTAGTGACTCCTCCTATCTTGAAGTTGAGGGTGAGCCTTTTATAATTCATTTCTTTTGGGCCTAGGTTTCAAGCCATTGAACCCCGAGCACTACCTGGTATGCAACCACTGGTAACACAAAATAATCTGTTGAGACTAGATACTCTTGAATAGAAAGAGTAAGGCCTCTACATTTCTCCATGCATTTAATCTTTTCACGATTGGCTATCATAACTTTCAATTTCTAATTCTTAATGATAGTGAAGCCAAACTGGGAAACCAAGGTTTGATCAATGAAATTATATGTACTGCCCCCATCTATCAAAACTAGTACCTTCTTATTTCTTTGATTTCCCATGACTCTAATTGTTTGAGGATGATTAGTACATGTTATTGCATGAAATGAGATTCTTTTTTATGGTACTCTTCTTCTGGAGTTTCTATAGGGTTTTGAGGCAATTCCTCTATCATAAACATTTAGGGTCACGTGTAACGGTGACCTGTTACAAACTTCTCATCACAGTAGTAGCACAAGCCTTTATCACTACAGAGGTGGGGATCCCAACACACTTGCATGGGAATGGTTTGTTGGTTTGGGAATGCTTGTATAAGACTGATAACGTGGATTTTGGGTAGATTTCCTCTGCAATAGATTTCTCTCTTCAATGAGCCTAGCTACCCCAATGGCCTCAGCCAGTGTTTTAGGCTTCTTGATCTTCACATCGAGGCGAACTTCATCTTTTAATCCAGCTATAAAGCACCATATTAGGAATGCTTCTGGTAGTCCATCCAATCTATGTGACAATCTTTCAAAGGCTTTTTGGTATGTTGCTACACTGGTGGTATGCCTTAGGCGAGTTAAAGCTTCTGAGGGATCTTCTTAATTTGTTGGTCCAAATCTGAGTTAAACAGCGTTGGTGAATTCCACCCAAGTGAGAGGTCCACGAAACTTGGTCAGCCAGCGATGAAATTGTAACATAATGCCTTCTAGATGGAAGGATGTGAGTTGCACCTGTTGATCTGGGCTAACATTAGTAAACTCAAAATATTGCTCAGCTCTATAGATCCAACCAGTTGGATCTTCACTAAAAAATATGGGAAATGAAAGTTTCAAGTTAGGGTGGGGGTTGTCTATGGTCGATCGTGAAGTGTGGGGGTAAGGTCACAGAGTTCCTTCTCGTGCGAAGAGGTTAACCACTAGAGGGTTATGGGTTGCTCGTATTTCCTATAATTGAGAGAGCATAGTGCAAAGGGTTTCTATAACCTCAGTACGAAATTCCACATTGGATTTTCCCCGAGTATCCATGGTCGAACTACTCTGATACCACTGATACTCTAAATTTTAGAGAAGAAACTAAAGGAAGAAGAAGAGCCAAAGAAGGAGTTGAATTTGGGTAAGGATTCTCGATAACTCTTTTGATTTCTATGTGGCTTTATATATAGCCTTACAGGAACCAAATTAGAGAACAATTTCTAACTAGTTTCTGACATTCCTAACAGAATTCCTAACCCTAATTTATTTTGTGGTCCCCTTCTATTTTCTTAAACAAATTCGCGCCCTCCTTGCGCGATGCGCGCTGTGTGTCCGGTATTGTTCCGATGATGATGGACAGAATTAGCTCGTATCATAATACTACATTTGGTGAGCACTAAATAATACATATGTTTAATACTACGACCCTTAAATTATTGACTTATTTTCAAAGAGTCTAAAACAAATCACTTGAACCATGTTATCAAATTTAATTTATTCTCCTTAATTGACACTTTTCCCATTGAATAATCAAATAATTCATAAATTAAGATGCCTAAGAGACTAGCTATTTGGTGCAATCCAAAAGGTAGAGGGACACATAAGTTTCAATAAGTCAATACTTCCACTTGATAAATTTTAGGTTGTGAATCCATTGATTAAACAACAATGGAGAGAAAAATGGCTTAAATAACGTACTACTTTATTTTTAGGGTAATCTTCTTTTTTGAACCATAATTGAAACTGCATTACTCCAAAAAATTAAAACACATAAGTAATTTGATCACAAATAATGATTTCTAAGACACTAGAGGGCATTTCATTCCCACACTTTAGCATCTTATTTTCTATCTTACAAACTTTTTTCAGTACATCAGCAACACTATTCCTCTCTTTTCTAATTCAATGTAACTCAAAAAAATGCAAGAGAGATAGAAGGTAAACAGTATCCTACAAAATAGGAATCAATCTCCAATCCCTAATACGTGTAACCCCAGCTATCCAGCTAGCAACTTCTGGAGAATCCACCTTTAAAACCACCTTTACCTAGACCCATGTACTAGCCATCTTTATTTATTTCAAAACAGCCAATAGGTCAAGGTGCTCAATAGAAATCCCAACCTCACATCCATCACATGCATCCACCAAAAATCCTTCACCATTTCGAGCAAAAACAACAACTGCACCTCTTAGGTGCTCTTTATCAAGAGTAGCATTATAGTTTACCTTGATCCATCCCTCTAGAAGACTCTTCCATTCAAAATTTTCATGAATTATCGTTCTCACAATAGACACCTTATCATTTGTAGCCATAAATTCATTTACCAACCTTCGAGCTTAAATAGTCAATTTGATAGGATTTGTATCTTGCTCATAAAAAATAAATTGATTCCTACCAAGCCAGATAGACCATAGCTTAAAGTTAAACCTAACAACTACCTTATCCTTAGAATGATTCTTTAGCTTGGCTAGCCTTTCCTACAACTAACTCCTTATACATAATACATTCCTCATCTTAAAGGGGAAATAGAGACTCAATGTAAGCCATGGTTTCACACTCTATAGACACTTTAGCAGCAAATGCTCCAAAAATTCAACACATTTCATACAAATTGGACAACCAATATCTTGAGACATACTTCTCTTGCACAAAATTTCCTTTGTAGGAAGATAGTTTCCTACCACCTTCCAAATGAAAATCCTAACCTTGTGAGGAATTTTCAACCTCTTTAAATACCTCCAAAACTAGGCTTGGACATGATTAGATGAGGAAGTTCCACTCACCTCATACCCAAACTTCTCCTCATGCAACTTATGATAGCATGCTTTGAGAGTGAATTTCCCATTCTTAGTAAACCTCCACACAAGCTTATCACTTGCCATAAATTACGACAAAGGCAATATCAAAATAACATTCATTATAAAATATGGAAATATAAATTGAAGCACATCCATCTCCAAGCCTTAAGCTTAGGCTTAATCAAATCACTAACAAGATCATCAATTTATCCATGGATTGTACACACTTCTCAAAACCATAGCACATAAATAATGAGGCTTACAAATCAAATTCCTAGCTTTCTTGGCAAGAATGGCATAGTTAAAAAGATTCTATATCCCTAAAACCATGTCTACCCATCTTTTTTGTTCTTATCAATTTATCCTTTGCGCACCCATGTACAACTTTTCCTTCATTTTCCCCAGACCTTTAAAAGAAGTCTATTACACACCTTTATACGTAGTTTAAAAACACTCATAACATACATAGGCATAGCTTGGGCCACAACTTTAAGCATCGCTTCCTTCCCATTAGTAGACAAGAGCTTAGCTTTCGATTTAGTAATTTTCTTCTCCAACCTCTCCTACAAGAGTGCATTAACCCTACCTTAGAGGTACCTCAATCAATAGGTAGCCCTAAATAACTCCCTACATTAAATACTAACATAACCTACATTAAATCAACTAGTTCTTTTTGCATATCAGCATTCACATTCCTACAATAAATAACATTACTCTTTGAGTAATTCACAGGTTGGCTAGATTGTAAGGTTTGTGAGTGTTGGCGATATTTAGGAACAAAATATTTATATGTAATATTAGTTTCTAGGTGTGTCTTTCAAGAAATTTTCAAGGCATAGAAACTATTGAGTCTTAACAATCACATCTTAGGTATATCTCTATTACCATGCATGTTAGGTTTTATATTAGACACATAAGAACATTATTCAAATAGGTCGTTCCATCAATCGAGTGGTGATTAGATTAATCGAGTTTAATTAAATATGGCTAAATTAATTTTTAATACCACTAGATCAATTGAATCATCAACTGGATTGATTGAGATTAATGATCAGATCATTCCACTTATTTCTAAATTAATAATTATTTCAGTATATCGATCGAGATTTAACTATATCAATCGAACTATTCAAAGTCACTTGATCGAGCTTGACTAGATTAATCAAGCAGTTATACTAAATCGATCAAGTTAAGTCAAGAATGATCGAGCAGTTGGGTCTTCAAATTTAACCTAATTTTTACTCAAGTCGATTATTATTTTTACTATATTGTCCTTATGTTTTTAAGCACTTCTAAATACTTTTAAGAACAATTTTGTAATTTATCTTTGACCTAGGACTTCAATTTATCATACCTTTGGCTCACAATTTTGTTAACCACACAAGAACATTATTCTCTTCATATTAATCTCTCTTTTTTTTTGTAAATATAAGATCATAATTCTTTAGGATTATTTATTTAGTTAATCTATCAAACATTGGTGGATGTATTTGATTGATTAATAAGCCAAATTGATTTATGATTTATGATTTTTGGTCATATTTTCTTATAGCTTATTTTTTATTTTCTTTCTTAAATTGTTGCATCAAATAATTATGTGTGTCATATCATAATTATTTGGTTTGACTATTAATCTTTAAAGAAGCTATCTCTATTGAGCTTGTGCTTAAATTGATTATTCTAAGGTTGCTAGTTCATTTTGATTTATCTGATATATTTATTAAATCATATATTTAGGATTATTCATTATTGAATCTACTCTAGGACATACATTTGTACTTGTGTTATTGTACTAACTTTTTAGGTATCAACTATACGGGTTTGATTAACCCATGTGACTCGAGTTTATCAAAATGTTGGTCAAGATCCAAATAACTTTCTTATATCACTACTACCAAAATGGGCTTTAAAGTCGGTTTGCTGAACCGACTTTAAATTGAGTGACTTAAAATGTAAATTTGGTTCATCGCATGAACCGACTTTATAAGTAAAGTCAGTTGACCACATGAACCGACTTTACACGTAAATTCGATTGACCAGGTGAACCAACTTTACACATAAATTTGGTTGACTGGGTGAACCGACTTTACACGTGGCTAGCGTTGGTTTGTCGAGTCAACCGACGCTATCCACATGGACGTAGCATCGGTTGATTAGGAAAACTGATGCTACGCACATGGATAGCGTTGGTTTGCCAAGTCAACTGACGCTATCCACACAATTTAAAATTGATATTTTTTTGTCAATTATTATTTTATTTAAACTCTTATATACATATACGTAATATAGAAAAACAAAAAAAATTTACAATAATATTTAAAGCAAATACACAAAATTAAATAAAGATATATTGTACGTACGTATATAAATTTAAATATCCAAACAAATAAACAAAGTTATATAATTTTAAAAACTAATTGTCTAAAAAAAGAAAACATTATACTATATATATATCAAACTTAAATTTTAAATGGTCAAATAAAATAATAATTGACCTAAAAAAATTTCAATTGTAAACTGTATGCATTTTTTAATTTAAAAAATACACATAGGACGTAGCGTCGGTTGATGTAGTGAATCGATACTATCCACGCGTGTAGCGTTAGTTCTCCTCGTCAATCGACACTATGCATGTAGGACATAGCATCGGTTGATGTGGTGAACCGATACTACACGCATGGATAGCGTTGGTTCACCACGTCAACTGACGCTACGTCCTACGTGGATAGCGTCTGTTCTACACCGAACCAACTTTAAATTCATTATAAGTCAGTTTTTTTCAAAAATTGACTTTACACAATGACTTAAATACCCCTTTTTGTAGTAGTGTATAGACTATGATGAAAGTAATGTCTTGTAATTAAATTACTAAAGGCATTAGCTTGGTGGGTAGTTTGAGTCCTATCCTTGTAATTGGACCTTATTTTTTTATAGTGGATAGTTAGGTACTCTAATGGACATGTGGTTTTCCTCTTAGGTCATTAGTGTGGCCTAGGTTATTTCCACCTAAAAGTCTCATGTGTCAATGTTTATATTTGTGTATTACTTTATTTAAATGTGATTGTATGTTTGGCCATTTTGTGAATTTTTATTTGTTATACTTTTGCCGATTAAATTTTCAAAACTTTCTCTAGCTAACACAATCTATAAATAAACAAATCTTTTTTCTCTCAATTGGTATTGGAGTGAGTCATAAGATACACTTAGTATGCCTAGGACCTTGTTATGAATCATTTAATAGAAGGTTATTTCACTACCTGTGTACCTTACTTTGATGAGTCTAATTATCCATATTGGAATACTCGCATACGAGCCTCTCAACTCTCTATAGAAGAGAGTATCTGGAACTATATACTTTATGGTTGAGAACCACCTTTGGTTACCAAAGATAATTTAGTCACTCCTAATCCTAGGAACAATGGACCAATCAAAATAAAATTACTCACAACTAGAATAAAAAGGGTATTAATGCTATTTGTAGTGTTGTGTTTGCTTATGAATTTCATCGTTTTTCTCATGTTGATACTGCTAAGCATGCTTTGGATATTTTAGAGGTTTCCCACGAGGAAACCACATAATTTAAATGAACTAAACTTTGCATGCTTGGTAGCCAATATGAAAATCTTATGATGAAAGAAGATGAAACTTTCTCTAGATTTTGTATAAGATTATATAGTATTACTAACACCTCTACCAATATTTGTGAGAAAATTGATGATTTCAGGATAGTTTGAAAGATTCTCTGCTCATTACCAAATTGCTTCCATACAAAGGTCACTATTATTGATGAAAGAAAGAATATGGACACCATTAAAATAAAGAAACTCATTAGCTCACTTAAAAACTTTGAGATGAGCTTTCGAAAGTCTCCAAAGAACAAAATTATCACTTTAAAAATGCTATGAGTAAAGATGGTGAAAATTATGATGAAGAACTAGTGATCTTAACTAGAAGATTGAACAAAATCCTTAAGAAAAAGAGTCCTTGAAACAAAGGACAATCAAGTTGTCAAACAGATTAGAATCTAAGAGCTAGGATATGTAGATCACCATCTTTTTAAAAATCAACTGAATTTTTCAAACGTTCAAACGTTCAAACATGTACTCCTCATATGATACACATGAAATTTGTTATAAAGATGAGAGCTACATCCCTTCAACATCAAAAACCACATCTATAAGGCCTTCTAATCCTACTCATTATGTTACCTATTGTACACAAAGAATAATTAAACTTTTTATCAAAACATCTATTAAGTTTATGCCTTTCTGTCATCATTTTGGTAGGAAAGGTAATATTAGGCCCAAATTTAGATTTTTGATAAATGCTTCTAAATGTAATAATACTTTCGATACTTCACATAGTAAGACTCATAACCATTATCCATTTATACATGTTGCATCATATTCTAGTATGAATGGAAATTATGGTAACATGTTCAAAAATCCTACTAGAAAGTATAAAGTTGTTGACTTAAAGATTCAAGTGAAATTCAATGCATTTAATTTCAGTACTGATTATCATAACCCTACCATGCATATTGGATCTTCATTTTGGATGAATGAAAAATCTAAAGGTAAGTCCAAGAAAATTTCAAGGAAAACTAAGGTAATTGATTTCCAACCCAAAGATATAACGATACCAAAATTTAAGAAAGTTTGGGTTAAGAAAGATTGTGTATTTTTGATCAACTAACTATCGTTCTTTATTATTTCACCTGGATACTTTTGTTTGAGTGCTTAATTGACCCTAGGTGAATATCTTTAATTTGTTTTTTTGTTTTATTTTTATTGATGTTTCTTTAGTTAAAAAAAGATAAAAATTATAAAAAAAAGGATGGAAGTAGATTGCTTTAACACTGACATGAACATTACATACCACTCTGATACTTTTGACTATATCTTTGACAATTTGATACTGTGACTTTTACACTTACATATCTTGTGCATCTAATGATTGATGTTAACATGATCCTATTCACACACTTATTGGACCCATATGTATGTCATGCATGAAATTTATGATTGATTATGTGAGTACTTAGGGATATAGATAACCTTAACTGCTATAATTGCATTTAAGCTCTCTCTTACACCTTATAAAATGTTGTTATATAGAGACACCTAATTTTGAGAGGGCTACCAACTGTGATGTGTGAAGCTACCACAATGAATGATGATAGCTACCTCACAACTAGTGTGAAAGTCATTATTCTAGGTTTTTGGCTCGTACATATTTCCTTAACAATAATATTATTAAAAGAAATAGAAAAATAATACAAAATAAATTACATTCATAAAAAGAAAGAGCCATAATTGGTTATGAAAAAAATAAATAACCAATCCCTCATACAAAAAATATATTTATATATAATAATGAGAGGGAATTCAAAAGAAAATATAAATAAATAATTATACTAAGCTCTTTCTTAGTTAGTAAAATTTTATTTTCTACAAGTTTGAATTCAATTGCAATTCTTTAATGATTAATGATACATTTTCTTTAATTTTTTCATAACTAATCATGAATAGAATAATTGACATACTAGTGTTTCTCAAAAACTCAACTCATCTATGGTAACCGTGGATATGTCACTAGTGATACCTTGAACACAAATTAATTTTTCTTATATGTGTGTAATATTGTAGTCATGTTTGGATTAATCTACTACCCTTTGCTAAAAATACATTTTCATGTTTGATTCATTTGTCTGTGTTTTATCTCCGATTTATGTTTATTTATTCTTATGACAAAAAGGGTCAAAAAATTGGTATAATAAAAAAGGAATAGCTAATTTAGTGGGATTTTTTTTAATTTCTATATTTTGTTTAATCATCTTTTGAACATTCTTTGCTTTTCTATTATTAGATACACTGAAATATTGTAAACAATGAGTTATTTGGGATAAGTTGTTTATTTGTTGGTGTTTTTGTTTTTCACGATAAACAATAGATGTTAAGATTCAAGAGAAGATGCATGGGTTCACCATATCATATGATAGTTCCATTATGTAATTTTTTCTCCTATGAGCATTATGTAGTGAGAGAGATTTTGTCACACGAATATGCCAAAATGAAAGATTTTAGGGTTTGTTATGTCTAGCAATATTAGTGAACAAAATATTTGTATGTAATATTTATTTTTAAGTGGTCTTTCAAGAATATTTTCAAGTCGAAGAAACTGTCGAGTCTTAATGATTACATCTTAAGTATATCTTTGTTACCGTGCATGTTAGATTTCATATTACACATATAGGAACATTGTTTAAATAAGTCACTCTATCAATTGAGTGGTGACAAGATAGATAGAGCTTAATTAAAATTAGCTGAATTAAGTTTTAATATGACTAAATTGATTGAAGTATTAACTAGATCGGTCAAGATTAATAACTAGATTGATCCATTTATTTCTAAATTAATTATTTTTTTTACTAGATTGATCAAGATTTAACTAGATCAATCGAGATATTCATAGTCGATTGATCAAGCTTGACTAGATCGATCAATCAAGCTATTAATATTTTCAAATTTAAATTAATTTTTACTCGAACCATTAATATTTTTACTAGATTGTCCTTATTTTTTTTAAGATTTTCTAAATACTTTTAAGGATATTTTTGTAATTTACCTTTGACTTAGAGTGTCAATTCATACTGTTTAATCATATCATTGGCTCACAACATTGTTAATAACACAAAAGCAGTATTCTTTTCATCTTAATCTCTCTATTGTTTTGTAAATATATTATCATAATTCTTTAGACATCTTTATTTGGTTCTTAAATTATTGGATCAAATAATTATGTGTGTCATATCATAGTGATTTGGTTTGACTATTAATCTTTAAAGAAGCTATCTTTATTAAACTTGTGCTAAGACTGACAATTCTAGGGTTGCTAGTTGATTTTGATTTATTTAAAAAATAATCTTGTTAGGATTACTTATTATTACATCTACTCTACACTACTATAATAAGGGAGTATTTAAGTCAAGATTTAAAGTCGGTAAGATTATGAATCGACTTAAACAATTACAAAAATAAAAAAATAACATCATTTGACATAGCAACGGATGCTACACGTAAGACATAGCATTGGTTGTAAATGTCAACCAATAAGAGTCCAAGTATAGCGTCAATTGTACACGTCAATAGACTTGTAATTTTAAGTTGGTTGGCACGTAGGACTGATGCTACACATGGACTGGCATCGGTTAATGTTTACAACTGACGCTACGTGCCACATGTAGCGTCAGTTACCATATCAACCGACGTGTAATGTGTAGCATCGGTTCTATGTGTTAACTGATGCTACACGTGGGACGTGTGGCTCATGTAGGTTGGCTCGTAGAACTGATATTACATGCCACGTGTAGCTTCGGTTGACACGTGGAACCGACACTACGTGTCTATTGTTTTTTTTCTTCTTCCTCCCCCCTATTTACCGACAATTTTAACTTATCTCCTCATTTCCCACCTTTTTCCATGTGTTACCTTTAAGTTTCTTTCTCCATTTCTGGCCACTTTTGACCACCATTTCCAACACCTTCAATTGAGTTTTGTTCCTCTCCAAGTTTTGATACTTATCCACCATTTTTTAAAGTATAATACTCAAATTGTTTTTCTTACCCATTTTCCTTTAGTTTCTCACTTATCAAACACCTTTTTTTCTTCCTTTTGTCACTTGTTTTTCTCTTGTAAGTATTTCTATGAATTATTTTACACTTATTATTGATATTTTATATTTTTATACAATTTTATAAAATTATTTTTTATTTTAATGTATATTATGTGTTATTGGTTATTTGTATATATTTTTGTGTTATGTAGGTTTTGTATTTTTATTTAAGCTTAGAAGAGAAGAAGGTATTTATTTATTTATTTATTTTATATATTTTATGTTTTATATATATTAATTTATTTTAAACTAAAGTTTTTTAAAATTATTATTATTACATGCATATGTGAAATGCATGAAATATATATATTGTTAATGTTATAATGAGTTTATTAATTGTTTGGATTTTATGTATTTATTTTTATATGTTATTTTAATCGATATTCTAATAATTTATAACTTCATATATAATAATAGCTTAAATATATTGGTAATTAATACATTTATATTTTATTGGATACATAATTAATATGTTTAATGTTATCAATAAAAAATAGACAAATCTTGAATGTAAAAGTGTAGAATTGAGTTGGACTATATTTTTCGAGTTGAAGCTTTCTGGGAATTTGCCCGTAGAAATAGCAATAATGAAATTAATATGATTCAATGGTCATATGTTAAATGTAAAAATGAGAAATTACATGATGTTGATGAGGTTAAGTATCACCTTATCCTTAGTGATATTATTTTGAGTTATATATATTGGTATTATCATGGAGAAAATATTGATAATACTTATGGGGAAGAGATAAATAAGGATATGAGTGGATTATTTACATCTTACCAGAATAGGTACTCTAGACATAATGTACAGACATAAAATATGTTTCATGCTGTTGAAGATGCACTATATGAGGATAATCCCGAATCCTTTAAAAATCTTCTAGAAGATGCCGAAAAGCTATTGTATCCAAAGTGTAAGAAATACATTAAAATATCGAGATTGGTTCATTTATACAATGTGATGGCAAAATGGTTTTTCTGACAAGGGATTCATAGAATTACTATATGTACTAATGAGTTTCCATCTTCAATGTATGAAGTGAAGAAATCTCTTAGTTGATTTGGCATGGAATATCATAAGATTATGCTTGTCCAAATGATTACCGGTGCGTAAAGAGTTGATATGAAAGCATGCTATAAATGAGACAACACCTAAGAAAGGCGTGCCAACAAAGATTCTTTAATACTTTCCTCTGATTCCTTGCTTTCATAGGTTGTTCAAAAGTAAAGAAACATCAAAGATATTGACTTGGCATTCAAAGAATTGATCTTATAATGGGATGCTAAGTCATCCTTTTGATTCTCCAAATTGGAAAGTAGTAGGTAATTTATCCCCTCAATTTGCATCTGATCCGTGAAATCTTCATCTTACCATTGTTGTTGATGGAATTAATCCACACAGCTCCTTTAGTAACATATATTGTTGTTGGCTAGTAATTATGGTAACATATGACCTTCCTCCCTGGTCATGTATGAAAAGAAAATTTATAATGCTAACATAATTGATCTCAGGAAAGAAACAACCAGGAGTTGATATTGATGTGTATTTTTAGTCTCTGATAGATGATTTAAAGACATTGTAGAATTATGGTGTAAATATTTATGATGAATATAAAGAAGAAGAATTTAACTTGAGGAGGGTCATTTTATGGACAATGAATGATTTTCCTACCTTTGGGAATTTATGAGGACATGCAACAAAATGTTATATGAAATTCCCTATTTATAGTGATGGCACTTCTACAACTTATCTTGTTAATGGACAAAAGATGTTTTATAGAAGACATAGAAGATTTTTGTCACTTGGACACAAGTTTAGATACCAAAAGAAACCTTTCAATGGTGAAAAAGATCATGATCTTGCACTAAGACCTTTGCGAGGTTTTGAGATATTAACGCAATTAAATGGTATGACATTCAAACGATATGGAAAGAGGAAAAAAGTATAGGGTAACAAAAGAGGCCAACTAATAAAAGGGGTAAAAATGAAAATATTACTCAATCAGTATATCATGATTGTTGGAATAAAAAATAAACATGTTACCTTATTGGAAAGACCTATATATTCGTCACATCTTAGATGCCATGTACATTGAGAAAAATGTATGTGAGCTTGATTGGTACATTACTTAATATACTTATAAAAAAAGATGGAAATAAAGTAAGATTGGATTTAAAGAAACTGGGCATACAACCTGAATTGGCATCAAGGGTGAAAAATGATAAGAATCGAACATACTTGCCATCAACATCATATACAATGTTAACAAAAGAGAAGGATGTGTTTTGTAAATGTTTGATGGGTGTGCAATTTCTTGATAGTTACTTATCCAACTTAAGAAATTATGTATTTATCACCAATAATAAACTTTATGGATTAAAATCACATGACTGTAATATCTTAATGCAATAGTTATTACTAGTTGCTATTAGGTCAATTCTTCCAAAACATGTTCAATTATCAATAATTCATCTTTTTTCATTCTTCAATATAATATGCAAGAAATCTATATCAATTGGCGAGTTAAAATCTTTACAGAAAGATGCTGTGGAGAATTTATGTCTACTTGAGAAATATTTTCCTCCTTTTTTTCTTTGATATAATGATTCACTTGTGTGTTCATTTAGTTTTAGAGGTTCAATTGTGTTTTCCTACTCACTTAAGGTGGATGTATCCTTTTTTGAGATACATGCAAGTCCTTAGAGGATATATAAATAATAGAAATCATCATGAAGGATGTTGATGAGCGAAAACCGGCATCGCCGATCCTGCCAATACTTTGGTTTTATATTTATAAAACTCTCGCAAGTGCACGAATCATTTCGTAGAAAATGATAAGTATACTCCCAAGGTCGATCTAAGGAAGGAATGTATGTGGTTTTTAATTTATTATTCAAACTTTTAAAAACGAAATTAAATCCTAAACATCCTGTCACGATATTTTGGGTTTTGTGTTTTTAATCTAATTACAGAAAATTAAACATAGATTCAATAAACATTCATGCAAATTTTATCTTTTATAAATAGTGGAGTATTTATGGATATAATAACTAAGTTAATTATGCTTGCTCGTATTATTTAGGTTATTAAAGATATGAATTGATATTTATTGATTCTCCCTTTTTTTGTATGAATACCACCTTTGGGCGTGGGTTAGATATTCTTTGTTAACTAAACAAATCAATTAACACCTACGCTGGGTTGATAACTCATTTGGTTAATTAAATTAATTCCTTTTTCTAAGAGATTGAAAATGAACCATTTAAATGCCACCTTTGGTGGGTTAGACAATTTAAACTTTACTTCAAGGTGTCCAAATTAAAGGTAAGAATTTAGTTATGCGAGTACTAACTTTCAAGTTTTAAAAGCACTACCGAAAACATGTCGTCGATACATTTTCAGATAATAATTCTTATAAAAACTTTTGAAATAGAGCTTCACTCTAACTCTGCGATTGTACCATCAAATAAAAGAGCACTACCTAAATTAGACTGATAACTAAACCTTAAAATCTAATTTTCGGGTTTAAGTTTGTAATGAAAAATAATATATTTCTCTCTAACATTCTTAATATAAAATCATGAATAAAAATAAAATCAATTCATTTTAGAGATTTTTACCTATTTAATATTTCTAAGCATAACAACGTCATTATTACATCATGTTTACTAAACAAGTACGCTTAAATTTAACCACTGCATAAATTAAATATAACATGTAAGAATAAAGCATAAAAATAATCAGAAGAAAATAAAATCCTTACGTAACTTCGACGCTATTCCCGCTAAGGAAAAACTCCAAGCGGAATTTGCACTCCCATTTATTGAATCAAAAGCTAAAATATTACAAAAACATAACTAGTTCTTCCCTAAAAAGGGAAGAACTCTAAAACTAAGAGAAACTAGCTAAAACATTAGAAAAACTAGCTAAAACATAAGAAAAACTAAAAAAAACTAAAAACTAAGAAATGGAGAGAAAGAAAGAAGAGAGAAGTGAGTTTTGAAGGTGTTCTTAAGTGAAGGGAATGGGGGTATTTATAGGTGAGGATGGAGAGAAAAAATAGAGAAAAAAATGTTAAAAAATGTAAAAACGCGGATTAGTGATTGCTGACGTCATTGATGACATCAGCATGACAGGCGGCAGCTGCCGCTGGATGAACAGCATCTGGCCAGTACGCTGCTGATCGAACAGTAGATGAACGCCATGGATGCATGCAATCTGCATGGATGAAACAGCATACCGGATGAACAAGACGCCATGAACAAGACGTCACGGATGAACAAGTCACCGGATGAACGCACTGCGATGAACAAGACCACTGCGGATGAACAGCCATACGCCGAGAGTTGCTTTCGGCGATGGCGCTGTAGGCGCGATTTTCTCCTTTTTCTCGACATTTTTTGTCCTTTTTTGACCCATTTTGTCCAATTTTTCCTTATTTGTCAACCTTTCCCCATTTATTTATTAATATATTTGTGATGTATTGCTTCTAGTATTTCTCTTTTTTTTTAAGTTGCGTTTTTAAGGCAAAATACCCGAAAAACAATAAAAATACCCGTGATTCCGAAAAAGACAAATTTATATAAATATATGATAAAGCATATAAATATATATATTTTTAATCAATTAATGAGCATAAAATCATGGTAATTTTAGTGCTTTTTGAGCACTCATCAGCTAGTCCCTTAGCAAGAGAAGCGATAAAAACTAAAAATTAAACTATCCTAAATCACTTCCATTGATTGACACGGTTGCATTTAGCATATGCAACAAGCCTTTAAACCCCTAGGTTGCCCTAGTGGACGAGTTTGAGTCTCGTGAGGGTTTTCAGTAATGATACCCACAAACATTGTACTTAATGTAAAAACAAAAGAAACAATAAAAACAAACAACTTAAAAATTAAATTTACAACAAAATCACAAATTAACAACATCTCACAAAAATGTCTCATACTTTTTAATCTCCTTTAAGATCATAATTAAAAGCACACCGAATCATTTTTGTAAATAATAATGAGGTACAACTATACATAGAGTAAGTAATGACAGATTCAACCTTTTCATATAAAATAAATTTATTACTTATTTAACTATTAATTATGAATATTTGATATATCGTACATAATATCACTGAATTTATTTTAAACTTACTAAAGACCGATCCTTATTATAAAGAAAAATGAGAAGAAAAATGGTTGTATGATGAGCATAAGCGAGAGTTTATTAATTGGTTTTGCAACCAAGTAAGTGTCGCATACAAAATTTCATTAGTACTTCTATATAATGTCTTAAAACTTTATTTTAAACACATTTCATGTTTTTATATGCATAGATTCGAGTTGAACTCAACAAACCCAATCATAAAATAATAGAAACTTTAGAACGATGTTCATATGGTTCAAAATTTGATATCAAATCATATTTTAGCTTCACAATTAATGGTTTGAGGTTTATGACACAAGAAAGGGACAATGTATAAGTAAACCAAAATATTGGTGTGAATATGGTTCCATAAACTAGAAATTTGCTAGTTCAAAAGATGGTAAACTTGTACTTTTTGACAGAACAAATTATGGTATAATTCAAGAAATTTGGGAACTCGATTATAAGGTATTTCATGAAACAATATTCTTGTGTGATTGGGTCGAAGATGCTATCAATGATGGATATAAAATAGATGATATTGGATTTACCCTTGTAAACATATCCAAGATAGGTCACACTGATGATATTTTCATGTTAGCATTTCATGCAAAACAAGTATTTTACATGAGCGATCAAATTGACACAAGATAGTTTATTGTCTTAACGCCTCCATAAAAGAGTTCTACCATTGTGATGCTTTATAAGATGATGACATGCTTGATACATTATCCAATATTTGTCATTTCTCAAAAATATTTCCTAATGCATATGATGATCTAGTTAATGATGATGATTCTTCGTCATGCACTAGAAGTGATTTTGAAGGCGTGTGTGTGTGCGCACACACACACACACACAAAGATATATATATATATTCTATCAAAAACCTAATTAAACATAATGTATGTTCTACATTATTCTAATAACTCTTGTTTATACTTTTGGACTTAAAATTATGAATTAATTTCTATTTCATCATTTTTTGCAAATATATCATAGATCCTATGGTGCCAGAGATTATAGATCCAAATGATCCACTGGGGCATTTCAAAAGAAGAGGTTGGGCTAACATACTTGATGCTTCACTTAATCTAGATGATAGAATACTTGTTCAATTTAATGCAACTAGTAATCCATTAGGAGATAATGGCCAACAATCGAAGTCTTCTACTAGTAGACTTGTAAAGTCAAGTATATCAATCAATATAAATGATTGGAGTAAGGTTGAAGATGCTGAAAAGTACAAGATATGTAAAACCATTTATTTAAGTCTCTTTTGTTTTATAATTAATTACATATTATATCATTTTGTATTATATCTCCTATAAAATGTATTTTTCACAAAGTTGTTTTAAAGTCCCTGATAATTGGATAAACAAGTGTTACAAGATTGTAAATAAGACATGTAAGGAATAGAAAACTTCTAAATTGGCCAAAAATTATGTGTTTCCATACTTGGAATCACTTAATAAAGAAGAACTATACAAAATCCCTCAAGATCACCCCTGGATTGAACCTAAAATATGAAAAGACTTCATAGGTTATAGACGTAGGGATGAATTTTAAAACATTAGGAAAGAACATCAAAATATACAAATATAGAATATTCTTCCTAATTGTACTAGGAGGTCACCAAATCCTGAAGTTAGACAAAAATGATAATATTAATTTGTTAATTTATAACTATTTTTATATTTATTTTTCTCTAATTTAAGTTAATAAATTTATTTAATTTATGTAGGAAGATGAACTTAGTAGACCAATTTCTCGAGCTAAATTGTGTATAGAAACAAAGACCCTCAAAACAAAGAAGTCAAAACCAATGAATAAACGAGGAGAAGAACAACTCAATTAGTTGGTTAGTAATTTAACTTGATACAAAGTCCTTCCTATGATTTTTTCATATTGATGTAATAATGTATGATATACTTTATTGCTTTATTATTTGTAGATAACAATTCCAGAATAAATTAATAGGGGTAAAATAATCGAAAAACCAGAGAAAGATGCAATATATTATGCATTTGGACTCAATCATCCTGGTTAGGTTAGGGGAGGAAGCCAATATGATGGTTATATGGAGTTTTTCAATATTCCAAAACAAAGGCTTGACCTCTTATTTAGTCTATTATACGAAAATTGGTAAGTGTGACACATTTAAGGGATGCAAAGCATGTATCTTGTGGCAAATCTATGTCTAGTGGAAAAATCATGTACTAACTCATTCAAGAAGAAGCCATTGAAAAAGTATAACTATGAATATGCTATAAACTTCAACATAAATCTTGGTTCTTTGATGACTATTATTGTGAGCAAAATAGCAAAAATGATGAATGGACTATGCCACTTCCTAGAGAAATATCTAGAGTAGACATTGATAATCATATATATCAATTGAGTGTATATTACAATTATTTAAATTTCAAATGATCAATTTAAATATAATTCAAGTGTGGATAAGGTGAGTTCTTAATCAATAAATAAATTTCATTTATGTATAGCATAATTATATTTATATTTATATTATCTAATTATTTATATATATTTATTTTATATAGGGCATGTTATTATTGACTTCAAGCTAATCACCTATCATATTTAGCAATGTTCTATGATTCCTCATTTATCAATCAATATTAAGAGCATGATGTTAGCATCGAAGCTAAACAATTATTTGATAGGGCATTAACATTTGAGAGAAATTAGAAGTTGATAATACCTTGGCTACTTAAGTTTGACAAGGCTAAGATCATTAGATGTTAGTAATCCTTGATCTATATACAAATCATATTTGGTACTGTGACTCAACTTTCACATAATTAAATAAAGACACAAAAGCAGTTGTTGAAATGTAAGAGTTATAATTAGCTATTTTACTTCTATTGTTATTTGTAATATTTAATAAAGAACTAAATGTTTTAAACATTGATAGGACATGGAAGATGTGGAATAAGAATGAGGGTATTGCTCTTAAAAAATTACATAAGCTTATATGGGACAAAGCTATGGTATATACAAGTGAATATTAATAATTTAATGAATTTTACTATTGAATAATAAAGATGTTCGAATTGATAAACCATGTACAATTACTTTTTAAAGGTTCCATAATAAAATGATGGAGTCATGTATGGAAACTTTGTCATGAAATTTATAAACAAAACCATCTCAAATATCAACATTTCAATTAAAGATGTGGTAATCTCTTTTACTAATATACTCTTTTAACATATATAAGTTATTTTTTGTGAATTAATGTAAATATATGTAGTTCTTTGGTTGGAGCAAGTCACGCTATGATATGCAAATTTTTGATAATTTATGAGAAGAATGGGCAAAAACACATGCTTGAAATTATAAGATCACAAGAAGAATCATAAGAAGAATTTGATGATATTAAATAGCATAGGTATCTTATAATATTTAATGATATTGTAATTAAGTTAAGTATATATATATACGTGTGTGTGTGTGTGTATTGTATATAAATTATTTTTTGTTATAAATTTAGTTCTTAAATAATTAATTAATATTTAATTTTTTCAATTAACCCAATGTATTTAAAAACTCTTTTACAAATATTTTGGTTTTGTTTTGCTGTTATGTAACCGAAAACATGTAATAAGGCTAGTAGAAAATAATAAAGGGTTATAGTATTTTAAGTTAGTTCTAAAATTTTAAGTCGGTTGACACATAGGACTCACTTAAAACTTAAAGTTGGTTGACACGTAAGGCCAACTTAAAATTTAAAGTTTGTTCATTGGTAGAACCTGATGCATCCCACATCGATTAGCGAGGGTGGTCTTGGGTGTTATATATATGGGTTCATAGCCCTTCCATTATGAGATAGCTTTTGAGGTAGTGTTAGGTAGGTTAATATTAGAACCGAATTTAAATTTAAAGTCAGTTCTACCTGTTAACCGACTTTAAATTTTCAATCACCTCGTTTTAATTTGATTCACATAACCGACTTAAAATCTCTTTTAAGTTGGTTGATAACTGACTTAAAAGTATCTTTTTGTAGTAGTGTTAGGACACCCATTTAAACTTGTGTTATTATGCTAACTTTTTAGGTGCCAATTGTACAAGTTCGATTAAATTGTGTCACTTAAGCTCATCATATTATTGTTTCATACTTGAATACCTTTCTTATAGAGACTATGATGAAGGTAGCGGCTTGTAAGTAGATTACTTGAGGGCATTACTTTGGTGAGCAGTTTGAGTCCTAATCTTGTAATTTGACCTATTTTCATAGTGGATAGATAGGTGGTCCAATGGATTGGTAGTTTTCCTCTTAGGTCATTGGTATGGCCTTGGTTGTTTACACCTAAAAATCTCTTGTGCAATCTTTCTATTTCTGCATAACTTTATTTACATGCAATTGCATGTTTGGCCATTCTACAAATTTTTAATTTGCTATACTTCCACTAATTATCTTTTCATAACCTTCTCTAGCTAACACAATCCATAACTAAAAAAATATTTTTCTCTCATAGATGCTTAACAATAGTTGTGTATACACTTCATTAGGATAGCATAGTTATCACTAGTAACTTCCCTCATGAACAAGGCATCATCTCCAAAGAAAATGCTAGAAAGAATAGGGTTATTTATCTTGATAACCAACCCATTGAATCTACGAGCTATCATTTCTCTTTAAATACTCCTAGCAAGTACATTTTCCCCTATGATAAAAAGGTATGGAGATAAAGGATTCCCTTACCTTATACCCCTTTGAGTCTTGAACTTTTGCAATGGGGACCCATTCAAGAGAAAACTATAGGAAATGGTTTCCACACACTTCATTATCCTCTGAACCCAAAGAACACAAAAGCCTAGTTTAGACATAAGAGTTGAAAAGAACTCCCACTTCACCCTATCATAGGATTTTTCCATGTTAGCTTTTAGAGCAAAGTCTCTTCCTCCATTTCCTTAAGGACTTAAGGTGATAAAATACCTCTTGAGCAATCATAATTTTATTTTGAATAGATTTTATTCCTATGAAAGAAACTTTCTCCTTTGAGATTATATGCCTTATGATTGGTTCAATCAATTGACCAGCACTTTGGCAATGATCTTGTATGAAAATTTACAAAGGGAAATGGGCTTAATTTGGGTTGCAACCTTAGGTTGAGCAACTTTTGGAGTAAGATAGATGAAGCTTTCATTCACTAATTTAAGCAAGAACCCATTTTGAAGAAAAATTTACACAACATATACCAAATCCTTATCCAAATGTTTTAGTGCTTCTAAAAAACGAACTTGAAAATCCATCAAACCTAGGAGCCTTTAAAGCTCCTAAACCAAATACAACCTTCCTTACTTCTTCATAAGTCACCTCTCTTACTAAGTTAGCATTCAATACATCAGTCATTATGGGCTAATCACCTATAAATACCCTTCCATACCAACACAACCATTAGATTGACACATGTCACTAAAATGCTAAGTCATTAGCTCTGCTAAACACTTTTCCAATCTCCTTGGTTGTCTTCCAATTTAGTGATATGATTAAAAATCCTTTTTTTCACAAAATATTTTATGAAAATACCTAGAATTCTTATCACCAAATTTAAGCCACTTCAATCTAGAAGGTTGCCCCAAATGCATATCTTCTTTTCTTCTTAGCTCATCAATTTCATCCAATAAAGCCCTATATTGATCCTAAGTTAAGGATCTTGACTTTTCTCCTTTAGCAAGCCTAGCTACCATATCCTTTATCAACTATTAAGGAATACCTCTTAAATGCCTACTCCATTGCCAAATTGTTTTTCTTACACCTCTCCATCCTTCTTAGCATACCACCTATACCCCCATTAACCACACAATTAATCCATCCATACTCCACAACTTCATTATACCCCTCATCCTCTTACCATTTCACTTCATACATGAACCTTCTTTTACTTCTAACCATATTAGAATCCAACACAAGTATGTTGTGATCAAAGCTAGAAGCTAATGGATCAAACACCTCAAGATTAGGATACTTCTCAAGCATATTAACAAGCACCCTATCCAATCTCTCTTGAATAAAATCTTAAGGTTCCAATCCATTTCTCCAAGTAAAGAAACTACCACTAGCCTTCACATCCATGACGTCACAGTTATTAATAAACCTCCTAAATGTATTGGCACAATTATGATCAAATTCCTTACCTCCATTCTTCTCATCACTACTCAGCCTATCATCAAAGTATCCAACCAAAATCCAAGGATGACTAGCTTCCTACTTAGAGTTAGCAATTCTTTCAAACTCTTCTAGCCTTATTCTATCATCACAATAATCATAGACTATAGTTGCTCTACATATTCCAACAATCTCCATATCTATAGTAGTATCATTGCTAAGCTAGCAATCTGAATATGATCCAACTACATAGCCACCATTCAACCAGCACTATCCTTAGTGGGATTAGCAACATAGAATAGCAAAAATCCCAACCTTTTACACAATCGAGCCACCTTTCTCCTCCTATCTTGTGTTTCCAGTAAGTAGATGATAGTAGGATTAAACTCAATACAAGCATCTTTCAAAGGACTTATAAGTTTCTCATATCAAAGAATGCATCATACTAAACCAGATAATTAGCACATGGCTAGAGGCATGATGCAAAGAAAAAATGCCTTGGAAAGACACATAATTACCATAGAACTAATTATCATAATCTCAAAAAGGAAACAAAGAACTCAAGAAATTCCTATTTGATAAAATGAAATAGGAAAGTTACCCAAAAACTCAAAAATTACCAACCAAAAGAACCTAAAATTCTCACCGTATTTGATTCACAAGCAATCATAATCACATTCCTCAACAATCATTAGATAAAAAGCAAGAAACATTATGCTTGTTTTACAAGAAAATGCGAGAAATACTTTTGGTGGGAAAGTTAATTGAGAGTACCTATTTCCCATTTTCTTCCAAAGCTCCAAATTTTAACATCGTGTTATTATCGAGGCATAATTTGTCCAAGAAAGACAACGATAATCATGTCTTTTCTATTGTTTTAAGGAAATTTTGGTTCAATTATATATCAACCTTATTTCAAGTGCAAGTGATGTACTTATAAATAAGAGCACTACTAAAATATTGATTTATGACCTCAGTTTTTAACCATGATCGTAGATCTATGACCACTATTATAAAAACAAAGGCCTAAGTAGGAGAGACTATAGACTCTTAAATATGGTCTTTGTTTTAACCAAGACAATTGATATACTATTTGATCACGGTCTTATAAATGATCGAGGCTATAGACATACCATTTAGTCCCAGTATTTTATACACATGTAACCATAGACATACCATTTGATCACTGTCTTATAAAAGAGCAAGGTTAAAAGCCATATTATATTAAAATTAAGAGTGCAATTACATTTGAGAGTTTATGTACTAAAATACAATAAAATCTTACTAACTAGCTAATTAAAGTGTTCCAAAATATGAAATACATGCAAAATATTTACCATTAACAATACTAATCAAATTTTCCACAATCTAAATAAAAAAGTAGATAAGAGCGCATAGATGATCTAACTAGCTAGCTATCGCTATAAGAATTGATTTGTGAATTATGTCCACTCATTTCGCATCTCATCAATTTTACCATTGATGTAAGTTCTTTTATCATTAAGCTACATTGTAAACACATTTTAAATTATTGTTAGCTAGCTACCTATTTTGATAAATAAAAAATTGAAATCAAAATTAAAACCAGAAAAGAAAATACAAAATATAATTTAAATTATTACCAAGTTAAAATGGAAACAAGTATATTGGCAATAATTATTCTTATAAACTTAAGGACATCATACCCATAACTCACCAAGTCATTTTGCTTAGAACACTGTATATTAAAGAAAAAAAATCAATTGAAGATTAATATAATCTAATTAAAAAGATATTACATGGAGATGATCGATAAATAGTGTAAGTACTTCTAGTCAATATACATATATATGAGAAATCTAAGAAGGTTAAAATTATGGAGTTTAATGAACCATGTATTTATAACTTACTTTCATTCTATACCATATTTGTAAACCTTGAGCCCGTCGATTTTGATAACCATTCAACATTACATGAACCTTACATATTAAAGAAAGAAAAATAAATAGAAGTTATTTGTGAAGACAAATTAAAACTTAATGTTTCTAAAAACATAATTAATAAAAAAGGAAATATAACTTACTCATTCATAACGTTTTCAATATCGTATAAAACTTCACCCCACATTGAATTCAAATAATGTATGGTATTTTTGAATGACTTATACACAATTAAAATCCAATAGTACCTACATCAATTTATAATAAGATATATATTGATAAATTCCTTTGATCACATAACATAATTTTTTAGAAAAGTTACAATAATTCCCTTACCCTCCATTATTTGAAACAATACACTTATATCCCTCTTGAATATTTTCTATCATTTCAAACACTTGTCTCGCAATTTGAGTACATGTATTCTTCTTCTTCTTTTTAATGACATACAAACAACTTGAGTCAATGAATTTAATCACATTATTCAAATGATTCTTTATTCATCAGGTACAAGTGCACCCCCCACATGTGCATAAAACTGCATTCCGTACTCATAATGGTCATTATGAATATTCACTATAACAAAAATGACATTTTAAGTCAGTTCGATGAACCAACTTAAAATGGGGGGACTTAAAATTTAAAGTTAGTTCTACCTGTGAATCGACTTTAAATTTTAAGTCGATCCTACATGTCAACCAACTTTAAATTTTAAGTCAGTTCACTTGTAGAACCGACTTAAAATTCCATATCCCATTTTAAACATATTTTGGTTATTTTCTACAAGCTAGCCTCACTGCATGTTTTTGATCGCTTAATAGTAGAAAAAACCAAAATATGTTTACAAGAGTTTTTAAATACATTATGTTAATTAAAAAATTAAATATTAATTAATTACTTAAGAACTAAATTTATAACGAAAAATTATTTATATACAATACATACATATATGTATTTAACTTAATAACAATATCATTAAATATTATAAGATAACTATGTTATTCAATATCATTATATTCTTCTTCTAATTCTTCTTGAGATCTTATAATTTCAAGCAGATGTTTTACCCATTTTTCTCGTAAATCATCAAAAACTAGTATATCATAACCTAATTTTCTCCAACCAAAGAACTATATGTATTTAAATTCAAAATAAAAATGTAATATCATGAATTCACAAAAAATAACTTATATATGTTAAGAAAGTATATTAGTAAAAACAAATTATCACATCGACATGAGAGTGATATAATAATAACTTCATCCCTTCAAAATCATATTAGCATTGTCTTAATCTTTTTTATATAAAATATGAAGCTATATAGAATCAAGTTGGTATTTTTAATGCTATAATGAACTCTAAATATGAATTCAAGTGTAACACTGTTTTGTAACATGGGTTGGTTGAGTTTTGGTCCCCAAATCTAGTACTTTTGTATTTCCTTGAGGTGAAGCAACAATTACTCTTGAAGATATGATGATTATTGGTAGGTTTATTGTACTTAGCTTGCCAGTGACTACTCTCATAAATGACCAGAATAATCGCGTCCAAAATTATACTATATCTTATCTTTCCTTGGTTGTTCCATTATTTCAAGCCTGTTTATTTGTTCTTGAATTGTTCTCTATAAATAATAAAGTAATAAAATATATCATACATTATTACATCAATATGAAAAAATCATAACAATGAATTTGTATCAAGTTATATTACAAACCAACTTATTGGATTGCTTTTCCCCTTATTTATTCAAGAATTTTATAATTATTAAGTGGTTTTAAGTATGGAAGCACATAATTAATTTCTGTCCAATTTGAAAGTTTTGTATTCCTTTAATACCTTATTTGCAATATTGTAACACTTGTTTATCCAATTATCGAAGGTTTTAAAACGATTATGTAAAAAACACACTTTAGAGAAGATATAATATAAAAAGGATATAATATATGTAATTATAAAACAAAAGAGACTTACATAAATGATATTTCATATCTTATAATTTTCAGCACCTTCAACCTTATATTTTTACATTGAATCATACTAATTTCATTATTACTATTTCTATGGGAAAATTCCAAGAAAGGTTTAACTCTAGAAATATAGTCATTCTTAATTCTATACTTTGACATCCAATATTTGTCTATTTTCTATTGATGACATTAAACATATTAAATATGTATCCAAAAAATATAATTGTATCCATCATCAATATATTTCAAATATTATTATATATGAAGTTATAAATTATTAGAATATCCATCAAAACATCATATAAAAATAAATACATAAAATTCAAACAGTTAATAAATTCATTATAACATTTACAATATATAATATATAAGAATTTATATACATATATGCATGTAATAATATATATATATATATATATATATATATATATATTTAATATACTATGCTATAATAGTCGTTTGGTCACCCAAGTCAAAAGTTATGGTTGTTTAAACTTACCACTCTAATTTATCAATTTTTTTCTTCTGAAACTATGAACAGTAGTAAGCTATCTTCTTCTTCTTTTTTATTTTTATTTTCTTTTAAGAACAAAGATGGATTGAACATAGAAATAAAGAATAAGAATAAATGATAGGAATAATTTAAAGAGAACTACGAAACAAAATCAAAAATTGAAAAAAATGAAAAAAAAATAAAAACGAAATTGAAAGAAAAAACTAGAACTATGAAAGGACATATTTTTTTCGAAATAAAGAATCCAAACAAAGATAGATATTGATAGATAACCTATTTTCAGTAACCTAGCTCTGAAATATATTTGATAAATGATACAAGGTCTGCCCAAGATTACATAGCTACTATGGTTTTATAAGAACAAACCATAATAAAAAACCCTAAAGAAACCCTAGAGAAAATGGGCCTTTTTAGTGGTGGATTGGGCATAATCAATCCTTAAATAAATAAAAGACTAAAAATAATTTTGATAAATAAAACATAAAGGCCAACAATTAACTAAAACAAAATTTTCTTCCCAAATTAATCCTTGCACCCAACTTGATCTTCAAAATCTATCAATTTCTTAGGATCTTGAGAATATTTGTACGATCTTGAGAATCTTGAAAATATTTGTAAACATCAACTTCGTTAATACCTTAATTTCCATTATTCCCATCCTCTTCAAAAAGATTCACCCTCGAAACTTTGCTAAACTGAAACGCACACACATGTACCATGTTCCAACTTTCTTACTAATGTTTTCAACCTTTAAAATAAAATGAGATAAAAGGTGTTGCTTCTCACACACTCCCCCACATGTTTTCTCTCAAATCAGATTGTTATCACTCATGTTTCACACTAGTTTGGCATTTTATCTCTCTTGCCTTTTACTACTCAAACCTCAAGCCAGCCCACTTTTATGTTCTTTAAAAAATCAAAGAATTCAATCAATCTCAAGAAGCAATTGGTTTGTTGGTGAAAATCTCAAAATTCATAAATTGAAAAACTTAATTGAAGTAGTTAGTAATAGAAAGAAAGTCCAAAGATGACTCTAAAGAACCATGAAAAGTCTTTTCAAGATCTTGAAAATATGAAAGAAATAATTTTGAGAAAGAAATCTTTTTGAGATCTTTCTTTTCTTATCTTTCCTAACCATAATAAAAGAAAACTTGAACAAAATAAAATAGAACTAATTTAAACAAGAACAAAAAACTCAAGCAAGAAAATAAGAATGGGAGTCTTGAACAATCTACTACTTTGTTCTCATTTGTTTCTTTCTTTTTTTCTAACTACTACTACTACAGGGAATAGAAAATACACCAAAAAAAATTCACAACCTTAATAAAATGAAACGGTAAACACAGCAAAAAAAGGTGCAACAAAAACCTTTAAACCCTCAGTAAGTGGTGTACTCAATGGAATTTGGGGTTGAAAAAACATGGGAATGGAGGAGAAAGTTGATTCCTTTTATACGAATCGTGCTGAGGTTTGATTTGATATACTATAATAGTGGTTTGGTTATCCGAGTAAAAAATTATGGCTATTTAAACTTGCCAGTCTGATTTATCAATTTTTTTCCTTCTGAAACTATGAACAGTAGTAAGCTTTCTTCTTCTTTTTTATTTTTATTTTCTTGGAAGAACAAAGATGGATTGAACACAGAAATAAAGAATATAATAAAATGATAGGAAGAATTGAAAGAGAACTACGAAATGAAATCAAAAAACGAAAAAAATGAAAATGAAATTGAAAGAAAAAACAAGAACTCATACAAAGATAGATATTGATAGATAACCTATTTTCAACAACCTAACTTTGATACCAAAAGATGTGGATCTTCTAGGAAAAAAACGACAGGAACCCACGAACTCAAAGGAATAGAAATAATCGATATTCTAGGAACGTGTTGAAGATAATTGGATTACAACCCTAAGAAAACAAAATCCTTAAAATCATAACCTTTGGTATGATCATATTAGAACCTTGAAGAAACGAAGTCCTTAAAACCCTAACCTTTGGTATGATCATATTAGAACCCTAAGGAAACAAAGTTCTTTAAAACCTTACCTTTAGACACCACAAAGGATGATCACTACTTCTGATAAGTCCAATTCAAGCATTCTATCAAGAACACAAGAAGGCAAATCAAAAAGCTTTTTGAAATATATTTGATAAATGAAACCATAGATGAAATACAAACCCTAAAGAAACCATAGACGAAATGGGCCTATTTAGGGGTGGATTGGACTAATTAATCCTTAAATAAATAAAAGAGTACAAATACTTTTGATAAATAAAACATAAAAGGCCCAAAATTAACTAAAACAAAACTTTCTTACCAAATTAAGCCTTGCACCCAACTTGATCTTTGTAAATCTATCCCTTGTATACGATCTTAAGACTAATTGTACGTTATTGAGAATTTGGAGAATATTTATAAACATCAACATGGCCAGCACCTCGATCTCCATTATTCCCCTCCTATTCGAAAAGATTTGTCCTCGAATCTTTCCTTAAACAAAAAGGCATACACATGCACCATGTTCCATCATTCTTACAAATGTTTTCAACCTTTAAAATAAAATGAGATAAAAGGTGTTGTTCTTCACACACTCCCCCATATTTTTTCTCTTAAATCAAATTGTTATCACTTGTGTTTCACACTAGTTTGGATTTTTTTATCCCTCTTTCCTTTTACCACTCAAAGCTCAAGCCAACCTCCTTTTATGTTCCAAACAAAATCAAAGAATTCAACTAATCTAAAAAAGAAATTTTGTGACAATCTCGAAAATCATAAATTTAAAAACTTAATCGAGGTAATTGTTGATAGAAAGAAAGTCCAAAGATGACTCTAAAGAACCAAGAAAAATATTTTCAAGATCTTTCTTTTCTTATCCTGCCTAACCAAAATAAAAGAAAACTAGAACAAAATAAAGGAGAACTAATTTCAACAAGAACAAAAAACTCAAGCAAGAAAATAAGAGTGGGAGTTTTGAACAATCTCCTACTTTGTTCTCTCTTTTTATCTTTTTTTTACTGCTACTACTGTTGGGCATAGAAAATACACCAAAACCAATTTGCAACTTTAATGAACTTAAATCATAAACACAGTAAAAAAGGTGCAACAAAAACCTTTAAAGCCTCAATAAGTGGATTAATTAATAGAATTTAGGGTTGAAAGAAACATGAAATGGAGACGTTAGTTGGTCTTTTTATAGCAATCGAGCTAAGCTTTGATTTGATATTCTATAAGAGTCGTTTTATTTCCCGAGTCAAAAGTTATTGTTGTTTAAACTTCCAACTCTGATTTATCAATTTTTTTCCTTCTGAAACTATAAACAATAGTAAGCTCTCTTCTTGTTTTTATATTTTAATTTTTTTTGAAGAACAAAGATGGATTGAACACAAAAATAAAAAACAAGAAAAAAATGTAGGAAGGATTCAAAGAGAACTATGAAACAAAATCTAAAAACGAAAATAGGAAGGATTCAAAGAGAACTATGAAACAAAAAAAATGAAATCAAAATTGAAAAAAATACAATAACTATGATGGGATGGATTGTTTTTTTGAAATTAAGAACTCAGAAAATGATAGATAAACTATATCCAACAACCTAACTCTGATTCCAAAAATGTGAACCCTCTGGGGGAACAACCTTAAGAACCTACGAATTCAAAGGAATAGGAACAATCGATTTGCTAGGAACATGTTGAAGACAATAGGATTAGAACCCTAAGGAAACAAAATCTTTAAAATCCTAACCTTTGATATGATCTTATTAGTTACGTGAGGAAACAAAGTCCTTAAAACCCTAACCTTTGGTATGATTGAACTAGAACCCTAAGGAAAAAGTCCTTAAAACCCTAACCTTGAGATGCCACAAAGAATGATCACTCACTTTGATATTCAATCAAGAACACAAGAAGACAAAGCAAAAAAAATTTCTAAATTATATTTGATAAATGATATAAGGTATGCCCAAGATTACATAGCTACTATATTTTTATAAGAACAAGCGATAATAAAAACCCTAGACAAAATTTAAAACCTAAAGAAACACTAGATGAAATTCAAACCCTAAAGAACCCCAAGATGAAGTAGGCGTATTTAGTGGTGGATTGGGACTAATCAATCCTTAAATAAATAAAAGACTAAAAATACTTATGATAAATAAAAATACAAAGACCATTAACTAAAATAAAAATTACTTCCCAAATTAATCCTTGCATCCAACTTGATCTTCTAAATCTATCATTTGCATAGGATCATGAGAATATTTGTATTATATTGATAAACTCAATCTCTATTATTCCCCTTCACTTCAAAAAGATTTGTCCTCGAATCTTTGTTAAACAGAAAGGCATACACATGCACAATGTTACATCTTTCTTACTCATATTTTCAACCTTTTAAATAAAATTAGATAAAAGGTGTTATTCCTCACACACTCTACATTATTTTTGCTCTCAAATTAGATTGTTATCACTATTGGTTCACACTAGTTTGCCCTTTTCATCTATCTTTCCTTTTACCACTCAAAGCTCAATCCACCTCTCTTTTATGTCCTTAACAAATCATAGAATTCACCTAATCTCAAGAAGCAATCGTTTTGTTGGTGACAATCTCAAAAATCATAAATTTAAAAACTTAAATGAGGTAATTGGTGACAAAAAGAGAGTCCAAAGATGATTCTAAAGAACCAAGAAAAATCTTTTCAAGATCTTGAAAATCTTGAGAATAGGAAAGTAATAATTTTAAGTTGGAAATAAAAATTGCTTCCTAAATTGATCTGTGCACCCAATTTGATCTTCTGAATCTATCCCTTGCATAGGATCTTGAGAATATTTGTAAGATCTTGAGAATATTAAGAGTATTTGTAAACATCAACTTGGGCAGTACATTGATATCTATCATTCCCTTCCTTTTCGAAAATATTGGTCCTCAAGACTTTTTAAACTAAAATGCACATATATGCACAATGTTACATCTTTCATACTAATTTTTTCAACCTTTTAAATAAAATGAGATAAAAGGTGTTGTTCCTCACACACACCCCCACATTTTTGCTCTCAAATCAAATTGATATCACTCGCGTTTCACACTAGTTTGAACTTTTTTCATCCATCTTGCCTTTTACCACTCAAAGCTCAAGCCAACCCTCTTTTTGTTCTTAACAAATCAAAGAATTTAACTAATCTAAAAAAGAAATCGGTTTTTTGGTGACAATCTAAAAAATCATAAATTGAAAAACATAATTGGGGTAATTTATGACATAAAGCAAATCCAAAGATGACTCTAAAGAACCAAGAAAATTCCTTTCAAGATCTTGAAAATCTTAAAAATCTTGAAAATAGGAAAAAAATAATTTTAATATGGAAATATTTTTGAGATATTTCTTTTCTTATCTCGCCTATTCAAAATAAAAGAAAACTAGAAACAAATAAAAGAGAACTAATTTCAACAAGAACAATAAACTCAAGTAAGAAAATAAGAATGAGAGTCTTGAACAATTTGCTACTTTGTTCTCCTTTTTTTCTTTCTTTCTTTTTGATTGTTTCTACAACTGGGAATAAAAAATACACCAAAACAAATTTGCAACCGTAAGGAACTGAAGCCATAAACACAACAAAAAAGGTATAACAAAAACCTTAAAACCCTTAGTAAGTGGTGTAATAAATGGAATTATGAGTTGAAAGAAAAAAAGACTGGAGGTGATAGTTGGTTTTTTTAAAGCAATTGAGTCAAGCTTTAATTTGATATACTGTAATAGTCCTTTCATTTCCCGAGCCAAAATTTATGGCTATTTAAACTTACAACTTGAATTTATCAATTTATTTTTCTTCTCAAACTATGAACTATAATAAGCTATTTTCTTCTTCTTTTTTACTCATTGGAATATGAACAATCGATTTGCTAGGAACGTGTTTAAGATAATTGGATTAGAACTCTAAGGTAACAAAATCCTTAAAATCCTAACCTTTGGTACGATCTTATTAGAACCCTAAGGAAACAAAGTCCTCAAAACTCTAACCTTTGGTATAATCGAATTAGAACCCTAAGGAAAAGTCCCTAACCTTGAGATGCCACAAAGGATGATCACACCCTTTGATAAGTCGAATTCAAGCATTCAATCAACAACACCAGAAGGCAAAGCAAAAAACTTTCTAAAATATATTTGATAAATGATATACAGTCTCCCCAATATTACATAGCTGCTATATTTTTATAAGAACAAACCATAATAAAAACTTGAGATGGAATTTAACCATAAAGAAACTGTAGATGGAATTCAAACCCAGAAGAAATCCTAGATGAAATGGGTGTTTTTAGTGATGGATTAGGCCTAATCATTTCTTAAATAAATAAAAGACTCAAAAGACTTATGATAAATAAAAATAAAAGGCCCACAATTAACTAAAATAAAAATTTATTTCCAAATAAATCCTTACACCCAACTTGATTTTCCAAATCAATCCCTTGTATAGGAATTTGAGAATATTTGTACAATCTTGACAATATTTGTAAAAATTAATTTTGTTAGCTCCTTGATCTCCATTATTCCCCTCCTCTTTGAAAAGGTTCATTCTCAAATCTTTGTTAAACAAAAGGCACCCATATGGACAATGTTACATCTTTCTAACTCATGTTTTCAACTTTTAAAATAATATGAGATAAAAGGTGTTGTTCCTCACACATTCCCCCATATTTTTTCTCTCAAATCAGATTGTTAGCACTCTTGTTTCACATTAGTTTGGCTTTTTATCTCTCTTGGCTTTTACCACTCAAAGCTTAAATCAACCACCTTTTATGTTCTTAACAAAATCAAAGAATTCAACTAATCTAAAGAAGTAACTGGTTCTTTGGTTACAATCTCAAAAATCAAAAATTTAAAACTTAATTGAGGTAATTGGTGATAGAAAAAAGTCCAAAGATGACTATGAAGAACCAAGAAAAATCTTTTCAAGAACTTGAAAATATTAAAAATCTTGAAAATCTTGACAATAGGAAAGAAATAATTTTAAGTTGGAAATATTTTCAAGACTAATCAAAATAAAATAAAAACTAGAAAAAAACAAAGGAGACTAAAAAGACTAATCAATCCTTAAATAAGTAAAATACTAAAAACACTTATGATAAATAAAACAAAAAAGGCTCACAATTAACTAAAATAAAAATTGCTTCCCAAATTAATCCTTGCACCCAAATTTATCTTCCAAATCTATCCTCGCATAGGCTCTTGAGAATATTTGTACAATCTTTAGAATTTTGAGAATATTTGTAAACATCAACTTAGCCAGCACCTCGATCTCCATTATTACCCTCATCTTTGAAAAGATTCGTTCTTGAATCTTTGTTAAACTAAAAGGCACACACATGCACCATGTTCAATATTTCTCACTCATGTTTTCAACCTTTAAAATAAAATGAGATAAAAGGTGTTGTTCCTTCACACTCTCATATATGTTTTCTCTCAAATCAAATTTTTATCAATTATGTTTCACAATAGTTTCACTTTTTTTTTATCTCTCTTTCCTTTTACAGCTTAAAGCTCAAGCCAACCTCCTTTTATCTTCTAAACAAAATCAAAAAATTAAACTAATCAAAAGAAGTAATCAATTTATTGGTGACAATCTCAAAATCAAAAATTGAAAAACTTAATTGAGGTAATTGGTGTTAGAAAGAAAGTCCAAAGATGATGATGAGTGCATAAAATGCATTAAAATTACCATGCTTTAATGTACTTAAATTGATTAAATAGATTCATATTTGTATTATTTTATCATATTTTCATATAAATTTGTCTTTTTTCTGAATCAAGGGTATTTTTATTATTTTTAGGTATTTTCTTTCAAAAATAACTTAAAGATTCGAAGAAAAATATTGGAGGCTCACAAATATATTGAAATAAGGAAAAATAAAAAAGATGGAAAAATTGGACAAAATGGGTCAAAATATTCAAAAATACCAAAAAGGCCAAAATCCAGCATAATCGCCCATCCATACCGAGTTCTACGCATACCAGCACGTACATGCGCGCACATTCACAGCATACACCCGCACATAGCTGGCACATGCTTAGCACATGTCGGCATGCATAAAAAATAATACCAACACACTCCCGAAATAATACCATCCCCAATCAAGTAGGAAAGTGGAAGAGTCCAATAAAGAGGTAAAAAAAATGTTGGAAATACATAAATTGGATAAGCTATGTGGAGTGCTTATAAGAATGCCAAAAAGTATAAAACAAAAACAAAAATATGGTATGATAAGAGAATTGAGCACTATTTTTTTAAACTGCAACATAAAGTATTACTGAACATAAATGGATGTATGTTAGGAGTTGATATGAACATCTAGTCAAGTATGTTAAACGTGATGCTGGTTGGGACGCATACCAATGTTATTTGATTTATATTTTTATTCTTTTTGTTTATTAGGTAAATAAATATGGAGAGCAATGACATGACAAGATTGAGTATTTGAACGACATATGTGGTATGCCAAGACTAAGGAAGTTTTCTTTCCTTTTTAGTTTTTCATATTTATAAGCGCACATTGGGGACAATGTACAATATAAGTTTTGGGGAAGGAACTTCATTCTCTACTTTAATATTTAGTATAAATTTTTAATTTTTAGGAATTGTTTTAAGGATGTTTTTAATCATGATTTGAGTAGAAATTGATAAATATATGGAAACTAAATCCATTCATGCTTGATATGAAACATATGAACTCAATGGTAGAAATTGGTTGTCATAACTAGGATAAGGAATGTAATATGCAAGATACTTACATTAATCATGAGATATGCTTTCTAGTTTTGACTAGATTGATTCAAATTTTTATGTACATGTTTATGATTGATTTTGGTGTTCTTCTTAAGAAACAATTTGTAGTGAGTAATGTAAGTTGATGAGATCTACCATGTTTTAGAATCTTTTTTGATCACCCCTTGAGGCAAAATTCTAAATAGTATTTAGAAAAAGAGTGAGCATTTCAAGCTAACCATTGTAAATATTCATAGTCATCCATTCGAGTCTAAAAAAAACCTTTCATATCTTTAAGCCACATTTTATGCCTAACCAATAAACATTACTTTTACCCTTTGCACCTTTAGCTTATATGAAAAGAAAAAAAATTCAATCATGTATTATGCTATAGAGTGAGGTGAAATATAATGTACCCTATAAAAAATATTCATAACATAATGATCCCTCAAAATAAAAAAGAAAACAAAATTGAAAATAAGTTTATGGGTGTTGTGAAGTTACAAAACAAAAATGAAACAAAAGAATATGAAAATAATGATATGAGAGGATGCACTAAAATATCAAGTTAAAGTTCAATTGCAATTAAAAAGTGCATGAAGAATAAAAAGAAAGTTGAGGTTTGGAAAGAGCTTAATGTCTTCATTTAATGACCCCCCACCTAATCCTTATATTACAATCATGTAAAGTCCTTATTGATCTTTAGCTAATTACATATTTATATTAATGGAGAGTGATGCGAAAAAAAGACTTATGAGACTTGTTATAAGATTGAAATGATTAGCATGCTCATATAGGTTGATTTCATGAGTGCATTGGATGATATCATGTGCCACACACACATACATAAGAATCAATGCATCAAAAAGCTTGCATATCCTTGTATTGATGGAACGTTGGTTGATGAATATGTGAACCTCATTGACATAGAATTGTACGAATTTTGAGAGGGATAATTTTCACTAAATATGCATGTATTAATAGACATATATTTATAAATATACTACCTATATCATCTTATTTAACTAGACTTGGCTTTACTTGAGGATAAGCAAAGAGTTAAGTTTTTGGGTGTGACGACTCTATGAAAGTAGAGTTATCAATACACTTCTCTACTTAATATTTTCTCATTTTATTTAATAAGTAGTATTTTTGGGGTTGAAAATATTAAAATATGAACTTTATAGTGAAAAGGGGTAAAAATATAATTTTTGAAAATTTTTAGGATTGTTTTGAAATATTTATGGATATTTTTATAAATTTTTAATGTAGAACCAATCAATGGTCTTGCCATGTGTTTTTAGGAAATTCGTCCATTCCTTCCAACATTAAACAACGCAAGTTGTAACTACAAATCACTTTATGCCACGTGGCATTGACTAAGCCAATGTTGATCAAGACCAGTCCTCCCTACCATATGTCGCGTGCTGAATCCATATGCTACGTGTCACCCTATTATTGGCTGGCGCTATTAATTTTTCTCTTTTTCATCTCAATCCTTGATCTGAAGCTGATCTGATGGTCTAGATTCCACATGAACTATATTTAACTCCTTAATTTCTATATAAACCCTAATGAGCCAAAATTAACATAGTTTTATTAAGTTTTTAGAGTGATGAAGAGAGAAAAATTCAAAAGAATATACAATTTTGGTGAGATTCAAGAAGAGATTGGTACTACAATTCAAGAGATTTATCGTATTTCTTCTTCTACTCCTTTCTTTATCAATTTTTATGTCTTTCTTTATGAAAAATATGAGCTTTATAAATAAGATTATATCTAGTTAATTTATTAATCTTGGGGTCATATAAGCCCAATTTTCAGTATATGATGATTTAATATTTTACCTCAATTATGATTTCAATTTAATTATATTACTTATTCTCATTTTTATGCTTTGAATTGTTTGGTTAATGATGAGTGCTCAAAAAGCACTAAAATAACCATGATTTTATGCACTTTAATTGATTAAAAATATATATATTTATATGTTTTATCATATATTTATATAAATTTGTCTTTTTCGGAATCACGGGTATTTTTATTGTTTTTCAGGAATTTTGGCCTAAAAAGCACTTAATGTAAAGACTCAAAGAAGAATACTTGAAGCAATACATCACAAATAAATTGATAAATAAGTGGAAAAAGGTCAACAAACATGGAAAAATTGGACAAAATGGGTCGAAAAGGTCAAAAATGTCAAAAAGGCGGAAAATCGCGGCGTCCGCTGACCAGCCCTTGAGCAGCAGCAGCGGCGCCGCTGAAAGCGCAGCGCATGGCCGTATGGCGTTGATCCACCGTTCGCGACAACTGCGGTATTGCGGCACCTATTCACGCGCGCCGAGCCGCTGCCATGCCCAATGTGCGCCCAATGCGTTTTGACCCATTTTTCACGTCGCGTGCCGCCCATGACGTCATGTCTGACGTCATTGATGACTCGGCAGGTCCAAAACACGTTTTTAATTCTTTTTAATATTTTTTAACATTTTTTTAATCATTTTTCTCTCCATCCTCACCTATAAATACCCCCTTCCATTCAACTTCAAAATACACCTCAAAACCTCACTTCTCTCTTCTTTCTTTCTCTCATTTCTTAGTTTTTGAGTTTTCTTTAGTTTCTTTCTTAGTTTCTAAGCTTTTCTTAGTTTTTCTCTTAGTTTTTAGTTCAATTGTCTTAGGTTTAGAGTTCTTATCTTTTTTGAGAGGAACTTGTAATGTTTTTGTAATAATTTAGATTTTTGATTCAATAAATGGAAGTGCAAATTCCATTTGGAGTGTTTTCTAGCAGCGAGAATAGCGTCAAAGTTCTCGTAAGGATTTTATTTTCTTTACAGCTATTTTTATGCTTTATTCTTACATGTTATATTTAATTTATGCGTGATTAAATTTAAGCTATGCTAAGCGTTATAATCATGATATAATAATAACGTTGTTATGCTTGCGAAATATTAAATAGGTGAAAATTTCTAAAATGAATTGAGTTTATTTTTATTCAAGATTTTATATTAAGGATGTTAGACAGAAATACATTATTTTTCATTACAAACTTAAATGAAAGTTAGGACTTTAAGGTTTAGTTATCCGGTCTAATTTAGAGTAGTGCTCTTTTATTTGTTGGTACAATCGCCGGTAGTTAGAGTGAAGCTCTATTTCAAAAGTTTTTATAAGAATTATTATGTGGAAATGTATTGACAACATGTTTTCAATAGTGGTTTTAAAACTTGAAAGTTAGTACTCGGATAACTAAATTCTTAAGTTTAATTTGGACACCTTGAATAAAGTTTAAGCTGTCTAACCCGCACCAAAGGTGGCATTTAAATGGTTCATTTTCAATCTCTTAGAAAAAGGAATTAATTTAATTAACCAAATTAGTTATCAACCCCACCCATAGGTGTTAATTGATTTGTTTAGTTAACAAAGTATCTAACTCCCAAAGGTGGTATTCATACAAAAAAGAGAGAATCAATAAAATATCAATTTATATCTTTAATAACCTAGATAATATGAGCAAGCATAATTAAGAATATTTATTGAATCTGTATTTATATTTATTTATTCAATTTGTATCTATGTTTATTCTTTTTAGATTATATTTAATTAATCTGTATATATGTTTATTTTATGTTATTAGATTAGGAACACAAAAACCAAAACTATCGCGACAGGATGTTTAGGATTTAATTTCGTTTTTAAAAGTTTGAATAATAAATTAAAAACCACATACATTCCTTCCTTAGATCGACCTTGGGAGTATACTTATCATTTTCTACGAAATGATTCGTGCACTTGCGAGAGTTTTACAAATATTAAAACCAAAGTATTTGCGAGAATTGGCGATGCCGGTTTTCGTTCATCAGTTAACAATGATCTACATAGGAAATTAAATAGACTTGAGAGAATTATATAATTGTTTGTCTTGATTAAATAACATTCATATTTTTTAAGTAGAGATGTATGATTCTTATGTATATGATCCATAATTGATGAACTTAATAAGTAGTATGCAATTTAATTGACATGAAAATGTGATTAGATTAATTACTATATGGTTTGTAATTTACATGAGAGAAGAATACATGCTAAATTAGATTCAATTGATTGATAATTGTATTGAGGGGATTTTAGTGATTCACATTTTTAGAAAATTGGGGTATGATATTTTTTCATATATATTTTTAGTTTTCAAATCTGATTTAATAAATTATTGTATTTATTTTTATTTATTTTAAGTTTACTTTCTTAAAATATAAAAAAACAAAAAAAATTATTTTTATTTTTTTTAGTTTCAAAAATTAGTTTCTAATAATATATCTCTATAGGATCGATCTTTTCTTAATATTATATTATTGGTTATGGTACATATACTTGCATATTTATAACATACTATTCGTGTATTGATAATTAGTACATATGTAAGGCTTACCTATGTTATCCTTTTATTCTTCTAGGCTGTAATTGAGTGCTTTTAGGAACAATTTTTCAAGTATTGTCAATTGAATCAATTTGAAGCTATAAATACATAAAAAAAATAACAAAACATACATGTAATATAGATTTTCTAAAATGATGATAGAATTATGCAAATACAAATCTATTTTAACCTTAAAAATGCAAAAAACTCATGTGTCGTGTGTCGTGTATCTACTGGTAGTTACTATGATGCAACTTTTCATTTGTTCCCTAGGTGTTCATGTTTGAGGGTATTCATCATGTTTTATTCTTCACTTCACTTTACTGGTCTAAGGTTACTAATCACACCACTTTGGTGGTGTTGGCTTTGGTGAAATGTTGGGTTCATGTGTCAAACCAAGTTGTTATGGAAGCAGCAATAGACGATTCAGACAAAGGTCCTACTTGATAGAGGTAATTGGGGTTATATTTCTATCAATATTATAATTTTTTTATTGCATAGTATATTTGTTTACTACCTAGTAGTTTTCATAAGCAACTTGAGGATGTTACCATATAGACAGGGATTCTATGTGGGTTTATCTTATTATATCTATTATTATGCATGATATGCTATTATGTTAATATAATTTGAGTTATTGCATGATTTCTTTCCTTTCCTTGCAGCATGCCTATATCTTTGTAAGTATTTCTTTTGATTTATGATTATGCATTTTTGGTATGAGCCATTAAGAAGTCTACATCTACTTACTCTAGTTATGTACCAGGTATCAGACTCTTTCTTGTGGTATGCCATGTACTATTTAATTGCATGTTGTTAGAGTACACTCATTATTTATCGAATATGTTCCCACATATGAGGTATTTAAGGGATTGGAAATCCCTTATAGCTTTTCCAATATATTTGGTTGATTCACATGCTCTGTGATGTTTATTAATTATGCATATTTCTAGCCTAAACAAGAGCATGTGAGGCACACCATCAATAGTATATTGTTGGTAGTTTTTTTTTTGTGTGTTGAGTTAAGTATGTTGTCTTGTAATTTCGTTCATTATTTACTTAATTCACATTTGTGAGGCCTGCTCGACTAAATTGATATAAAGCTTGTGAAAAGATTCCATGGGTTAGCATTTCCACCCGTTATCTACATTTTAAGAACCTATTTGAGTCAAAAAAACAATTGACTATCTTGAAATTGCTCCTACGTATGTGAATCTTCAATTGGCATCAAAGTTGGTCACCCCTATTTAGGCTTCACTGCCTACGTGCTCGATCATAGAGCTTTATCTACACATATACACACCTTGTATGTTTGTGCCCTATGTCACCTTTAGTGTGGCCTATTGTTGGTCTATGAGGTTATTTATCTCTATGAACTTTTGTTGTCTGAATGCTCCCTATTTTCTTGCTCATGCATATGTATTTCTCTCTTTCTCTCTCTCTCTCTCTACTTCTCTTGTCTTGCATAATATGTTAATTGTCCTACTTATTTCTATATCTAACTCTTTGATCATTTACTAGTATTCTCCTCTACTAGTTGCTTTGACATGCTCTTTTTTTGTGTTTTCCTTGCTTACTGTTTACTTCTTCTTCTGTGGTTATCTATATAAGCATCATGTCACTTGTTTTCATCATATATTGTCAAAGTTTTAGGATTTTCCTTACGTTGTCTTGTCATTAATATTCCATGTCGTATGGAATGCACCTCACCTATTTTACTAGGTTCATTTTTCTGTACCTAGTATGTTGTGTATTGGTTCTCTATTAGTCTCTTGATGGTTTTTGTGCATCTTTTTCCTTGTCTTTCTTTTTCTTGTGCTTTAGAGAAAATTGAGGTGTGTTACAAGGTTGTTTACACGAGTGTTTTTCTACTATGCATATTTTGGTTTTCCATGTGCATCTGCATGTCATATAGATTATTTACTTGTCTTTAGGACTCTAGACTTACATGCATTGTAGTGACTAGTCTTCTGGGTTTGATTGGCAAGCATTTGACTTGGATTAAGATGTGGTTGTTATGACATGTATATTAATTGAGTGTGTGTATGGTTAAATTTTTGATTTAAAATTCTCTATTATTTATGCATATACCATAATTTTGTGAATTTATAGGGATATTTTGAGAAGTTCATGTGAATTTCATGCTTTTCAGATTTGTATGTCTCTAACAAGCTTAAGAATCTACTTTAGTGTCTCTTGAAGAAAAATCCTAGGTGTTGCTTAAATGGAGAGAAGATTTAGGCCTTCTTTGGATTGTTTGAACCTTTCAAGTCACCATTCATTATATATGTTCTCTCTTTGCCCCTTTCATGAGCCTTTCTGTTAATCCTTATTTTCTTTACACCTATATATTAACCTAGGCCAAATGTTTACTCACACTTACCTTGTACACACTTTATTAAGTACGTATGTTCTAGGAATGTCTAGTTTACTCTCTTGGTTTCAATTAAAATAAAAAAAAGAAAAGAATGATGATTTAAAAAAAATAAAAATAAAAAAGGGCAGAAGTAAGAAGGATGTATATGTTATTGAATTTGATGTATAGTTCTCACAACAACTATATTTGTGAATGAATTTTGAGAAGTGAAGAGAAAAGAATCCATGTTTAAGGGTATATATTTGTGGATATGAACTTACTATTTTGTTTTAAGATTGTCAAATGTGTGTTTGAGCCTAAATGACATCTCTCCCACCTATACCTTAGCGTTTCATTTCAAGATTTGAAAGACCTATTGATTTCATCTAAGTTAGCACCCACATTAGTGGAAAGAGAGAGAGGCTAAATGTAGATTTATGAAGTTTGGTTCTATTTGAGTATATATTTCTAATTGCTTGGTTCGCATAAGCATATCATGATGGCATATAGAATAAACAAGTTTAGCATATCCCACATAGTGCGATATGGATATTTACATTGACTGTATTGGTTAATTTCTATAACCTTTTAGTCTTTTGAGCAGACTTGTAACCAATATTACTTATAGTTATAATTGTGTTGATTAATGAGAATGAGTATATTATGTTTCTTGTCTCTTGTTTCTATGTTGGTACCAAAGCCTTTCTTATTTCTTATATGTTTTAGTAGCATCTCTTATTTCTTACCTCTTTTAGGGGTGTTGTTGGTGTTGCTCACTAGTTAGTCAATTTCTTTCCTACTTTTAACTAACAATGATATGAGTTTTGTTGATAATCTCTTTTGAGATAATTGCGTGTAGTTTGTTGTTGTTTCTCTCTTTCCTAAGACAACATTGTATGGTTTTTGAAGATGATTTCTCTTGAGGAACATTCTTGTGTTTTGTGAGATTGATTATTTCTCTCTCTGATTAGCTTGTTTATCTCATGTGAGTCTATGAACTACACTTTTCTTAATTTACTTAGTATTCTTACCTACTTTAGTATTTTATGTGTTCTATTGTGTGTTGATGCTCTCACTTTAGGGGAGTTTTGAGAGTGCAGGATGCATAACATGTTTATTGCCAGACATGCACACATTTAGGCAGAGAGATGTTTGTTTGTTGTTAAGGGGATTCCTGTGTTTGTTTGGCATCCTTGGTTTTTGTCCTATTTAGGAGTTATTGTTATACTTATGTGTTCTTACAATGCTTCCTTCTTCTTATCATTACTTTGTCTAAACCATGCATAAATAGGACTATTACCATGACATGTTGCATGCATTGTATGAAATTTCTTCTCTCACATGTCTTCCTATGTGTTTACGTGATTTCATGTTGTAATAAGTTAGTGCTTATTTCTTGTATATAGTTGATAGCATGGTATTTTTTGTTGGAATGCACGACACATGTTTTCTTTGGTAGACTAGGATTTGTTTCGTATATGTGTACATAGTATAGGGTGAGATTACAAGATTGAATACATTTAATTTTTGTTAAGGGAAGATATTTGAATCACTAGGCTAGACTTCCCATTCTTTCAATGTGTTGTAAGCATATTACAAACCCCCTTATAGGCATCATGCTATGTATTGTTTTTTGGGAGATATTTTATATTTGTACTTTTCTTGATTTTTCTATGCATTCATTTTATTGTTTCTTGCATGTTTTTACATTGTTATTATCTTGGTGTTATTTTTTGTCTTTTTACATGACTGCATATGTTGCTTCTTATTATGTTTACTATAATATTCTCTACTGTGGTGCATGATTATTAGGAATATTGCATTTCTATTTGACTTATCTCCTTCATATAGAGGTGTGGAATATTGCATACTTTGTGTATACTTGTTTTGACTTTCCATGTCAAAAAATAAAAGAAGTGTGCATAACTTGTGTTTGTTTATGCATTGTATTTATTTGTTAATATGCTAGTTGCTGCATGGGATGGTGAGTGTAGTTTGCACTACATCATGGTTATCTAATATGTATATACTTAGGGGGATGCTGCATATGTTCAGGGGGAGTCTACATACTTGTGTTGCGTATAGATTGTGTTTGTTTGTACTACATGTTACTTTTACTTAGCCTATCGATGTGTACCTATGTAGGGGTAACACAATAGTATCTGATAGACTACACGCTATTTTTGCATAATATGTTTATGAAGTAATTTTTTGTTTTGTGTGTATAGGTTACATGTGTCGATTGAAGTCTCAAGCTTTATATGTGTGGTATGCAATAGTGTTCAAACCCTCAAGCTTCACATAAGTTAGATGCACTTGGTTTAGGTGTGTTTTTCTTGGGTCATCTTCATGATCATCTCATGATAGATTTGAATATGTACTTAGTTGTGCAGTATTTTGACATAGAAAGCCAAAGGGGGAGAATGTAAGTTTTATTGTACTTTGAATTTGTGTGTTGCCTTCTCGTATACAATATATGGTGTCTATTTATTCTTACTCAGTATTCTATCTTCATATATGTAAGGTTAGTTACTATGGAACAATAATGCATACACGTACATAGTTAGGAACATTGTCATTGAAAGCATGCTTCCCACACACCAGAGGGTTAATGCTTGCTACTCGACATTATCTCTCGTATTTGTATTTCGCTTCATGTGTAGGTATTTATGAAAATTACTCAATAATTTTTAGAAATGAAAAATAAGATTTTTTTGGCACCTTACCATACCCCTCACCAACACCTCTCACCACTACCCCTAGCATTGTGGTTGGCAAGGTCCATGGTGATATGGCTTTCCATGTGCTATAAATATCCCCTTTCTCTTATTTTATTATCCATAAAATATGTAGCAAAGGTCTATCAAACTCACATCTCATTTTTTCTGTTTCTAGATCACTAATACCTTGAGTGTTGTTTGGTATTAGCCATTAGTGACTATGTGAGAAAAATTGTACTCTTGAGTGGTGAATACTCAAAGTAATGTTTGCAAGTGGGTTTATAAGAGAAGCCTATGTGGTTGTGATTTGTGTTTCGGCTGATAGTTACCTTCATGCAAATTTTTCTTATTAAGGAACCTGTGTGTTTATGTGTCATGTGCAAATTGGTAATTGCTAGGATGTAGCTTATCATTTATGTATTGGGTGTTCTTGATTAAGGGTAGTCATCACATTTTATTCTTCACTTCACTATATTGATCTAAGGTTATTAATCACACCATTTGCGTGGTGTTGGATTTGGACAAAATTCAGGTTGTGTGTCGAACCAAGATAGTTCAGACAGAGGTCCCAATTGGTAGAGGTAATTGAGGTTTTATTTTTGACATGGTTGTAATTGTTTTATTGCATAGTGAATTTGTTTGCTATCGGGTGTTTGCTATAAGCAACCCAAGGATGTTACAACATATCCAACACTTTTATGTTAGTTTACTTTGTTATATATGTTATTATGCATGATTCACTGTGTTAGTATAATTTGAGCTTTTGTCATGTACAACATGCAAGATTTAAACTATGATTAAAAAACTTATTTGATTTGTGGTGTTGCATACTTTCTTTCCTTTTCTTGTAGCTTGCCTATAGCTTTCTCAGTATTGCATTTATTTTATAGTCATGTATTTTTGGTATGAGTCTCTAAGGAGTCTATATCTCCTTGCCCTAGTTGTGTACCTAATATTGAACTTTTTCTTGTGATATGCCACGATTTGTTTGATTGCATACTATGAGAGTAAAATAATCATTTATCTAATATGTTCCCATATGAGGTCTTTAAGTGATTGAAAATCCTTTATAGCTTTTCTAGTTTGTTTGACTGATTTGTATGTTGCGTGATGTTTTTTATTTGTGCATGCTGCTAGCCTGGATAAAAACCTATGAGACTCACTATCACTAGTGTGTTTACCATAATTTATTCTTTCTTACAACTGGTAGTTTTTGTTATGTTAAATTAAGCTTGTTGTCTTGTACTTCTACTGTGTTAATTGCTTAATTCATGTTTATGAGACCTGTTTGGTCGAATTGGTAAAGTTGGTGAAAAGATTTCATAGATTGACATTTTTACCCCTTATCTAAGACCTGATGATGGGTGCGAAAACGCACCAACCCTCACGCGTCACAGAAGAAGAAGGAAGAGGGTTAGGGCTGATCCTGGGGCAACGATCATGCTCACAGGAGTTGAGGAACACCCGATCGGTTAGTGAGGAACCACCAAGGCAGTTAGAGGCACTCTAACAGGTATGAAAGACGCGTAGGTGAGTTCGTAGCTTCTTTACTGATTTTTTGTTACGATCCAATTGAATTAGTGTAATCAATGTAATTTCATTTCAATAATCTGATCTGTAAGGCTATATAAACGCCAAGGAATCCAGAGAATGATATGAATAGATATGAAGGTTTAATCTCCCCCCCCCCTTATGTGTCGTTTCTTCAATTAGAACCCAAAATTAATCTCTAACAGTGGTATCAAAGCCATGGAGACCAGCGGAAAATCCAACGTTGAGTTTTGTGGAGAGGTAATGGAAACCCTGGTAAGGCATGAATCAGACTTTAATCAGATAGGCACAACCTTACAAGCTGTGCTAACCGAGTTACAGAGACTTTGCGCCACTCGGAATTTACTCAAGAAAACCCGTTTCGCACGAGAAGAAAACCCACGCCTAAACGGGTCTCGTAAACCCTAATGAGCCACCACGTTCCCACTTTAGGCTATCATTCCCTACTTTTGCAGGGGAAGATCCCACTGGGTGGATATACAAAGCTTAGCAATACTTTGAATTCACAACTGATTATGAAGATCCATCTGAAGCCCTGACTAGACTCAAACATACCTCAAGCGTAGCTACTTACCAAGAAACATTTGAGAAACTCTCTCACAGAGTGGATGGTCTTCCCGTAAGAATTTCGATAAAGTCAAGCTTTCATTGCTGGATTAAGAGATGAGACTCGAATTGAAGTAAAAATTAAGAAGCCACGAACGTTGGCTGAAGCTATAGGGGTGGCAAGGCTGATTGAAGAAAAGAATATGCTCCAAAGGAAGGCCATTCAGTATCCACGATACCCAACATCCTCTATGATAGTAAGGAATTCCACTAATCCTACTACTGATGTATTAGGACCCCCTCCTCAACAAAGAAGCAACTCAGCACCAATTGCCTCAACTAATACCTTTCGTCGCATCACTAATCAAGAGGCACGTGAACGTCGAGATAAGGGACTATGCTACTACTATGATAAGAAGTTCACAGCTGGTCACCATTGTGCAAGACCACAACTGTTTATGATAGAAGAGATAGAAAAAATTCTCTCAGGGAACTCTGAAAAAGATGTAGAACAGGAATCACCACAGGTAATGCCTGAAATCTCATTCCATGCCATAGCAGGAGCTGAACATCCTCAAACCATACGAGTAATGGGGCAGTTTAAAAAAGAGTGTTAGTATTGATTGACTGAGGTAGTACTCATAATTTCATTGATCAAGCTCTTACTCTCCAGCCGTGGAATAACTATCACCAAGGGAAAGAAGTTAGAAGTACCTGTGGCCAATCGAGAAGGTAGAATACTCAGTGGCAATGCTACAACCTTAACCTTACCATACAAGGGTATCGTGTAAACCACAAATTTCTTTTGTCCTCCCCGTCGCAAAGCACGCCAATCGGTGCTGTGGTCTAATGGTCGAGACTTTGGTCCTATCGAGATGGATTATGTTAAGCCAACCATCGCATCCGTGAAAAGGGTACTACTCATAATCTTCAAGGATTGTGACACACAAACATTATAGCCCTAACATGCAAGGAAACTCGTAGCTACTGTGACATGTGGTCAGTTCCTTCCGATACTTCCCGCTAAACCTCTGTGAGGAACAAACCAGAACTCATTCACCCGAGATGAGTAAAATATTGGCTGCATTCCCCAAGTATTTGAACCCTCCACCACTCCTTCCTCCTAAACGATTACATGATCACCGTATCCCGCTACAACCAGAACTGACCCATAAGTGTAAGACCCTACCGTTACCCCTACCATCGAAACCGAGATAGAAAAATGGTATCGTAGCTCCTACACTCTAATTCGATTAGACCAAGCAATGTACCTCTTCTCATCACCGCATTGCTAGTAAGAAAAATTGATGGAACTTGGAGATTTTGCGTGATTATAGGTCTCTCGAACTCTATTACTATCAAAGACAAATACTCCTATACCCATTAGATGAACTATTGGACGAACCGCATGAGCCGCAGTCTACTCCAAACTCGTATCTTCGATCGTGTATCATCGTATCAAGGTTCGTGGAAGAAGATACTCCAAAAATAGCCTTCCTGGACACACGAAGGCCACTATGAGTTTCTCAGGATGCCTTTTGGTCTCACTAATGCCCCACCACCTTTCGTAGCTCGATGAACGATCTTTCTGCACCCCACCTCGTGAAGTTTATATTGATTTTCTTTCGATGACATTTTAGTGTATTCTCACCATGGGAGGATCACATACCGCATCTACAAACGGCTCTTTGCAAGTGGAATACTTAGTGGCACCCGAGAATCGTAACAAGGGTAGCCGTGGATCCTGCAAAAATTTGAGCTGTTATAGAATGGCCAACCCCAACCACAGCAAAAGGAGTCAGAGGATTCCTAGGATTGGTTGGCTATTACAAAACATTTATTAGGCACTTTGGTAGAATAGCAGCACCTCTCACCTCCCTATTAGGGAAGGAAGGGTTCCAATGGAATGAGGTTACAGCCCAGGCCTTTCAGAAGTTGAAGGAGGAACTAACTTCCCCTCCTGTCCTAAGGTTACCTAACTTTACTCAACCCTTTGTCGTGGAATGTGATGCTAGTGGAAAGGGGCTAGGAGCCGTCTTGACCCAGGAAAACCATCCAATAGCTTATTATAGTGCTGCCCTCAAAGAATCAGCATTGGTACTGTCAACTTATGAAAGAGAAATGTTGGCTGTGGTGAAGGCTATCAAACTATGGCGCCCCTATCTGTTGGGAAAACCTTTCATCGTGCGTACAGATCAACGAAGCCTTAAATACCTCTTAGAGCAAAGAATTACCACCCTAACTCAAGCAAGATGGTTACTTAAGCTGCTCGGGTATGACTATCAGATTGAATACAAGAGGGGCTCAGAGAATCAAGCAGCAGACTCATTATCAAGAAGGGTGGAATTTCATTTGATTTCCCTCTCGCAATCCCAAGCAGCTTGGTGGTCTAGCCTCCAAAAAGAAGTCCAACAAGATCCATTCTATGAAAAGCTAAAAGCCAAAATCTCCACAGGGGGAACACATTTTTTTTGCCAGCGTGATGGGGTTTGGTTAAAAAAAATAAGGTTTATCGAAACCCCCAATCCTCCCTAATTCCTCAGATTATGGTTGAATTCCATTCAACACCAATAGCAGGGCACTTCGGATTCCACAAGACACTTGCCCACATCAAACAAAATTTTATATGGCCCAACATGCAGCAAGGTGTGAAAAGATTCCTACGTTCATGTGATATATGCCAAAGGTGCAAAAATGACTGCATGAAACCTGTTGGATTACTACAGCCCCTACCTATTCCTAATAAAAGCTGGACAGATATTTCAATGGATTTCATAGAAGGGCTACCCCCTTCCAAAGGACATACGATAATTATGGTTGTAGTAGACTGTTGGACCAAATATGGCCACTTCATAGCCTTAAGACATCCATTCACTGCCCTAATTGTTGCTGAAGCTTTTTTAGTAAACATAGTACGCTTACATGGCATTCCCACTTCAATAATCAGTGACAGAGACAAAATATTTGTAAGTTCCTTCTAGAAAGCCCTATTCAGCCTACAAGCTACTAAACTTTGTATGAGCTCAAGTTACCACCCTCAAACCGATGGGCAGACTGAAGTAGTCAACCGCACCTTGGAACAATATCTACGTTGCATTACTGGGGAACAACCAAGCCAATGGATAGACTGGCTACCTTGGGCAGAATATAGTTATAATACAGCAACACATTCTTCCACTAAAATGACACCCTTTGAAGCAATTTATGGTCACCCACCCCCTCACCTGTTGGCTTACATTCCAGGCACTTCCAAAGTTCAGTTGGTAGATGAATGCTTGTGTGATAGGGACACCATTTTGCGTGATTTGCGCCACCATCTCCTGATAGCTCAAAACCGTATGAAGTGCCACACTGATCAAAATCATAGAGAAGTGTCCTTTGTAGTAGGAGATTATGTATACCTCCGCCTCCAACCATATAGACAAACATCGGTGGCTTTCCGAGCTTCCATTAAGCTAGCTCCACGTTTCTATGGGCCATACAAAATCACAGCACGAATTGGGGTAGTAGCGTATAGGCTGGAATTGCCTCCTGAATCCCAGATACACAATGTCTTTCATGTTAGTCTCCTCAAGAGACACTTGGGGCAGGATCTTCCACCTCTCACAGTCCTACCTCATATTTCAAACAATTCAACAATGCTTCCTCAACCTGAATCTATCTTGGACCGAAGAGTGATCAGAAAGGGCAAATATCGACCATCAGAAATTTTAGTAAAGTGGGCTGGAGCATCGATAGAGGATGCTACGTGGGAAAATGAATGGTATTTTTCTAAAACATATCCATCCTTCATCATTGCGGACAATGAACCTCAGGTAGGGAGGAGTTGATGGGTGCGAAAATGCACCAATCCTCACGCGTCGTAGAAGAAGGAAGAGGGTTAGGGCTGATCCTGGGGCAACGATCATGCTCAGAGGAGTTGAGGAACACCCGATCGGTTAGTGAGGAACCACCAAGGCAGTTAGAGGCACTCTGATAGGTATGAAAGGCGCGTAGGTGAGTCCGTAGCTTCTCTACTGATTTTCTGTTACGATCCAATTGAATTAGTGTAATCAATGTAATTTCCTTTCAATAATCTAATCTGTAAGGCTATATAAACGCCAAGGAATCTAGAGAATGATATGAATAGATATGAAGATTTAATCTCCCCCTCCCCCTTATGTGTCGTTTCTTCAATTAGAACCCAAAATTAATCTCTAACACCTGATTACTTATTTGAGTCGAATGAACAATTGACCATCTTGCAATTGTTCTACATATAGGAATCTTCAATTTCAATGAAATAACTTCGCAATAGAAGCAACTTGGAAAAAACCTTTTGACCATAATGGAAAATTGATGTCTTTAGTTATGTGATCAATGAATGTGGATTAATTGATGTGGGTTTTGAAGGATATAAATTCATTTGGAGGTACGATATAAGAAGAAGGTCAAAGATTTCACCTATGTCAAACTTGACAGAGAACTTATCACTGATGGTTGGCTCACTCGTTTCAACTTGGTAAGAGTTTTGCATATAAAAGTTTCTAAATCAAATCATTTAGCCATAATCTTTAAAGCGGAGAAAATTGGTAACACTAATGCAATCAAGAAGAAAAACAAGTTTTTTTCACTTTGGAGAGTTCTAGACTAAAGTTGATGATGTGAGGAAGTAATTTGAGACTCATGGCTAGATTCTAACAGTGGTAAAAGAAGATTGGATGCGATGTTGCTGAAAATGAAAAAGTGTGCTTATGCACTCCATACATGGAATTGGAATACTATGACATGTACAAAGAATGTTATCTAGGCTTGAAAAAAGTTGCAATAATCTGATGTATTGGCTGATGAAAAAAACAAAGAATTTGGAAAGGGAGATTAATTGTTTGCTAGAGTTTGATGAGACTATATGAAGACAGAGGTCTCAGTAGGTTTGACTCCAATATGGTGATCAAAATTCGTGCTACTTCCATAAGAAAGAAAACCAAAATGCACAAAAGAAAAAATTCATTGGGGCTATTTGATGAGAATGAGATTTAATGGAATTTATTGAAGACCTATAAGGTACTTTTGAAAGTTTTATTTAGAATTTCTTACTAGTGATGGGAATATTAACTTAGATAGTTTTCAAGCTTGTATTGAAAACTACTTAAACCCTTTACTAGACAATAGGTTGAAGAGGTAATTAAGCAAATGTAATCAAGGCACATGGCCCTGCGAGGATGTTGGTTTTATTTTATCAGAGGTATTAGGCAATAATGGGAGATGATGAAGGCTTATGATAGGGTTGAATGGAGTTTCTTGGAGTTTATGCTCACCCAACTAGGGTTTGCAAGGAAGTGGGTGGATGTTATCATGAATTGCATGACTTTTGTGATCACTCCTTATATGTTAATGGTGCTATTTTGGACAACTTCAAGTCGAGTAGTGTTTGAGACAAGGAGATCTTCTCTTTCTATATCTATTTATAGTATATGCTGAAGGCCTATCTGGTTTACTAAGGAAGGTTGTTAATGAAAATTTTATTAAAAGAGTGACTATTGCAAGAGCTAGTCATAAAGTTACTAAACTTTTCTTTGCGGATGATAGTTTTGTCTTTTTAGAAGGAAACATTGATTCTTGTGGAAAGCCTAAAGAGATACTGGAGATTTATGAAAGCACTTCACATGTTAGAAAGTTAACCTACAAAAGTCTAGGACGTGTTTTAGTCCTAATAGCACTGTGGAAGTTAAAAATGTGGCTTTGGATACTCTTAACATTCATGTGGTAAGTGGCCATTAGATATTCTGGGACACCATTGGAAAAAATAAGAAAAGTGTCTTTTTGTGGCTGGCAAGGAGGTACTAGCTAGTGAAGTCTATAATACAAGCTATATATCTCCACCTATACTATGAGTTAACCAATAAATCTTTGTAATGAAATACATAGCTTATACCATGAAGAAATCCATGGTTCATCCCCTACAACCAGTCGGGTACCGACTGATCATCTGGCTCTAATACCATGAAGAAATCCATGGCCTAACTCCCTCCAAAAGAGCTCTCAAAGAGGAAAGATTGTCATAGACTTATAAGTACAGCGAAAACCTAATGATCAATCGATGCGGGACTTCCAACATATATCTCCACCTATATTATGAGTTAACCAATAAATCTTTGTAATGAAATACAAAGCTTAATGGAAAAAATTTGGTAGGATAATGACTTGGATAAACAATCCATCCATTGGATGGCATGGGAGAAACTCTTTAAACCAAAAGCTTTGTGAGGATTTGGTTTTAGGAAATTATCATCCGTTATCCAAGCTCTAATCTCTAAGCATTGTTGGAAGATTTTACAGGGTGGAGAGAGTTTGGTCACTAACGTTTTAAAGGGAAAGTATTTTTCCTAATAGGGATGTGCTTTTTGCTACTGCGCCTTCTTTTTCTTCTTACCCTTAGAGGAGTATATTGTGGGGAAGAGATTTATGTAAAGATGGTCTAAAATGGAGAATTGGAGATGGCAGTTTAGTTCGTGTTTATGGGGATCCTTGGTTACTGTATGCTGGACCGTTTTATTCAATTTCAACTTATACTCTTCCTAAAGAATTTCTTGTAGAAGATCTTATTAATGATGCTGGGACTAGAAAGGAAAGCTTGATTAGAGAGCCCTTTTTGTTCCTGAGGCTGATGCTATTCTCACTATTCCTTTGGTTGGGAGTTTTCATGTTTATAGGGTAGTTTGGAGGAAGGCTAAGGGTTGAGATGCTATGGGTATACTATATTGGGCCAACATGTTGACTGAAGATTTTATCAGGTCCTATATCAAGGGTGGTGATAATTTCTTGTGTGCACACTTAAGGAACTCACTTGATCCTAGCAATAAATGGGAGTGACTTATTGAAGGGTTGATCAAGATCAATACAGATGTTGCCATAAGAAATGAAATAGGAAAGGTGGGATTGGTTGAGGAAATTGGTAGGATGTGTGAAGGTAGGTGTGTTAGCTTTCAATACGGACAAAGGGAAGCGAATCATGCTCTACGAATGTAGTTGCAGATCAGGCTGTTAGATAAGAGGATGGGTTTATCTTCTTGCTCCTATTTTTCTGTTAGGGCCGGGTTTTATCTTTAGATTTAATCTCTTAGTATCTTTTTTTTTTTAAGTATTAATAAAGTACTTTTTGTTTTAATAAAAACAAGTTTAGTAATTATATTAATTTTTAAAATTTTTTTATATAAATAAATAACAAAACAACTATTAATTGTTTATATTATTTTTTAGTACAGCGATTAAAAGAGAAATTTTTTGCCTAACTCAATACAATATCTTTACTTTGTAGAATTATCAAATTTTTTTACTTCTTTATTTAAAAATATTTAAATATAACTTGCAAAATCTCGTCCATAAGATAATCAAGCGTGTGGAACCCACGGGTGCGCCGATAGTACAAAAACCAAAATCATCATAAACTCGAATAAATCACGGAAGCTAATAAACATTCTCGGACCCACTTACACAGAAGCATTTCGCCGAAGATGTTCGGCTAGCTGCTCGGCTGTTTTTAAATTTTAATGGTTTAAATTATTAATAAAAATAATATTAAATTTTTAAATTAATAATTAAAAACAAAAATTTATAAGTTTAATTAGGAAAATAATACACAATTACTTTTGGTTTTATCGTTTATTTTATAATATTTTTAAAATTTATAATAATATCAATTTAAATAAAATTTAATTAAATACTTAAAAATATATAACTAACATAAAAATTGTTATATTTAACGGTTAAAATTTGAAGGGATGTGATAAATATTATTTTTATTTTTATTTTTCATATGATTACTTTTTGAAACTCCTTCTTCGGACTTTATTTTAATTTGTAGATTCCATTACATATTTATTATTATAATATATAGAGTGTGTTGCACGAAGATTTGAAGTTCAAACTTCCATCCGCCTTCAAAATGGGTTTTAAAAAAAAGGGAGTAACTTATGCTTGCAATTTAATACGTGGACAATGAAAGTATGTCGCATTCTGCAGTAAATTGTTTTCGTAAATAATAATCCAATTTTTTTTAATTAATTAACCACAATTCTGTAGCCAAATTATAAATTAATATGCTGCATATTCAGAGAAAAAAATAATAAGAAAATTAATTTCTTATATACATATATATATATATATATATAAGAGATAAGTATGATGCGCATTCCTCTCGTTCGCCAAAAATTCTTGAAAGGGAACAAAAGCAATAAAAGCAATACATCAAATCCCCCAAAAACAAATATTAAAATAAAAAAAAGAAAATAAATATAAGATATATAAAATGGATAGTATTGAGAATTATGATTATAGCCACAAAGCCCCAGCTTGTTTCAAAATGGGGACAAGTTCATCGGAAATATGAGTAGCCATAACTTTTTCCAACCCACCAAACACTTTCCCCCCAACAAATACCACCGGAAATTGAATCTGATCTTGATCTCCTTCTCCGATCATCTTCATCAATTCATCAACAACGCCAATTTCACATTCTTCTTCAACCTCGAATACTGTCGGGTTCACACCGTGGCCGAGTAACAACCGTTTCACCACGTGGCACATGCAACATCCACGTCTTCCAAACACTATCACAGCATTCTCAGATATCATCTTATTAACATTATTTCTTATACTGGTTGCATTAGTAGAGTTGTTGTCAACGTTGCTGGTAGTGGGGGATGAGTCACGTGCCGGAGAAGATGTGCTGTTTGTGACACATGTTCTATAAGGAATTGCTTGATGCATGATTGTATGTAACGAGTTTTTTGAGAGAGAGGGAGAAGGTAAAGGGGGAGATATGATACGGGGTTGTGGGTAAATATATTGGTGAGGAGGGAAAGGGTAAAGTCTAACGTCAACGGCTGTTACGCACTCTTATACGTCACAGGTACTGTGGCTGATGAGTTCTTACGTCATCCGCGTTGGGTAGACATATTCCAAGTAGCTACGTCCCACCCCCATTAATCATGACTTCTCGCTTTGTCTCTTACTTCATTCATAGTCATTGCTTTCCAACCTTAAAAAATAATTAAAATAAACGTGCTTCTTCAAATATCAGATTTTAACAAAATTCATCTTCACAACCTTTCAATTTTCTACAATTTAGAGTACTATTCCAAAAATAGGTATAACGCAATTAGGAGGGATATTCAATTAGTACAATACTTTGATGAATTTATCAACTTTTAAGGTCCCAATTTTTTATTTAAGGTTTTATAAGAGTGGTAATGAATTTTATTGATTTATAATAATAATAGTTAAATGGAATAACTATTATTCAAAAAAAAATTTAATTTTATTTAAATTTTTTTTAATAATATTAGCTAAATCTTCCAAATATATTATAGTTTTTTAAAAAAAAAACTATATTAATATTAAAATTTATTACAAAATATAATAAGACGTTGAGGTCGAATATAATTATAAATAAAACCCTCAATGTTGCTATTAACATACCAACTTCTTACACCGTACGTCATTATATTTAAATAGTAGGAATCCAATAATCAAAAAATCATATTAATACAAGGTAAAAAGAGCTTGACTCGATTAATGATGTTTTGACCATTTTAAGAGATATATAATAAAATCATCATGCATTAAGTTTTAATACCATTTCTATTATCTCCTCCCACACATATGTTGATTTGAGATTAGGGTGTAGAGAAAAGAGAAAATAATAATACAAGAGCTTTACTTTCTTTAGTAGAATTACTTGAAATTTTTAATTCAACACCCCAAAAACCGGCCTAGAATCTCTAATAATAACCGATAATAACATGATTATGCATAGTAGCATTAAAATTAATCTTTGAAGAACCCCTAGGTAGTTTTTTCAAGGATGAAGGTGGAGGTGACGAGTACTCTTGAATATTTGAATTGTCCAAGTGATTTGTCTTGAAAAGGAGACCTCTAAATTCTGGAAATTTAGAGTTTAATTTGGATATGATAAACTTAACAATTTAGATTTTAGAGTTAAAAACAATATTATTTTTGACTTTTTAATTTGATTCAAAAGAAACGCATATTGACAACAAGAATTTAGAATATGTAAGCATTATTTTTATCAAAAATAACTCTTAGAAGAGAATCAAAGGATAAAATATCAGAGTTAGCCAAGAGAAATGGGGTACCAATTAGACTAGACATAAATAATAAATTGACAAGAAGTGAGTAGGTGATTGATAGATTAAGCATAAGAATGATAGAAAGGACATGAGATATTAGGTAAAGTGATTCTTACTTCACCTTACTCTTTAACATAATACATGATTGCATATACACATAAGTTAAAAGGTATAAAGGTAAAGTTAATACACTTTAGTTAGACCCAAATGTGATTTAAAGATTTAAAGACACGATTGGTATCTAATTAAGCTCAAATGTGTAACTAGGGATATTTATATTCAATGTTTAGCTTGGAAGACTCAATTGATTCAATTAAGGCTCAAATCATTTATCAAGCTAAATATTATCTAGAATTTCACCTCGAGGAAATAGATTTTAAAATATGGAAGACCCATATAATATAGCATTACTCACATCAAGTGTTCTCTTAATAAGTACATGGAACAATCAATCACATTCATTGTCCATAAATACTGAAACATTTCAATCAAAAACAAACAAGCATACCACATGGTTAATATAAGTTTTTCAATAATTACATGCTAGATTTCTCATCATAGTTAAGACAATAAATTATATAATGAGATTCATATGCTTCATATCAAATATATATGTATTTGGTTTCAATATATTAGTCAATTTCTATCCACATCTTAAGTAAAAAGCAACATAAAAATTTAAAAACAACAATTAATAACTAAAATAGATAATATAGTTCCCTTCTACATACTTGAATGGCACATTGTCCACTGCATTCAACACATAAAAGATAAGTGAAAGATTGGGAAAAGAAAACTCCTTAGTTATTGGAGTGTCTGTCTTTAGCACCTAATTTGTCCACTTTCTTGCCATATCCCAATACATTTTATTCACCTATAAAAAAATTAACATAAGTATTAAAAATATATTGGGTTACCTCCCAACAAATATCACTTTTAAGGCCCTTGATTAGACCCTCTTAAACTCTTCAAGGGTCATTCAAATAAACTAGAAACACCACTATCTCATTCATATTCCCTAAATGATATTTGAATCTTTGACCACTTACCACAAACTTTTTATTTTTCTTCGCATCTTCTTCCTCAATAGCTCCAAAAGTAAATACTTTGTAACCAAGAACAATCATGACCATCTTGACTTTAGCTTTCTTGAAAAGTTCATCAATTAAGAATGATACAATAAGACTTGCTACCCTTCTTCAAAAGAATGATTTACTAGTTTTTTTCTTTCTACTACCTCCTAATCTTCTATTTGTAAATTCTTGCACTTTCATAAGCTTACAATATAAGTTCATCAAGCTCATTAAGTTGTAGCATCCTTTTTCCCCTACAAATTATACACTCAAATTCAACTTCTTTAAAGTCCAAAATGCTCTAGTTTCAATTCTATCCATAGTTGACAAAATTTTTAATACTAATAGGAGTCGTCGAAAGCTATCATATAAGTTTACAATGCATCATCAAGTATATATGAACGATCTTTTTTTGATATGATCATTACTTTCTCTAGAACTCTTTTTATTTATCAATTAGATACTTTCACTTGTTTACTCATTTGAAGATGATATGGGGTAGACACTTTGTGCTTGATGCCATAGCTTGCTAATAATGCATTAAAGATCTTGCTACAAAAGTGACTACCTTCATCACTTATTATTGGTCTTGGGGATCCGAACCTTGTGAATATGTTATTATTTAAAGACTTTGTCACCACCTTTGCATCGTTTGTGGAATGGCAATAGCTTCCACCCATTTGCACATATAGTCCATAGCTACAATAATGTAGGATTTTCAAAAGAAGGGTACAAACAAACCAATAAAATCAATGTCCTATAAATTAAACAACTCCATTTTTAGAATATCATTTTGGGTACCTATGCTTTGGCATTTATCACAATTCTTAATAAACTAAAAGACATCTTTTAACTAATAAGGGCCACTAAAATCTCGATTGTAATACCTTGGATGCCATTCAAGTCACTAAAAAATGGCCTATGTTATCGCATCCATGAAAATGATGTAGAATGAATATTATCTCTTCTAAAGGGATGCACCTCCTAAGCATACCATCTTTTCACCTTTTGAATGAGTCATCCTACACATAAAATTGTGCCTCATGTAAGATCTTCTTCTTTTCTTGAAATGATAACCATGATGTCAAAGCTCCATATGCAAGGTAGTTGACTACCATACCAAGGCATCTCCATTGCTATAACCACCCATAATTGTTCATTTGAAAAGCTTTCTTCAATGGAAAGCCCATATCATTTCTACAATCACCTTATAATCTTGATAGGTGATCTTCCACCTGATTTTTTATACCTCTCTTTTCCTAAATTTCTAAAGATGACTCTTATAGTAAAAGCACCAACCAAATCAATCTTGGCTTGATATCGTTCTTGAATGTTAAATACTTGATCATAGTATGGTTGGTATATACAATGACTTTGGTGCCACCAAGTAAGCACAATACTTCTAAAATAAAAAGACAATTTCCAAAGTTTCCTTCTCTGTCATGACATAATTTACTTGGGTTTTGTAGAGAGTCTTTCTTGTATAATAGATGCCATGACATCTCTACCTCTTAACTGCCCCAAAACCGCTCTATTAGAAAAATCACTTGCATCACACATCAATTCAAATGTTTCATCCTAACTCGGTGCAACAATTGTGGGTACTGTTACTAAACTCTTCTTTAGTGTCTCAAATGCATGGAGGCACTCTTAATCAAACCAAAATGGCATGTCTTTCTATAAAATATTGCATACAAGATTTGAGATTTTAGAAAAGTCCTTTATAAATCTTCTATAGAACCTGGAATGGCCTATAAAGCTCCTAATATCCTTAACATTTTTAGGTGGTGTTAACTTCTTAATGACTTTTGTTTTTCACAATCAACTTCCAATCCTTTTGATCACACCTTATTTCCAAATAGTATACCTTCATCCACTATGAAGTGAAATATCTCTCAATTATGAACAAGAGTTGACTCTTCAAACCTTTGAACACACATAATTGATTAGCTAAACATGCATCAAAGTTGTCCTCGAACACCATGAAATCGTCCATGAATACTTCTAAGATTTTCTCTATGATGTTTGAGAAGATGGATAACATGCATCTTTGAAATGTGGCTAGAGCATTGCAAAGCTTGAATGGCATCTTCCAGAAAGAAAAAGTATTGTAAGGGAAAGTGATTGTGGTTTTCTCTTAGTCCACAGGTGATATGGATATTTGATTATATCCGAGTATCCATCCAATACGAAGAAGAAGGAATGTCCGACTAACATATCCAACATTTGATCAATAAAAGGGAGCCAAAAATGATCCTTTTTGGTTGCCTTTTTTACCTTCCTATAGTTCATACACACTCTCCTCATAGTTATTATTTGTGTGGGTATTACTTCATTATTCTTATTGGCCACCACTTTCATACCTTCCTTCTTTGTTATACTGATGCACAAATTTTGTATATTTTAAAATAGCTCTCAAGTGTAGAAATCACTTTGTAAGAAATGATAATTATATTTTTAAAGTCACATGATTTTTAAATAATTCAACAAATTCTTAAAAAAAAATAAACCTAAACATTCTCAGAAAGTTTTGGTTTTGAAAATATTTAAACTAATAACATAAATTTAAAGATTTGGGATAGATAAGTTCACATAAATAACAGGCGGACATGCAATTCATTTATCAATGAAGAATTAATGTGATTTTAGCCTGTTGATTATGTTTGATAAAATTAATCAGGTTAATAAAATTTAAAATCAGATTTATTGATTCTTTCTTATATGTAAGAATAGTAACTTCGGTCTAGTCTACCGTTTATTATTAATTAAAATCACTCAACGCCTTCGGTCGGATCTATCAGTTAATTTTAATTAACTTATGTTTATTTTCTAAGAAATTAACAATTTACTTAATTGTTGCTTTCATTCGAGCCTAACAAGATAAACTTCTATTCGAGCTTTTTAAATTGATTTTTAGATCGATGAAATTGAGAACTTACTTTCAGATTTTAAAACTATTATAAAAAAATATATCATCAATATATTTTTAAATAGTAATTTTTATAATTTTTTTAAATAGAGTACTCTAAAGATCTAAATAATCAAATCAAAAATTGAAGATTTGACTCAAAATGAGATCCATATTCATGTTTTTAAAACCCAATTTCATATTTTAAATCTATTACAATCTATAATAGATTTTCTTTGTAAAATTATTAAATAGAAAATAGTATGTATTTAATTATTATTAAAAATATTAACCTATTTTAATATTACACAAGTATAATAACATAACTAAAATCACATTATCACAATTAGCTAGACATGCTCAATTTAATAAATGGCTAATATATTAAATATAACAATTAGAAAGACACTTTATATCAAATATATAAATAGAATATAATTAAATTTAATACCTCAATTATATTATTATAGATAACTCATGCATTATCTGAACAACAACTCATATTATTTCCACATTATTGTGGATACCTAATCTAAATTATTTATAACATAAACATTAAAATTATTCACCTTTCAAAATAAGAGAACTAAAAACTAAAACTAATAAAAGCTTAGAAAGCTAAGAGAAAGATAGATAGTTGAGAATTAGAAGGGATGATAAACAATGAAAGGGTGAGCGGGTTTGTATAGATGGAGAGAGGAAAGAAAAATTAAAAAAAGGATTGTAATGGATTTTATGGTTACACATCGCAACTCTTAAATTGCCCCATCGAGGCATGCATCAATTTTGGATTGCATGAAATTAACTTCGATGACCTCGTGTTGTGGCAAACATAAATCCTCTATCATGGCATGCATTGTTCTACGTGTCTCTAATTCTCTTTCTATTTTCCCCTTTTACATTTGGTTGTACACATATGTATTATATTATTCTTCTATGTTGCAATTTGAGTACTTCATGAATAATTCTTCAAGTTGAATAATTTAATACACAAAATACCTTAAAAATAACAAAATATACCTGTGATTCTGAAAAACATATATTTGCTAAAATAATTATAAAATTATGCGAATATAAATATATTTTGACACTAAAGTACATGTAAATCATGTTATATTTATTTCTTTTCAAGCACTCATAAGATACATTGAACATAGCTAAACCATTCACTATTCGATGTAGGATAGACAACGCCAACCTCTAACTATCTTAACACTTCCTTCTTGACTACCTACATCATGACAGGGTTTGATGTTCTTTGGGAAACCCTAATTGATTTGACCCCTTCATTCATAATGATCTTGTACATACACACCAAGTGTATAATGTTATTAATATCAGTTATAGTCCACCCAATAACTCTTTTATATTCCCTCAAAATACACACCAACTTCTTTTCTTACTCATCATTTAGCTTTGAGAAAATGATTATTGGTAAGGTCTCACCATCATCCAAAAATGTATACCAAAGATGGGATGGTAATGATTTGGATTCTAATGTTGGTGGCTCTTCAACTAATGGCTTCAGCTTTGGCCTCTCATATATGTATCATTTTATACACATTTCTAGGTGTTAATTTCTTTATATTTATACTTGCTTTATTGTGCTCATGTGCAAAAAAATATTGAGAAAATATAAAATTTTCTAATTTTTTGGGATTTTTTTAGAATTTTATAGATTTTTTTAAAACTTTTTGGATCCAATAGATTAACTTATAAAAGCCCAACCAGTACCATTCTACGTGAAACACATGTCATCGTCCTACGTGTGCCATGTGTTTTCCAACTTGTTGTTCAACGTGTCATCCAACGCTCTAGCTCTTACCGTGATTTGCCCAAAATGCGCATGATAAGCACCATTCTTCCTTAACTTTCCCATTAGGTGAGTGTCAAACACTAACTCCCTATGCATGTGGATTTCACATTTTGAACATGTTTTGATCATGTTGACCTATTTTTATCTCTTTATGACACGTGAAATAGTTGATATGTGTCCATTTTCCGTCATCCATGGTTCATATTTAATCTGAGACAAAAAACTTAATTTTCCCATATAAATACCCAAACAACATCATATATATTAAATCAAAGTAGCAACAAAATCATACAAAAAGTTATATAAAATTTAGAGAAAAATTAGATTTGGTGTAATATTGCAAGATATTTGAAGGAAGATTAAAGAACAAGTTTGAAGATTGGTGCAATTGGTTCATTTGGCTCCACTTATTCATTAATAAAATCAAATTCTTATCTTTTTCATTCTCTTATTTATTATGAATTATTTAATTATTTTTATGAATTTGATAAATTTTATATCTACATAATTAATTCATTATCATTATGAGTAATTTTACGGCCTTATATTATGATTTCATTAATTTAATGTTATAAATTATTTTAGTTTCAGCTCAACCTCAGTTCCTAAATTCATACCAGCACTAAACTACCCCACAATATTAGGGGTTTCGTATTGGAGTTATAGATTAGGCTCTTTACCATAACAACCATATCATCTCTAAACACCTAATGCCAAATCCTCCTTGCTTCACCTGCCTGACTACCACCACTACTACTTGCCCCATCCTTGGTTGATAATTCTTTAACGACATCCATTGTTGGAAAAATCAATTAATTGACACACAACCATGACCCAAATTGGTCGCTAACATCCCCATGCATATCTAATGCATCCCTTCACACCTTACATTGCATCTCCTCGTGGCCAATTTAGCCATAGTAAAAATATAAAGTAGGAAGCTTCTCATATCAAAACCCAATCCAAGCCAGTTCCAACTTTTCCTATCAAAGCCACCACCTCGACAAAAGAGGATTATCAAGGTTAAGGCTCACCCGAGCCCTTGCACAAGTGCCATTCCTATCATTGAGAGAAACAGTGAGTAATTCCCCAATTATCCCAACAATAGCTATAATTTTCTTCTCAATCATCCAATTATAAGACATGTCATAAAATCAAACCCACATTGGCACCTTCTCAAGCATTACTTCCTTCGCGCTTACCCCACACAGGACAAATTGAAAAGCCATCAAGTGGCCATTGATCGTCAATGGTTGTCACTCAACCACCTAATCAGCTTTGCTCTTTTCATCAAAATAAAATAGAGACATATTTTTTGTAGAACAGTTGATCATCAAAGAGAAGAAACGAGACCATAGTCATTTCATAGTGTCTTTCACATTTTATATTGATACTTTTCATACTGATAACAACCGTCCAACCATCACCACCACCTCATATTCAACTATCATCTCATCATCAGAATCATCCAACCCCTCAACATCCACACCTTTCATCTTTTCACAAATATCCTCCATTGATAAAGAATTCCCGATCATAAAATAATTTCGTAGGACTCGTCAAAAATTTGCTCACAAACTTGTAAGATAATAATTATATCCACCACAACTAAGCTAAGAAAGTTTTAGCACCAAAGGCCTAGAAAAGAAATCTTATATGAAGAAACCCTACATGAAGTAACCCTAAGCATGGATAGTGGGAGATACAACATAGATGGCAATAATTTAATCAATACTCTTAAAAAGAGAAACATACTCATTATTTCAAACCCATATGCACGAGTATTGCCAATTTTATTCTCTTTTTTCTCTTATTTATATTTTTGTTTTGTCCTCTCCCTCTAAACGAGTACATTCTGATCTCTAGATCTAATACTAAAAAAATCGTTCATAAAACAATGACACATCAAAATAGAATGATGAATTTACTGTTCCTAGTAATATTTAACCTAGTAATGTTTAAATAACATGGATTGTAACTTTATTTTTATAAATAATTTATAAGTGTAAAATTGTATATTTTTGAAAAAAATTACAAAATGTTAAAAAAATTTGTTACTATATGTTAGAATTATATAATATTGTTCCTTATACACAAAAGAACCTAAAATTTGTTGCAAAGTTAAATCATTAATTATCTTTTTAATCATAGTCAACAAATTTATGACTAAATGACATATAATTTATTTGAACATATAAAAGATTAGTGATTCAAGTTTCACTTATAAATATATAAGTAACGTAGTTATTAAAAAAACAAAATTATCTCTTTAGTCATGACGAATGCTATCAGGAAGAGAGGAACATATCACCTCTTAGATTTTTTTATTTAAATTTTGATAGTATTAATTTGTAAATTTTATCGGATGTCCTGCCAACAAAAGTTTTTTTCCACTATATTTAGGTTTTATTTTTTTAATTTTGCATGATTTAATTTTGTAGCCCAGATTTAAATCTAAACTCTTTTACAAATTCCATGTCCATATATATTTAATATCGAATATAAACTTGAAATTAACTTCAAAATTACATTATGGACATGAGATCGAGCATCAATTTTGTAAATTCGAAAGGAATGAGTGATCTTGTGAAGAAAATAGTAGAGACAAAAAAAGAATCAAAATTATCCATTGCTTTATCCACTTTTCAAATTAATACTTGTTTTGCTAGTTGCAATTGCTATTGTGAAGAAATCATTTTTTCTCCATGAACATTGTGAAACGTCATTTGTATAATCTATGGAAGATCAAACGATGATTGTATATGTTGACAAATGCATTTTTATTTGCTTGATTAATGTTAATATAATATTTGATTTTATATATTTTTAATTTACATTATGCTCGTATGAATAAAAATCTTGATTTCTCTCTCGTTATTTATCAGAATTAATTGATTAAATAATCGTAAAACATTAATTTATATAATTTATTTTAAAAAATGTATATTTTAATTATTTTATTACAAATTAAATATATGAAATAAAATAATACCTTTGTAAAATATATATATATGTTGTTACATGTCCATATTTTTAAATTTTAAATTTATATCTATATTTTTTTCTATATTATATAAAATTATGTTCCTCTACTTTTATTTTAATACAATACATGTTAATACACATCATTTTTGATTAATTAGGTTAGATATGTTAGACTGGAATGAAAATATTTGACTTTTATATAAAAGTCAATTGATAGAAATGTAGTGGTAATTGTTGCTTTGTTAATACCATTTTTGTTGTTTTTATTTCGTGGGCAAATACTAGAAAGCGAGCTAATTAAGAGTTTACGTTGAAATATAGAACAAAAGTGTGAAGCCAAAGTGGACTAATCTTGTGACTCAAACGGGATATTACCCAAATTAATTGCATGAGTAGAAAAAAATAGAGTGCAATGCAATTAGGGAGAAATTAATTTATGATAAAGTAATATTTTATATAAATATAATTTAAACTTAGTACAAATTTTTATATGATATAATATTTTATATTAATAAAATTTAAAATTAGTATATATTTTTTAAAAAATTGTACATGATGATATAATATTCTATATTAATAAAATTTAAATTTAATATAATTTTTAAAAAATAATATTGGATAAAACATCACTCTAATTTACGCAAAACTTTAAATTTTGGAAAATAAGAAAAAGTGGTTGGTCGGTCCATTAAACATGTAACTGCGAAAATATTATATAATTTATAAGTGAAGGCCATTAGGTCAAGCCACAACAGCATATTCATTAAAAAATATTTTAGGACATGTTTAACTGTATAATTATAAAATTATTTTTAAATGATAATTTAAAAACAGTTTTTAATAATTCTTAAAAATAATTAAGAGTACGTTTGACCAGTTCTTTTTTAAAATAATGAATAAAAAATATCTATTATATTGTTTTGTCATATAAAATTTAGTTTAATGATAAAATCAAGAATAATTTTTCAACTTTTGTAAATAATGTTACAATATAGCTAAATATCCTTTTGCTAATAAAAAAAAATATTATTGTCGCTAGGTATTGTCGTTAAGTGATAATTACCTATATTTAATATTAAATAACTGGAAGCACGTAAAAAAAAAAAAGGAAAAGAAGAAGAAGGTAAGCAGCTTTTACAAAAAAAAAAAAAAAAAAGTAGTAGAAGTTACCCTACTATTTTATGACTTTATTTAACAAGTTAACAAATATTCAAAATATTGGAGGTCAACGAACTAATCAATTAAGGAGGAAGAAGGCACTTTTGATACTATTGTTAATTTGTCCTAACGGGGAAAATCTCGTTAGAGATTATAGCATTGAAGGCAATGATGGGAATACTATGATAAATGTTAATAAATTTATATTTTATAATAAGAGATAAAATAAGGATAAAGATTGTATTTTTTTTGTATGGTTTCTTGAAATTATATATCTTATTTAATAAATATATAAAAATTTGATATTTTTTATTTTTTAGAATGAATTTAATTTAATTTAAACTCAAATTAATTATAAGTAATATATTATATATTTTTTATTTCATATTTATTTTTTTATTATATTAAAACATCAAAAACATTTCTTTTATAAAAATTATTTAAATTTAAAAATCTTAAATCTTATAATTATTTTATAATTTATTATTATTATTTCGGACTAGTTTATAATAAGATGTTGTTTAATATTAAAAGGATTATGTATTTTTTGTTATATATATATATTTTATTTTTGTCCTTTTCATATAAATATCATTTTTTATTATTTATTAACTCAAAATTTTAATTTTTTCAATATAAAATATATATTATTGCCTTATTGTTTTATAAATTTTTATTTATAATAAAATTATTAAAATTATTTAAAAAAATAAAAATAATATTTAAAATATTATTATTTAAATCTCCTCTTCTCATTTGGGGTCCCATCTTTTACTAGGATCCCCAATATGTCCCTATGTATTTTAAGTATAGATGTGAGATGAATTCTAAGTCGTGGACTGGGGATGGAAAAGCGATCCTTGATTAGGAATGGGCACGGGGACGGGCGGGGACGGTGTTTGATATAACCGTCCCCGAACCGAATTTTAAAACCTATAACCGAAACCGCCCGAAAACCGTTACTGCCGTGATTTTACGCAATCTGATTCGACATATGAAAAAACAAAAAAAAACCGAAATATATATATAATTTAATTTATTAAATATATATAATTAAATTTTTATTTATAATTTAATTAATTAAATCTAATTAATTTCGGCAGTAGACGGTTTTTAAGTATAACCGTAATCAACCGTAACCGTTTTTTCATATTCGGTTTTTCCCCGAAACCGTTCCCGTTCCCGAAATTTACCGGTTAAAAACCGAACCATCGGTTCGGATAACCGCGGATAACCGAATCCGCGGTTTTTTTGCCCATCCCTATCCTTGACCCTGTCCTGCCTAATTGACAACACTACTCCCATATTATTTTTGTAAAATTATTAATTTGTTCTCGTGTATTTTAATTGGTACCATTTTAACATATTTATAAAAATTTGCAATTGGATCCAATATCTAAAATAAAGTGCACATTATATTAAATTTATAGAAATAGTGTGTATTCAAAAAATAAAAAATAAAATATTTTAACAAAAATGTATAAAATTAAAGCTTTCCTTTAATTAATGTCTTTTTTTTCTTTTAAAAATTCTAGCCTTTTAAGTTTTGTTTGTGACCGGAGAGAGTCTTTAATTATAAAAGCTATTTGTTTTTAAGTTTTGTGTGCTATCGGAGTCTTTAATTACAAACGCTTTTTATCCTATAGACTTTTTTTTTTGTTAGTTTAATTCAATAAACATATTACATTTAGATTTGATATATTGTTATTTTCTTTTCACTTAAATATACATTTAATGGTGACTTTTCAGTATGTTTTGACTTCTTCTTTTTTTCGATAAGCTCAATAATTGTTCAAAAAGGTTCTAATCAGGGCATCATCCCTGCACTTGAAAGGTTCAGTGTTCAAGGCGAATAGAACGAGTGTTAGCGCCTTAAACTTTGAATCTCACGAGTGTTAGCCCGGACAGAGGAGTCGTCTATTGTCGTGGTAAGACAGAAAATTTATCATAGAAGGAGAAGGTTCAAAATAGGTAGTTTTTGAGGATTTCTACTTTGATGGGGAGTTAGGGATAACACATGCACATGAATAATTAGAATATTCAATTGTTTTATTGAATATTTAAATAAAGTACCAACATAATCTTGCATTAAGATTGAAAACTTGGGGAATACCAATTTTCCCTAAATTTAGATCTAAGTGTTATGTTTTTGGTTTTTGTATTATTTTAATTCAAATCTTGAATATGTTAAATCATGAAAAGTCAAGTTATGTTATCTTATTATTAGAAACTATGAATTAAAATTGTTAGAAAATGGTTTTCTTTGTTTTCGATTTCTTTAATTTTTCGTTTCTCTTCATTAATTTCTTAGCTTCCGTTTTTGAATTAAAGTCTAAATTGAAGAAATAATTTTTCATTTTCTATGGGTATATCTATATATGCCCATTTGTTTGTCGTAGGAGGAGAAGGTTCAAAATGAGTAGTTTTAATAAAATAATATTATTTTTAAATTATTTGTTCCGGTATTATTTCTTACAAGATAATTTTTTTTCTTTCTCATTTTTTGGGATAAATAAATATAATTTTTTTTAACAAATATTTTAGGACAAAAGATTATTTATAATTTTTATATTTATATGTTCTTTTATATGTATGTTATCTTATATATATTATTGTTCAATTTTTATATCCCTTTATCATTAATTAATATTGTTATCTATTGACAAATTGAAATGGCTGTTTTCTATGAATTATTATGATCGTATTGATCTTTTAACAGGGCCAATCAACTTTAAAGTAACTACTTTATTTTTTTCAATGTTTATTATTATTATTACTATAGGTTACATGATTTTTCATATCTTCCTATCTTCCGTTACTATTCTATTTGGTTCAACACACATTTCCAATGGCACAATTTTCACTTTCCTATCTCTTCCATCCATTAACATCTTCTGTGTTTCTTTTGTCTTTCCTGTCTGCTAATTCACTAACTGAAATAATAACGAGGCCTTAAAATCAACGATTTTGCTACTGAAGATGAAACGGTAATACATTAAAAAATCTGTGGTAGTGATTTTGGATCAATTTTTTTTAATTATGAAAACGGTTTTGTTGCTGTTTTATTTTTTGTATCAATTTGTGATACAAATTACTTACATAGATTTTATGTATTCTTTAGAAAAAGAATAATAATGATAATTTGTATGATATTATATTTGTGGTTGTTAATTATCTTTTTATTTATATTATTTAGCTTAATGATTTTAACGAAAATAATTAACAATGAACAATTGCTGGTGTTTGATTTTGCTAGCCAATATTCACTTTTGATTTTTATCTCCCTTTTAGATGTCAAGCGGAGAATTGCTAAATTAATTAAATATTTAAATTTGTTAGTTTTAAAGACATTAAAAATTATATATTAACTCGGTTTTTAATCGTGACTGGAGGTCTATGACTACGGTTATAAAAACCGAAGCTTAAGTAAGAGAGACCATAAATACACCCTATAACCTCGATTTTTTATGAAAACCGAGACGATAGGCTTGTAATCAAAATGATATTTATTATCTCAGTTATACTTAAACCGTGATCATATACATATTAATTAAACTCATTTTTTAATATAAATTAATAAAATTAAGAGTCATTATATTAAACTTAAGAGGACAGAATATTACATTAAATAAGAGTTTTATAAATTCAATAAACATAATAAAACCTTAATATAACTAGTTAATTAAACTGTTATAATACTCATAAAAATATACATGAAAAAAATTACTAATATATAAAACTAATCAAATTGTCTACTGAAGCCAAGCTTTACCTAGGCCCACTCGAGCACTAAGACCAACTACGTCAAAATCCCGTGGACACTTCAAGCCCCAATACTCCATTTGCAAACCTTTCAAGATTGAATTTATCAATATTATTGTTCATAATTCTATATGCCACTATTAAGGCACAAAAACCATTTAACTAATAGATTAAAGACATAGATGACCAAAAGTATGCGATTTAAAAACTTATAGATACAGTAAATAGAAAAGACCTCAAAATAATTTGTAAAAATGGTTAAAAAATGTCAAAATGTCAAAAAGAAATTAAGTACTAATTTTTTATCAACCTTCAACTTGCCACACTCAATTATGTCAGCATTATAATGGAAGGTTCGCTCACAAAAGTTGAACATATTAAATAAATAATAAATCGAAGAGATTTGAATTTTGACTAAGAAGACAATAAGACAGAAAGTAAAATAAAGCACAATACAGGTGTCAGGCTAACACGAAGGTATTTATCTCTACATAGAGAGCTTCTAGATCTTTGTTTAATACATGATGTTTAAAATTTCAAAAAGAAAATAAATCATCAGAATCAAATTTAGAAAATCTTTGTTTGACACCCCGATATTTAAAATTTTGCTAAAAGAATAGAAGTCAAAAATAGTAATGATAGCATCTACTATAAAGTGTGAACAAAAGAAAAGTTGAAAGCCCCTAGCAAGATGAGGCTCCAAAACAATTGCTATAAGTTATAGGTCAATTGTTATCAATGTTCCCAAGTGTTGAAATGCACAAATGAAGTCCCACATTACCTACACTTGGTGGTACTAATGTTGCAATCTTTACATTTTGGGTGGTACTCCACTTTGAAACACGTTATAGAAGCATTCAAATAGTCAAAAAATTAACCAAAGAATGCAATAGACATACCTCATGTGGACTATTGGGTTGCAAATAATGCCTGAAGAAATTATATTGTTCATTCTTAGATGGGTATCTACAATTCACAGGTCAAAACTTATCATTCTGAAACACTATTCCAAGTTAAAATTAAAAAGAATCTAAGAATTAAACCACACACAAGTTGAAGTTACAATTAAAGCGTTATATTTCCTAAGCAAAAAAATAAAAAGGGAAAAAATCATTTTATTCTCTTGATTCCGAAATACTTGTTGCGAGAAAAAATCTAGTTTTTTTTAATCTTGTTGGATTTATTTTCATTTTATAGTGATTTATCAGCAACCAAACTTAATAGTAATTAACAATAAAAGCATGTAGATAAATGAAATCAAGTACCAAAACTAAAAACACCAATTTCAATTAACCATGGAGTCAATTTGATTGAAAGAGAGGCTAAATCAAATCTAGATTCATAATTACCTCAAATTTAAAGCAAAACTACTATGAACATGGACAACACCTACAGATTAAATAAAAGGTCATATTAGAATATTAGTAAAGAATATCTCAAAACTAGTGTTACTTCAATAATTTTCGACAACAATTTTAAATTTTAAATAGTTTTAAACATATATATAACCATAAGATATGCTAAGTTATCTCATTCTATTTCTTAATCTTCCTTTTTTTTCTTTTACTTACTGCATATCATACAATAACTACTTCTAAATCTTGAATCTAAAACAACATATCAACCAGCTAATGCCAAGTTGCTCATAATTAGCTTCATTAAGAGAGCTGAAATGAGCAATTAAGCACACTGCACACTTATACAGTTACAACTATTCAAATCTAAATAAACTTTGTACATAAGTTAAAATCAAATCTCCAGTTGAATTACAAAAAACTAACATACACGTTGAACCAAAAAGAGCACAAAATAATTAAAGCAAATCTGAATCAAGCAAACAAGAAGTTGAATAAAATAGTTCAATATACAATTACAATTTACTAATATACAATTAAAAAAATTAAACAATATACGATAGTCCAATAGTCCAATAGTTCAATATTTATGCATATACTAGAATCACGCAAACAAGAAGTTGAATAAAGGAATTGAAATAGACATTGACCTTCTTTCATAGACTTTACCATGGGCTTCCTTACCAAATTTGGACTCGATGAACAATATTTTAGGGTCAACTAACAAACTCACATTGATCATCAATTGATGCGTTGTAATAGAACCATTGTGCGAGACCGTATTGGTTTCCTCATGAACATGTCTCTCTTCTTCTTCTCCTATTCCTCCTAAAAACTCCCATCTCAATTATTCATAAGAGATACAATATTCAACAATAATATCCTCAATTAAGTTATTTTTCAATATCGACATGCAATTTCAACGAGTATTTGGAAGAAAGAGAGGGTAAAAGTGACAAACCCTAAATTGAAAATTGAGAAGAGTGAACAACCCAAATTTGAATACAATCTTAGCTGAGAAACCAGTTACCTAAGTGAGTGGCCGATGAGGAGAGGTGAGCAATAGGGCAGGGGAAGAGGAAGAAGATGTAGATCGCATAGCTAGCGCCAGGGAAATTCTCGTGTAGCTCGCACTAGCGAAGAGGAAAAAGATGTAATTTAATTATGAACTATGCTTGATTTATTATGTTAATTTGAATTATTTCTATTCATATTTATATGATTTATTCTGAGTTTATTGCTTCTAATTAACTGGCCATGAATTATATTATTTTAGTCTTGTGATTTATTATCAAAAGAGGGAATTATAGGATAGATCTAAAATATTTCAGCATAGGTAACTATAAAGATCGAAAGATTTATATAAACCTTTGTAGTATTAAAATCAATGGTCTTAATGCTTTCTTGCTTTATTAAATTTCATACTCTTGTGTAAATTGATGAACAAAAATGTTTCCAATTGACTATCACAAGAGGCTTTTAGATATTTTTTCAAGATTGCTAACTGTAAAACTCAGAATTTACTCTTATTAATTTCCATTCAAAGATACTACATATTTAGGGACACTCTTAGGTGGCATACACCTAATACACAACTAAGACACCTAATACACCACTAAGATAGCTAATACACAACTAATATATTCAAATAGTGATAGGCACCTAATACACAACTTGTTGGAGCATAGATATTAATCATGCCCAACTTGTTACAAAGATAATCAATCCGAACCTTACTTAAATCTTTCGTGAAGATATCTCCTAGTTGTTCTCCAGTCTTCATATATCTTGTAGAAATCAAACCTTGTTGAATTTTCTCGCGAACAAAATGATAATCAATTTCAATGTGTTTAGTTCGCTCATAAAACACAGGATTAGAAGCAATATGAAGAGCAACTTGGTTATCACACCACAATTTCGCTGGTACTGAAGTTTTAAGACATACTTCATCCAATAGCTGATATATCCATATTATCTCAGACGCAAATTATGCCATAGCTTTATATTTAGACTCTACACTCGATCGTGACACAACATTTTGCTTCTTGCTTTTCCATGAGACCAAATTTCCTCTAATGAAAATACAATAGCCTGTTATGGATCTTCTATCCACTTTGGAACATGCCCAATCTGCATCTGAAAAACATTCAATATGAGTGTGCCCATGATTTGCATACAAGATACCACGTCCAAGTGCTCTTTTCAAGTAACACAAAATTTGCTCTAACGCTACCCAACGATGAACTGTTGGGGATGACATAAATTGGCTAACAACACTGACCGAATATGCAATATATGGATGAGTCACGATAAGGTAATTCAGCTTTCCAACCATCCTTCGATATCTCTCAGAATCTTTAAAGAGTTTCCCATATCCTTTAAGGTGGATGTTCGGAGTCATTGGAGCACTAAAAGGTTTTGCTCCTAATTTTCCCATCTCAGTTAATAAGTCTATGGCATATTTTCTCTAAGATAGAAAGATACCTTTTTTACTCCTTATGACTTTAATACCCAATAAATACTTTAGCATCCCCAAATCCTTCGTGTGAAACTGAGTATGTAGGAAAGACTTAAGAGATGAAATTCCCATAGTATCACTTCCAGTAATAACAATGTCATCTACATACACAACTAAAAGAATGATACCAGCTTTTGATTGTTTGTAGAACACAGAATGGTCAGACTTGCTTTTCATCATACCAAACGTTTCTATAACTTGACTAAATTTTCCAAACCAAGCACGAGGACTCTGTTTCAAACCATACAAAGATTTGCGGAGATGACAAACTTGCCTAGACTCCCCATGAGCAACAAAACCAAGAGGTTGCTCCATAAACACATCCTCTTGAAGATCACCATGAAGAAAAGCATTCTTGATATCTAGTTGATGCAAAGGCCAATGGTGAGTAGCTTCTATAGAAATAAACAACCGAACAGAGGTCAATTTAGCAACAGTAGAGAAAGTGTCAGAATAGTCCACTCCATAGGTTTGAGCATATCCCTTAGCAACAAGACGTGCCTTTAATTGAGCAACTGACCCATCCAGATTAACCTTAACTGTGAACACCCATTTGCATCTGATAGCCCATTTCCCCGAAGGTAAATCAACCAAGTCCCAAGTACCATTGCCATCCAACGCATTCATTTCCTCGATCATTGCATGATGCCAACCAGGATGAGATATGGCTTCGTGAATAGTTTTAGGGATAGAAATAGAATCAAGAGAGGCAATAAAAGAGAAAGAGGAAGATGACAAGCAGTTATAAGAAACAAAGAAGAAATAGTATAAGTACATTGACGTTTACCTTTGCGTAATGAAATAGGAAGATCATCGTTCAGGGCTGGATCTAATGATGAAGGAGCAGGTGCAGGACATGAATCAGAAGGTCTATGTCTGGAGTAGACTTGATTTATAAGAGGCCTAACAGGAACTAAATCATAAATAGGTTCAAATGATGTGATAGAATAGACTAACAAATCATCATCCTCCCCTTGACGTGCAGGAGGAGGAGAAGACGAAAAATAGGGTGTGTCTTCCATGAAGGTAACATCAATTGAGACAAGATATTTGTTAAGACTAGGACAATAACATCTATAACCTTTCTGGAGACGAGAATAACCAAGGAAGATACACTTCAAAGACTTGGGATCTAATTTAGTAACATGCAGACAAACATCCCGAACAAAACAAGTGCTACCAAATATCCTAGGGTCAACCGAAAATAATGACTTATTAGGAAACAAAATTTTGTAAGGAATCTCACCATGAAGAACAGATGGGGGCATACAATTAATAAGAAAACATGCTATTGAAACTACATCTGCCCAAAAAAGTTTAGAAACATTCATTTGAAATAATAAGGCACGTGCAATTTCGAGAAGATGTCTGTTCTTACATTCGGCCACTCCATTTTGAGATGGAGTATCAACATATGAAGTTTCATGAAGCATGCCATTTTGAACCATATAAGATTGAAACAAAGATGATGTATATTCTTTGGAATTATCACTTCTCAAAGTACGAATTGAAACATTAAATTGAGTTTTAATATCAACACAAAATGCACAAAAAATAGAAAACAATTCATAACGACTCTTCATTAAATATAACCAAGTTACACGAGAATAATCATCCACAAAAGTAACAAAATACTAAAATCCAGGTTTAGACAAAATAGGACAAGGACCCCAAACATCAGAATGAACTAATTCAAAAGGGACACTAGTACGTTTATTAACTCTTGGATTTGAACTAAGATGATGATGTTTTGCAAATTAACAAGACTCATAATCTAATGAAGACAACTTACAAAACTGAGGACAAAGTTTCTGAAGTAAAGGAAGAGATGGATGACCTAGTTTACAATGTGCCTCGAAGGGAGAGGTTACACTAGAGCAAGCAATTGATTTCGGTATTGGTGTGTCAAGAATATAGAGGCCTCCAGACTCATGTCCTTTACCAATAGTCTTCTTCGTCATAAGATCCTGAAATAAGCAACGATTAGGAAAAAATGAGATGCAACAGTTAAGATTGTGAGTAAGCTGACTTACAGAAATAAAATTAAAGGATAAGCTAGGTAAATGTAAGACAGATGACAAAGGAAGCAAAGGAGTGGGAGTAATTGTTCCAGACCCGATGAGTGCTCAAAAAGCACTAAAATAACCATGATTTTATGCAAATTAATTGATTAAAAATATATATATTTATATGTTTTATCATATATTTATATAAATTTGTCTTTTTCGGAATCACGGGTATTTTTATTGTTTTTCAGGTATTTTGGCTTAAAAATGCAACTTAAAGACTCAAATAGGAATACTGGAAGCAATACATCACAAATATATTAATAAATAAATGCATAAAGGTCGACAAATATGGAAATATTGGACAAAATGGGTCAAAAAGGTCAAAAATGAGAAAACGCCCGCATACATGTGCATTACCATAACAAGATCACTTGAACTTTGCGCTGTTATCATTTCACGCAAGTGTAAAGAAGGCGCGCTGGTTATCATTCATGCGCGGCAGCGATGCGCACTGCAGGTTATCTGTTCATACGCGAAGATCACTGCGCGAGGTTATCTGTTCATGCGCTAAGAAGATCATACATACGCACATGCTCACGCCTGCTGATAAGGCAGAATACCAAATAGCCGCCTCCTCCGCGCCCCCATCACGTTTTCACCCCATTTTTCACATGAAGCAGCCCCTGTGACGTCATGGTGACGTCATTGATGACCTCAGCATTTCCATTACACGTTTTTTAAATTTTTAATATTTTTTTTAACATTTTTTTACTCATTTTTTCTCTCCATCCTCACCTATAAATACCCCCCTTCCCTTCACTTCAAAACACACATTCAAAACCTCCAAATACATTCTTTTCTCTCTTTCTTTCTCTCTTTTCTTAGATTTTTAGTTTTTCTTATGTTTTCTTAGTTTTTACCTTTTCTTAGTTAATTTCTCTTAGTTTTAGAGTTCTTCCCTTTTTAGGGAAGAACTAGTTATGTTTTTGTAATATTTTAGCTTTTTGATTCAATAAATGGGAGTGCAAATTCCGCTTGGAGTTTTTCCAGCAATGGGAATAGCGTCGAAGTTCTGTAAGGATTTTATTTTCTTTACAGTTATTTTTATGCTTTATTCTTACATGTTATATTTAATTTGTCTGTGGTTAAATTTAACTGTGCTGGCTGTTTGTAAACATGATATAATAATAACGTTGTTATGCTTGCGAAATATTAAATAGGTAAAAATCTCTAAAATGAATTGATTTTATTTTTATTCAAGATTTTATATTAAGAATGTTAGAGAGAAATATATTATTTTTCATTACAAACTTAAATCTGAAAATTAGATTTTAAGGTTTAGTTATCTGGTCTAATTTAGAGTAGTGCTCTTTTATTTGTTGGTACAATCGCCCGGTAGTTAGAGTGAAGCTCTATTTCAAAAGTTTTTTTATAAGAATTATTATCTGAAAATGTATTGACAACACGTTTTTAGTAGTAGTTTTAAAACTTGAAAGTTAGTACTCGGATAACTAAATTCTTAGGTTTAATTTGGACACCTTGAATAAAGTTTAAACTATCTAACCCCACCAAAGGTGGCATTTAAATGGTTCATTTTCAATCTCTTAGAAAAAAGAATTAATTTAATTAACCAAATTAGTTATCAACCCCACCCATAGGTGTTAATTGATTTGTTTAGTTAACAAAGAATATCTAACCCCACCAAATGTGGTATTCATACAAAAAAGGGAGAATCAATAAATATCAATTCATATCTTTAATAACCTAAATAATACGAGTAAGCATAATTAACTTAGTTATTATATCCATAAATACTCCACCATTATAAAAGATAAAATTTGCATGAATGTTTATTGAATCTATGTTTATTTTATGTTATTAGATTAAAAACACAAAACCCAAAATATCGTGACAGGATGTTTAGGATTTAATTTCGTTTTTAAAAGTTTGAATAATAAATTAAAAACCACATACATTCCTTCCTTAGATCGACCTTGTGAGTATACTTATCATTTTCTACGAAATGATTTGTGCACTTGCGAGAGTTTTATAAATATAAAACCAAAGTATTGGCAGGATCGGCGATGCCGGTTTTCGTTCATCAAGTTTTTGTTCATCAAAGTATTTGGCGATCACGATTTTGCTCATCAAGACCCAAGAACATGAGATGGTGACCCATTGGCTAAGGTAACAGTAGAGGTGGAAGTGTGTGAGTGAAGAGTAGAAAAAGAGACTAGAATTACCTGTCATATGATTTGTGGCACCAGAATCAATAACCCATTTGAAAGATGAGGAAAGAAGACACGCATTTGATTTACCTAAATCAGCATTAGTAGTGACAAAAGGTGATGAAGACCTTAGTGATTCTTGATACTGTGAGAACTTGGTAAATTCATCTGCAGAGATAAGAACCAATTTTTTAGAATTATCATAAGTGGATGCAATATGATCCGAGTGACCTTTCTGATGCTTGTACTGAAGCTTTCTATAGTCATGTTTGATATGTCCTGGTTTGTGACAATAGTGACACACAATAACTCCTAGGCTTGTGGTCGAGTTTAAAACCCTTGTGAGCTGCCTCCTTTGTTTCTATTCATAGAAGTTGACCATCCATGCTCATAATTATTATTTCAGCTGACCAAAGCACCATTTAATTGAGTAGGTGGAGGTGGAGTGCCTTCTGTACGAAGTACTCGACTAAAAACCTCTTGTAAAGAGGAGATCTGAGAACCAGAAAGAACCTGGGACTTAGCAGTCTCAAAAGTAGAGGGAAGACTGGTAAAAAAAATCATGATCGCCATTTGTTCCCGTTGGCTTTGCTAAACCTTCATATTAGGGCTAAAAGGCATTAAACTATTGAGCTCCTCATAAGTCCTTTTAAATTCCATAAAATAATTTGTGAGTGATTAATCTTGTTTGTCTGCACGGTAAAATGCTTTGCATACCTCATACATGCGAGAAAGATTTCCTTTACCAGAATATAAGAAATCCAAATAATCCATCAATTTCTTAACGAATTCACAATGATTGATCAAGTCAATTTCATTTCTCTCAATAGAATTCCAAATCTGCAGAAATAAGCAAGCATCTTCTCTAAGCCATGTTTTCTTTGAATCATCTTTAGGAGGATCATTAGTCAAATGAGTATCTTTCTCGATACTTCTCAAATAAATTCGAATGGTCTTGCTCCAAGCCAAATAATTCGAGCCATTGAGCTTATGGTCCATGATTTTAGACATCACAGGCACCATATCCGTCACAACATTAGATTTCTTTTCAGCCATAAGTCCTACAAACGATAAGGCAGCGAACAAACAAACAAATAAAATCCAACAACAGTAGATACCAAACACGTAGCAAACAAGAACACAAAATTGGAAGAATCCAAACTTGAACAATCATAAGCGATGAGTGTGAAACCATCACAGATAACACATGGGAATGCCGGAGAGCAACACGAGGTCGACCATAGAAGACTGCTATAGGGACACACTATCACGTACTGGCGCATGGAAATATGGCAGAAATTTGTGGTGGTGTGTGTGGCTCACTCGCGGCTCGTCTGGTGACTAGAATTCAGGGTTTGGCAGTCGGCAGCTGGGCTTCCTCCCTGTGCTGGCACTGAGAAAAAATTTCCACTCCAAAAGGGTGTTCCGAGTTGGAACCCAAAAATGCACTAAATCCTAATTTGTGTTTACCCAAAAAAAATTCCGAATTTTATAACCCAAATGCTCTGATATCATGTAAAACTCAGAATTCACTCTTATTAATTTCCATTCAAAGGCACTACATATTTATATACAAAGCTAGGGACACTCTTAGGTGACATACACCTAATACACAACTAAGAGACCTAATACACCACTAAGACACCTAATACACAACTAATATATTTAACTAGTGTTAGACACCTAATACACAACTAATATCTCTAGCACTAAAAAATAGAGAGAGCTAAATTCTTTTAGCTAGATTAGTAAAGAATAGCGATAGATTAGGTGAAATCGATTTCCTAGAAGTTTTCTTACCATTTTTTTGATCTTTGAACAACATCTTTATTTTCTTTTGCATATTTTATTTAAATTAATTTTATTTTAAATTCCAATTACAACAACCTTAGTGACTTTTCTTTTGCAGTATTCAAGGAAAAGGAATAGTGGGTTTGTAAAGGTTATTTTTCTTTGGCTGAATTATTTCCTTTTTAGTGCTATCTTAATCCACTACTTCCTACTCATCCTTATTAATTTCCTATTTCTCCTCATCCTTTTCAGTCTTTTGTTCATGTTCTAATGTTTTATCACTCCTCAAGGATATGGCGTTGCACTAGTCCTTACCTTTTCTTTGTGGGTTTACAATCATGTCACTTGGAAGGTTATGTTGAAGCATTTAACTTTTAGCCTGAGCAAGTTACCCCATTTGGTTCTCCAAATTTTGAATTGAAGCCTTTTGAGTGGACACTTTTATATTTACTAATTAGATGAAGTCTTTCACCATCCCCATTAAAGCATTTGTATTGTCCTTAGTAGGTGGCTTCTTCTCTTGGGCTTGAGATTGTTGTGGTTGTTGAAAACTAGATGGTGGAAATGATTGATTGTTGAATTGATTACCACATTGACTTTTGTTATTACTCCAAGGGAAATTTGGATATTGTCTCTATCCTGGGTTATATGTATTCGAGTATGGATTATTGTTTCATTTTACATTACCCACAAAGCATATGGATTTAGAATTATTTGGAAAATTATAAAAAAAATGAGTTCTTCCACAAAACACACATAACACTCCAAAATCTTGGACCTAGTTTATACTCGCTAGCGAGTTTTGAGCCTTTAAAATATTAACCAAAGATGAAACTTGAGCTATAAGTGTTGTGATATCATTTACTTGATGCACTCCGGCTACTTTTCTTATGGATGTTATTCTATCCATTGGCCATTGATAATTATTGCTAACCATTTTCTCAAGTAAATCATAAGCTAGATTGTAAGCAAAGATCCATTAGTAGAGGCATCAACGATAGTTCTTGTTTGAGCACTGAGACCATTGTAAAAAGTTTCTATTTGAATCCAATAAGGAATACCATAATGAGGACAATTCTTTAGCAATTCCTTGAATCTTTTTCATGCTTCATATAAAGATTCTCCTTTGTATTGTTGGTAGGATGTAATGTCATTCCTAAGCTTGGTATTCTTCGTTGGTGATAAGTATTTCATCAAGAATTTCTCCACCAAACCATTCCAAGTTGTAATGGAATCGGGTGGCAAAACACTGAACTTAATGAATCTACAACTTCAATAAACAATCTGAGATAAAAATGAGGATGCTTTGTTGGTAATCCACTAAATTTTCCAACTGTTTATAACATTTGAAACATCATTGGATTTAGCTCAAACTGATTAGCTAGAATGTTTGGCCTCGTAATGATTGGATTCAGCCCTTCCAAAGTAGGTTTGCATATTCACTCATAGCTCTATCTCTATCTCTATCATCCATCAAAAGTAATTGATTGTTAAAGTTTAGCTCATTATTGTTTATTTATAATGGATTAGCCATTTCTTCCTCTTACGTGACTTGTTATTTTCTATTAATCTCAAAGTACGCACAATTTCAAGATTTAAAGGTAAGATTTTTCCGTCACGAACTTTACTCATGCAATAGACTTAATTATGTTTTTACAATACTCAAGGAGATGTCTAAATAAAAAAATTAAAAAAAATTAAATAAATAAATTAAAGTAAAAATAAATATATAAAAAAGTAAAGAAAATAAATGAACTAAAATAAATAAATAAGTCACTAAAAGAAAATAAGTAAATTAAAATTAAAATTAAAGTAAACAAAATAACTAAAGTAAAAATAAAAATAAAAAATTATTAATTTCTAATATTTATAATCCCTAGCAATGGTACTAAAAACTTGATCGCCACATAAATTGTGTGTGCAATAAATACACAAGTATATGTATCACAACAAATAAAATAATAATAAGAAAAGATCGTTCTCATGTAGATTATTATATTAGAAACTAATTTTTAAAACTAAACGAAATAAAAATCAATTTTTTATGTTTTTATATTTTAAGGAAGTAAACTTAAAATAAGTAAAAGTAAATAGAACTAATTAATTAAATCATATTTGAGAATTAATTAAATCACACCAATATAATTATCAGTTAATTACATGATCAATTAAATCTAACCTAGCATGTATTCCTCCCTTAAGTAAAATACACACCATATAGTAATTAAATCAATCACATTCTCAAGCCAATTAAATTACATACTACTCATTGAGTTCATCAATTATGGATCACATACATAAGAATTATACATCTCTGTCTAGAAACTATGCATGTTATTTAATCATGACAAACAATTAAATAATTCCCTCGAATATATTTAAATGCCTTTATAGATAAATTATTGGCCAAAAAATTAATAGCATAATAATCTGATTAAATAATATACTCAAATTTAAATTATAATTGGGGTAAAATATTAGATCATCACATGGTAAAAATTGGATTCATAAGATCCCTAGATTAATAAATTAACTATACATAATTGTATCCCCTCTTGAATTTTTCTATATTTTTCTGTCTTTTTAGCTCCAAAAATTGACCAAAATTATACTAATGATGGCCCCTTAAGGTTTATGAGGTGATTAGGTGCTTAAATATAGCTCAGGTATAATCTGGATCATTAGATCAGCTTTAGATCAAGGCATAAGATAAAAAATGAGCATGACATATATCAAGGGAGAGCGGTCTGAGTCCACACATAATGAGTCAATGGCACTCGATGCAACATGATTTGTAGTAACGAATGGCGTGGTGTACGGGTGGAACGGCTGGACGAGTAGAGTGGTGACATATGGCAGTGTTGTTTGACCGCACTTCAAAGTCAAATTGATGCTTTTTTACCACGTGGCACATGGTTCATCCTTTTTGCCTAGTCAGCTCCTCTGCTTGCGTAGCAGCTCTTGATTTTCCCTACGTTAAAAATTCATAAAAATTCAAAACAAATCCCAAAAAATTACAAAAATTATATTTTCCACCATTTTCACTAAAAATATATATTTTAATATTTTTGGCCTAAAAAATACTATTTATTGAAAAAAAGAAGTAAATATAACTAAAAAAGTACACTAATGACTCTACTTTTATAGAGTCATCACACCTCCAAACTTAACTCTTTACTTGTCCTCAAATAAAGCCAAGTATAACTAAATAAAATCACATGGGTAATATATTCATAAATATACTTTTATTAGTATATGCATATTTCATGAAAACTATCCCTCTATAAAGTCGTACAATCTTATGATAAGGAGGTTCATATATTCATCAATCAATGTTCCATCAGTACATGGATATGCAAGGTTTTTGAAAAATTGATTCATGCGTGTCTTGCATATGATATCATCTAATGCACTCATGAAATCAACCTATAATAGTATGCTAATCAATTCAATTTTAGAACAAGTCCCATAAGTCTATTTTTCACATCCCTCTTTAGTAATATAAATATGCACTTAGCTAAAGATCAATAAGGAATTTACATGCTTGTAACGTAAGGCTTAGGTGGGGAGTCGATCAATGAAGAAATTTAGGCTCTTTTCACACCTTAGCTTTGTTTTATTCACCATGCACTTTTAACTATGATTGAGCTTTTACTTGATATTTAAGTGCACCATTTAGCTTTGTTTTATTCACCATGCACTTTTTAACTGTGATTGAGCTTTTACTTGATATTTAAGTGCACCATCTTTTTCCATTCTTTATAATATTATTTTATTCCACATCTCTTTCCTCTCTTTTTTTGTAACTTCACAACACCCCCAAACTTATTTTAAATTCTATTTTCTTTTTCTTTAGAGGGATAGTTGTGTTATGAGTTTTTCTTTTTCTTTTTCTCTCTCTCTTCATTTTTAGGTGTATTACATGTCACCTTACTCTATATCATAACACATGATTGCATTTTTTATTCTTTTCATACAAGCTAAAGGTGAAAAGATAAAGGTAATTCTTATTAGTTAAGAATAAATGGGTGACTAAAGATATTAACAATTGTTAGCTTGAAAGGCTCAATCGATCCAAATAAAGCCTAAATCATTTCTCTTGCTAAATACCATTCATAATTTTGCCTCAAGGGATGGCCAAATAGATTCAAAAACTTGGTAGATCTCATCAACTCACATAACTCACTACAAATTTTCTCTCAATAAAAGCACCAAAATCAATCATTAACATGTGCATAAAAATTTGAATCAATTCAATCAAAACTAGCAAGCATATCACATGATTAATGTAAATATCTTAACAAATATGTTAGATTCCTTATCCTAGTCATGAAAACCAATTTTTATCATTGAGTTCATATGTTTTATATTAAGCATGCATGCATTTAGTTTCCATATATTTATCAATTTCTACCTAAATTTAAAAACATCCTAGGAATTAAAAAAATTTCCTAAAAACTTTAAAATGCATAGAAAAAAATGTAGAGAATGATGTTCCCTCCCCCAAACTTAAATTACAAATTGTCTCCAATGTGCACATATAAATAGGAAAAATTAAAAGGAATTAATTTTCCCATAGTCTTGCCACACCATATCTTTCAATAAAATGCTCATTCTTATTGTGCCATTGGTCTTCACATTTATTCACTACAAAACAAAAAAAAATGAAATTATAAGTAAAATAACGTTGGGTTGCCTCCCAACCAATATCATGTTTAACGTCCTTGACTAGACGGTCATATAAAGTCTTAAGGCACATCCCTTTGTGTCTATTTACTTTTGAGTTTTTGTGGAAATAGTTTGAGTCTGGATTTGTTCAATAATACTTTATGTTCTGGCTTGCAAACACGATGCTCAATTCTCTTCTCATGCCATATTTTTGTTTTATTTTTGAACTTTTTGGCATTATTATAAACACTCCACCGTAACTTATACCATTTATGTATTTCTAATAGATATTACACCTCCCCATTGGACTCTTTCACTTTCATACTTTACTTGGGATAGGAGGGTAAAAAGTGTAGGGTCTAAATTTAGTGGCTCTTCAATTGATGGTTTGAGCTTAGATCTTATCTCAAAATTTTCCATAATCACCTTTGATACATACATGAGAGGCACGTTCTTTAAAAAGTTCACACAGTCCATAATATCAACCATTGATTCCATACTTTCAAAGTTAAAACATGTTGAGTTGTTTTCTGGTGAGTTTATGTCCTTGTTCATAGCATCATGTGTAATAGTCTTAAGTGTGGGCAACTCAAAATATTCTTTTATGTTGTCTCCACATTCATGAACATTTATCCTTAAGCATTCATTAGCACTATCACTGTGAGAGGATTCAGATGCTTTAGAAACTTTAAACAATACTTATTTATTTTGCACTCTCATTGTAAGTTCACTTTTTTGTACATCAATGAGTGCTCTTTCAGTTTCTAAGAATGGATGACCAAGTATAATAGGAATTTCATGGTTCTCTTCCATGTCTAGCACAATTAAGTTTGTCAAAAAGATGAATTTGTCTACTTTTACTAGGACATCTTCTACCACAACCCTGACTTTGTAAAAAAGTACGCTAATGACTCTATGAAATAACAAGAAAAAAAATAAGTGAGGTAACCCATTTATGCTATATTTCTCAAGTTGAACCAAAAATGTAAATGAAGCCCTTAGGGATGAATTTTGGATAAACACCATATAGGATGAGTTAGCGCAATTTGAAATAAATCATGTATGGATATTAGTACTTAAGCGTAAAATCAAAAATGTTATTGGAACTAAATGGGTGTTCAAAAATAAATTAGATGAGCATGACATTTTTGTTAGAAATAAGGTTAGGTTGGTAGCTCATGGTAGACGTAACTAGAAGGAGTTGACTTTGATGAAACATTTGCACATGTAGATAGGTTAGAGTCAATTATGATTTTACTTGGAATTTCTTGTCACATCAAATTCAAATTATATCAAATGGATGTTTGAATGAGGAGGTATACGTGGAGCAACTGATGAGTGCTCAAAAAGCACTAAAATAACCATGATTTTATGCACATTAATTGATTAAAAATATATATATTTATATGTTTATCATATATTTATATAAATTTGTCTTTTTCGGAATCACGGGTATTTTTATTGTTTTTCAGGAATTTTGGCCTAAAGCATGATGTAAAGACTCGAAGAATACTTGAAGCAATACATCACAAATAAATTAATAAATAAGTGGAAAAAAGGTCAACAAAAATGGAAAAATTGGACAAAATGGGTCGAAAAGGTCAAAAATGTCAAAGACGGAAAATCGCGCGCGCGGCCCGGCCCAGCGCCTTGACGCGGCGCCAGCGCCCGGGCGCGCAGCCCGCGCCCAGCAGCCGGCGAGCCCGCGCGGCGTTGATCCACAACTTCCGCGCGCGGTGGCGCATTCACGCGGCGCTGTAGCGGCCAATCGACCCGGCGCATGTCGCAGCGTTTTTGACCCATTTTCACGTGCGGCCGCCCGTGACGTCATGCTTGGCGTCATTGATGACCTCGACGAGGTCCATTACGTTTTTATTTTTTAATATTTTTTTAACATTTTTTAATCATTTTTCTCTCCATCCTCTTTTATAAATACCACGGCATTCGGCTTGGCACACCTCAAACACCTCAAACTTCTCTCTTCTTTCTTTCTCTCATTTCTTAGTTTTTGAGTTTTCTTTAGTTTCTTTCTTGGTTTCTAAGCTTTTCTTAGTTTTTCTCTTAGTTTTTAGTTCAATTGTCTTAGGTTTAGAGTTCTTACTCTTTTTGAGAGGAACTTGTAATGTTTTGTAATAATTTAGATTTTGATTGATAAATGGAAGTGCAAATTCGGCGGAGGTTTTCTAGCAAGAATAGCGTCGAAGTTCTATTTTGATTCAATAAATGGAAGTGCAAATTCAGCTTGGAAGGTTTTCTATGACGGGAATAGCATCGAAGTTAATAAGGATTTTATTTTCTTTCTGAGTTATTTTTATCTTTTATTAACTTACGTGTTATATTTTAATTTATGCGTGATTAAATTTAAGCTGTGCTAGTATTTATAATCATGATATAATAATAACGTTGTTATGCTTACTGAAATATTAAATAGGTGAAAATTTCTAAAATGAATTGAGTTTATTTTTATTCAAGATTTTATATTAAGGATGTTAGAGAGAAATATATTATTTTTAAATTCTGACAAACTTAAATTAAGTTAGACTTTAAGGTTTAGTTATCAAGGTCTAATTTAGAGTAGTCTTTCTTTTATTTGTTAGTCTGATGTAGGTAGTTAGAGTGAAGCTCTATTTCAAAAGTTTTTATAAAATTATTATGTGGAAATGTAGTAATGACAATGTTTTCAATAGTGGTTTTAAAACTTGAAAGTTAGTACTTTCGGATAACTAAATTCTTAAGTTTAATTTAGAATACTTGAATAAAGTTTAAAGCATCTAACCCATACGAAGGTGGCGTTTAAATAGTTCGTTTTAAATCTCTTAGAAAAGGAATTAATTTAATTAACCAAAATTAGTTATCAGCCTTGTAGGTGTTAATTGATTTGTTTAGTTATGAAAAGTATCTAGCATGAAGGTGGTATTAAATCTGAAAGAGAGAATCAATAAAATATCGATTTATATCTTTAATAGCTTTAGATAATATGAGCAAAGCATAATTAACTTAGTTATTATATCCGTAAATCTCACTTAATATAAATGATAAAATTTGCATGAATATTTATTGAATCGTATTTATATTTATTTATTGAATTTGTATCTATGTTTATTAACTTTTTAGATTATATTTAATTAATCTGTATATATGTTTATTTTATGTTATTAGATTAGGAACAAAAACCAAAACTATCGTGACAAGGATGTTTAGGATTTAATTTAAGTTTTTAAAAGTTTGAATAATAAATTAAAATACATACATTCCTTCTTAGATCGACCTTGGGGTTGCTTATCATTTACGAAATGATTAGGTGCCCCCTATGAGAGTTTTACAAATATTAAAACCAAAGTATTTAGAATTAGCGATCTTTTTTACATCAAGTTTTAGTAGATTCTTGCAGAATGAAGGAATAGCGTTTTTAATTTATTTATCAAAATTTTAAAAATATTTTTGTGTTGTAAATAATTGTGATATTTTTTTTTTTAAAAAAAATAAAAAAAAAATAAAAAAATAATAATAATAATAAATAAATAAAATAAAATTTAATCAAATTTCAAATTTCATAAAAAATAAAAAAAAAATAAA